>OZ004729.1:80796687-81452937 GCA_963924685.1 Dexiosoma caninum | reverse complement strand
CATGTCTTTACAAAATAAGTTGACCGCGTTCTTATTACTTAAAAGAACATTCGCCGCAGTCGGTAGGATTCGAACCTACGCTCCCAGAGGGAATCTGATTTCTAGTCAGACGCCTTAACCGCTCGGCCACGACTGCTGTTGATATCTTTTCGAAGAATCTAAACAGATTTGAATACAATGTTTCTAATAATTCTGAAATACTCCAAAAATTTCTGAGCGATAAAAATTTAATTGCAAAATTGTAAGAAAAAAATTTATGAGATTTAAAATATATGAACTCCCTCCCATTGTGCATATGATCTCGACTATAAATTCTCCCCATACAATGCAAATAGAAGAAATTGCTAATTTAATAAGTAATTTATCATTTACGAAAAAATAATTTATTATGTTCATTTTATTATAAATTAAGTTTTCATAACTAAAACAAGATTTTACAAAAATGATTTTGAATTGTTGGCCTTATGCATGCTTGTAGGAATTTTACAGCGAAAAACCAAAGACGACTATCTGATTGCCATCTTAGAGAGATTACCCGATTAGGAATTATGACCGTATTGCTTCGCTAGTTTCCAACTTACTTTTGGCGTTACATTCCTAATTGGGCAACCCAATAGGGTACCATTCAGGTGCAAATGAAAATTTGTAGTCAGGATAAACTAATCATATATTTATGTATTTATTAATATAATGACTACATTATAATTTCGGACAGGTTCAAATTCAAACACGGGGGTAATTCGGACTCTTATTTTTTCTCATTATAAACTATGTAATCTGGAAATGGTAATTATTTTGTAATCCTGACACCGAACTGTTGTCAATGGTAAGTTTTTGCACAAAACCTCCCACTTAAAGCGAGTAACGCTGACTTAATAATTTTCGTTCGCGCTATGGAAATAAATTTTTTTTAAATATTTTGATGTGATGAAATGATCCATCTTTAGTTGCGGATGGGAATAACTTTTTCACAAGTATGCAATGCTGATGGCACAGAATTTTTTTTGGTGAAAGCCAAGCTATGAAAGAAAATTAAAATAAAACTTGACCAGATAAAAATTATGAACAACTCGTACAATAGACAATGAACGAATAATCTGTATATAAATCTTTTTATAAAAAACGCACGAGAAATAAGAACTGTTTATGTTTTCAATAACAACATTTAATAATAATAATTAATAAGGACATTTCGTCATTTCAGACAATTGCGGACTAAGCATCTTGGATGGTTTTTATAACAGGTGGGCCAAAAGAAATCATCCGGGGAAAAAGTCATCACCCGATGTTCTTTTTTATTTTCATGAAAAACTTTGGTTCAGCTTCTGATATCGGCCAAGTGGCTGCCGCTAGACTTGAAGGCCATCCAAGCAGAACCAAAGTTTGTCATTAAAAAAAAAAATTACAGCAAAATAACATCGAGTGATGACTTTTGCCCCGGATGATTTCTTTTGGCCCACTTGTTATAATCGAAAGCAGTTTATTCCATTATTCTGTCTGTTAAATTTCGACTGGTTTAATTTATAGAAACGGGATAGTGATGGAAATGACAAAAGTGGAGGTGATGATATGATAGAGAATGGAAACTAAGTTTTACTTATTAATGTGTAAAAAGAAAACATTTCCCGCAGTCGGTAGGATTCGAACCTACGCTCCCAGAGGGAATCTGATTTCTAGTCAGACGCCTTAACCGCTCGGCCACGACTGCTCGTGAGCGCTTGCAGGAAAATCAAAACCGATTTGAATACAATGCTTATATATTTCTCAGATACTTCACATTTATTTGAGTAGTAAAAGTTTTTTTAATATAAATAAAAGTAATTGAAATAATAAATATAGGAGGTTACGTACGTTTTCTATATACGTTTATAAAGCTAATGAGACTTGACACCTGCCAGACAGCAACATAAGTGCCATAACACCCATTTAAATCAATTTATTTATTATAAACAAAGTTTGAGTAAAAATATAGATTTCACACACCGTCAATTTTGAAAGAGTTTTGAAAAAGTTCCGTCGAAACTGTGAGGTATTTTTCAATACACTTTTCCAGAATCGAAATCACTGTAATGGTTGATAATTGCCTTAACTTTTTATTTGTATGAACTAATTGAGTCTTCAGGTAGTTTAAATAAAGAGAAATCTCTTCCCATTTCTAATTATAATAAAATTTAACAACGTTAAAATTTTTAACAGTGTAAATATTTCTTTACAGTTGTCGCTCCAAGAAAAAATTACGAATAAGTGAAGCTGATTTATGTCTCGATTATAGAAAGCAACTGAAAATTTTAATTTCAAGCTTTTTTTTTTTTTTTGTAATTTTCTCGCAAAGTTTTATAAAAAAGTTTCTAACGGTACTTTTTTATGTATTCTGCTATGAACACAATTAGGCCGAACGACGAATTTTTAGTTGCGAACTTTCGTTATCAGAAATAAAACACATTTGTGCATAAGAAAATTAACACAACAAACGAAATATGTACATCGTGCTTGACGAATCGTGTGATAGATTTATTTCTATTTCATACGCTTACGAATGACGAAGAAATTAGTACAGAGCAACCGTTTTTCATTTTTGTTTTGAAATATCTTAGTAAATAAAGTTAATTTTTCTTTTAATAATTGTTTCAAATTCAACATACATACATACATAATTTAAGTTAAATTTACATAATTATTTACCATAAAATTGTTTTTTGTTAATGTGTAAATTCAATTCTTTTTTTTTTCTACGGTAACACAGCCAGCAAACAAATTTTCTGATTATGACAGCTGTAATTTTTTCGTCGTAATTGTGCAAATTTACGCAACGAACTTTTATCGACGAATTAGTTTTGCTAGACAAAATTCGTCGTTTGTCACGATTATGTTCCAAGCATTATGCGCAGTAATATATTTTTTTTCTGCAGTAAAAAAGAGAAAACCCATGTTTTTGGACTTTAATAAATAACAAAAAAACAACATTTTACTATTGAAAAATTCGAATAAGCGAAGTAAAGATTATCAAGAACTTACTGCACTTAGAAAATAAGATGCTTTAAAATCTTCAGTCATTTAGTTAACCTTTTTAAAAACACGCAACTTCAATACTTTGAGTTTGCAGAACACTTTTTGTTGGTTGATTTTAATCACTTTGAAAAAAAGTCATTTACATAATAGGCTAAAGCAAAAAAAAACTCCGCAGTCGGTAGGATTCGAACCTACGCTCCCAGAGGGAATCTGATTTCTAGTCAGACGCCTTAACCGCTCGGCCACGACTGCTTTTGCAGATTTCAGCAACATGTTTAATATCAAATCAAAATCCACATACATACATACATAAACCTGTGGTATTCAGGGGATTTTTATCCAACAGTTTTGTCAACATAAATGAAAAAAAAAATGTTGAACAGCACAAAAACAAAAAAAAATGTACTGTAAAATTTGCGAAAAATTAGGGAAAAAACAGTTTAGAAATTAAAAGCAAAATGACTATTTTTCAACATAAAAAAAATATCTCTTGTTCTTCGCAGTCGGTAGGATTCGAACCTACGCTCCCAGAGGGAATCTGATTTCTAGTCAGACGCCTTAACCGCTCGGCCACGACTGCTTGTTTCAAGTTTTGAGCACTCAATGTAGTGGTTTATTCCCAAAAAAAAAGTTAATAATAAAACTTGTGCTAAGAATAAAAATTAATAAAATTATTTAAATTCAATAAAAACAAAGTTTAAACTTTGTGCATACTACACAGTTAAATATATAAAAAAAAAAAAACAAGTAATACAAAGGCAACACAAGCAAATTGGCATGTGTGGGTAAATAACCTAAAATAAGAAATAAAGAAAAATTACACAAACTCAAAATAAACACTAACAATTACTTAATTATTAAATGACAAGTAAGTAAGAAGAGGGAGAAGTGCAACATTGTGTCACGTTTTGTATTAAAGTTTATTGTTATTGTTTTTGTTGGTTTTGTTTTGTTTTGCTTTTTACAACTAAAATCAGCAACTAAAATCACAAATTCTAATCGAAACCGCTGTCGGCATTTTCTAAGCAAAAGGAAAAAAGTTAAAGGTTTTTTCTTCTTCTTCAAACCGCTAAAACTTTAAAGCGAGTTCTACTTGCTGATTGTCTTTGTAATGTCTTGGCTTTTTCTTTTTTTTTTCTGCAAAAGTTTTCTGCCGTTTAACCACAAAGAATAACAGTCTAAGACGTTAAGAAATCAAAGATTAAATTTAAAAGTAGAAAAAAAAAATGCTAAAGTGAACTCTAGTATGACTGGACTATTAACCCTTTAACGACGAATGGAATGGATATTTATATCGCATGATTTTTCTCGTAAATTGAGGGAACATTTTTATATTTTGGCAAGACTTTAGTCGTGAAATGTTGCATTTCCCAGTAAGAATCCGTAATAAAATATTCAAAATTTTCAGCGCAAAATTTTTCGTCGTGAAAGTGTTAAAATAAATTTTTGCTGTAATGAGAATCATAGAAAAATAAATTACACAGGCTGATGCACCAAAATTTTCCAGGCTTCTGTCTATTGCTATTGATTAAATTGAAAGTGCTGATTATGATGGTATATTTAGTGTTTTTCGAGCAGCTCTACTTGCAAAGATATTGTGACATTTAATATATGTATAATTTATATTTTTTTTTTATCTGGGACCAGCACTCAGGCGATGACCCTACACATGCAATGCATTGTGTTGGAACTACAGGAAAGAGATGGTCAGGGAGATGACAGTATTTATATAACTTTTTTTTTTATTATTTCGCTAATACAGGGTGTGCGCCGGGAAGGTATACTACTTTGTTTGTTTATAATTTTTGATTAAATGAAAGAGAATGGATCTTATATTGATAAATGTTTTATTTGATGTCGGCAATTATGTATGGAATACAATATCAGATAAATGTCCGGCTCTGTTAGCCTCACAAATGCGAGCCTTTTTGAGCACATTTTTCATTACATTCTCACACATTTCAAGCGGTATTTCATTAATTTCATCACGAAAATTTTGTTTGAGTTGCTCAAGCATTTTTGGTTTGTTTGCATAAACCTTGCTTTTCAGATATCCCACAAAAAGAAGTCCGGAGCAGTCAAATTATATTTGATTTGTGGGCCAAAATGATAATTTTATAATTGTAATTAAAAATGGAATTATTACCAGAATTACATGTACGGTCTTATTTACTATATATTAAAAAGTCGAATAATTTTAGTTCCTGCACTTGTTTTTAGCATTTTCTTAACAAACATTAAAAGTGTTTTTTCTTAGCATCTGGAAGCATATTTTGAAACAGCGCACCAAGTTATGACGGGTTGTTCATTTCAGTCAAATTTTCTCGTGTTATTATTTTAAAAAATATGACTTTTAAAACATATGACTACCTTGTGAATACCCCAAATATATTTATGCAATGCAAGAATAATAAACTTTCATAATGACTTTAAAAATGTCCATTTCATCTACTGTGCACTGTAAAACCCTAGTCGCACATAACCTTTGCTGGTATTTAGCTTAAGAAAATATACACACACACACACACTCACGCATACAAACTCCACAAAAGAAAAACGATAACATGGGTTAGCATGTGTATTTGTATTTGTTTAAATCTAAAATCTATTGATTTTTCCGTATTTTTTTACTTTAATGGTCGGCTTCAAGTCTTTGAAATTTTATAAACACAAAAATCTACTCATAAAATGCGTAGACTTGCAAAAAAAAAAAAAATTTTTTTTACTGTTGATGAAGTGCTAAAATGCTCAGGCAATAGTTGCAAGTACGAATAGGAAAAATTTACTTAGAAATTACTAAGAGGTAAGAAAATGAAAAATTAAATAAAAAAAAAAAAAAAACAATTCAAACTGGCCTATCGCCAGGTCCTCTACTCATAGTTGTAGAGCAATTCTCTCCATCCCAGCGTAAACACTTAGTTAAGCCGCTTTCCTCTGTTCCATCTTTAAACAAGAATTTCTCGACTCGCTTCTATTATTTATGATGACTTCCAACAAATAGATACTATTAACTAAGCAAAAGAAAAAAAAAAAAAGATATTCGTCTGTCGTGGCTGTGCAACGTAAAATTGAGGTATTTTTACTTTTGCTTCGTTACCAATTCAGTTCACGCGATTTTGGCATGCCTTCTTAAAGCCGCAAAAGCAATCCATAGAACTAGAACAAAATAATTGCATTTCCAATGACACAATCGCTCTACAGATGAAATAGATGAAAATCCACTTTAAATGACAAACAACATATTTTTCATTTCAGTCTGAAAACAATTACAATACCAGAAATTTACAGCAGGCAAAGAAAAAAAAATACATATAAAGAAATTGTTGTACTTGTGTTCCCCTAAAACGTATCATCATTTCATGTTGTCTGTTTTTATGATGTGTTGGCAACAGTCATGTTTATTGACGAGAAGACATTTTTTTATTTTCGTTTATGAATGTGGCAAATATTTCTCGTTTCTCACACTATCGTGTTTTTTTTTCGCCAGCATCTTTTGCTTCTTTTTCTTGGCAAGTTTCAATTTGCAGTGCGTTGCTAATTAGTGGCTCTGTTGTCTGAAGAGCACAAGTACAATGTTACGTTTAAAGCTGGTAATAGTTGATTGAGCCGTTAATATGCCATTCTCCAGTGTGGTGGGAGTGATGGTGCACTGGCTTATTTTATGTCCGTCAATTAGGTATTCTCTATGCCACGAAAATCTCAGACCATTACAAATGTAACACTTATATGGGTCCCGGGACACAGAGATATGATTGGTAATTGTGTTCCTGATGGCTTGGTCAAAGCGGGTACAGAGCTCGTAATTTCCGAACTATTGCCGGGTGTGCGAGGGCCAATTTCGTCGTAAGCATGAGGGGACGTGCAATATTAGCAGCCTCTGCTGGACCAACCGGGATAGGAAGAGGACGAAGTGTCTTCTTTCCTTGAATCGCATTGCCATCAATCGCACTATCGCTGAAGAGTACCGGCTTGGGTGATACGAATCCTAAGGCACATCAGAGCGCCCTCCTTCGTTGGTAGTGTGCAGCATCATCGGCGAAGTAAAATAATTAGTAAAAAGGCTCCTAAAACAAAGCTACAAAATTGCATACCTCGTTGACATCAGAGGCGCTGCTATAAAAAAAAACGTGCAAAAGCAGAGTTGTGAGAAAGTGAAGCTTCACCACCTACCACCTCTCTCGCTATCCCTTTAAACTTTTAATTTGATATTGAACACTAAGAGTGTAATTCATTCATTGCACTGGTTTTTGCTATTGGCATTCACTATAATTAAAACGAATTCTGATTACAATATAAAAACAACGTCTTTTACCAAAAGCAACTGATTAAAAACGTAAAAAATGTGGTTCGCTAGCCTACCCCCAGCCTCCTCTCCAATTCCACTCACTTTTCGGGAGATATTGTGTATTGATAACCAAACCGTCTGTACCAAATTTGAATAGCAGATATAAAGAAACTTATATTGTCTTTGTGCCGGAGGTGCCACGCCCCCAATTTAAATTTTGTGCATGCGTTAACAGCCCTTCTTCGACGGCAGTTGTGTAAGCAAAAGGTCGCTGAAGTAAATTAGTAAATAAAATGTCTCTGCTTTATTTTAAAAATTAATGCATTAAATAATACCTGGGACAGGAAAAACACGCAACTGTACAGTTGTGTAAGATTTAACCTCACATATCATTGTTATGATTTTACCACCTGGACCTTCTCGAACCTATTCATTACCAACTAGTTGCTATGCAAGCTTTGCGAATGTGGGAGAAATATCCATAACGCTGGTTCAAGCAGAAAAAACATGGGAAGCAGTTCGCCTTGCAACTTCCCGCTAAGTTTAACTCACACAAAAAAAATTTGAGAATTCGTGGAGGTTTTTACGACCAGAAAAATTAAACGGTATCGAAAATTTTCAACGTCATTATCTCTCTTTACAAATCTTTATTTTTTAAATTCATGAAAATCGGTGCATATCTAAACTCGATTTGACGAAGTCTTTTGAAGTTGTTAAGGAAGAACGATCTTTTCGAAATTTTTCGTCAGCGATATACGATTAGTACCTGTAACTAAAAAATGCGAGCTGATAGAGAATGAAATCGAGTTTCGATTTGTAATCAGTGATCTCAAACTAGTTCCAGTCAATATAAGAAAAGTTCAAATTTGTCCCCTTTGTTATTTTTGTTTTTGTTGTATTTATTATCTGAAATAACCACCAGTGTTGCTAAAACATGTCTTAAAATCAGCAACGTCGCTACTCACTGTTACACACGTACTGAATACATAATTGATGTACAGCCCAAGACGAATCGTTAACAGGAACCGTGTTAAAAACACGAACGCGTTCCTCTATTAAAAACCACAACTTTTTTGAAATCTTTTTATGTAAAATTTCAATTACATGTTGTAACAATTAGCAACATTGTTGCAACAAATACTGACGCATGCAATTCAATGTGGCGGACTGCTGATAAAATGTCTTTGACAGCCAATCCCTGGGTGCGTTGTGTTTCTCTCTTTCGCTGTCTCTGTGGACATTTAATTTTACATTCGTAGCGACCGGATTGCTGTTGCAGAAACTAGAATTTTATTCTTTCATGGTATGCCTAAAAGCGTTATTTGATTTATAGGCGATTTAGGTGCAGATACAGGTACTTAAGATGTTGTAGTTAAATTAAAACAAGTAATAAAGACAGCAACCAAAAACTTAAATCAAATTGAATAATGTTGGCGATAAATTTGTATCAAGGACAAGTTTTTTCTTGTTCAAATAAAAAGACGGCAATAAAAATGTTTCAAGGGAAATGAACCATGAAAAACAAGCACCGACACTTTCAGCTAATCTGAGCCTAATTATGGGAGAGCAACTGCTATTCTTTAGCCTTGGCGTGTATTGCAGCTATAAATCGGTGTAAAAATTTATATTTAAAACTATACTGAACATACGGAACAAGCAGGGAAGCAATTCAATTTATTCATGTAAAATATTCGCTTAAAAAATTAATTTATAAATCGTACGAGTTTTCAAGTACAAGGAAGTTATGTGCACGTTTCCGTGAAGCAATACGGCTCAAACGACCGGAATTGTGGAAAAAAAATCTTGGATTCTGTATCACGGATTAATGCTTGTTCGTGATTTTTTTGGCCAACATCCCAATCATGCCTCAACGACCTTATTCAGCAGATTTGGCTCCCTGCGACTTTTTCCTATTCCCAAAACAGAAGAGACTAATGAAAGGAAAGCGTTTTGCCACAATTGAAGAGATAAAGTCAAAATCGAAGAACGAGCTGATGGCCATACCGAAAAGTGCATTTCAGAAGTGCTTCGATAATTGGAAGAAGCGCTGGCATAAGTGAGGCGGATTACTTAGAAGGAGGCAAAATGGATATTGATGAATAAATAAATACTTTTGAAAAAAAATTTAAATTCACCTCTTCTTTTGAACATAAAAGATTCAATTATTATGAATTTTATAAAATAAAAAAAAATTTGTATGAATACGACAATAATAGTTTAAGTATCGTTGGTTTGACTCCCTTTGGAGACTGTATCTTTCTGTAGACGAGGTAAAATTTATAAAAGACAAATACCACAATGGGCTACTTTTAATTCGAGTAGCTTCGACGTGTTCTTATATTCTTAAAAAATTAAATTGAATGTTATTTTTTTTTGCAAATATTCTATCGGGTTTTATTGATTTTTTTTGTAGTTGCTGTTGTTTTTTTTTTTTTGCAAATATCTTTCTTGTGTCTGCCGTTGCGTTTTATCTGCTGTGAACTCCTTCAAAACTAAACATTTTTCAAAAAACCTCTATACAAATAAGTTTTCCACTTTGAAACATTTAAAACGATTTTTTCCTCCAACTATTTTTATTGCATTTTTTTTTATAATAACGCAACGTTTAAAAATACAAGCCATTACTTTTCAATCATCAATTTTAAATGTGACGTGCGTATTATTTACATTTTGCTACTGAAAGTTGCAAGAACTTTGTAAATGCGTTTAGTATTATAGCATTAGGGTGGCATCTAGTTGTCGGGGAAATTGTTAAAGTGAAGACTACCAGGGAAAATTAAAAGCAAAAAAAAAAATAATGGATAACTTCTGAAAGTAGTAACTACATTGGAAGGCGAATATTGTTGAAAGACCAGAGCAAGTTGGAGTAACAGTTTTGATTAATACACATATACACAATGCATTATACCGAAACTAAGAAAATAGGAAGGTAGTAGTAGTGTTTTTATTTCTCTCTCTTGGACCAGCACTGATGCGATGACCCCTACACATGCGATGCATTGTGCTGGAAAGGGATAGTGAGAGAGAGGGTAGGAGGTGAAGCTTCACTTTCTTACATTTCTGCTTTTGCCCGTTTTTTGTTTTGCGCCTCTGCTGCCAATGAGACGTACTCAATTTTGAAGCTGTGTTTTAATCGCCGTTTTTAATAATTATTTTACGACGAAGGAGGGCTCTCTGATGTGCTAGTGGATTGGTATCAGCTGAAGCCGGTACTGTTCAGTACGCGGTTTTGGCTATATTAACATATATAGAAATAGCACATTGCGGAAGTTCTCAACCTGACTTGCAATACTCTGAAGTGCAATAAACTCAGTGCAGCTCCAGCCAAATTATCTCCTACTGTACCTTGACAGCTCCATGCGATAAGATTTTGATATCAGTTTATCTAATAGGTGGCCTACTGGACAAAAGCTAACAGCCGTTCGTATTCATAAAAACTTTCAGCAGGTTGATAAACCGTTCATAAGCAAAATTGCATAAATGCATAATACACTTTTACACGCATCTCTAAAATCTGAATTTTTATTGATGGAGTTAATCTTCTTCAAACCAAAAATAAAACGATACTCGTTGAATGTAGACATTTTGTTAGAACACATTTTTACATATAAAAACTGGAATATTGAAATATTGTGAAGAAAAATTAAATTAAATTAAATAATATGGAGTCGATAAATTTAATTAGACTAATACGTAAGTGAAATTTATAAGAAGAAAGAAGAAAATATTTGAAATATTAACAGAGATCAAATCACAAATTATCGGCAACCGAAAGTGTACAAGGAAAAGATAATCAATTCTCCACTCCAGATGCCAGTGTAATGAAGCTAAATAAAGCTTCCAAAAATTTACAGTACGCAAAATTTTGGAGAGGTAATGGTCTTGAAGTGCTCATTCATTGCCTCACACAATAAACAGTATCACTAATTTGTGGAAGAATATATAATCAAAGCAATACGGCACCATTGATGGATCCCATATAACAATAAAAAATATTGCTGGTTATATTGCTCAATATTACATCAATAGAAATTTTAAGTACAATCTAGGAGTGAAATATAATTGGAAACTATATAATTTCCACTTTTTTAGAGTCCATCGGTATAAAATTTTTATTTTCGCATTTACCACTTCACTTCACAAGAACAGGTAGAGTGTTTTAGCAGCCTATTTGAGATTGGCCTATTCGGGATTGCAATTTGCGTTATTCCTTCACATACTATTATTTTATATCAGTTTTGGGACTGCCCCTAATAAAACAGTTTTATTTGCAAATAAACTCGAATAAATCTTTTTGCAAGCTCTTCTATTTTTATGTTGCCAAACAAATGATGCATTTAACAAAGGCCCTACTTCAATCATCCTCCGCCAACTCCCTTTAAATCATGGCGATTTTCGTTTGGTTTTACTCCATCGTTTAGATATTCGCGACTCTTACGAACAAGCAAATCGGTTTGCATCTCAGTGTAAAATTCGTTCCTTGTGCTCTCTTGCCACAGTTTTATTTGTTTAAGTGCCGTGGCTCTGGAGAACCAGTCAGTTAGTCTGACACAAACACACTTACAGCGCACTTGCAATCAGCCATACAAACGAAATAAAACTACTTCAAATCCAACCAAATTTTTCAAGTTCGTCTGAGTTTTGTTGTGGATACTTTTTGTTTGCTTGATATTTTTTATTGTTGTAATTCCAGCATTTATTTATTTGTTCAATTTTATTTTTCTTCTGTTCGTTGTAGATGTGTTTTGCTTTAGAAATTTGATTTCATTGGATTCTTTTTTTAGAGTTTTCCTGCCTGCAAATAAAATAAAAAGAAGTTTTTGGTGCTGGTTTTGTTGTGATGTTTTATTTTTTTTAATTGAAAACGAAACTTGATTGTTTTTCGTTTGGACAACCCTTGCGGTGGAGTTTTATTTTATTTTGAATTTTCTGCCAGCAGTATTTTTGGTTGGTTTATTTTTATGCCGTAAATGAAATTTGGACCACTTTTAAGTTTTTAAAATAATTTTATTAAAAAAATATGTAAGTTTTTCAACTACAGCAAAATCGGAGCCAAAGAGGTGTTAAATCCAAAAGGTCTTTTCGTGCGTTTATATGCACGCCTTATTTGCAAGAACGTAAAATATTGCCGTCTATTTTTTTTTTTTTTTTTTGAAGCGACTTATTAACTTACGAAAGCTTTTCATGATTAATTTAACTATTTGCAAATAAAACGCAAAAAGTTGCCAATTTTTTCAAAAATTTTTGCATTTTCGTGGATCAGGCAGGCCTGTAATCATATGGCAATTAAAATTAATAAAATTTTACATGTTTTTCATGATAATGCTACCAGATAACCATCAGGCGACACAAAAAAAGTAGATTAAATTTAATTTTTAATCAATCGTATAAACGATAAGTTGCATACTTACAATATATTTTTATTTGCAATTAATTCGTACTTATAAACGTAGTATGAGTGAAGGGGAGAAATGGGAATACAAGGTACAGGAGCTGCGGTGACGACGATAGTGAGGAATCGGTTTTCCATCTATTGTGCGAGTGCGCGGCTCTGTGTAGGGCAGGCGGAGGATACTGGGAGCCCCGTTCTTTGGGGATAGGGCCCCACCATATTTCTACGATTCTTGGATGTGGACGGCTGGATAAATGTAGGTGCTGAATACTGCTGTCGATGGCAGCAACTTCTCTTTGTGGTATCAAAACGGCACTTTGTGCTAATTGACCTCCTTTCTTGGAAGGGGGTATCACTTGAACCAACCAAACGAACGGGAGAAATTGTGAATTTTTTTGTGGACCCATGTGTTGTAACTGGGAAATTAGGTTTAGGGAGAGCGGTTAGAGTGAGTAGTCTCTAAAAAAGCTCGATATACTCGTAAATGCAGAGCATATTATAATTATTTATTTTAAATTGTAGAAATTTTTTCCTCCGTATGTCATGTTATTTAAATTCAGCGCAAATTTCTAGTAAAGGCCCTTTCACACTATAATACAGGGTGGCACAAAAGGAGCTATATGGTTTGAATTCTTTATAACTTTTTTAATTATTATTTATTCTTTGTTTTTTTCAGCATTTTGTGAAGAAGACTTGGGGAATTAATTATGAAGTATTCGAAATGAAATGATGGCCATTACACCCGAAATTTTGCGAAAAGTTATAGCAAATATGCAAATATGCACGTATGTATGTGCGAAGCAGAAAATGAACATCATCATCAGGATATCATTTTTCAAAGCTAATTCCAAAAAAATTCCCCTATTTAAAAAAAAAAACAATTATAATAATCGCATAAATACAAAATTTATAAACAATATATGTAGCTCCTCTTGTGAGAGAGAAATCTAATGAGATTTGGAGCGACTGCCAAAAAGTCTAAAGTAATATTACATTTTGCTTTTTGTTATTTTCTGTGGTTGCTTAAACCTGATAAAATGAAAAGTATAAGCTTTTTGAAAATTTTAAAAAAATGGTGAGAGCCATACGACTGTCAAATTCCCATCCGTATTTTGCTCAGGTTCCTAACATATTGCTTTTACACTATTACACTTTCCCATTTGACTTAAGTTTTTGACATGTCGTATTACTCGGTATTACAATGCAAAAGTGCCTTAAATGGCAATATTGATTGGAAATGCAATAATTTATTTTCTCTCATTATAAATTATCGAACAAAATTTTCAACATGTACTGTAATAATAAAAAAAAAAGAATTGTAATCTATGTTCTTCCCTCCTGTTTCTTACACTTGTAGTTGAGTTTTATTTTTATTTCGTGCTGATTTGTTTCCAACACAATTGTAAACTGCAAGTAACATCCTTGAACGAGATCATCAATCTTTTTTGCTTTTTTTGTTTTCTCTCACAACTTTGTTGTTGAGTGTGTTTTGCTTGTTTTTCGATTTTATTGCTTTCGCCTTTACAACAAGCAGATGTAGAGAGCGAAGCAGTAGCAGCATTTACTTTACATAATGACGTTTTAGTTGTTGATGTTGTTGTTGTAGTTTAGTGCCTCGCCTTTTTATTTTCATTGTGTTTAGTTTTGCCTTTGTTGGCTTTTTTGCAATTCATGTTTGACTGGTCCTTCGCTCCCACTACACCCACTCTCTATCTCTCGCTCTCTCTCTCTCTCTCTATCTATCGCTGCCTTTGCCGCAAAAACAAAACTATATAAAAAGAAAAATTGAAAAAGAGTGGCAAAATAAAGAAAAAGAAGCTGAAATAAAAGAACTCTTGTGAAGGAATGAAAGTATGTATCAGGGAACAAAAACTAAATAAATAAAACAAATGCAAGAAGCAAAAGGCAGTCAGTAAGTCAATTGCTTCAAGAGAGTTAAACTGTTTAAGTAAAAAACCAAGAACCCGAAAACCGTAGGGGGTGGGGTAGAAGCATGCAGCCACTCAAATACTTTATTCTCGCCTCTATACAATTAATTGTCCCAGTCTTGAATATACATCCATACATATATTTTTTCTGTTTATTTCCCTTAATAATTACGGAGTTTATTTTTTAGTTTTCACTCTTTTTTTTTTTTTTTTTTGTTTAAGCCAAGACAAAAAAAAGAAAAACACACACAAGAAAACTCATATAAATATTCTTGTTTTTTGCTTATTTTTATATATTGTGTGTTTGCTCTTTAATGATTTTATTGTAGTACGAGTTTTACTACGGTTTTGTAGCAAAACCACAAAACAACGTCGTAGAAATATCGTTGCCAGCAGAAGTAGCGGCAACGGCAACCAGATTATTGCATCCAATGACCTCGAACTTGTGCCGGTTATTCATTTTTAGTTCGTGTTGCACACAAAATACTAAAAATCCACCAAAAAGAAGAAACAAAGAAGATGAAAAACACCAGCAACGATTGAAAAGGGAAGAGCAAAAAAAATAAGTACCCCTCCTCCCTCTTCATTGCACATACATAAATATTGTGCTCACAATTTGACTGATTTTCAAAATGAATTGTTTTGCTTTCTTGCTTTGAAATGGTTGAAATAACCAACAACAACAACAACAACAACAGATAAAAACTTATAAATGAAATATGAAAAATGGAAAATTTTAATTTAAAAAAAAATCCAGAAAATCACCATAAATCTAACCAAAAGTTTAAAACTTAATTTCATAAACAATTTTTATGTAAACAATTTTAAAATGTGCCCATTAATTTCTGCATTTCGAAATTTTAAAGCAAAATTCTGTGCCACAATCGAAATTTTGCATAAATAAAATTAAAGAAACATGTATTTTGATATGAAATTTAAAGCTTCGAAGGCGGAGGTTCTTCGCCTAACTGTTCTTGTCATCATTGACTGAATTCTTCCAGGTGAGGTTTTCCGCAATAGGGGAATTTATTTTGGAATCGGTGGGTTTTATGTGGCAACTATCTGATCCCCGGGTATGAATGGCTTGTGGTATTACAATGGGCCTAAGCTCTGATCCAAGAGTGGCGTTCTCCTTCGGGGAGGATACGCCACCTAATCAAAAGCTTTGAAATTAAATTCGAATTTTTGAACGGCTTGGAAATATACCATACGTATATGTACATATGTACATATGTATAATATATACATATATGTACATAAGTATATACATATAAAAATATTCTATCACGATGTTTGTCCGGGATAATTTCCGAACTACTGAACTGATTGGAATGAAATTTGGCACAGATATGTAACTAATTACACTAATTATTTAAGCTGCAAGTCGTTTTTGACATATTTAATATTTATTTTTATTCGATATTTCGCTACTCCTTTGTGTAGTTTCTTCAGGAAAATTGGTTTTTGTTTATAATGAAAAAAAATTTTTTTTTTTTTTTTAATTCAAAATAAAAAAAAAGTTTTTGTCAATGAAAATTCAAAATTAAAATATTAACAGCCATATTCTACGATCAAATGAGTATGAATGGCAAATACTGCTGTCATCTGCAAGAGAATGGTTGGGGTTGGAAGTTCGACATAGAAGGTCATTAAGAAAGATAAGAAATAGGATATACGGCCATATGAGGCCAAAGCTTCTCGAATGTTCACTTCCAGGTGCTCATTTGTGTCTGGTTTATCGGCGTAGACGAGTGACTGTCCACAAAACCAAAGAAAATACCAATTACAGGACCATTACGTGAAGTTATTCGTTCGTCAAAAGTTTCTTTGAGCAGATGATGGTCGTTTGCACAAGTTGAATCTTATAAACTCCTAAATCAAGTTTCATAAAATATTCCGCAAAAGGCCATTCCCTTAGAACGGCGCTGAATTGCACAGAAAAAAGTACAATTCAATATTCAATTAAATAAAATGAAGATGCAATTAAAATAATTAGATTTCAACCTATCATCGCGAAAAGCGCAGAATCAAAATTTTAATTTTGGCCATTTAATGGTATTTTGAGTGCACCAACGTGAATTCAATTAAATTATTAATTGAGAGCAAAATTTTTTCTGAGCAAAGATTTAATTGGGAAAAATGTAATTATTATTTTTTCTGTGTGCTTTTTTTGTTAAATGCATATTATATTTCATTCAAGTCTGAGAATAAATGCATTCTGTTTCACTGTATTTTACGTGCAAAATTCGTACTTCAAACAAAGTCAGCTTTGCTATGTCACAACTTTGGGTAGTAATATTTCAAGGATTTGTTATTCTATAAGTATGTGTATGATTAGCAAAAGTAGCAAAATTTATGTTTAATTGCCTGTTTTAAATTTACGTAGAAAAAAAATATTTAAATTCAAGAAACTTCTTTCTCTTTTATCTATTTTATAGATTCAAGAAAGACTTCTTATGCGCATCATATTTACCGGTTTTCAACAACCTTCAATCCATATCCAATGTCTGCCTTTGCTGCCATGCTTGAATATAATTAATATTGATAAATGGGGCTTATAATTGTAAAGCAGAAGAAGATTGATGCTTGATAATGCAACAACGGTAAGTACCAGTAGTTATTTAAGTGCTGCAATTGCAGCCGTCTGTCTTTGAAGGAGACAATGTTTCACATTTTGAGTGCTGGAGATTAAAATTGCAATTAAAGTGTTTTAGATGTTGTTGTGTTAGAAAGGAATGTCAATTACTGCCAAGTAAATTATCAAAATAGTTGTGATTAAAAGCTCTCTTCGTTTTATTATATTTATATTTTTTTTTCTATTCGAAAAAAGATACTTGAGATTGTACTTGGACGTCTTTTGACTACGTGAGGTGCGGATGGTACCATTTGCAACCTATGCGCTCATATACAATTTTGGAAATTAAAGCTGCCAATAGTTAATCAAAGCTTCAAGGTAGCTGAGCAAGCTAATTACTCACGCATGTTCGAAATTTCGAAACCCACTTGTAATTTTTGGTATTCGAATGATGTATATAGTGTCTTCCAACAAATACTTCCAAACTTTGACAGTTGGCAAGGGCCATCTTGTCGAAGCCACGTCTGCAATTTAGTTGTCATTTATTTAGTCTGTTTTGCCAAATCACCATGAACGTGCAAATAATAATGAATATTTGAAATTGTTTTATCAAAATTGGTGTTCATTTAACGTACCGCATGCTTCGCCCATTTTACTACCGATAGAACTATTCACATTGTGGTGGATACATTTGAGTCCACTGGTTCAGTAAAGAATTGATCGACACTCGTACAACGCCGCTGTCTGTGAAAGCGTGCAGGAGAATCCGAGGCAGTCGATTTTGCGTGGCTGACAAGAACTCGGTTTTTCGCAGACCACAACATGGCCAATTTTTCATGGTGACTTGTGCCTGCACCCGTATAAAATTCAACTGACCTAGGAACTAAATCTAAACGAGCATTGGCATCACATGGAGGTGATTGGAACTGGCCACCGAGTTCGGTCGATTTGACCGATACGCACTCTTCGCATACGGTTTGATGGTTTTTTTTTTTTTTTATTTTGGACCAGTGCTCAGGGGCTATCCCCTACATATGCAATGCATTGCACTGGAACTAGAGAGAGGGATAGGGTAGAGAATAGACAGGTGGTGAAAGTGGTAGGAAGATAGAGTTTAATTCTTGCAATTGGAAATTGCTTCGATTATAACGTTCATAAAAGAAACGAAATTTACGAAATCATTTTTCGCACACAGCACTAATTTTGATAATAAAAATCAGTGATTTGCCAGCGCTGTGCGTTTGTTAGTTTCGTCAAGATGAAATGGCAAACCTTGTTGAACATTTTTGGCAGTGTCACATGTTACTAATCGTGTTTCTACCCTAAAAAATCAAAAGCACCAAATATCCAGAATCGATTTACCATTTCATTTCATCAGAAACTTTCCACATTTAATTTTACTAAAATTTTTCTTTTATAATTTAAATTTTTTTCCGCCCCTATGAACGTCATTTATTCATCCTAAAATTGTGTGTGAAACCTTGCACTTGTTGGTTTTATTTTATCAATTCTTAATTAACTTTCTACTTGCGGCGCCCCCCATTTAAAATGCTTAATAATCCTGGCATTAAAAAAATATTGAAATTTTAACCCCCTCCAGAGGATTTGAACAAAAATCCCTTTGTTCTCTCATAGACTTTAATGATAAAGTAAAAGCCTGCTAATACATTTTGAGTTTTAAATTGTATTAAAACCCACAAAATCAAAAGGAAAAAATAAAAGAGAAAGAACAAACGTTAAAAGTCCTTTTGCTGCATGCACTTTGTGCAATTTCCTGTATTTATGCATTGACTCAATGAAATTCCGGTCTGACTGTCAGCACGTTAGTAAACAAAATACCAGTATTAAAAGGAAAATTTGAGATGTCGGTTCGTTTCGTTATGCATATGACTCTCCGGTTGTCCGTCCGTCCGTCTGTGCGCCTTTCTGCCCTTCTGTTTGCCGTTTTCAACACCCATTTTATTATAAATTTTTATTTATAAAATTTGTTTGTTGCAAATAAAGTAAAAATATTTTTTAATTAATGTACTTCAGTTTTGAAGTGGCGATTTTTTTTCTGTTCTATTTTGCTCGTATACTGAAATATTTTCATATTCAGTTGTTGCGTTTTGTTTGCCAACCGAAATGATATGACATGTGTGTTGTTTGTTCATTGCTGATTTTGATATTGTGTGGTGTCTGGTAACAGGACGTTGTTGTGGCTGATGAGGACGCAAACAACAGCAACAGCAACATCAAATTCCATAGACATCATAATGCAAGAATAAGTCGGCATGGTTGTTGGGAGTTTGGCAATCGTCCTAGTCAGCCAAAAAGGAAGGAAGCCTGTTTTGTTTATAAAGAGATTTTTGTTCCGTTGTTATCGCTTTAACCATACATTATTCGATTAAGTTTCAAAAACAATATGTTTTTTTTTTTTGTTTTTTCTTGTTTATTCTTTTTCAGAATATTGAAATAACGATGAATGCAATGAAAAGAATCGAAAATTGATGGGGTATGTTTGTGCAATGCATTCATTCGGAAGTCTATTTTTTATGTTGCTGCTGCTACTGTCATAATTAGTGCCAAAAGGCACTTCAACTTGATAAATGAAATTAAATTGAAAAAGTGCCGTCTAAACAATGAAAGTTATATTTTGTAGAATTGGAGTGATCATACGCTGCTGCCAATACAAGTACATAATTAGAAGCAACTTACAAGGCCAATTTATAATGCCACTGCCAACGCCCAAGTGAGAAGTAACATTTTTGTCAAATTATTTGATTCGCCTTTTCTGAGTTTGCCAAATAATTATCTGAAAATAAAAAGTTTAGTTTATATCAAGGTCTATTTATTATGTCTATGCAACTCTACAACAATGAACAACACCAAAAACAGCAGGCATTTTGTTTGTGTAAATTAACTTTGGGATGTCATAAAAAGGGACTACTACTGCTCTCTCTCAAAAGTAAACACACACAGGCTATAATAGCAAGAAAAACATTAATTTCATTTCTAGAATCTAGATGCCATAATTGCTTTTGCAACCCTCTCTCACAATAGAGAAATGAGTAAAATTGTTAATTGCGCGCTCTCTCAAATTAAACAAATAAGTAAAATGTAAACAAATTGTGACAGTCGAGTATAAAATACTTGTAAAACACATGGCGAGTTGCACAGACCTATTGAATAGACCTTGGTTTATATGGTCCATTCAACATATTTGCCTTCAGTATGTTTATTTAAGAGAAAAAAATTTTTTGCTGGAAAGAAATTTTTTTGTGGCAAACGGAACGAGACTTCGGAACAATCCAGACCAGACAGCATTTTATGTTATGCCATACTCTTCTAGGCGAGCAGCTAAACGCACAGTTTGTCTAATTAACATCATACGACTGGGAAATCTTCGTTTAAATTCACGTTACGCCAACAACAACGATCACTTAATACCAAAAAAAAATCTAAACACTTTTTCTGCCTTCTTGAGGTGTGTATTTCTTAATCAGGTTTAGAATAAAGGTGGCGTGACGGCAAAGAATTGTTCGTTTTTAATCGGCAATTCTTTTTAGAAACGAAACAGTATACTTTTTAGGAAGAAAAATAAACTTTTCTGGGAAAAGGCCCTTTTTAGAATAAGTATCTAAATTTTTGGAAAATGTATATTCTTAAAAAAAAACCTTTCGAAAAAGTGCGTTTTTTAGAGAAGGTACATTTTTAGCAATAGCATCTGTGTAGAAAAAGTACCGTTTTTGAAAAAAAATAATTTTTTTCAAAAATGTTTTTACTAAAGTTTGGCATTTTTCATCACTTCGGGCGACAGATTCTCGCACTCGTATCGAATGTTGTCCTTGAAAGCTTCCAGGGTCTCGGGTTTGTTCATGTAAACACGGGACTTCAAAAACCCCACAAAAAAAGTATGGAACAATTAAATCGGGCAATCTTATGGGCCAGTGCAAATCTCCAAAACGAGAGAGAAGGCGACCCGGGAACGCCGCCTTCAGAATATCGGTTGTGGCTATCGAAGGAGGGCGTTCTGATGTGATTGTGGATTGCCATCAGCTGAAGCCGGTATTGTTCAGTGACCAGTGACTATGCCTTCGCCACTGAAACCTTTCGACAACAACTGACACACAAAGACACACTAATGCACGTCAGAAAAATGCGAGATGTTTATTTTTATTTTAAAATTTTTAGTCTGAAACTGGGGTTTAACCCAGGTCTGTTTTTGTATTCGTAGTCAACGTGCAGACTACCATCCATCGTGCCATCATCACTTTATTTAATAAAAAATTGCTTTTACTTTTTTTTCCATTTATTTTCGTCCATATTTTACAGCCGTTGCCAACAATGCAAATGTTTTGCTTTATTATTATCCATTATATGCATAATATGCATTTGAAGCGTCTAAAATCACTAATATAAAATTTATTTGGGCACTTTTGTTATCCACGTGGAACAGACCTATTTTGAGGTAAATTTTATGGTTGTTTACGTTTTCTTACTTTTGTACATTTTTGTCTCTTATTGTGATAAATTATAGTTTACTGTCATTTTACCCAACTTTACCAGAAAAGTAAAAAATACACACCTAATGTGAACGGCATTGAAAAATGGCGTCACAAAATGACAACAACAGAAATGCCCAGTGTGTACTAAGCATTACTCTCTCATTTTTCCAACTTTTGTCTACGGGAACTCTTTCTGGTAAGATTGGGATCCCGCGGGTGCCCAATTTAGAGTAACGAAAAATTAATATTAATTCATCTTGATAATTATTTTCTACTGCATTGGAAGGCGAACCATAATTTTTGCCGTAGACAAGCGTTTTGAATATTTAGAATTGCTGATATTTATTTGAGCTACAATTATTACAAATGAATGAATGAACTTAAACACATAAAAATTTTCTTTCATTCAATTTAATTAATTAATCGTATTTAATTCTAAAAAAAAAAAGTAATAGAAATTCTCTGTTCGTCCACTTGTTCAGAATTTTAATTTTTCTTATTTGTTGTCGGTTTCCTGTTTATTAATATTGAGTGATTGTGTGTTTTTATTTTATTTTATTCCATTTCTTTTTTTAAATTTTGTTACGTTTTCGGCGATAAGAATTGACCACATGAAAATGCATTGAAATGCACTTTTGTTTTGTTCAATACAAAAGAAAAAAAAGAAAGTAAAATACTCAGCAAAGAACAAAAAGTTACTTTGAACAATGCACGACTGAATTTACAAAAAAAAAGATCAAGTCCACTTATGGTTTTTGTTTACGTACACTCTTGAGGTAATGGAAGCAACATCTGTGAATACAAGAATGATACTGAAACTTGATAAATTAAATACCTACAGTGTGGTTGGCTGCAAAGCAAAAACAAAATAAGTTGTTTAAAAAAAAAAATACAAGGTTTAGTTTCACTTCAACATAAAACTATAAAAATTAATAAATTAATTTTTTATAATTTGAGAAATTTACTTTTTTGAACAAAAATCTTAAGTTGAAAACCCCTGTTGCCACACTGTATCTTATATTACTAAAAAAACTTAATTTCTTTTACAAACATTCACGATAATGGCAGATTTCATATTTTTGGTTCATTGCGGTTAATGAACAAATACTCGTACATAAAGGGTGATTTTTCAGCCGTTTGGGTTTCAAAAATTGATAAGAACACAGATTAATTTGCGAAAGTTAATGAAATATTGCTTTGGGCCGTTAAATGAACTCCTGCCATTCACCTTTTAAAGATTATTTCATGTAAATGTTTGGCGTACTTTTTGCAGCATTTCGTTCGGTATCTGTAACTGTACACAGAAAAACAATTAAAATTGATTTACAATTAAATAATTTGTGATAAATGTCATCAGTAAACAAATTACACTCAGGTCTTTTTTATGCGGTAGATGCGTTCCGTAGAAAATCGCATAAAAAAAGACTCTAGCTCCATACAAAAACTAGGGTTACGTTCCGGAATTTAAGAAAATCGCATAAATTGAAATCAAAGTATTAAAAATGAACCAAATTCGCATAAAAAGTTTTTTTTTTCAATTTAATTTAAAAAAACATTATATTCATAAATGCAATTACATATATGTGTAAAAATAATTGGGTCTCTTGAATAAGATGAATATTTGTTGCTCAGTTGTGTGCCTGAAATTACAGAATTCGTTATGGAAATTTAAATTTTTTTTATGGCTCTGATTGATGATTCGCCTAGTTTAAAGTGATCAGCCAGCGCCTTATTTTTAGCTCCATTTGATAAGCGGTATAAAATTTCGATTTTGGTCTCTAAAGAATTCGTATGTCGTTTTTTCTTATTTTTCTCCATATCACGATCTTAAAAATCGAATCCGAAAATTTTATGGAACGAAATTTCAACACCTTCGATAATAAAAATTCAAGAATCTGTGTAAAATTCCACCACAATAAATATTTTAAATTTAATACAGAATGCAACTGTTGCCTTTACAGGGCAATGGCTAAACTGAAAACGTACGTAAGAATATTTATTCGTCGCTTGTTAACAAAATCTAGAAGGGAAATCCCCAATTTCAAATAATTTATTCTGGCCATCACGTTAAACGGATTATGTAATTAAGAGAAAGCACAAACCTTAACAGAAATCTCAAAGCTTTAGAGATAGCACACATTTTATGTCAAAAACTTGTACTTATGCACATACATACCAGTGTTATCAATTATCTAAATATTACATAGTACAATACTACATACATACTTTTATATAAAAAAAATAAAAAAAATTTTAATATTTAAAAAATTCGCAAAACGCAAAAAAATTTTAATATTAAAAAAACGCATAAATTCAAATTCGCATAAAAAAAAAACCGCATAAAAAAAGACCTGAGTGTAGTAATATCAATTAATTTTTATACTTAAATTAATTGCAATAATAATTGCAACAATTAAACATTTAATATGTTGTTATTCTATTTTTTTTTAAATATTTTTTAATAATATTTATTAACTTCGAAGCTTCAGCTCCTATCATTTCTCCTACTATCCCTTTCCTATAGTTCCAGCACAATGCACCGCATGTGTAGGGGTCATCCCTGAGTGCTGGTCCAAAATACAAAAAAAAACTACTGAACCTAAAAAATTAAAAAAAGTAAGCGAAATATCTAAGAAAAATAAATATTACATATATTAAAAATACCTACAGCTTAAATAATTAGTGTTATTAATATAAAAAGAGTTCAAAAAACTAGAAGAATTAACTTTTAATTAATTTTTTAATTGAGCAAATTAAAATCGATTCTCTTTCTAGCTCTTAGGGAACTGTTTTAAAAAAATCGTTTTTGTATTTGTGATGTTTTTTAAGTGATTAAAAATTTAATTGTCTCAATGAAACTATTTAATTGAAATAAAGATAAAAATTAATTAAAGCTCTTAATTAATAAAAAAAAACAAGCAATAATTTTTTCTGTGTAATGTTGCCTTCCATAGATGGAATAGTGGCTGGCTTGTCGCTCTGTACACGATAGATTTAACTTATCGCCACAAAAAATATTCAATGTGGTGCAGTGAAATCGCACCGTCTTGTTGTACCCACTTGGAAACCAAGTTCAATTCTTCCAATTATTAACAACGGTGACGAATTGACATATTCTAATATTTATTGGCACTTTCCGATTCAGCAGCAGTATTTTCGTGATTACGCATTCTCCTCATACCGGTTGGTTAGCCAGCGTCAAGCCAAACGCTTCCTGGGGACGATCTAAAATTGCTGGCTTTTTCTGAATAGAGCCGACTTAAGGCTTTTAACGGCGTACTTCACAGATGTTTCTTTAGAATTGTCCCTGTTATTTAATTCTAAATAATTTTTCTTCCTAACGAATTCAGGGTTGATAAGGTCTTTTCCAATGAATAAATTCTACCTGGTAGAAAAAAATAAACAGAATAAAGAATTTTAATTCTTCTTTAATTTTCAATTAAAAGTATAAATTTGAATTCTTCTTTAATTTTTAATTTAAATTCTTTATTCCGTTTTCTTTTTTCTACCAGGTGATATTTTGTTGTTGGAAAAGATTTAATCACCCCTATGATGAATACTTTTTCCCTCGAAATATATTTTCCCCTTTTCCCAAATAGCTATCATGAATCATTTATCGTGAATTATAAACAGGATTCCCCTTATCGTCAACCATATTTCTCTCTCGAGTTTTTTCCCTTTTCCCTTAAAAAAATTAACTGAAATTCACCTCCTCCTGAGCAGTCATAACACATCCATGTGCTTTGACAAAATTGGTCTATCTGAGACCAATGTCTGTCGATTTCATGATAGTGGCACTGAAAGCTCTGAACACGTTCTTTGCAATTGTCCTGTCGATGTTTCTTCATCTGGGTGGAATTGCGGTGCCTTGAAACACCAAACCCCAAATAGTGCTTGGATTCCTTAGAAGCCTCAAGATCGAGTTTTAATGTGATGGGCATTGCACAATAGATCTTCTTGGTCGCGCTACTTCCTGTCCCCAATGTATGTTCATAAGATCACTTTATTTAATAATAGTTCACGCGTTCCTTGGGATACTGAAAAGAAATTGACAAAAGTAAAATAATTCATAATGTCGCCGACGTTTTATTGCTCAAAAACCGATGAAGGAGGGTGCTGTAGCACAGAAAACTAAAAGAAATTTTTTTTCTGATTTGACCTGGCTGGGAATCGAACCTGGGTCTTTCTGGTTGCAGAGCCAACACGCTGACTACTCGCCATCAGCATCCCCAATTATATATTCCATTTTATTAAAGAATTTAATTATAAATTCCCTTAAAATTTTAGCGGGATATAAAATAATTGAATAACATGATTTTAATCAGCCCGAAATACAGAAACATTATTTAAAAAGTCATTTTGCTACTTACAAAATTAACCTTTAAAGTAGTTAAAAAAAAACCATGGTTTCACATGATTACGCAGAACCAAAGCCGACTGAGTTTCAAACGTATCAATCAAATACAACAGCAAACAAATTTCTGGCATCGTAGAGAAATTTTTAAGTTCTACAAGGGAGCAAAATGCCACTTTATGGTCTTTAATTAACAGTTTCGTCTTAATAAAAGCCTTCCAATAAGGTTACCATACTCTGTGGACCATTTGTAATATTCTGAAGTTTTAATATCCTTTTCAACTTTAAACAGGAAAGTTGGCCTGTTTCCTGTTTCTATAAATTGAAAAGTTAAAACAAAAATAATGCAAAATTATATATATTTACTCGGGGAAAACAGGGCAGGGCGCATGTCCATTGTTAAAACCACATATAATCAAAATGAACACACAGAGGAGGACAAACTCCTACTTCTTAGTCGTTCGCAATGAAAGCAGTTAAATACGAATATGTATGCAGTCGTACGAGGACCGTAAAGAAATTAAGCGTTCTAAATAGAATACAAAAAAAAAAGAAACAAAAAGAAAACGAGAGTTTTACACTCCACCAATATTGTGGGGATTTCATGCAATAATAGAATAAAGGCAACAGTCATTTGGGTGAATCTGGTAAAATGAGAGACCAACCTAAATTACGACGCAAAGTGTTGTCCAGCTTTCAATATGTCTCGTGGACATACAAAATGTATGAAACCAACCGAAGTAACGCGGCGTCAACGCTTTGCAATTGGAAAATGAAATTTTGACAGCGCGTAAAGAAGTGAAGTGGGCTGCAAAAAAATTAAATTGTTGAAAAGTAAAGTTTTAGTTTTCAGCTCAATTTAGTGATTTATCTCTATTTCTTATTTGTATTTAGAATTTTTTTTCTTTTTTCTTGGACCGGCACTCAGTGGTTGACCCCTACACACACGATGCGATTCACTGCCAAATGAATGCGCTCTTAATGATGAACGCGTGCGTGCGCGTGATTGACCGGATTTAGGGAACGAGTTCCCTGATTTCATTAGAACATATTCCATTATAGGAACTATAGAACAACGAGACGCACCCCACGTTGCCCCACGATGCTCAAGAGAGTCAATAGAGTTGGCTGCCCTACTGTCTCCTATGAGACTCTTCGCTCTTTCCTGTACAAGGTCGAGTAACTTCAAAATAGTCTTTGAAGCACCGGCCCGGCCCATACATGAGAATTGTATTCCATTTTCGGTCGCATGTAGGTGGTATAAATAGTGAGGAGGTCAAATGGCGTGAAGTATTTCATACACCTTTTTAAAAAACCGAGGCAGTTGAATGCTTCCTTTGAGACCATCGAACATCACACTGAATTGTCATGCCTAGAACATCAAGAGCTTCTGATTCTTCGATGTTTATACCACCCATAATTACAGATGAGGTGGCGCAATCGGGCATGCGTCATTGCGTAAGCATGCAGCATTGGATCTTTTGAGCATTGATATCGACCCTGTTCGCTTGACCCCATTCCGAAATTCTCGTGCGGTCATCATTTAGCGGATTATTAATTTTCTGCCTCGTCGCCGCGATCTTATTCGCCGTAGGCCTACGATTAAATGAATATGAATAGCAAATACTGCTGTCATCTGCAAAAGAATGGATAGGGTTGTAAGTTTGACATGGAAGGTCATTTACAAAAATAAGAAATAGGGTAGGAGAAAGAATGGAGCCTTGTGGTACCCCAAAATTAATCTTGTACTCGTTAGATGAGATCCCATCTATAACAACTCTTATAGCGCCATCCCTGAGAAATCTCGATATAAATTGGGAGAAGATATCACCGACACCAAAAGCAATAAGTGAGTAAATATTACTGTTTCTGGCGCAACATTAACACTCTAATTTACGTTACTCATTTCGGCGTAAAAGCTAAGCGCTAACTTACGTTGCCCTTTGCATCGTTATTTAAGTTGGACTGTTAGTTTTTCTCGCTTGCCAAATAATTTCTTTCCTTTTTAATCCGTAACTTTCACAATCAAGAAATTATTGCGATAATTTCTGTTACTGCCCTCCTAAATCTGTCCGGCAAAATGCAGTTAAATTTGAACTGTCGACTGGACATAATATTATCAGCATCATTCCATACCATCATTTTTTATTTTTTATTTTTGCACCCAGTGTTCAAACATGTCAGCTCTCTTACTCCCCAGTGTTTAACAAGCATCCTTTCGCCTACATTTGTGTTTTTGTTTTCTTCTTTTTTTTCTGACAGCAGAGTGCAAGGGAAGAGAGAAAAAAAAGAGTGGTCAAAATTGAATTTACATGCGAAAAATGGAAACACTAAAAGCCAAATTTTAAGCTTAACAGCGTTTCGATACAATATTGTGCCGAACGCATACGACAAATGCGAAAAGCATACAATTTACAGCACACTTCCCCATGCATACATTCATATATTCATATGGATAAGTTTGTTAGTTACTCACATTTATATATATAGTCCTGTACAAAGGACTAAGGCACAATTGTTCTGTATATAAATACGCACTTTTACTATAAGCCCGTACCATCTGAAAGGACTAACAGTGGGATGAAAGCAGCTAAAAGGAGTACTTACGTTTTTTCAACATTGCAATAATTTTTTCATATGATTGAAATTTTTTGGCCACTTACATCGACGAATAAAATTAAATTTAATACAACAGTAAGTTGCTGTACGCTGAAAATAAGGCAAATGCACACCCTTATGCACGTTCTTTGTTAGTATATAGCAGTGTTGAAGCGCCTCTGATGTCAAGGACACGTATTAAATTTTTAAGCTACGTTTTTAGCAGCCATTTTTAGTAATTATTTTACTTCGCTACACAATGCCGACGAAGGAGGTCGCTCTGATGTGCCTGTGAATTGCCATCAGCTGATGCTGGTAACTGTTCAGTGAGCAGTGACTATGTTTTCGCCACTGAAACCTTA
Organism: Dexiosoma caninum; assembly: GCA_963924685.1. NCBI lineage: Eukaryota > Metazoa > Arthropoda > Insecta > Diptera > Tachinidae > Dexiosoma > Dexiosoma caninum. Next base: position 81,423,947 of record OZ004729.1, on the reverse strand, counting down.
CGACAACAACCGATACAAAGACACACTAACGCACATCACAAAAAATGCAAGATTTTTTTATGATTTAGTCTGAAACTGGGTCGAACTCAAGACTTGTTTTAGTTTTGTAGTCAACGTGCAGACTACTTCACGCCACGCTCAACCTGTTATTAAAATGAGTGCTTAAAAGCAATGCCTGTTCCAGGATTTGGTTACGTTTTTGCATGTGTTAATGAGTTCCTGTTGCACATTCAACAATTAATTTAAATTATAATTACAACTGCGCAGTTGTTCATTATGAATTAATTCAGTTGCATGCGTTTTGCATGAGTTCAAAACTGATAATCTTGATAATTCTTCTAGTTTTTTGACCTCTTTTTATATTAATAATACTAATTATTTAAGCTGTAGATCTTTTTAATATATGTATTATTTATTTTTCTTCGATATTTTGGTCTCCTTTGTGTAGCTTCTTCAGGAAACTTGGTTTTTGTTTATATTGAAAAATATTTTTTTTTTTAAATTCACAATACAGCAAAAGTTCTTGTCAATGAAAATTCAAAATAAAAAAAAAAAAAAAAAAAGGCTACACAAAGGAGTAGCGAAATATCGAAGAAAAATAAATAATAGATGTATTAAAAAGACCTACAGCTTAAATAATTAGTATTATTAATACTGATAATCTTGTTAACACTTAAAAGGGCATTCAAAATTTAATTTTTAAAGAAGCTATTTGGTTTGTTTTGTTTGTATATTTCGTAATTCTCAAATATTTATTAGGAGTTCTTGTATAAACTTGTGAAATTTCTTAGCTTTTTTTCAAGAATTTGGCTTATAAAACTAAAGAAATCGGTATTAGCACCAAATGGAAAACCATATAACAAACAGATATAAATAATTCTAATTAATTTTGACTAAAATTAATTAAGTAATTCAAAGAGTAGTTACATATTTATTTATTTTATAATTATAATTTTTGTTATTGCATCCCACTGTGCCATTAGCCAAAATAATGCGTTTCATTTGCATATTTATTTTTTCGCAACAAATTTTATTTTTGCCTATCTCTTTTTGTCTGCTTAATTTGGCCAACAAACAATCACATTCGCACTTATTTATTTGAAATTTAAAAATAATTTAAAACAAAATGAAAATTTTTACCAGAAAGTGCGTTTTTCATTTTAATTTGTGTGTGTGTGTGTGTTATCAAACAAGTACAGTTTTTCATTTAAAAGCAGACATCATTTTGAAACATTTTCATTATTTTTATTTTATTTCCTTTTTTTTGTTGTTGTTGCTGTTTGGTCGTCCACCCCTTTGGGAGTTGTCACTTCTACCACCAAGTCCTGTCCCTGTCATTGTCAGACAGCGAATGTGGTTATAAAAAAAAGCAATGAAAAAATGATTTTTATAAAGAAAAAAAATTAAATATTGAAATTATAATTAATGTATTTTTAATACATCTTCATTGCATTCATATGCATGTGCTAGCCCACTTCCTCCCCCTTTGCTTTTAACTTGTATAGTAGCAAATTTATTTTTACATAAATCCCTGTCTAGTAAAATAAAAAAATTAATTGTATTTTATGGCTCTTATCATTGCAGTTCTATATAGAAAAAATAAAAAATAATAATAATAATAATAATGGAAATTATTTATGACACAAAGTTATGGGCGGTAAATAATTTATGTAAAATTAAAAACTTTTTCACAAATCAAATTTAAATTGGCAGGAGTTTGAAATAATAAAAACAATTAATGTTTACTGCATTAAAGTGTTTTTCTTTTATTCTATATTTTATCTAATTAAATAATTTAATTGTTTACATTTGGCGCGTTCACCCTTATTTAATTTATTATTTATGCATTGGCATATTTATATTTAAATAAAATTATTGCGTTTCATATAAAATACACTTTAAGAAATATTTTATGTCTATCTTAGCAATATTGGGCTTATCCGCTTTGTGTAAATAATGGAAATTACAAACCAAAATTTTTGAAATGGAAATATTCAAACAACAACCAACAAATTTACTGAAATTTCAATTATTTACATTGTAAATTCATAGAATAAGCAAATTAATACGGTGTTCAGACATGCACCTTTAATGAGATTTTTGCAAGAAATTCCATTATCGAGCTCAATATTCCATACAAAATGTAAATTAAGTTATTGAGCAATAAGTACGAAATTGTCATAAATATTGAGTAAATCTTGAAATGCAACCCTTCTCACAAATATTTTTTACTGGCAAGTATGTTCAGTGAAAAGCAAAAATTCTTCACAATGGCAAGCCAAATGTCAGAACAGTAAATAAAAAAAAGCAAAAAGAAAAAAAAGAGATGACCAGCGAATTATACCGCAAAACGTTGTTTCTTTTGCAGCTGTGAAATATAAATTGAGTCAGCTAAATTGACCAAATTATATATGTGTGAACACTAAATTAACCTTCGCACAACCAAACCTCTTTATTTATATATTGACCCGAAACCCACACGGGTAGGATATTGCACATATTTTATACAATAATTTTGCATTTACAGCAACATTTCATGTTTTTTACATTTAAATGTTTTAAAACTTTCCATTAAAACTAAGAGAATTAGTCATTGAGTCGAAATCATTTTCAGTTTAAATTATAATTCAAAAAGTTATCGCTGAATGAAAATCGAAAATACCACCCAGGTGGGTTTTGGTAGTGCGAAGGTTAAATTGCTTATATTATCCATGGCTGAACATTAAATAAAAGATGAGTTTATTGGATTAAAAATTTTACAGTTTGAAAATTATTTTACAGTTTCAGAATAAAAAAAATGTGGAGTTATGTGCAGCGAAATATGAAATTAGCATTATTCTTAAAAATATATATTGTTTACATTATGTAAACAATTAAAAATAGAACAGTAATTTCACGTAATAAATTGCGTTCACTGAATTTTATTTTCAATCAATTAATACAATTGATCAGTCTTATCAATCTGGAGCTACTCGTTCGATTTCCGCCTAGACTTTGGGTGTTTTTGCAGACAAGCTAAGAGTTTCGTCGAGTTTGTGTTGTTACAAAGAAACATGATTTTTTTGTTTTTTTTTTTTGGTGCTAATACCTTTAAAAAACATAAATTATATTATTTACATGTAAAATTATATAGATCGATTAGGTATTGCAACCGAATTTCATTTGCGTTCCCAAAAAAACACTGAAAAGGACTGGAAATTAGGTTAATGCAGTTTCGAACTGCATTACCAGTTTTAGCAATCCATAATCGAGCTCTTATTTTAATATGCAACAAGGAAAAGAGAGATTTAAATTTTTGAGGCAATAAGAAAAACAAAAGAAATAACAGGTCTTCCAACAGGAAATTCCGAACTTTGACAGTTGATCACGGCCATCTTGTTGAAATCATATCTGTCAAATTAGTTGTCATTTATTCAGTCTGCTTTGCTAAATTAACATGGACGGATATAGTATTCAACAAACCGTGCAAATTTTATCAAAATGGGTGTCCTCTACGTTCAACGTACCCCCCGAAAAATCACCTTGAGCGACGAGGCCTATTTCTGGATGAATGCGTACGTGAACAAACAAAATTTTCGAATTTGGAACGATACCAATCCACTTGAGATTGATTGATTTTGGTCTGCCGGCGTAATCGATCCATATTTCTTTGAGAACGACGTTGGCCAAGCCATCACTGTCAACGGCGAGTGCTATAGGGCGTTGATTACCAACTTCCTAGGCCTGAATTGGATGATCTGACACCAGTGATATGTGGTTTCAACAGGACGGCGCTAGGTGCCACACATTTCGTGCCACATTGGATATTTTGCAGGTTAGCGATTTCAAGATATGGTGGAGGTGATGTGAACTGGCCATCAAGATCGTGCGATTTGACACAGTTACACTTTTTCTTTGAGGGGTCTTCTTAAGTCTTAAGGTGTATACGCATATACGCAAAGACCACAGCGGTCCTCAAAGTCATCGGTAAAATTCCGTTTTATTTATGCGCCAGAGTCATTGAACTTTTCGGATGCGCTCCACCCAGAGAAGCCTTGGCAGACATTTGAATGATGTTATATTCCACACTTATAGTATCAATAGGTCTTTCAAACGAATAAAAAATTTCGATGATGTCTCACACACACTTTGTTTTATTTAAATTAACAATGTTTTTTATATGATTTATCTGGTCTATACTCGTATGTACATTTCATTTGGTGATAATACCCAGTCGACAGACCTTTAACCAAATTCTTGAAAAAGCTAAGAAATTTCACATGTTTATACAAGAACTACCAAAAAATATTTGAGAATAACTAAATATACAAACAAATCAAACTAAATAGCTGCTTTAAAAATTTTCCTTGCACAACAAACATTTTGTTATTCGATTTAAATCTATTTAGTTTTTCCAAAACTTTTTTGCAAGTAGTCGACCTGGGGTTGACAATGATTGTATTTAAAATGATGTAAATAATTAGAATTGCGTATTTTTTTAAAATTCCATGTAAATTGTCCTGTCGATGTTCGATAAAATGTAACACATCTGATGCGATTTATCCCGAATAATTGCATTTCATTCATGTTGGCAAGAAATTTGGCAAATTTTTATTATCAGCAATATTTCGTGTAAACTATTGCACATTTGTTTAATTTATTTTATTGAGTTCATGTATAAAATTTAAAAATATTTTACTCTAATTTAGCGAATAATTTATTTTATAATTGTATTCTTTTTTTCATTTACAGAATTTCTTCGTAACATCAAATACCCGGTAGTTACCGCCCGCAGTTACAGGTAAGTGGTGTGCATCTCTTTATTATAATTTTTTTTTTAGTGGGATGCAACTTAATACAATTTTCAAACATAATTTTATGGAAAACAACTTTTATTACTTCTCGTACAACATAAAAAATATGTTGCACAACAATAACGTGATACTGGTGTTGGTGTGTTAAATTAATACCACCCAAAAACATTAATATTAAATCGTATATTTCTTTTTTTTCAATTGAACGCAAAAAAAATGATAACAAATAAAAATAAAAAATTGGAAAATATACGATATTATTAAAAATGTTGTTGCTGGTTAATTAAAAATATGAAATATAAAAAAAAAAATACGGTAGACAACAACATAAAAATAAACGCCCAAAATATGAAATTGAAAAAAAGGCATGCACATGCAAGCACACATTAAGGCCAATCACAGACTGGTTTGAGGAAAGAAAACAGAAGAAGAACTACTAAATGCCGGCGTGCAATAAGTCACAATAAAAATGTGAAATAAGTCTCAAATAATTTTCCTACAAATATGAAAGTTAGTTCATTTCATAGTGATTGTTATGATTCAGAATTTCCAATACGCCAATGCCGACCAGCTCAGACTGCATCGTCAGATTGGGTCCCAACCCACAATCGTGTGTAAAACCGAAAAAAAACAATAAATTGATTTCTAATACAAAATAATAAAACATACTACACAGAAAGTGGGACAACACTCAGAAGGAAGAACCGCTCTTCAATGAAATTCATTCATAATGAAATAACTCCCACTCATAATGAAGTAACGCCTCTCTACATCCGCCATTTCCAGTCAAAAGCAGAGGCACCTCATGCACAATGGTCGGTCTTTAGATTACCGCCAATTGTCTCTGTATCTGCTACTCTTACATGGTGGCACTGCGATACTTCAACCCCTCCTACTGAAATAAGTCCCAACGGAATTTCATTTTATTTGGTTTTTGGGTCTTATTTCATTTGCTTTGGGAGTTATTTCATTTTCCATTAATTGCAATTTCTTACAATTGTTCAATCATACAGGAGAAAGTTTTTGAGCCCGACCAAAGGCTAACAATTTCTTTTTCTTTGGGATTTACTTCATTTCTTCAGTGTGTGACCAGCTTCATTTATTTTGGAACTTATTTCACCTGGGAGTTATTTCATAGAACACTTCTGAATGACTAGATCTGCAACCCAAAAAAAAATCTGTTTCGCTGAGAGTTATTTTCACAATTTTAATTTTAATTTTAAATACAGTAGAATCGTTAATGACTGGACACAGAAGAAATCGCAGAAATGTGCATGTACCCTTGTACCTTGATGTTCCCTCAAGAGAAATTGCCATTGCAAAATGAAACGAAATAACACTGTCCGCCCAAAAGCATTCTGCGCTTTACGCAGCCATTCCGGGATTCTATTTAAATGTTAAATGATATATTCGAAATTACTTAACACTTTATTTTTCATCCTCGCACTGTAATCTCCCCAATTGTTCAACAGTAAATAATTTATTTAAAAACACGAAACAAAAAAGTGAGTGCAACGGAGCAAAACTGCAATTCACGTAGAAGAACAACATGGAAAAATATATGAATGGAAAACCTCAACATAATAATAACAAAATGGAAAAATAAGAGAAGTAAAAACAGTCAGTGCAGCATATTTATGCATATGAACATAACAGCATATTAAATATTGAATTGATTAACCTTTTGTTTGGGTGATAAAAATTACACCAGCAGAAGAGCTACAGTCGCTGGTTGGTGGTCGATAATGCGGCAGGAACTAAGGCCCCGATGAACTACATAACTTTCCTAGAACGAAAGAAACAAATGCCTTAAGTTTGGTGTTTTAGTTCAGTATGAACTTTGGCCCCAAAATGTAGCAATGAACCAAAATTAAAATTTAATTTAAACGAATCCTTGTTATTCCTCCTTAAATAAAACATTGGGAACTTTATTAATTTTGATTTGTTATCTTCATTCAGTAAAGATTTTAAAAGAAATTTTTTTAATTAAAGCAAGTCCCCTAATGAACGGAACTAGCACATCAAAGAAAAGTGAACCACATCCCCAATGAAAAAGTAATTTTTAAAAGACGACCACTGCCTACTAATTATTGTCTGCGAAGACGGCCTTCGACCGGTCTTAAACCCTTTCTCTGACATTACATTTCCCAAAATGGTCCCTGTGGCGTCCAGCATATAAAATTTTAGGCACTTCATTTCTGAACTTAATTGATAAAAGTTTTACTTTCTACGGCATCCAGATGATAGAAGTTAGAGATGCGCATGCTTCGCGTGATTAGCGTGAAAACGTGCACTCCAACGTGATTGTGACTCCTTTTGGTTTCCACTCACGTGATGGTGCATGAGTTTAGAAAAATGGGTTTCCCGCAACTAACGAACCCAGAATTTAAAGTTTTAAATTTTTTTTTAGTTTAACCGCATTGACTTTTGTTGTTTAAATTATAGAGCTTTCAACCTTTCTTCATCTTGTAGAATAGCTAATTTAAAATTTTTTTTTTCATAATTAGCGGTGTTCACGTTATCTCGAGTGCACTGTATAGGAGATCTGTTCGAAAGAAAAGGTGAATATTGAATTTTTTTGAAAAGTATTTATTTGTTCATCAATATTAATTTTTTCCTCTTCAAAGTAATCCCCCTCAGATATAATGCACTTATGCCAGCGATTCTTCCAATCCCCGCAGCACTTCTGAAGTGAAGTTTTCGTTCTTCGATTTGGACTTTATTTCATCAATTGTGGCAAAACGCTTTCCTTTTATTAGGCTCTACAGTTATGGGCATAGGAAAAAGTCGCAGGGAGCCAAATCTGGAGAATAAGGTGGTTGAGGCATGATTAGGGTATTGTTTTGGCTGGTGCATTACCGTGATGCAGAATCCATGATTTTTTTTTCCACAATTATGATCGTTTGAGCCGTGTAACTTTCTTGTCATATTCTTATTAACCGTACGACCTGTTTGCAAGAACTCATGATTCATCACGCCATTGTAATCGAATTAAACAAAATTTATTTTTTCTTTAGAACAAACCTCGTATATTGGGTGATTCATTTTGTGGTTTTTTGCGTTCCCGTACTTTTCTCCATTTTTGTCTCTTATTGAAATAAATTATGGTTTACTCTCATTTTACCAAACTCTAACGGAAAAGTAAAGAAACAAACCTATTATGTGACTTAAGATATTCACTAACTAACTATAATAATTATTTGTTAAAATTATATAGAATGTGGACAATTATTTAATATTAATTAATACGAAGTTGACTGTTTTTTTTTTGTTAAAAATTCTTTTACAAGTTTGAAACACATTATGCCTGGTATAGGGTATTTTAATAATCCAAAATCTGTAAAGGTGAGGTGCAAATGATTTCCCTTGCTGATAATTAGCCAACCCTACAGAAACCAAAAAGAAGACAAAAATTACAATAATTAAAAAATGTACTAAAACATGACAACATGATGAGGGGAATGATGCTGCTGATGTTGTGCGTTGCATTAAACCCTGCATGGGCTTGCTACCAATAGTTTGAGCTTGTGGCGATGCACTACTGTGTGTCAGTCATTTTTGTGTTTTTGTTTTCTTCCGTTAATAACACAAAATATTGTACAGTTACAATAATGCACTGCCAACTGCATCACATACATTAATAATTTCGATTTTTTTTTATTCATCATTTGGGAAATCTTCCTCTTTCACCCATTTTGGCATTATTATTTTTTATTGGATGAATGAATGGAAAAAAATACAAACGGCCATTAACTGGAATTTAACTTTTCATATAGAAAATTTTCTGGCCAACAGCTTTTAGTCATCATTATGGTTTCATGCAAAAAACTAAGTTTTTTTTTCGTTAAATTTTTTTAAGCCGAAATGTTGGAACTAAACAAAAAACTGTATTTTTTGCAACAAACAGTTTGGAAAAATTTACAAAAGAAAAAGAAAAAAAAAATCTAAAAAATGTGAAGTGCATTTTAGCAACACTAAATAAGTGAGTACAAAGGGAAATAAAATCAAAATTCGAATTTCAATTTGAGTGCAGAGAGAGAGAGAGTTTTTTTTTTTTAATCAAACCTCAATTACATAAGTGCAATTATACTAAAACTAAAAACTAAAACTATTTAGGAAAAAAAAATAAGTAAAACTGCTGGAGGGAAAAGTGCATTGCAAAAAATGACTGCATTTTAGAATGAGCGAATGTCTGTATGTCTGTCTGGCATGTCCACCCACCATAATGGCTGCAACAGTGTTGATAACAAGAGGTGTTTAAATAGATAATAATGGTTTTGCAACATCAACTCTTCTTTAACGCGATATTTATTTATCGATGTATGCGTAACAGTGCGTAGTTTATTTAAAACCATTTCCTATTCCTTGCTGGTGTGTTTTTTTGTTTGTGGTTTTAAAAATATCCCTTGTTGTTTTTATTTTATGTGTTAGTACTTTGATTAACTTAAATTTAGTTTAGAAATAAACGTTAGTGTTGCAACATTAATTTGTTTTGATTATAAAAAAAGAAAAAGAAAAAAAACAAAATTTTTAGCCAAAAATTAAAGAAAGAAAAAATCTGACTAAAAATTAATAAATTCTAACGAAAATATAATTTTGAACACATAAGAAGTTAAATAAATAAATAATCGAAGGTAAAGCTGAAAAATTTTATAATAAAAATTTTCGTAATAAAAAATATCTCAATTAAAATAATCAAATAGAAAATTCTTGCAATAACACTTTGATAAGAAGTTGTTCATTAATTAATTTTGCGCTTCTGCAATAATAAGAAATGTTCTCTTTTCTATAAGGAACAAAATTCCGTAGTTAATATAACAGTTACAAATAAAGGTATAACAATATCGAAAGTTAATGTCTCACTTTCATTAAAAGTTGCTCTTTAATTAACTTTGTGCTTCTGAAATAATTAGAAATGTTGTTTTTTCTAAAAAAAATAAATTTCCGAACTTAATATAGCAGTTGCTAATAAAAGTAAAGGGTGGTTAAATTTCAAGGGCCGATGTTGATTTTGAATAAAACGCAAACTATTTAGGAAATTATTGTAATTGTATTTTATTATGATATATTGGTATTACTCAATTATGTATGGAACAAAATATCGGCCAAATGGGCGCCGCGACCACGGCAACAGTGGATGATCAATTTTCGAAGAAAATCATCTTCAGTGATGAGGCACATTTTCACCTCAGTGGATTCGTCAATAAACAGAATTGCCGCATTTGGGCGAATGAGAATCCAAGAGTGATTGTCGAAAAACCAATGCACCCACAAAGAGTGACTGTTTGGTGCGGTTTATGGGCTGGCGGCATCATCGGGCCGTATTTTTTCCAAAATGAGGCCGGTCAGGCAGTTACTGTGAATGGTGTTCGCTATCGTGAGATGATAACGAACTTTTTATGGCCCGAATTGGAACATATGGATGTGGACGATATGTGGTTTCAGCAGGACGGTGCCACTTGCCACACAGCTAACGAAACAATGGCTCTTTTGCGCAACAAATTCAATGGCCGTGTTATCTCACGTAATGGCGATGTCAATTGGCCGCCAAGATCATGTGATTTGACACCGTTGGACTTTTTTCTTTGGGGTTATTTGAAAGAAAAGGTGTACGTCGATAAGCCAGCAACAATTCAAGAGCTAAAGGATGAGATAATTCGGCACATTAACGGCATAGAACCTCCATTATGCCTCAGGGTCATCGAAAATTTGGACCATCGGATGGAGGTGTGCCGCCGTGGTCGCGGCGCCCATTTGGCCGATATTTTGTTCCATACATAATTGAGTAATACCAATATATCATAATAAAATAAAATTACAATAATTTCCTAAATAGTTTGTGTTTTATTCAAAATCAACATCGGCCCTTGAAATTTAACCACCCTTTAGAACAATTTGAAAAGCCAATGTCTCCACTGTTATAAATTTCAGTTAATTTTATTAGCAATTATCACAATTAAGTGTATGTTTAAAATTTTTATAATTCTGAGCATAAATAAAAACTTAATTAATTTGAAAAATTGCATTTAAATTTACAAATTTTTGTTTCTAACAGAAATATTTCATATTCTTTTTTTTAACTTCCTGCTATAGCAAATTAACAATTTTAGCCCAATTTTCCAAAATAAAATTTTTATGATGTTTCGACATTGTGAGAGCCTAAAAAAGATATGTCTACCAATTCGAGAGATATCGTTGAAGAAAAAGCGCTGTTGTTCATAATTATACAATACAAGTATAATGGTTTTATTCATGCATTTTAGGAAACGAAATATAGAAGAAGAGTATAACAAACTTTTGGAAGCAATTTAAGTCGCAATTTTTTTTCTGCTTTACTAAATAAAATATCTCGAGAAAATTTAAAACACTCAAAAATTTAATGGTAAAATAATATATAGAAGACAATTTTTAAGAGTGTAACTGAATAATGTTTACAACTATATATTTGAATTGAATATAAAATCATGACACTATACAACTAGTAAAATGAAAAAGTTATTAACACAACCACTGAAATTTCAACAGGTTAACTAAAAATACTCTAACGCGAACATGTACATCTCTGTATAACAGTTTAGTTATTAAAAAGCAATCTACTTTCGGGAAACCAACTAAAACTTCTTAATTTTTTTATACCATGTGACAGTAAAGTTAAAGTCTCCTATAATGCAAACGGTTCCATCATCACTTTTAAAAATATTACAGGAAAAACAAAAAACTTAATAAAAAGAAAAGTGTTGTGGTTACAAATATGATTTTTCGCAATATCTTCCAAATAAAATGTTGAGTTTATTTTTCTACACAAAGTATTCTTAGGGAAACTCCATATCTGGCAAAGCAAATCGTTTTGTGTGGTATACTTTGTTGTATACTATTTTATATAAAAGTGATCATAGAGATCTTCCCTGGTATAACAGTTTAACGAAAAAGACGTTTATTAAAATATGGCAGATTTGGTGAGTGTTGCCAAGAAATATTTCCTGAATTGTATTTTTTCGGCGAATTTTCATATTTAAGAATAAAGTTAAATCTGACCATAAAGATATAATAAAACTGAGCCCAAACTACGGCATTCGATATGGGACGAAATTTCAATGCATTTTAGTAAAATTGTATTTGAAATCATATCGAAGAATGAAATTTGTATAAAAATTTCGATATTGTGTAGCACCGATATGTTCTAGCACAATGCATCGCATGTGTAGGGGTCATCTCCTGAGTGCCGGTCCAAAATAAAAAAAAAAGTAATTCGAAATTCTCGTAAGTCAATGATTTTTTTTTTAATTCTAACAAAACGATAACGTTATGGATCGTTGTCACTGGTTTGCACCACTTTATTATGTTATTGACGCTTTCAGTAGCTGGTGGGACTTCCACAGCAGTTCACTCATATCAGCGAGTATAACTGCAGATTTCCTCAAAGGCATCTGCATCGTTTTTTCATTGGCTTTGGAAGAGATGCAATTTCCACATCTGTGGAAATTTAAGAAAATTGCAAACTCGAATGTTTATTTCTGTGTTGACACTTCAGCTTCTAATTTTTGGAAATTGAGAGTTCTCATTTCCGGGCGTAACTGTACAATATAATAGTACTGGCAAGTTTTTCCTTTTGTAATATTATAGCAGTTTATATAACAGATGTTTAACATTATTATTAAATTTATATGATTACTTTAACATTTAAGCTGTTCTAACACTTTAATTTACAAGTATTGCATAATTGTCGTTGCGTTATCTCTTAAACCGCTGATAATAGAATACAGTGAAGTCGCAGAAAAGTGAACTAATTTTAGATTGCATTTTTTCTATAACATATTTTAGTCTCTTTTATCTTTTATTTAATTTAAAATAAAGTATGTACATTATTTTTTGCCTATCAAATATGTTTTGATTCTACTCTTTGCAAGTTCCTGCCATATTTTATTATACTGCATATGTAGCTAATACGGTTTGCAAAAAGGTTTCTAGGATTCTAATGTCTAAATTATTTTATTAAATTCATCAAAAATAGAGGTTAGCTGAATTTAAACTGCGATCATTATAAATTTGTTTAATTAGTTTTTATTGAAACGGTGAAACAACAACAAAAAACATTCTTTGATACAAAGGCAAATAAATAATTTTTTAAGACAACAAAACGGTGTGTTAAAATTATTATTTAATTCAAAGGTATTATATAACATATTAAAAATGATTTTAATGGATGGCTATTCATTAGACGAGCTACACAAAAAAGTCGGTGATCTCTTGTTGACGTTGTTTTTGCTTGAGCATTTCTATTGCAGCCTTTTCTTTGAGGTTTCTTAATACTCTGTTTCTTATTGAACAAGTCGTCGATTTGGCGACATTATACTTTTTCGACAAACCAGTTACAGACGAACCTTTCCGTGAAAGCTCTAAAATATCTGACTTTTCTTGACGATTTAACACTTTTGGTTTTTATTAGACATATTTTCAATAAAAATATTTTTGGAGATCACTTGTTTATATTATTTGTATAACTACATGTATGTATAGTCAGTACAGAGTGATGATTCCATTAGAACTGCCGCGTTAATATTAAAGCTGCTTATCATGCAACAAAAGTTATTTACAAGCAAACTACGAAATTCTTCTGCGGAGAATCCCAAAATTTTAAAATAAGCTTACAAAATTGAATTTTAACGTTCGATAAAAAGTTCACGTTTTAGGGCCTTCTTCAGCCTTTGTTCAAGTTTTAGAATAGGCAATGTAACAAAAAAAATTTTCATGTTTTTGGATAGTTCATATTACTGGATGTCCACGTTTCTGCGAGTTCACTGTATTTTCTTTTCTAATATGAAATTACGAATTTTTTCTTATAAACTTTTATACACTCTTAATGTATGTCTATAACATGTTGTGCTAACCATTAGTGTTTGGTTCTGTTATAACAGTTCTTGATTTCCGTGTATAACATTATTTAAAACTTTAAATCAACAAACTTAAAGATGTCTAAACTTTTTCTTTTTTTAACTGTTTGTTTTAATTAAACTACAACTGTTTTGAAAGGTTGCTGCCGTAATCCTAAAAATTTTTTTTATTTATAAAATGTTTAATAGACAAATTTCCCTACAAAATCTAATCAATATACCTTTTATAAATGAAAAAAAAAAATTATGAATACTGCAGTTAAGTTTTATTAATTAAGAAAATTATGTAAAATTTAAGCCGGCAATTCGAAAATTTCTCCAAAATCATACTCATAAATAAACGCCAGGTATAACACTTATTTCCTTCAATTCCTTTAACTAATTTTCTTGCCTGTTTAAAACAAAACAAACATACACACTTATGTCAGATGAAAATTTAAGTTTTCTAGGACACCAAAACAACAAACAAAGCAAACAAAAAGCAAGTAACAGATCCTTCTTACACTTTAACTAAGTTTTGGCGGGAATTTCATTTTTAACAAGAATTTCTTCATAATTTTCATTAGAGGACGTTGTTGTGTATTTTGTTGTTCTTTTATTTTTCCCATCTATTTACAACAATGTTGTTACCATGGTTTCTATTATTTTTATTTGCCTAAAAGTGTATATCTGTGTGCGTGTGTGTGCCCTTTTCACTGCTGCTTTATTTGCAACTTGTAGTTGTTTTGATATTTTGCGCCACATTTCTGTGTGTCGGCAAAATTGTAGTGTCTTCAATGAAAGTCAAAGTAAAAAGCTAAACTTCAAACAAGAAAAAAAAAATTCTTATACGTATGTACGTTAAAAAAGAAAAAAACAAGAACAGCAAAATAATAACAAAAATATATTAAAAAAGGAAAATTCAAACGCGCAACAACATGATTCTAAAACGTGGAAATGGAAAGCAAACAAAAGGCATTTTCTGTTTTTCTTTCTTTTTGCTCTACTGTATTTTTAAATACACTTTTGTTATTTCTGTTTTTAAACTATATCGTATCTAGTAGCGAAAAGTTATCATAGTATCTAGCGTAAGTGTGAGTGAGTGTGTGTGTGTGTGTGTGAGGCTCTGCGAGTATGTGCATCTGTTTACTCAATGACACATGCCAGTACGTATACGTACTATTGAAGCAGTATTTGGTGGTAGTATTTGTATGCAGAAAAGGAAAAACAGAGCCAATAAGTCTAAAAAACATTCACATGAATACAGCTAGTCTGACATGGTGTGACGTTTATGTTTTCCATTTACTTTTATGTTAAAATATTTGCTTTTATTTTTGTTAAATTGCCACACTGTGTACTTGGCGCAGCAGCGTTACGTTTTCACCTCGTTTGTTTATTATGAAACATAAATATTTCTTGCATACGATAATGAAGCATTCGGCCACAAAAAAATTATTATTACATTAGAATTATTAGAAGTTATATAAAAAAATATTAAATTATATCAGTTTATTTCCCAACTTTCTTCATTGTCTAACGAAAGTAATTTGCTTTGCCTTGAAAAATTTAAAATTTATTAAAAATCTAAACAAAGTGTTTCTTAGAAAATTATAACAGTTTATTTAAAAAGTTTTTTTAATGTTTTCAAATACATACAGTAATATATAGATATTGTCATTATGAATTTAATTTAATTTATTATTTTTTTATTTATTTAAGGCCAGTAAACATGAAGTATAATTATTTATTTACGGTTTTTGCTGTCTATAAGCCGATAACTTGGCATTAGCAGCAACGAAATGCAGTATAACAGTTAGCACAAAGTGCTTTAAAACGTAAATATTTATTTTAAATAAGAATTTATTAATCCTTTGCAATGCCAATCTTCTTAAAAACTCGGTACTAATTTGCTCGTCGGCGTATGAAATAGAAATATATCTATTGCAGCGTTTTGTCACGCATGGCGAATTTGCGATTTAAAAACAAATGTGTATTAATTCTGATAATGATAGTTCGCAACAAAAAATTCGCCGTTCGGTTCAGTTGTGTACCCAGCTTAAGGTTTAATAAAACACTTACAAATTGTATTAGCTCAAGGCGAATTGAATACCAGGCATCGTTTTGATCGAAAATTTTTATACAGTTTTAATGGTTTTACGTTCATTCAATCTTTCGTATGACAATAATTAAATCTTGCTCGCGTATACCAGTGTTTGAATACTAAGCCATGAAAACAATAATTTATTTGTCATATATAAAAATCATAACACTGTAGGAACAAATTGAATCGTAGTTATGGGAGGATTTATAAAATTACAAAGGATTTAAATTCAAAAGCGTTTATAACAGTTACAATAAATTTGGCGATTTGTCGTTTATTCCTACTAAATTGTCCAACTGCAAACTACAATATTAATAAATTTATTTGGAATCTAAAATTTCCATTTAAAGATAACTCTCATTTGAAAGCATTGCATGACTTTGGCGCATTAATCAGGCTGAATTTGGCCGATGGCATTGCTTATGTTCACTTTGAGGACTGCTGTGGTTTGTGGCTTATACACCTGCGACTTAGGAAAACTCCACAAGAAAAATTCTAACTGGGTCAAATGGCACGATCTCGGTGGCCAGTTCACACACCTCTTCCCGAAATGACCGTCCGCTCGTTGTGTATGGTCGTTTACCTTCAGTTCCTGGAACAGTTAAATTTTGTACGGCTGCAGGCCCAAATTACTACGAAAAATTCGACAAGTTGTGGTCTGCGCATGGCCGAGTTTTTGTGAGCGACACGCAATTTACCGCCTCGTATACTCCTGAATACACTCACGGACAGCAGTGATGTGGGCGGCAGATGTTGCATTTCGACGACAGTGGACTAAAATTTATCCACCAAATTGCGATGGACTATTCTGGTGACCTTAAAATAGGACAAGCGTGCGATACGAACAGAACACCCTTTTTGAGAAAAAAAATTTATTATTTGCATGTGTTGTTGAAAGCTATATCAGTGACTGAATCAACGACACCCACTTCGACAGCTGTAGATGCAACTGTGAGAGTGCCGAAGCCGAAGTATTGGAAGCCCCTTTATATATGTACATAGAAGTTGCTGATATAAATCCAAACCCTTCGTACTTATTGGGGGATTATTGGAAAATGATAACAGTTTTGAATTCGACCATGTTTATAACAGTTATAACACTTTCTGCATTTATTCGTTTACTTATTAGGCAAGTAGAGAATAGTCAACACTATTATTTTAATTAGAATAATAGAGAATTTTTTATACGAAATTTTGTATAACAGTTTAGCAATTTTATATGCAGTCCTAGCATTAACAATTCTTATGTTGTCAGAGGTGCTCCAACCGTGATGGAAACAGGACATGTGTTTTTAATACAGCGCTACACAAAATTTTAACTAAACGGGTATGCGGCTAGACAAGGTGGCCCAGAGTGAATGTACGCCTCATCATATACACACTTGTATCAAAGCAAAATTCTAGCAGAGGATGTAGAGCAAAGTCAAAAAAAAAGCACGGCGTGAAGTAGGATGATAAGAACAGTTGTTGTTGTTTTTTTTCTGCCTTTGTTTTTCGATAATTTGCGTATGTAGTTTAAGTGGAAGTGTTGGAGTTTATGTGTGTGTGTGTGTGTGTGTGTGTGTGTTAAGAATTTTATACTCACTGCACATGTCAAGTGGAATAATGTGTTTTATGTAATTTTGTTGCTGCTGCTGGGATGCAGCAGCAACATTGTTATTAATCTCTTAAATTCCATACCCATGTACAATATACTCGTAAAACATATACATACAAACATACACGCATACATAATCAAGAATTATATTATGTTGACTGAGTACATCACCCTTTCCTAGAACACTAGCAACAACAATAACAACTGCAACAGCAATTGCTGCAGCAGGAAAGGCAGCAACAACAAATTAAGTAGTTACTATGTTAAAATTTTAAGCTAAAGGAAGCGTAAGAGATGGTGGGGGAAGGAGGTGTGGCGAGGAGGACACAGAGCGGGCAGTGTTGTACCAAAATAGCATGAGTTATAAAGTTAAAACCTCATATGTTTGTTGTATATAAAAGATGTATGTATATCTGTACATATATGCATCCATATGTACCAACAGATTTTTTTTGCATTCTATATGTTCGAATGACAGGTGCAATATTTATTTATTCAATATTATTTCCGTTTGTGTATAAAGTGTAGAATCCATGCTCTGCTTTAGTTCACCTTATTTTCACATATACTAGAATTAATGTTTAATTTGTCTATACATTTGTATATGATATCATCGGTGCGGTACGTATGAACTTCTGTTCATAAAGCTGATAAGTAGAGAGTAATTTTATTTTAAAATTCGATGATTAATGAAAACTCGTTTCCTTTGATGTCACATTTAATAAATTGACACGATAATGTTGATGATGAAACTGACGATGACGAACGCTTTCTCCCATGCCGCTTGAAATTTCAATTTGTACGCGTAACGTACAGCAGAAATTGATTATACGAAAGGAAACTGGAATCTAATGAAAAATGAATTTAAAATTTATCTAAGCGAAGGCAGTAATTAATATTATTGTGAAGAAAGAATGGAATTGAAGGATATTTTGCTTTGCTATGCACTGCAATAGGCCATGGATTCTTTTTTTTTAACTTGGACCAGCACTCAGGCGATGACGCCTGCACATGCGATGCATTGTGCTGGAATTAGAGGAAAGAGATAGTTAGAGAAATGTTAGGAGGTGAAGCTTCACTATCTTACAACTCAGCTTTTGCATGTTCTTTGTTTTATAGCAGTGTTGAAGCGCCTCAGATGTCACTTTCTCCTTGAATGATTAAATTGTGAAGCTTACTTTTCGTAGCGTTTTTTTAGTAATTATTTTACTTCGCCGGTGCTACACAATACCGACGATGTAGGCCGTTCTGATGTGATTGTGGATTGCTATCAGCTGAAACCGGTACTGTTCAGTGACTCGAGACTATGCCTTCGCCACTGAAACCTTCGGACAACAACTGACACAAAGACACATTAATGCACATCAGGAAAATGCAAAATGTTTTCATTATTTATTCTGAACCCAGTATTTGTAGTCAACGTGCAGACTACTTCAATCATCGCCAAGCTCACCCTTAAAGATAATAGCCCTGTTTCCTCTTACCATTCACTGAAACTTTAGCGTGCAACTTTGCCTACGTACTACTAATTTTAGTACATTAAAAATTATCTTTATGAGTCGTTTAAGGTTCGAACCCGGCCATCATAAATATGCCAAAACATTAATAGTCAACGTTCATTCAGACTAAATACTTGTACCGAAAAGTTATTATACAGGGTGGCACAGAATGAGCTACATATATGGATTAAATGGTTTATAACTTTTTTATTTATGCGATTATTATAATTTTTTTTTTTTAAATACAGTGTATTATTGGGGAATTTTTTGCAATTAGCTTTGAAAAATGATATCCTGTAAGTGATGTTCATTTTCTGTTTCGCACATACGTGCTCTTTTTAGCATATTTTCCATTTACATTTTTCCTTCTCGCAAAATTTCGGTTGTAATGGCCATGATTTCATTTCGAATGTTGGTTTTTAGTTGGAGTATGGTTCTTGATTTGTTAACGTACACTCTTTCTTTCAAATATCCCCCAAAGAAAACTGTCAGGAGCCGTTAAATCTGGTGTGGGTGCAATGCGCACATTAAAATGACGACGATATGCACGCTGTGTCAACACAATAGACTGTTGGTTTGAAAAATAAAATTCAATTATTTTTGTACGTTGTTCGATCGTGTAATGATTCTTAATTAATTCCCCAAGTCTTCTTCACAAAATGCTGAAAAAAACAAAGAAAAAATATTAATTAAAAAAGTTAAAAAAAGAATTCAAACCATACAGCTCATTCTGCGCCACCCTGTATAAAACACAACGTTGCGTCCTTCACGACGAATTCGTTTCCAAAAATGTATTCCTGAAAGACAATTATTTTACCAAGGGTAAAATATTTATGAAGGGAAGCTTATGCCATTAATGCGCACAAGAAATTACTTTTCAAAGTTAATTTTATAAGCCTTGGCCATCTCAAACTCTATACACAGAAAAAATTTATATTTATTTTATTTTGAATTAACACTTTTTTAATTAGAATAATATTTTTTTTCCATTAAAAGTTTAATCAATTCAATTAAATTTATCGATCAATGTTCGGATTCAATATTTAAAAAAATTAATAATTAATTTTTTGAATTTTTAAAATATTTAATTGAAATTTGAATTATAATTATATTAATAACTTAATCGAAAATTATTTCAATTAAGTCGACAATAATAGCTTAAAGGATACTATTAATTTATTTCTAGGTGAAAATCGAATTATTGTTTTAATTGATATTACAAAATTTTTAATGAAAGTGAGGTTAAATAACTAGAAATATATCTGAATATTTTTCTGTAAAATCAGAGTAGTTTATGGGCTTTGAAGGACTGTGCCTGCTTGGTTGCAAAATCCATTTCTCGCTAAATAACTATTTTGTGTCCCAGGAAAATGAAGCATCATTAAATGTCTTGGCCTCTGGATGCAATGTAGACCGGCGATTTTTAAGTGATACTGTAAAATAATACAACAGTACAATAGGTTGTGATTTACTTGTAGTTAATGTGTTGATTCTGCAACCAAAGATCCACGGTTCAAATTCCCCGATCTGACGAAAATTTTTGGAATTGTGTCTGTGCCAACAGCGCTCTCCTTCATCATTATTTGATCAATAGAACGTAAGCGAAGTGAAATAACAAAGATAACGGTTCTCCTTTAGCTGAAAAATTAATGCGTCAACATAACACCTGATATGTAATTCTCAAAAAAAGCAAGTACAAAGCTGTGCAAGAATTTATCTCTCTATCTTTCTTATCACTGATCCACCTGTTTGTCTCTCTAAAATAAGAAGATCCCAATGTGGGGCTTGTGGCTGAGGAAATTTCTGAGCCGGCCAATTTGGATACAGTCGTATCTGGATTTTATGGCTAGGAAAACTCACGTACACATCAAATTGCCTACTTAGCTGCTCCTCTCTTCTATAGAAGGGTATCACCATTTCGAGGAGTATCAACATTAAACTGTCCACTCATTGAATTTGCCACCTATCATGGCACGATTTTTGTTTGCTGCGTCAGATACTATTATGTCCATTAAAATCCTCTATCTAATACATTGATGGAATATAGCAAGTTCACATAGCGATGTCAGAAACAGTGCTCCGGAGGGAATAATATCCATGTCGTCATTTCATTCCATCCCGCAGTATTAAACTGCTGGTACTACAGCCGATATATCCATATTATCTGTTACCGAACTTGTAAATAGAATCTTCTTATATGGCTTAATCTCTGCTGCTAATTTTACCATTTATGGAGAGCATCGAGGGTGGCGATGGCACGATGGATGGTAGTCTGCACGTTGACTACACAACCAACTGGTTCAACCCCAGTTTCAGACAAAAAAATTTTTAAATAAAAATAAACATCTCGCATTTTTCTGATGTCCATTAGTGTGTTTTTGTGTGTCAGTTGTTGTCGGAAGGTTTCAGTGGCGAAGGCATAGTCACTGGTCACTGAACAATACCGGCTTCAGCTGATAGCAATCCACAATCACATCAGAACGCCCTCCTTCGTCGGTATTGTGTAGCACCGGCGAAGTAAAATAATAATAAAAATAGCTACTAAACCGAAGCTTCACCACTGCTACGAGTATAAAAAAAAAAAAAACAAAACAAAAGAACGTGCGAAAGCAGAGCTGCAAAATACTTAATTAAGCTTCACCTCCTGTCGTTTTTTCTACTATCCCTTTCCTTTAGTTCCCAGCACAATGCTTCGCATGTGTAGGAGTCATCTCCTGAGTGCTGGTCCTAGATAAAAAAAAAAAAAGTACGGCGGTTCATTCGCATACGCGTCTATGCTAGAACGTGATACTCGAACTCAAGGACCATTGATGCAGAATATTGGGCTTTTTGCAACAAAAATATTGATGTATCATTCCTTAAGATCCGACTGCAAATACCAAAAATATAAAGAAAAATTTTAAATGGCGACCCCTACCTTCGACAAAAAAAATTATTTTTATTTTTTCGAAAATGGCGCCCAAAAATACTTTATATTAGGGAGCGTACGGCACACTTGTTTTTTTTTTGTTACTAAGGCTTAAATATTGCTTTATTTATAGTTGACGTTTGACAGCTTTGTGGTTGGGTTGACAATGCGAATAGAATCAGGTTGACGTTATCCCGAGAGCACTGTACTCGTATGTTCGTACCTCATCATTTACAGTTTTTCGTTTCCCTTTCCTATTCACAGAGCAAATCTAAACACTTAGCTCTTCCCATCTACTGCATATAATACAACCAGATATTTTCTAACTGATTAACTGTTATCAAAATCGCCTTTTGACATTAAACGAAAGCCCAGGAGCAGGCAATAACAGCAAACAAATTATACAATGCATGAGGAACAATTTCGACACCCACAACAAGCCCAAACCCAATAAACTTTCTCAACATTTTAGCACACTACAAACAATTTTTAATTTATATGTATGAATGTACCTAGAGTTATATAAATATATGTATGAATGCATGTACGTATACATGCATGTACTTATGGGGAGTTTGTAAGTATGTATGCAAAGACAAAATGTTAAAAAAAGGAAATTTGACAACACAGCATAAAAATTAAATGAATACAACAACAATAAAGCAACATCATCGTCATCGTCATCATCATCATCAATAGCAGCAACATCACAATACAACCAACATGAATGTGTATGGATGCATGT
This sequence comes from Dexiosoma caninum, assembly GCA_963924685.1. Taxonomy (NCBI): domain Eukaryota; kingdom Metazoa; phylum Arthropoda; class Insecta; order Diptera; family Tachinidae; genus Dexiosoma; species Dexiosoma caninum. The sequence goes on along the minus strand of OZ004729.1, from coordinate 81,401,434 downwards.
ATGCATGTGTGTATGCATGAACCAACACGTACGAAAGAGATTCAAATGAAATAATGAAGCAACAACAACATTAAGAAGTACAAAAGTGTTTGATACGAAATAGATTAGAATGGCCACAAAAAGCATTTAAACACTATTAAAATCAAACTTACAAAACAAACATACAACAACAGCAACATGAACATGAACGATAAATACTCAAATAAAATTCTGATTTCGACAGGAGAGTACAAGAATAAAGAAACAACAACAACAACATCTAAGTATACATACTTATTGTATGTATACAATGTAATTTAGTTTTTTTCCCCCCACTCATAAGAAAACTTACAAACACTGATACAAACAAAATGAGATGTTAAGTCAAAGAGCTGCAACAACAATAATGGAGAAGATGTTAAGTTTACATTGTAAACAGTCCTAAACAGTCAAACAAATGCAATTTTTTCTTTGGAGCATTGGCGAGAAAAGTGAAAAAACAAACTAAAGAGACTTGAAATCTGAACAGTATTGCCAATAGTTTAGAAAATTAGAATTTAAGGTGAATACTTTGAATACATCTAATGGTTTGTACCAAAGCAAATTAATACCAGGTAATCTCGTACCTGCAACAACAGCATTTTTTGTTTACAAACACAACAATTTTATTCGAGTTGTCAATACAGTTTACGTATTAACATGCTTTGAGTTGAACACAAATCAGCTGATGAGAATTTTAGCTAATGCGTCCAGCTGGTATGAATTCGCCTTGGTTTGTACACTGCATTGTCTCTTTTTAAAACCATCTGAATTTTAATTGGAAACAAAGCAAAAACTAATGAATTATATTTTAATTCGTTTTAAAAATTATATCTTTTTTTTCAAGAGAACTAACACTCAGTCAATGATAGCCTACTACTCAGTGTTCACTTCTACAGGAAAGGTGGTGTAGGGATAGACAGATGAAAGCTTCATTAAAATTTCTACTCTGTTTTTTTTTTGTTTTCATAGCAACGTTGCAGCGTCTCTTGTTTCAAGGAGACGTATTGCTTCGCCGATGATAGTACACATTGTCGAAGAAGGAGGGCGCTCTGATGCTACTTGTGGATTAGCATCAGCTGAAGCCGGGTAATGTTCATAGACCAGTGACTATGCCTCTGCCCCTGAAACATTCCGACAACTACTGACACTAATTCACATCAGAAAAATGCTAATGCACACATATGTACGTGCGTGCTTTTTGTTAAGAACTTTTGCATATCTTTGCGCAAAATTCATCAAAAGTCATCATTTCATTGCGAATGTTGGTTTTTAGTTCGAAGATGGTTCTGGGCTTGTTAACATACACTCTTTCAATCCAAAACGACTCTTAGGAGCTAGCCAATCCGGTGAAAATCGCTTCTTCGCGAAATAATGCCTTCCCCGAATAAGCCATTGAGGAACGTGCCGCATGTGCTGTGGCTCCATCTTGTTGAAACCACAAGGTTGGATGGTTTTCCACAGCTGGCCATTTAATAGAAAATTGGTTCATCGCGCAGCGTCAAGCCTTTGCTATTCGATTATATAGTTATTCATATTCAATTTCCCAAGTATTCTTCATCAAATACTGAAGAAAAGTTATAATTAAAAAAATTGTAAAGAATTCAAACCATTTAGCTCATTCTGCGCCCACCCTGAATAAACATCAGAAACAGCTGATTAGCAAAAGCAGCGTAAAAAAACTAAATTATTAATTATTCCGGTAATAAGGAACCAACATAAAATATTTATTTTTTTTATGAAAAAGCCCTACATATAAGTATGTATATCCACAGGTATATTTTAATCATCTTTAGAAATTCCCGGAATTGGCAATACTATCCCCATTATGTGACTGTGTTAGTGAGAGTGAGTTTACTCTTTTTGTATTTTACTTTTGGTTTTGCTAAAAATAAATTTTAGAGGGTATTACTTTGTTTAGAGAGCATTCACACAAGCACATTACTAATCAAAAAAGCAGGCATAACAGGGATGGAAAATGGCTTTTATGTTTTTATACAGAATATGAAAACAATATGTACTTGTTGGTACTATTTTTTAATACATTGTTTTTATGAACAGAAATGTAACAAAAATGTGTATAAAAATCACAAGTACAAAAATTAAATCAATAAAACCAAATAAATATTACAAACATACATATATACTGATCTCTAGTAGTTAGTAAACAATTTTGTTTTTATAAAATATTTTTGAGAATAAATATTTTGTTATTTTATAATTGGAGCAACAGGAATTTTTTGACTTTCATAAATTTTGTGTTTGTCCGAAATTGGCATATTTTGAGATATTTTACCATTCCAAAAATCAAAATTATTTCATGCACTTTTCGCGAAATAATAATTAATTTTTTCAAACAATTAATTTTCCATATTTTTTATTTTAACGGTGGAATGGAATCCATCAGTGTCCGTATGCAAAACCAACAAATAAAAATTAACGCCCATTTTAACGTAGTCTGGGCCCAAATTGTCGCATTCGTGTTCGAATGAATTTGATCGAAATTTTACTTTTTGAGATCGTCGTATTCGTTATCGAACAACACGTATCGAAATTTTAGATCATGGCATTCGATAACGAGTAGTCGATCGAGTACCTTCTTTCGAAATGTCATTCGATAGACTAAAAGCTGTCGTAAACTAGTTTTTTGCTTGCTATTTTAGAAAGAAAAATTTAATTTTATTATTCAATCATATTTTTTTTATTAAACACGTATATAAGTACATATATAAATAAATAAAAAAAATTTTTCTAACATCAAAAATCTTCATTAAGACAAATTAACCCAAATATATAATAATCAATCAAAAAGTCGATTTTGAATTTTTTGTTTGTATAGGAAGTACCACGCTCACTTATCCAATCCCTCCCAGTTTTTGCCAGATGATTTTTTTAATTACAAAGTCATTTCTACCAAATTTAGATTTTGCTTTAACAGTTTTTAAGATATACAGAAAGAAATATTCAGTTTGTATGGGAGGTAAGAAACACACATACATACACATATATTTACATACAAACATGTATAATTTTTATAAAGTTTGTAACCATATGTTTTTCGTGTATGACAAAGCACAAAAATCCTTTTACATTTTAAAACAAATTTCGATTCAAACGCTATCGAAAGCCTCAATCTGGCTATTCGATTCGTCACGAAATGTTATTCGATACGAAAGCTTATTCGATCACGAATGCGGCGATTTGGCCCCTGATAAAAACTTAAATGGGGCTTTAAGAGTTGGTTGGGTAAAATATATTTCACAATGTATGATTAACCATTTAACGAGAAAGTGTCTATTAAATGTAACCGAACAAAATGTGGCAAATGCTTGAACTGCGATTTTTGAGAGTGTATGTTCGCTAAACCGAAGAATTCTCCCTATAAAAATATTCGCTAAATTATCGGAAATTTTCGAAAATGCGAAGATTGGTAAAAATTAACTACATATTAGCGATGACTTCTAGCAAATAAACATTCGTTAAATTGTGATAAATTTTGTAAATGCCGATGGTAAACAAAGAACAAAAATTAACATTTTTTTATTTCCTTGTGAGTGCCCCGTAGTCTAATGCGTGTGCTTTACACTATCAATCTGTAGGTTGCGGTTCGATTCCCGCCTAATGATATGCTGCTTGTTTTTTAAAGCAGAAAAATTAAAAAAAATCAACATGATGAATTTATTATAAAAAAAACACAAAAAATGAGAGACAGTGAGAGTGAGAGAGTTTTTTTATTATTTTTAGCAAATGTCGTGTATATTTTTCATTTCCGAATGGAACCTTCGAGAAAGAAAAGTTTGCTGCGACAAACTGAGCGATGGCTAAACTCTTCCAGTTCGTTTTCGTTTCACTAGCAATATCCGTTCTCCAATGTTTTAAATGTTTGATGGCGATATTACATCTATCTGCTGTAGTTGATAAATACAAAAATGTACACATGCAAAAAAATGATTTTTCAATTTTTCTAATTTTAAACCTTTGGCACAGAAACCAGAAATCTTGTTAAGAGACTCTAAAAACTTTTTAACATTTGCGTATCTAATTATATTTATAGATCAATATTTTACTTGTTTCACTTGTTTTTTAGAATTTCCAAGCTGGTATAATTTGTTGCTGATGGAAATTCCTCCATATCCTTCAATGTTTTTTCCACAAATATTGCGATTTTTTTCTATTTACTGTCATAGCATTTTTCGTAAACAAACACAAACAATATTGCCATACTTTTTGCCGAACTCTTTTGTTAAATAACTGAACGATGGTAAAACTTAAATCATTAACCGTTGATTAAATAGTGCCTGATAAGCAAACCGTTAGTTAGTTAATTTTCTGTTAAAAGTAAATTAATCAGACATTGTGAAAATCGCCGTAAAAGAGCAAATTTTTTAATTGCAAAATCCCCGTTCATACTGAGATATATTTTCTTTTGAAATTTCAGTCCTATCTGTGAAGCTTTTGCTTCACAGTTTTGTTGGTGTTATGCGTCTTCTTCTTCTCTTCATGTACATGAAACCCTTTCCCTTTTCCATTCCTCTCCTCTCTTTCGCCTACAAACTCAAATTTTTTGCAGCAAATACTTCACAGTATACAGTCTATAGACTGCCGTAAACTTATTTATTTATTATTTTTTGTATTATTTATGATATGTACTAAACGCTGAGATTTTTTAAATTGTATCAAGTAAGTCGCGGTAGTACCGCGATACCAATATGGTTGAAAATGTACCAACAACACTACAATTGTACTATGATTTCTATCCGTGGCACATACACTCATCTAAAAATGAGAAAGAGCAATATTACTTACAATTTAGAGAAGAGCTGTTTAGTATTAGAGAATGTGCTCCCACGCATACTATAACGCGCCAAAAATTCAATACAACTTTTTGCACAAAAACAAAAATCTACAAAAAGCAAAATGAGCTGAGGGATTTTTTTTTTGTAGTTGTTTTGTTAGTTTTTTTTGGTGTTGTTGTGTTTTTTTCTTGCTTTTTTACTTTTTGCACTATATTACTGTGCATTCATTTCTAATAGGGACTAGTGTTTGTGTATTCACCCATAGATAATAACGCATACAAAAGCTGTTAAACTTTTGAGAAAAAAGAAAAAAAGAAATTAAATAAAAGAAAGAAATAACAAGAATATTAAAATAACCATAAAAAATACTAACAAATAAAAACATTAACAGAGAAGATAATATTCACTTGATCATTTTTTACTAGTGAAGTGTGGTTTTTTTTCAATTGTGTGCTTTATTGATTGTTTTATTATTTTGTATGAATTTTTTTTTTCGCCATTTTCATTTTTTGCTCTTATTGTTCTTCTATACTCTTGGGTGTTTTTAATGTAACTATGAGTGTGCAGTTGTGTGTGCTGTAATAAGTAAGAGGTCATGTGTGTGTTTGCAGGTGAGTATGTGCTAAAATGTTTTTTATTGTTGTCATGTTGAAAGTTCTTTTTTATACATACTACTTGCGAGGGCAATCCGCAAGATTTTCACGAATACTTTTTTAGTTGTGACTGACTAACAGATTTAGTCGTTATATCTGTTGGCTAGAGCAATTGCAAGTGTGTTCAAATATTAAAATAGGTATGACAGTGGGTATTAATTACTATTGCATGTGCCTGTTCGATATGTTAATCTTTTTGAAAATAATTTATACTATGCAATCAGAGTTGCTTTTCGTGCAACAGCTGGGCCTAATGCCTCTATTATGGATTGAAACCGAACTGTTGTTCAGTTGCCAGTTGCTAAAAATGGTAATGCAGGAAATGCATTGCCATAATGCCAGTACATTTTAGTGCTTTTCTGGCAAACACAAATTTGTGGTGGCTCCTGAAGTTCGATTGCAATCGATAATGGACACATAAAATTTAACATCTAGGCATTTTGTATTTTATTGTACCGGCGCATATATTTAAAAATCCTATTAATTAATTGTTAACTTTTTTAAAATCTAAAACCCAAAATAGTCTACAACTACACAAGTGGGTGGTGGGGGTAGCAAAGCTCTTGTATGGCAACGCTGTTCATTAGCTCAAGGAATTTTCAAATTATTCTTTTCAGCTTTTATAAGTAAATATATTTCAGCAACCTCGTCTTGGTTTGTTAGTCAAATATTTGGTATGGTTCGTTTAGATAAATTGTGAAGGTGATGAATCACCTTGACTCCCGAGTTCGAAGATGACAGAGGACACGACTTTTCGTAATTCCACTAGATACGTAATTTGGTTCCACGATCGACCGGTTGCCCGCACTGCTCTATACTAAAGGAAGTGTTTAATGACTGATATATTCCCTATATGGCTGGTACTTCGCGTCGACCCCGAAGGGTTGGAGTTCCTGTACCGATTATGGGTTTAGATTCATGGTGGCTGTGGTTACTACCTAAAGTAATACGCCGGGAATAGTTTTTGGTCTGTTCGGGACATATAGTCATATTTATGACATTCGCCATGCACCTAGTCTAGGTGCTGTTGTCATTCAACGGTAATCACCGGTGGGTATCCGGTCTTGTAGAACTTGAATTCTGCATTAATCATGGTGGCGCGTAACCTCTGATGTGACGCTCCTCTGACACACAAAAGTAGACTCCGGTTAATTATCCCATCCAAATTGTCACGATTTTTAAGTAATGAGCCGGGAAAGTTATTAAAGCGGATATGTTTAATAACCTCATATAGGTAATAATGAGAATACGCTTAAATACTTTAAAGATAGCATTTATCCGAATACATTGCAGTATATGTATATGTACATACATATTTTGTCGAAATGAAACGTATGTATTTTTTAAACTAAAATATTTTATTGAATAAGAAGAAGAATTCATATCACAAAAAATTAATTAGGCAGAAAAAGGGAAACAAAAATAAAACAGGAATAAATAAATTTTCTTACAGGGTTGCGTAAATAGGTAGGTAGTTGTGGGCAAATAAACCGGGGGATTTTAGAGGAAATGAAATTTTGGAGTATAATAATTTTGGATAATTACCCTGAATAGGTAATTAAGAGAAACTAAATTAAGCGTGGCCTTCTGTATGAGATTGAGTGTTAAAAAAACGTATATTTCATAGTAGGAGCTAATAAGCGAAGAAGTTATTTAAGCGATGGGTAATTATACCCGCTTATACTGTAGGAAGGTTTTTTTTTTTTAATTGTTAAAGACAATACAAACTCTATGAAGCTCTTATAGCTTGTTTGTAGAAACAGCCAGGGTCTAAGCGGGAATCGAACCCGCACCTCCATATTGATAAGACTAATGCTCATGCACTAGACTACGGATGCACCCAGTACATCAGACACAGGGATAATATGATATAGTTCGTAACCTATGTGTACTTGGTGAGTCACTAGTTGCTGTTTATGGTGCCTATAGGGGCGATGATGAACGTTTGCTTTTTACCCGTTGTTGAGAGCATCGTAGGGTTGCTAGATATGCGCGGGCCAAAAAAAAGTAGCTTTCTCTGGAATGTTTAATGCAATTCCCTGCCAAATAGACCAAAAATTGTTGCGTTCTTAGTCGGAGTTTAGACGAGGAAATATTTGAAGGAACACATTTAGTTTGGTAGCATAGTACGGGTGTGAAAGAGAGCATAGTTTTGGTGTTCGGTACTCAGCGATACGCTTTGTTCACATTTTCTTTGCTTACAAAAATAAGAATAACAATGGAAAAATATTAACAATAATAATGAAATGTCGCCGGCCACATTTTCGTCTATGTCAAGGCGAATGAAAAACAAAAGAGAATTCCAGATGTATTCCTTCCAAATGTTTTCCTGTATAAATTCGGACTTAGTGATGATTTCATTAGAGCACATCCCAATATCACAACGATAAAACAATAACTACACCCTATATTGCGACGATGCTCAATTGAGTTGTGTAGCCTACTCTCCCCAAAGAGTTCCTTCGGTTTCTCCTGTACGAGGTGGAGTAACTGCAAAAAAATCTTTGAAGCACCGGTCAATGCATGAGAGATGTATTTCCTTTTCGGTCAGATGTAAGCTATATAAATTGTAATAAAATCAGATGGAGTGAAGGATGTCTTAACACCCAAAACGTAAGCTTTAGTGACAATTAATATACATTCATTGTAGGTAATTAGTTACCTTCTTCTAACCCATATAAAAGTATAGATATTTATGTTATGATCCTATGAAATATACTTTTGTTACTTTTATTTAAGTTAGAAAGCTATTTCTGTTATATTTGATATTGGTTTTTTGTATAATTTTAATTTAAAAACAATAGAAACTTTGAACTGCAGCATCAATAATATTTTGATATGAAATTTGGACATACATAAACGTCAACACTCGTGTTTTCAATTAGTTGAGGTTAGCCCGAGCGCACTGTATTTCGTTATTCGATCCTGGACAGGAGTGGACAAAGAAAATCATTGGCTCTCTTGAGCATTGTTGCGTTTCGTTGTTCTATTGTTACTATGATGGGATGTGCTGTAAAGAAATCAGGGAACTTGTTCACGAAACCCGCTCATTCCTACGCTCAACGCATTCATCATTAAGAGCGCTTCCATTTGCGTTCGATTTGACAGCGAATCACACTACGCATTATTAACAGAACTGATTTTTTGTTGGAACAGCACGTATGTGGAATAAACTTCTTGCAGAAGTCTTTCCTGCCACTTTTAACATGAGAAGATTCAAAGCGAATGTCCATAAATACTATTCTCTCTATCCATCCTCTCAAAAACTCAGCTCCAGCATAATGCATTGCACGTGTAGGGGTATCCCCTGACTGCCGATCAAAAAAAAAACCGCATGTGAACAGCATGGTTGAATGGTGGGGAGTTTTGTTGGCTGAGTAGTTAGCGTGTTGATTCTGCTACCAGCATCAATACTTAGCTAAGAGCATATGCATTTGCCTATTAATCTAGGGGTTGCGGATTCGATTCCCGCCTACACTCTGGGTGTTTCTACAAAAAAAATAAAAGCTTCGTATGTATATTTCTGTTAAGGAAAAAGAAGATTGCATCTCAAATCCACGTCAGATGAAAAAATTTTTAGGGTTATCTATGCGAACAACACCTTCTTTCGTCGGTATTTGAGCACCAAAACGTGGGCCCAGTGAAATAAGAAATAAAATTGCTCTCCTTTAACTTGAAAATTAAAGCGTCACATAACAGCAGAGATGCTATGGCAGCTTCACCCCGACATCAATCTGTCTTTCCATGTGCGGCCGTGGTGCCTTTTTGTTCTGTTCCCTAGGCGTTTCCGGTTAAAGCAATTTTAATTTAATTTAATTCTCATAAACTCCATTGCTGTTCTCATTTTATTTATTAAAAATATTTGTCTCCTTAAAAGTAAAATAGCTTTATAGCGTAACACTAAAAAGGCTAAAAGTTCTAAATGAATATAGTAAAATTGGTGAAGATATGCAAGGTACCTGTGATTGCAAAGATAACATCTTTCGTTATATCGTCTGATTGCCTTCTAAGGGTGTGGTCGCCATTTGTAGTTCCGTAAGTCGGTCGATAGAGATGGTTTATCTGTTCTTCTTCATCAGAGAAATTGTTTGGATATCGTTCTCAGCCAGAGTATAGGCAGGATATTACAGAGAATGATTTGCAAATAGTTCTTAGATGACGGATTTCTGAACACGAACATGCCTGGGGAATAGTTCAGGCACCATCCCTCGTATTTATACAAAAAAATATTATATTTTTTTCGGTACGATTACCTTTTGGCCTCGGCATTCAAAATGTATAAAAACTTTGTATGTTTGAATTTTTTGCACACAATTTTTTCTTCTTCATCTTTTTTTTATTTCTCTCGGTATAAAGTGAGTAGGCGGCTTTTTTTTGTTTTTTTGTTACTGTGAATTTACTCTGTTCTGTGTTCAATATATTTTGTGTGGTATAGGTTAAGAACGAAACTACCCATAATGTTTTATAATATTTTTTATTTCACTTTTTTTTCCTCATTATTTGTTATACTCATCATCTGTTATAAATAAGAATAGGTGAGGAGAGTTCATGTGTGTATGTGTGTGCGTGTGTGTGTATTTGCGTGTGTGCTTAAATAAAATTGAGGAATATTATGCGGGTTTTATCTGGTTTGGTGTATCTTTTGGTTAAATTTTATCATGTTTTACTTTTATTCCATTTACATCTTTTCGTTTTTAAGGTTGGATTGTTTGGGAGGGTGGTGATATGGTCAATGGTTACGTTTAAATTAGTTTGTTCCACTACACAACTACTACAATTGCAGTCAGTCAATTTATAATTTTTTTTTTTTTGCTACATAACTTGGTTATGAAATCATTTTTATTGCTGATACAGTTTTTTCCATTAGTTTTTTTTTCGTAGTCTACACTCTCTTGACTAATAAAAAAGAAATAGAAGAGTTTATGCACAATTTTTCGTCCAGCTTTTAACCCATAAATGAAATTATACTACGTGTTGGAAAACCCATTTAATTTTAATTATAAATTAAAGATTGGAAATTTAAAAATAGCTAAACTTTTCATGATAATTTGTTTAAAATGTTGTTTGATTGCTATTACATACATATTTTTATTGGTTAAACGTTAAAGATTGTCGATAAACTTAAAAATTTATCCCGAACAGAGGAAATTATAGAAGTTGTATATGTCTTCTCATCCGTGAGAAGCTCTTTATTCATTGACTCTGAGTCTATGGATAAATCCTTGACGACTAAAGTGAACTTAGAATGCCCGGTTTTAGCTAGGTGGTCGGAGCTGATATTCCTTGGGTCTGTGCTCTCTGTTGTACTTGACTGACTTATTGAGGTACGTGAACAGCACAGGGTGGCTATGATGTTCTCTGGTTTCTACGGGACTAAGGTACCAAAAAAGCGTCTACGTGCTACTTAGTTCGCCCCATTTAGATCGACTGCCTTCTAACCTTACCTAACCAAACCTAAAGTCAAGTAAATACAATTCAATTTATTAATAATTATATACGTTAAGTAAAAAGTCAATAAAATCAAACGTTTGATTGTAGCAACAACAAAGCCTTCTTAACGCATTCGCCACGGCATAATTTGTACGAAATGTTTTTACATGTTATCTACTAGCCAAACATTAGCCAATTTCCTTTACATTAGCGATGGATGAATTTAGTTAGCGCATTGACTAAAAAAATATGAAAAGTACTGGGTTTGAGCCCGTAAAAGAAGAACACTTGGTATTTTTCTGATGTGCTTTGTTGTGTCTTGGTGTCAATTGTTTTCGGAGACCTCACAGGGTGAAAGCACTCACTGGTCGCTAAACAGTGGCGGCTTAACCTGATACCAATTAACAGAGCGCTCTTCTTTGCCTGTATTATTTACCAAAATCATCCACCAAGTAAAAAAATTATTAGGTTAGGTTAGGTGGCGGACCCTCCCGAAGGAGAACGCCCCACTTAGGCCAGAGCTTATGGGCATTGTGCTACTACAAGAAACACTCAGGGCCTAGACGTAAATCGACTCTGTACCTCCAAATTGTTTATGCACTATGCTACGAGACACCCTAAATCTATACATATATATGTATATATAAAGCTGAATGTGTGTTTGTCTCTATGTTTGTGTGTTTGTACCTTATAGGAGCCCAAAACGCTGGACCGACCTTCCTGAAACTATCACACCATATAATTGGGACTCTTGAATGAATTATAGACTACTTTGTTTTTAATCACGCCTACTTTTTTAATTATGCTACTCCTTCTACATGGTTTTTAACAGATTTTATAATATAAACGAGCTTAATTTCGCTATTTGTGGACCAATCGCGATGAAATTTGATGCACTTAGTCTCTGCAACTGCGGGAGGACCAGGAGGGCAATAGGGAAAAATTTTTCCCGCTCCAAATCTACAGAGTCGGATTTGATTAACTTTGAAATTTGGATGTATTTGAGTTTAAAAGACACATTAGTAATTGTGCAACTCCGGGAAGGTATTTAGGTATTTTTTCAAACTAGGACCACGAGGGAATGTACGGGCAATTTCCACGCCAGCGAGACCATCTAACCGATTTCAATGAAATTTATATGTATTTATGGTTCTGCGTGTATAGTAGAAGGACATATATGCTACATATATATTTTTTAAATAGAACCAGGAGGCGACGTACGGGTAAGATGCCTCCGTTGTCTAGTGCATGAGCATTAGTCTTATCAATATGGAGGTGCGGATTTGATTCCCGCTTAGACCGTGAGTGTTTCTACAGACAAGCTGTAAGAGCTTCGTAGTGTTTGTATTGTCTTAATATATAATAAAATAAAAATATGAAACTCAAATGGATGATACCTTGCTAAAAATAAGGGTGGCGATGGCACGATGGATGGTAGTCTGCACGTTGACTATAAATCCAAAAAAGGACCTGGGTTCAACCCCAGTTTCAGACTAAAATTTTAAAATAAAAATAAACATCTCGCATTTTTTTGATGTGCATTAGTGTGTCTTTGTCAGTTGTTGTCGGAAGGTTTCAGTGGCGAAGGCATAGTCACTGGTCACTGAACAATACCGGCTTCAGCTGATAGCAATCCATAATCGCATCAATCCATAATCATAAGCTGCAAAATAATTAATTAAACTTTACCTCGTGTCGTTTCTCCTGTTATCCCTTTCCTATAGTTCAAGCACAATGCTTCGCATGTGTAGGTGTGATCTCCTGAGTGCTGGTCCCAGATAAAAAAAAAATAAATAAATTTCCAGCTAATTTTACAAGTCCAGGAATGCAAGGGCTAGTTTTTCTCTTTAACAGCGGTGCGAAAACAACATTTCACTAAATGTTCACCGTTGTTTATTGTTTAATTGGGTTAGTATTCCACATGGATCCATGTCGTTGTGAAAGGCTCATATACGGGAGATCAATTGCCAACTGCTTATCACAATGCGTTTTCAGTTCAACGCCTAAAAACTTGCGTCTTTAATGATGAAGCACTCGCGGCAATTCTATTGCGAACAACAATATTGTTTTCCGCGAAATAAAGTAGGCGAGCAAGCACTCTCCCGATTGTGGACACATTTGGTCGATTATGCTGAACAAAAAAATCACGAAGTGCAAGAAATGCATTTTGATTTGAATGCCCATTTTCGTAAAAAGCTTCAACAATCTTAACGCGCTGCTCAATTATGTACCTCGCCATGGTTGAATTTTTCAAACACTGAAACAGAGAAATGTCAAATTAAGGTGAGCAAAAAACTTGACGTTAAGGTGTGACTCACAATTAATATCGTCATTATGGTAGGACACACCTTTTAGTTTCGCTGCAATGCAGAAGATGTTCCCTGATCCAAGAAGGAAATTTTCTCGCTTTCCATTGTGAAAATTAATCAAACTTTCGCGTAATTTGATGTTGCCCGATATCACCGTGAGGAGAGTCTCCCACATCTTAATAGGCGTCATGCAGTAACAGTGCGGAACGTAACACGCCATTTTTAACAACCGAATCATACCTAAAATGTTGCTAATTTCTGTGTTCCCACCTCATGCTTTTCTCTAGTTTACCGCCAGATAGTTTATAGAACTAGTTCAAGAGTATATGTACTTATATTGTTTATCTGCAAAAATTTTTATCGTAGGTATACCTATTTTTGTTGAAAGGCAACAAACCAAAAAAAAAATTTTAAACAATTAACTTTGGGCTCGAAAAAGAAATCCAACGATAAAATAACACAATCGAATTAAATACATTTCAAAAAAAGAGAAAAACGTAAAACCAATACACATACGTACTATGTATACTATCTACATACATACATATGCAGGGACATATTTACATACATACATACATACTATGTATTAAAAATCTACAAGATGCAAACGAACAGAAATACGAAAAATAAATACAGAAAATATTTATAGATTTCTTACAGCAGCGCAAATAAATGTATGCATGTAACTTATAAAAAACAAATATATACACACACACGTACACACTCTGGCTGAAATATGTAATTCCTTAAGAGCGTTGGCCAAGGAAAGCATTGAGCAACGGGATTGAAAGAACTTCTAATAAAATTGCAAACACCTCCACTGTGGCCAAAGTTAATACAACAACCACATACACACATGCATACATACATATGTATGTAGATACTCCAACAACAACTTTGTATTGAAACATTTATAAAAATGCCTTTAGTTCAGTTCAATGACAATGATGACGATGACACACACAGAAGAAGTAATTTCAATTTTTTCAAAGGGTTTTTTTTTATTCCAAAGAATTGGTCTGACTTACAGGGGGGTAAGGAAAAGTTGATATGCATTATCTGTTGGTAACTACCATCGAGCCCAAAAAAAATGTAATGATTATTTAAGCGCGTGCGCTTAAGTTGCGACTATAAATTTAACAACAACAATATGAAGCAAAGTAAAGAGTTGGAAGTGAAAATTTTTTTTTGCCGGCTAAAGCAAAATGCAATCAATACTTGGTGGGGAAAAAAACAAGCACACAAATCATATGTACTCCTCAAACAAATACAAGAAAGTAGAAGTGAGACGGGAAGAGTTTCTTTTTTTGTTTGCCATATAAAAAAGTTCTCCATTTTGAAGCAAATAAAGCAAAGAGCTATAGAAATTCACAAAAAAAGAGGGTGTGTGGGAGAGTACACGAAAAACAAGGAGCAAGGCAGAGATGGGAATTTTTAATACATTTTGTTTTTTGTGAAAACTCATAAAATTCCCTATACCATATCAGCATATTCTTTTATTATTTTTTTTTATGTAATTAGGGCAAACAATACTTCAAGTTTTTATACTATTTTTGATATTTTATTTTTAAAATTTTTACACACTGACTGTCGATTGGCCTTAATGTCTTATTAAAGCATAATTTTTTAAATGTTCATATTTTCGTGTTGGCGAGCACATTTTTATACTGTTGCACTATGTGTCCAATTTAAATTTTACATGCAAAAATTAAAATTTTCAACTAGATATTCCTTAAAAACGAAATTGTCGATTCAATTCATAACATTTCGACGACATGTTAAAAATTTGTACCGGTTAGTACTTCAGTTTAAATATAAACAGCTGTGAACGTTTGCGTTCTTTAATATAAGTTTTCAAACTGTTGAGTGGTAAAAAATTTCAATAATGAAAAATTGATTATATTTAAAAATTATTTATAATTAAAATTTTACACAAATTAATTACAATACTGCAAATAATTACACACCTCAATTAATTAAAAAATAAAAGATGAACTGAATAATGTCTCTCCCTTATTTCAAGGGGTTTGCATGCTTATTTAAGTGCTTAAAACATTTTTTCCGACACTCTAGCGGCTTATTTATAGTCTTAGCGTAGTACTAACCAACTCTATACAGAACAAATGCGAATTTAGAATTTCTTTAATACAAGATGGCGCAAAAACAAAGACGTTATTTGGAAAAAATTATATCGCTGAAATGACTGCACGAGACACAATGCAGCAACTTGTCGAAAAAAAAAATTGTTTCGCATCTGCCTATAACTCTCGCCCCTTAATTCAAATTATGACATTAGTTTTCTACTCCCTCCCGATATGAAATGAAAATATCTAAACAATTTTCATATAGTTTTCCATCCCTGCTTGAGAATGTGCACTAAATTTCTCCAGATGGAAAGAGAGCTAAGGAATTCGTGAGAGAGAACAATGACCAAATAAAAAGTATACAAAAAATTTTCTGTCTTTTTCTTTTGTTGGAACATACTGCACATTAAAGCTTCTCTGTTGCATCTCAAGTATGCACTTTTTAATTTAGCGCCGTTTTTTCTCTGTTGCAGCAGCAGCGGCTTTTGGTCATGCATGCACATGAACGTATACCCACATGCAAACCTGTAAACATGCATTCATGTTCAGGTTGGTCTTTTTTTTGGAAGTCTGTTTTGTTATTTACAACAAAATGCAGGGTTGGGGGCAAGTGAATTCTTTCATACGCTATGAATGTGTGCCTAAGTTGTTTTTGTATTTTAATATGAACAGAGTTAATTGTATGTACAATAGTATTTTTTTAACATAATCAGCAACATAATGATACACTCACACTCACACACACATACATGTGTAAGTATATGGACAGTGATTTTAAGGATGAGTTACAAAACTTTTGTTAAAAGATAATCATGATAATGATGTTATTGTTGTTGTTATTGCTGCTGCAAAAATTTTTTTGCGCGGGCTATAATAAGTTTTTTACTTACTTTCGTTGGGAACATTAGTACGTCGCTCACATTTCAACTGTTCGGTAGGGTTATTTATGTTGTTGGTGTGATTTTTTTCTGTGTATTTAAAAAAATTGAATACATTTTTTATTTTTTAACTTAAAAAAAAAATTATGTAGTTTAAAAACAGAAATATTCGAAATACATACAAACGTTTGTATGCCTCTATTCACATGCATGTTTATTTGAATGACTAAAAAATTTATTTAAATTAAAAAAATATATGCAGCACATACCTACGTAGATGGGAATTAAATAAATAGTATTTTTTAATCAAACAAAATTTGTGCAAAATTTTGCAAAACTTGTGTGTTGGATAAAAATAAAGAGTGAAATTTTCCCCCTTACACTACTCTGTTATTAAGTTTTATTTTAAAATTGGCTGTTTCGTGTTTTTTTAATGTTAAATTTGCTCTACAGTGTGTTTGTTCTCATGTTGTTGTTATTTTGATTTTTTGTTGGGGCCGGTATCTGAGCAAAGTTTCTTTTTGTTCATTGTTGTTGCTTTCTTAAATAGTGCATATGCAGGGATGGAAAATTGTAATCAACCAAACAATAATATTTGGAAATTTAAGATTAAAACAAAATATTCACTATGAAAACAAACTACAGAAATTTACATCAATAAAAATTAAATATTCATAAATTGCAAATATTTATGAAAAAATTCAAAATATGTTTAAAATTAATTATTAATTAAAACTAAAAATAATAAGTGAAAACGCTTAATTTAAATACGCCGTCAATCGCTCCTACAAAAACGATCTTCTTTGTTATTGATCTGAAACAGAATGTGTGCCAGCAAATTATATATGTACATATTTCCATACATCTATATGTATGCGTGTACACATCTATTACTTTACTGTTTTCTAGGTAACAGGGAGGCAACTCGGGCCACATTTTATGCATTTAAATGCACATATAGTGTTACTTATAAACATTAAACTTTTAAGCTACATATGTATTAGGTACAATACAATAATTGAGAATGCATGTCAATGAGAATGTCAATGAGAATCATTGAGAATGCATGTCAGCGCACGGTAGACGTGACTCAAGGAATGCTGTTGCACATACGCAAAGGAATCTGGCGAAAGGGAAATAATGAAGGAGTCTTGTTACTATTCTAGACAGTGACTCTTCACTGCATGTAATATCGAAATAACTCACATAATATGGTAAACACTCAACATTTTGAGGGTTCACAGTGACTTGGATTGTTCCATTCTTTCGATTGGATATCAGACCGAAATAGGCCTTATAATATGGCTCAATAGCCAACATTTTTACCGTTCAAAGAAAGGAATGCAAAGATAGTAAATTATCTGATTGTACGTGTGTATCAATATTTTCAGCATAATCTTTATTCAGGTTTTTTTAGAAATCTGTAGCACAAATTTTTAGCTCTTGTTTTCTCTATAATTGCACAATCCATTCTGTTACACAGAAAAATAATTAGGTCAGTAATCAGTAATTTTTTTTAAATAATTATTTTATTGAATACGCGGTTATTCTAATTTATTTTGTTATTCTCTCAAACAGGGCAATTAAATACCATATATCGATAGTTTTTGCAATTAAAACTGTTAGTTGATGCTATATTTTCGTGATAGGTTGAAATCTAATGAGTTGTTATTCGTCAAAATCGCAAGTTCTCTGTATCGGTTGTATTTAATACAATAGTGTAAACTTGTTATCGGTATTTTTCATATAAAAAATGTTTTAAGGTGTTTGCCTTTCGGCAGAAGGCAGTAGATATTATATTTTTTATACCAGGGTAACAGTCCGAAACGTTTCCAAATACGAAAGCACAATCGGAATGTTTCATGGTGTTCGATATTAATCGTGAAGGCAAAATTAACAATTTTTCTGACATGCTTAGTATTCAACAATTATAATTTAGCGACGCTTACCAAATATTGAATTATATATGATATTATTTGAACATTTCAATAAGTAATAATAGTTTCGAAATAGATTTTGTCTTCCGAAATCGTTGTTTTGTTTGGAAGTAATTGAATTTTTTGGTGCTGTCAACGTACACAGTTCTCAATTCTCTATTGGTGACAATAAAATTTTCGAAAGAGGTAAAACGAAATCAAATGAGATGAACTTTTTTGAAAGAAGTAAAACGATGTTGATTTTTGGCCTTGCATATTTGTTATGGGGAGATGTTAACATCTGGGCAAATATAGGCTCGATTAGCGAAACTGCTTCGTTTTCTACTTTTTCGCCTTGATGAACGTTCGCTATTTTCGAATTTCAAATCTCAAATCAAGCGGGTACCGCGTTTCCAATCCTGTATACAAGTGCCTTTTTTTTCGTTATTTAAACGAGTAGGAATATTTTTGCGTGTGTGAGTGTGTTGGAGTTTCGTGTTTTTAAGGTGCTTTTAGTAGTTTTATTGTGCTCTTTGGTTGTTTTCGTTTCTTTTGGAGACTCGTCATTATCATCTCCCTTTTATTATAACAGTAGTTAAAAAGAGTATAGTATGTAAAAAGAGTATTACATGTTGGATGTGTGTATGCATGTGTGTAACTGTGTGCATGTATAATAAAAGTGTTAATGTGTAAGTGCATTGTATATGAAGTTTTTGTATAGATACTTCTTTTTATAGAAAGAGTGAATACTTATTTTGGTCGTTTTGCTTTTTCGAACTCTATCTGTTTGTCCGTCTGTCTGTCTTTCTTGTTATTTTTATGTGAGTGCTTTAGACATGATCCCTGGTACTCCCTGTTTATTCCTGGTCGTTTTTTTTTCACTCTCTTGTGGTAAAAGTGTGTTTGCTTTTTATGTTCCTCCTCTTTTTTTTTTCTTTTTCTCATGTTTTGGGGATTTTTGTCGTTGCTTTTATGTTCCCAAAACATTTGTGTATACTGTTGGTATGTGCATGTGTAGTGAGTGCTGCTGCTGTTTTGGTTCTTGAACATTTGCAAAAGATTTTTGCCCATATTCATCTTTTTGGCCGTTTTCGGTGCGTTTCGTGGCGCTTGTTTTAAGCAATTTTTATAGTTTTCTTATTTCTCTTGTTTGTTGCTTCTTTTTTTTTTACTTGGGCAAGAAGATTTTTTTTCTTATTGTGAAGAAAGAATGAAAAAAAAACGTCTTAAGATAAAACAAACAAAAATGAAGGGTTTCTTTTTTTGGTTCCTTTGTTCTTCAGAGTATCAGACAATTTTCTTTTAGTTGTTGCTGTTGAGAAAAGTTTATAAAAAAACAAAAGAATTAACAGAAATGCCAGATTAATTCTTTTGCTTAAAATCGCTTGTAAACATGAGTGTGTGTTGTGTGTGTGTGTGTGTGTGGATATGTTAACCAGTGGATTTGTATTGTTAAGTTTTTATGTTTTGTTTTTGTTTTGTGTGCTTGGATTTGAGCGAATGTGTGTATTTCTACCACAAAAACTTGCATGTTTGTGCTTGTTTTTCTATACTTTTTAACCGGCAAATTGCAAAAATTCGTGACGTATTTTTGCGTGTTTGGAAATAATAATAAAAAAAAAAGAATAAATAAATTGTTGTTTTGAATGGTTTAGAATATGAATAGAAAAAATATTTTACATATAAAATTATAGAAGAAGAAGTTTTCGAAAAAAAATGTGAAGCAAGTGAAGCAATTTGTAGTGAATTCTAGTAAGAAAAAACTAAAAACTTAAACGTTAAGAAAATGCAAAACATGAATACACACATAAATATGTACCTGTGTGCTTGCCTACATGGATTATTTATTATTTAATAGCTACAGTACTTCCCGGTTAATTGATCCCCCATTAACTGATTTACCCCTTTAATCCGTAAAACATACAGTGAAACATGTGAATCAATTAAAAGAGTATCGTGTAAATAATTAATTGTTTAAAAAGTCGTATATTTTAGAGAATCAATTAAGCGCGTACTGCTGCATGGCAAATAATTGTGTAAAGAAATAAATACATTTGTAAATACCTAAAACTATATCGATTAATTAAAATTTGGTGCAATTACAATAGAAATAAGTAAAAAAAAAATTAAAACTTGATTTTTGCCAAACTGGTACAGACTTTTTTTAATTTTCATAAAGAAAGAAAAAAACTTGCTACGTACTGAATTTTTGTGAAACTGGTTTAAAAAGCAAATTCTTTCAAAATAATCGATACCTACTCAATTGGTAAATAAAAAGCAAAATTATGTACGACTATGTATCTGCAAAAAACTTTGTGTGTGCTTGAGAACAAAACTGTGGAATAGAGAAATTAATAAATAAAATAAAGACATAATAAATTACAGGAGCAAAAAAATCGGTAAAAAAAACAAAAAAAGAAAACAGTGACAAACATTTTAATAATAATTTATTTAAATTCAATGCAATAAATTTGGACAATCTCCTGAAAATATTTACATAAAATATTTTATATTAATTTTATTATTTATTTTCCAATTGTGAATGTGTGAATGAATAATGGGTTTAATTTGCTAAAAATTAAAAAGAAAAGAGAACAATAAATGGTTTTCGAAATAATTAAAACTTAACGAAAAGTGATACATACATATTTAAAAAAAAGTACGGACATATTAATGTTCTTCTATACCTCTGACTTTAATTCTTAAATATTATGCCGGGATCCAGGGCAACTACAACAGCGATTTGTTAATGACTGGGTGTACATTTCCTATAAAAGTAATGTTCGTAAAAACGTTGTAAAAAAATGTAAACTCTACAACTGATTAAATAAAAAATTGCCCCATTCATTAAAAAAAAAAAACAATTATTAAATTTACGTAAAGTGCTTTAATATTGTTGAGGAAGACTAAAAATAATGTTTAGAATTGTATAACATTCCAAGTTCGCAGGCGACAACTCCGCGGCCATTTGATCTTCTTGATACCAAATTTCTCTTCGCGGATAATATTACAATTATAAATCAATATGTAAAGTTATAGAAAAAATTATGGAAAAATGCATCGAAAGGCAAAAATTATATTGATTGAAACCCGAAGCCGAAATAATCACATCACTGTTGGAGTGACAATGATGTGTTTAAGGGCGTTTCACACTATAATACTTCGACATGTTAAAGTATTATTATGTGATTGATAGTGTGAATGTGTGTGTGTTATGAAAGTGACAAATTCCAGGTCTATTACAGAAAAATTTCGAAAGTAAAAATTTTCTCATTTTGAAAAACGTAACGTTTTTGTTTTGGTTCTTCAGCTTTCATACGTTTTCGTAAATACGAAGAAAAATTAACTGCCTGTTCATAGAAGGCGAGTGAATATAATCGTTGGGCCATTTCTATTGAAAACAAAAAGAATTTGAGTTTTTTTTTTTTGTTGCTCTCAATATAAATAGCGAACAATTATTTTCACTCGGCTTCTATGAACAGGCAGTTAGACATAGTTTTTTGTTACTAAATATCACATCCCTATTTAGAAGTGGCTTTGTAAACAATTGAAAAGTAAACAGAAGGGGGAAATAATGGAAATAATTGCGGATATTTTGAAAATACATTAAAAAAGTGAAATAAATTTTTAGTCTTATAAAATTGTCAAGTATTAATGCTTTGTGGTTCAATAGTTGCAGTTCTGAACTAGAAATTAGAAAAAAAAAATGGCGTGCTTCTTTTTTTTCTTTCCCCCTGTGTTCTGCAAACCGAGTCGATTTAAAAACGAGTGATTTCTCAAAACCGAATAAATACTAATTTGGTGTTCCAAAATTCGAACTTGCTTTCGAATAAGTTTTTTTAAAAGTCAATACGTCAAAATGTCAATAAAGCTACTGAAAATTTGTCAAGAATAATGTTTATTCTTATTTAAAAGTAATTTGTTAATGATATATCTACTGAATTTAGTGAAACTGTGCTTTTAATCATCCATCTACTTTATTTGCATACTTTAACAAGAACATGGAGAAATATTGGAGTGTTTTCTAAATTGATTATTTTGTATTAAAATCTATTACACAGTATATAATTTGACTTAATTTAATAAAAGAAAGAAGACTGCAGTTATTTATTAGGAAGTTAGTACATTCGATTTAAATTCGAGCGGACTTAGCTACTCGATTTTAAACCGAGGAAAATTATGCGAATTCGATTTACAGAACACCTAAGTATGTGTATTCGTTTTAAAAACGAAAAATTTTTGCGGATTCGGTTTAGAGAACATACCCATTTATTTTCATATTTTTTCTTGTGGATTTAGCAAACTTTGAAAAATATAAAAAAAATTCGCTATTAAAACTGATTATTGAAAATATTTTAAAACCGAACTTAAGAAACAACAGAATTCTTTACAATTTTAAATATTTTTTGGAACGTTTCTTTTATGTAAGTGCTCTCAAATTAGCAATTACACCTTTAAATTTTGCAACGAATTTAAAACGAAAAATTTTGGCGTTTTACGTTTTCGGATAAAGTCATCTCGGCAAATCAGGTGATCAATTTATTTACAAAATCTCGCTTTACAAAATGTGTTTACATTTTGATGGCGCCATTGTTATCAGGGTTGTCAGTTTAGCACTTTTAGTGCTACATATACTTTTTTTTTAATTTAACATTAAGAATTTTCAAAAAGCGCTAAATGCTAGTTTAACATTTTTTTATAATTATTTACCACTTTTAGCATATTTTATTGAAACACTCATATGTACTAAATTTTTTGGTAATCAATGAATTAAAATATCGTCTTCCCCAAAAATTTCAAAATTTTCAATAGATACAACATTTAAACAAATCAAGGATACTGTAATTTATATTGAAACTAGTAAAATAGAAAAAAATCGATAGTGGATATTTATAAATGAATAGATATGGGATACGAAACAGCATACAACCGAATGCTGTACATTTTTTTTTTAATTCTATTAATGAAAGCCCCTTGAAATAGTTGTCAAGCTGTATATTGCCTCTTATTTAGTTCGGGTGTAATGGCCATGATTTCATTTCGAATGTTTCATAATTAATTTCCCAAGTCTTCTTCACAAAATTCTTAAAAAAAAACAAAGAAAAAATAATAATTAAAAAAGTTATAAAGAATTCAAACCATATAGCACCTTTTGTGCCACCCTGTATTAACAAAATGGGGAATGTTAAGAAGAAGTAAAAACTCTCTAAAATGGAAAAAAAGAACTGCAAAATTGAGTGTGGAGATGGCTGAAGTAGTCTGCAGGTTGACTACAAAACCAAAACAGACCAGGGTTCAACCCCAGTTTCAGACTAAAATTATAAAAAAAAAAAAATTATTGAAACTTGGAAAATTGCTGAAATTTGAGAACACAAATCATTTCTAACGCAAAAAAATATTATTATCCAAATAGAGAATTTCTTTGTGCAATGAAAACAAAAATAAAAAAATAAAAAAAATCTGAAAAATTTGTTTTTAAATTTTTGTTGGCTTTAATTTCGTCAGATTATTTTCTATTCACAAACTAAAAGGAAATACGGTATCGGTGGTGAATGATTTGCCAAGTCGTGAGTTTAGACGAGCGAACATTTGGATGAAAATTACGGGCGGTGAAGAGAGGATCGTTTTTGTGTTCGGTACTTGGCTATACATTTACGTCTGTGTGAAGGCGACGGGTATTCCAGATGTTTTTCTTCCAAATGCCCTGCAAATAATATTGGACTACGTGATCCAATTTAGCTAAAATGGACGGGCCACAAACATGGTACTGTGTAATGCAGGCATGGACCATGTCGTTGAAAAGAACAGCGTATTGTTATACGACAAGTGTTCTTGCTTTTCTTCGTATTTACGAGTACTCCGTCGCACTAAAATTACTCTCTGAGCTGCTGTATGGTTACATGAAATAGTTTTTGGGTTAGTCCGATGGGTTGTATGGTCCAGCCCTAGGATATCGTAATGATAAAAAAACCAAGATTCCTCCATACATTGTATATATGTATAGTGGATGACACTATACGTTCATGTGTGGGCTAGTCACATTATTTGCAGCGTGTTCGCCTGTCAAAACTCGGACAGTTCCTGCTATAGATAGAGTATCGAAGCTATTGAATATCGCTGGTAATAGTGTATCGAACAAAAAGGAGATTATGTTGAGGAATGAAGAAAAACATTGCCATATTTGTTGTGTTTTCTTTGTTAAGACCACTAGTTTTGTGACGGCACTCGTTAATAGGGCGTTACTTAACAATTCCTATCTAAAGAAACTGTCATCGAATACATAGCTGCAATGAAACTGAAACTGCTGAAAGTGTTAAGCAATCGGTTCAGGGCCTAAATTGCGGCATTTGACCTGCCATAAAATTTTTTCATTTCAATCAAATTTTATATGAAATTTTTATTTGAATCGAATGGTGGAATTTGACACCAAAATAAATTTTATTATAAATTAATTAGTACTTTAGATTTATACTCCTTGAAAATTTAATAATATATTTAACAAATTCACAAGAATATGTATCGTGTATCGTGTATCTTGTTTCTTGTAAAAGGTGATTTTTTTAAGAGCTTCCGGATTTGATTTAAAAAAAATACGCTTAAAATTTAGAGAAATGTCTGAAATCTTTATTTGAGTCGATGAACGATCTATATAATTCAATGTTTAAAGGTGATTTCATGTAAATGTTGACCGCGGCTACACCTCAAATGGTTCATACGCTGGGTCCAATTTTGGCATATTCTCTCCAACATATCGGCTGGTATCTCAGGAATAAATTCTTCAATATTGGATTCCAGTGCGACAACCGTTGCGGCCTTAGCTCTATAGACATTAGCCTGAACATAGCATCACAAAAAATAGTCTAAAGCCGTCAAATCGCACGATTTAGGCGGCCAATTGACCGGCCCCACACGTGAAATAAACTGTTCACCGAACTCGCTCTTGTTTCGTATGCTGTATGGCATGTGGCACCGTCTTGCTGAAACTACATGTCGTCACGTCCAGCTCTTACACTTTGGGCAAGAAAAAAAGTTTCTAATCATAGCACGGCAGCACTGCGAACGGCGCCAAATCGTTAATTCTCGGTCATCAACAACACTGGCGGATACAGCTGCTATATTTTCCTCTGCCTCCGCACTCCATGTATGTGTGTTGGTTATCTAAATTTGGGGCGGAATTTAGTTACAAGATTCTGAATAGGTCGACCAAACTGACCATAAAATGATAGAAATGCACGTTACACTTTCTTCACCAATCATGAATTTAGATAAAAAAATTTAATACTCTGTAGGCGTTGTTCGTTTGTAAGTCGATTCATGGTTAAATTATAGACCAAACTGAACATGTTACACGAAAACAGCTGAGCTGCCAAAAAAGTGGTGCCAAAAAGAAAGTAGCTAAAAAATCACCTTTTATATAGATCGTCTAGAACATTAGTTTACACTATTCTATTTGATACAACACATACAATGATACAACGAGCTTGTGAAACCAATAATTGGCATTTTTGAAATGGGTCTTTCAGAACTTCTCCAAAATAGAATGCAACCAAAAAACCTCAGCTAAAAATAGATACGTATGTATGTTTGTACGTATGTGTGTATGTCTGTCTATGCATACTAAATTCATAACAGTAAAGGTACGTAAAAATTAGAGAACTTTGATACATACATATTCCATTAGATACATAAATAAACACATCAAGTAAAAACTTACGATGCAAGGATGTACGTATATGTGTGTGTGTGTGTGTATATGCATTTGCGCGTGCGAGTGTGTGTCTAATAAATATAATTCGCCCTCACGTGTACAAACAACAAAATTGAAAGTACATCAACAACAATAACAGCAACAACACGAATGGGAATTTGTTGTGTATGTTTGTGCTCTTGTGTCAATTCGGCTGGCTGGCTGGCTGGCTGTATCTAAATTTTGTCTATGATTTCTATTCCTCTGTATCTAAATACTGTAGCAAACATTGTTTTCGTATCCATAGTTTCATTTGCTATTTTATGTGTTTATTTATTTGTTTTATTTTTTTTTAATTTATTCCATATACGCTGTGCTATCATCATCATTCCATGATATTTTGTCTCATATCTGTCCAATGTGTGGGGATGTGTGTTTGCGCGTGTGTGTATCTGTTGTTTGCAATTTATTCTAGTTTATGTCTAGCGGCGTTTTGAACTTGAAAAGTTTATTCTTTTTTTTTTTGTTTGTGCTTGGCTCTTTTGAATTTTTCGGATACAAAACCATTCCTTGTTGTCGTTAAAGTTTTTGATATATCTTTTTTTTTTGGCTGAATGTAGATACACGTGAAAAAGATGAATAAAGTATTGAAACAAATTTAAGATTCGATAGACGAACAGTTGTGCTAACTGGGGTACTAAGCTCAATATAGCAAATAAACATTTTTGAGAACGAATTATTGAAATGCAAGGAATCGTTTAAAGTTTAAACTTTTCAAAATTAATTTACGCTGCATTTAAAGGTGCAGGAAACTGAATTAGTCATCACTCGTAGTGGCTGGTTATACCCCGGGCAATGTAATTTACTATAGACATTTAATATGTGCGTGGCATTGAAAATCTACTACTGACGTTGGTCCTATGTTGTCAATAGGTAGGTCAATAGTAGGTAGATTCTGTGGAAAACTGAGGGAAACCGCATCTATTTTCACCACAACAAAATGAAACAATAAAAAATCGTTTTGCAGTTGTAAAAAACAAGATACGTTCGTTCTCTTCTCATCAAAGACGAAAAAAAAATTGTAGACGTTTCGTTGAAAAAGTCACCAAACCAATCGACAAAAGTGATTACTCCCCCCCAGTCTGCATACGGGGGGGAGTAACAACCAATATCTTGAAGGAAATATTGAATAACTTCCTGGATTTTTTTTATTTTAATCTTGGATCGGCACGCAGTAGAAGAACCGTACACATTCGATATTTTGTGCTAGAACTAGAGGAAAGGGATGGTTTTAGAGATTACGGGTGATGAAGAGATAGACAGGGAGAATAGCTTCATTCGTTTTACAACTCTGTTTTTTGCATGTTTCTTTCTTCAGTGTTGTAGCGCCTCTGGTCTCAAGAAGACGAATTAAAATTTTTAAACCGTGTTTAGTATCCATTTCTATTAATTATTTTACTTCAGCGATGGTGCTACGCAATCTGTCACAAAGACGCACTGATGCACATCAGAAGAAATGCTAAGTGTTTTCATAACTTATGCTGGGAACACAATTGGGTTGACAGACAAATTTTTCGTTGCGAACTTTCGTCATGGGAAATAAAACTCATGTGTGCATATGAAAATTAACACAACATCGCCGTCGGACGAAATACGTCGTGCGTGACGAACTCTGCGATTGTTTTATTTCTATTTCATACGCCGACGTACGATGAACAAATGAGTACAGAGTTACCGTTTTTTATTATAGTTTTATATATATTAGTTTTAATATATATTAGTACATAAAGTAAATTTTTATTTTAATAATTGTTTAATTTAACATACAACATTTTATAAGTTGATGGTGATTATGCCTAAAGTAGTCTGCACGTTGACTACAGAACAAAAAATTTCCTGGGTTCGAACCCAGTTTCAGATTAAATCATAAAAGCGTTTCGCATTTTTTCTGATGTGCATTAGTGTGGCTTTATGTCAGTTGTTGTGTTGTGTAATTTTTCCAATCAATTTTTATACGGTAACACACACGGCAAAAAATTTGCTGATTATGACAGCTGTAATGTTTTCCTCGAACTTTTACCGACGAATTCGTTGTGCTAAGTGTAATTCGTCGTTCGTCCCAATTGTGTTCGCAGCATTATTAAAAACACCATTAAAGTTTTCCTCTTGTTTCATCTATTTGAAACGTAAGACTGTTAAGACGTGACTATTGAAATGCCTATATTTAGAAATACAGGGTGGACCGAAAGTCACGCCTGCGTGTTAAATTGGATTAACTCTTTTGTTTATTATTATTTATTTTTTTTTTAGATTTTATTCATCCAACATCATAATTTTACACGCAGGCATGGCTTTTGGCTCACCCTGTATTTAGCTTAGATTTTTGAATTTATAATTTATGTATATGTATTTAGGTGCATATGTACATATGTATTTGTATTTATGAAGTAACTTTCCCAATAACATTTAATTTTATTTCAAATCTTTTTTCATTTTCAGGTGCTTTTTGACTGTTTGGAACATTTTTATAAACTTACGTTAAAACGTTGTTGAAACTTAAACAATTTATTTTGTTCTTTTAATTTTTAATAACAAAAAAAAAATAACAAAACCAACGACAACTACAACAGCCCTCATCAACAATTCAACACAAAACTCTGACTCTTCATAAACCACCAACCAAAAACCCTGAACACAATAAAACAAAAACAACAGTAAAAATAAGTGCAATTTTTATTTAAGTTTGACTTTAAGTTTTAATTATTTTAATTAATCTAATTTATTTTAAACAAAATTTACATCATAAAAGAAAACGAAAATAAACTAAAAAGAATTTTAAGTTTAATTTCTCAAAATTTAACAAACAAAATTTCAACCAAAATTTAACAACAAAAAAAAAACAAATAATAAAACAAAACACAACAACAAAACATTTTCGGCACTACCTATACAAGCAAACGCAAAATTAAACAACCCCCGGTAACAATAAAAACGAAAGAAGAAGAAGAAGCAGCAGCAGCAGTAATATTAACTACAACTACAATAACCCCCCACAACAAAATTCGCTACAACAACAACAACTACAACAATTAACCGTAACAATAATAAAACGAAATTTATCATAATAATACAAGAACTAAAGTAAAAAGAACCCTAAACAAAGAGCAACAGCAACACACAAAACAACAAAAGCAGCAACTACAGCAAAGGAACTTATAATCAAATCAAAACACACAAAAACAAAAGCAAAAGCAAAGTAAAGAAAACACTCAACTAAACGCAAAATAGTAAAAGTAAAAAATAGTTATTCAAATTGAAAAACAATTTCGGCCTGGAAATTATCAAAATTTATGCAGTAAAATAGAAGAAAGAAAAAAACAAGAACCGTAATACCAAGGAAATAGTCTGATCAATAAAAATAAAATAAAACCAAACCTCCCACTCCTATTCAGTAAAAGCAGAACAGAAAAATAAACTTCCCGGCAATAAAATATAAAAAAAGACAACAATAAAATAGACAAAATTTGTTAAATTTTAAAAGGAAAAACTCAAGCGGAAACAAATCAAAATTTTTAATCAATTTAAAGACAAAATTTACTTATAGTTTCATTTAAAAAATAAGTTTGTGTATAAAAATAACGTTCTGAACACTCGAAAGGCAAACAATGGTAAATTAAAAACTAGAAAACAAAAAACAAAGTTTTGAAATAAAAAGTTAAAGGAAAAAGCACCAAAATTCCTATAAGTTTAACAGAAAGAAAAAAAAACTTAAAAATATTTTTTATTTAATCTATTAAAACAAAATTCAAAGTAATTCTTTAAATTTGAAAGCCTATAAAAATGCAATGATAAATTTTGGCTTATCAATCCAAAACATTTACATATTTTTTGTTCAAATTGAATAAAGTGAAAATTATAAATGTTTGAAAGCAAAAGAATGTGAAAAACAATTGTTCTAAAACATCAAAATAATTAAGGAAAATTATATTAAAAAAAAAAACAAAAATAAATGTAAAAATATTTTACTGCATTAAAACAAAAACTGAAAAAAAAATAAATTATAAACAATTACTGCTAAATAAAATTAACAAAATCAAAAAAAAACGTTTCTTTGCCACAAATTAAAACTACTAATCCAGTTGGCTACTCAAAATTCAACACCTGGATGAAATAAATTGGTAAGTGCAGCCTAAACAAACAGTATATAATAGAATGAAATTATTATTAATTAAAAGTATTTCTCGCTTCTTACACACTTGCCACCTCACGTTCAGAAAGGGAAAAAAATTAATTAAAAAATTTCAAAATCTTATTCATATAAATTATTTTCGATTTAAAAAAATTTTATGAAGACAATACCAATAAAAAATTTTTATTTATTAATTTTATAACCTATTCCGGCCGAATATTATTATTATTGTTCGATTTATTAAATAAAAATATATTTTAACTGCCGTTTCCATAAAATTTTTTTTTGTATAATAATTGAATTTTGTAAGGAAATTTATTTTTTTTATTATTTATCTATGTTTGTTTTATGGTTTAATTAGTATATGTGCAGCATTTCATTTGGTGCTAATATAAAAATCTTCAGTAGACCTTTAACCAAATTGATGAAAAAAGCTAAGAAATTTGGCATGTTTATACAAGAACTCTCAAAAAATATTTGAGAATTACGAAATATACAAACAAAACAAACCAAATAGTTTCTTTAAAAATTTTCCTTATACAACAAACATTTAATTATTTGGTTTTAAATCTATTTAATTTATTTTTATTTAATCTATGTTTTTTATCATTGTCAACCAAAATGTTGACTTATTGTAAAAAACCATGTATAACAAACATAGATAAATAATTGCAATGAATTTTGACTAACGTAGAATAATTAAAAGAATAATTAAATAATTTATTTATTTATATTAAACTGATTTACTTTGGGCATATCTTTATATACATTTTAATATATGATTCTAATCTCAAAAGTGTGATTTTTCCCGAAAAAAATTCACAAATTCACTACCATGTATACTTAAGAGCAAAGTTTATTAATAAAAAGTTTTCGCAAGGCAAATTCGTCAATTTGTTTTACAGCCGAACGTCAAATTTTGTATATATGTAGAATGTGTTATGTTAAAAATAACATAACCTAAAACGAAAGTGTTAAATTAGTGTAATGTAAGTGAAATTTAAATTAGTTATTACAAAAAGCAATTTATTTTGCATTCTTATTATTATAATATTAAATTATACAACCACTTTTCTTTTCGGGCGAATTAGCTAGTGAGTTGACCTGGGAATGCATTTTCCTTGCTTAAGACCCAGCTGATTTTTGTAAATAAAGGCGAAAATCATTTAAACCGTCAAAATTTGTCTACATTTACTTTTGTGTATTTAATCAATTTGTTTAAAATATATTTTTTTTTAATTAAAAATTGTGAAAATTATAATCAAAATACAATTTGTTATGGTAAAAACTAGTGATTGGTTATTGGGATTATTTGGAGACCAGAGTTAATACCCCTTTTAGTAATGAAAAAATGGACCGTTTGGAAAGGTGTACGCACTGGTGTGATATGGATGATAATCCAGATTAAATTCGCCTTGATTGAAACTCACCAACCCTAGTAGTATTTCTTCATTTTGCAACTCTGATTCATATTGGTGTTAATGCCATTGAAAATTATGCTGTTAACACGAATTTATATACTTATATATTGCGAATGGCATAGAACTTGCCGTGTATTTGAAGAAATTGTTTGCTTAGCTCGTGTTGTCACCTTGAGAGACACACAAAATGGAACAGAAAAAAAATATTTTATCAATTATAGAAAAAAAAGCAAATTACATGTTCTTGATTCCTTAAATACTTCAGATGAATCCTTTTGCGAAATTGCCGGTTTGAAGTATTTTACTAGAAACGAATTCGCCGCACTTAAAAACATTTAAAACCATTTTGTAACTCAAAGTCTCAAATTGAACTGATCTAAGTTAAAGTAATCTATTCTGAACAAATTTTTTCAACCACAAATCATTAGTCTAGCATTATAAAATAAAGAAAATATTTAAAATAATAAATGGCTACCTCTGATAAACGGACACCTCTCGTAACCGGACAAAAATACCGCGACGGTGAGTGTCTGCTTATGAGAGGTTTCACTGTACTTAGTACAAATATAATAAGAATCAATAGAAATCTTTGTTTATATTTAACAGAAACGTCTTTTTTGGTATTTGGGGCTCTTTGGAGATATTTTCTAAACTTGGAGAAATAGAGTATTGAGAATTCCATGTAAAAAACATGTTTTTTACCAGTCAAAGTTTAAAAAATCGCTTCGCATAGGTACAGTGAAAAAGTTGACCTATAAAATAAGAAAAATTACCCTTATTTTCCTAAGAAACTATTATATTTTTAATGGTGGTTTGTAGTAGATTCAAATTGAAATTGTTCTCAACAGTTCATTAGAAAAAAAATCGTTTAAACTATGTAAATTCGATAAATCAGTAATCTGTCACTTTGTTTTATTTTTTTTACATGTTTATGAAAAAGCAACTAAAGAAATTTGTGACCATTTTTAAGGAAAAATATGGATTGTGCTGCAAGCGTATCCTTTCCAAAATTGCAATCAATAAATTATGGGATTAAAATCGTCATCTGATTTATTAGTTATTTCTATTTGTTATTTGATTTATTCAAACAAACTTATTTTTCAGATGTTACGAATGTGGTGTACACTTTTTTATAAATTGTGTTTCATTCTTCACCCATAATAAATAGCATTATTGCAGTGCTGGTAAGACATTTTAACAAGATGTCATTTTTGTGGAAGAAAAGAAATCACAATTAGGGGTGTCATAGAATCCAAGTCGGTTTTACAAATTGCCGGTTTTGTAAACCGATATTGGTTTCATTTGGTGTTATGAAAACGTGTGGGGTTTGTTATCTTCGAATGGAAATAAAACCGATATTCGAATCAGCTGTTTTATGGTTTTGTTCCTTTGTTTACTACTTTTAATGCAATTTTTGTTTGAATTTGTTTATGAAAATACATATGCGAACCAAATTTATCGAAAATAAAAAATTGCTGTTTAAAATTAAATTTATAACAATAAAAATTTTTTTATTTTTATGTTGTTCCCTAGTAAGGTTAAAAAAAATGGAGATAAATAGTGTTTTTTTTACAAATTTATCAACAAAAAATTTACTTACATTTTCGCAAAAAAATTAACTTGAAAAACAAAAACAAAATGAAAATGTACAAGATTTTTTAATTATATTTATTTTTGAGCGATGGTCTTTTTTATGAAACGTTTTTTTCAATTATTTATTTTCAATATTTCGCTACTAAATAGGTAGCATCGTCAGGAAATAATAATTTGTATTATTATTAAATTAATTTTTATTATTACTAAATTATTATTTCCTGACGATGCTATCTATTTAGTAGCGAAATATTGAAAATAAATAATTGAAAAAAACGTTTCATAAAAAAGACCATCGCTCAAAAAAAAATATATAAAAAAAATTTAATAAAGGTCAAAATAAAAATAGAAGTGAGACTAATAATGTACAAGATTTTAAAAAAATATCTGAAGGAATTAATAAAATTAAATGATTGCAAATGAAAACCGACAGCAGTCGGCTGCGCTTGGTTTATTTCCAATAAAAATCCGATAACATTGATTTCTGAGACACCTAAAACCGACATTACTTCTAGTTCGAACATAAAGCCGATAACATTGGATTTCGTGACACCAAAGTATTTTTTTTATCGGTTGCAAAGCCCTTCTTCGTCGGTATTGTGTAGCAACGGCAAAGTAAAATAATAATAAAAATGACTGCTAAACCGAAGCTTCATAACTGCTACGAGTATAAACAAAGAACGTGCAAAAGCAGAGCTGCAAAGTAATTAATTAAGCTTCACCTCCTGTTGTTTCTCCTACTATCCCTTTCCTATAGTTCCAGCACAATGCTTCGCATGAGTAAGAGTCATTTCCTGAGTGCTGGTCCCAGATAAAAAAAAAAAAAGATAAGATTGGTTTCTATGACACCCCTGAATAATGTTGTTATTAACTTTTTATATAAATTCCCAAAGTTGTGTTGAAACTTTTTATGAATTTATTTTTCGTTGTTTATCAGCAACAGCTGATAAGTTAATACAGAATAAGTAATTATTAAAATTTAGCAACAGAAAGGCAAAGCACAGAACAGCGGAAGAAAGTATAGACTAATTTGCCTTTTACTGTAATTAGTTTTAAATATTTCCAATACGATAAGTTTAGTATTATTTGCGTTTCATTTATCTATTAATTTTCTATGAAATCAATCAATCACTTACGTTTAATATTGAATTTTGTTTTTAAAGCAATTCTGTTCACACAGCTCTGGCTAATTGGGGTTGTTGTCATGTTGCTCTTGTTGCATTTTGTATTTAATTGAAAAAGTCATTAGTAAGCGCAATAATTAATAAATAAAGGCGTGGCATAAAAATATATTGCAAATATTAGTGAGTCAACTGTACTCGATAAATTATGAAACTTGCATATACATATGTATGTACATTGTATGTACTTGCAGTCATACATAATTATGCATGTTTAAAATTTGATCTCTAGGCATTTATGTACATGAATACATATTACGCATATGTAGTAAATAATGCAGCGTTAAATTATATTTTTATTACCCCAGCAAATGTCAATGTTTTCATGTAAGTAACTGCCGTGTTTCCGCCAGTACACACACACACACACACACACACACACACACACACAATTATTCCTACTTACTGCTATTTGATTTTTAATTACAACACATATTTGCATTATAAATAAAAACAATTTGCATGTACATACATATATGGTGCATGGGCATTCCCTCATTTATCAGTATTTAATAATATACACTAATATTTTTTGCATAATGAGAATGTGCATATGTGCACAATATTGTGAAGATTGATAAAAATCTCTTGCTGAGGGAAATTGAAAATGTAAATTAAAAAGCTGTTCTTTTTTTATCATTAATGATGAAACACAAATGTAACTGAGACAAACTTAAACCAGACTGCCAAAATATTTGCAGCCAGCATATAAACCCTGCACTGGATTGTGTGTGTGTGTGTGTATTAATGCAATATTTAACAAAATTGCATCATTGCAATAATATTTGGTTGTTTAATGCATATACCGTACATACATACATACATATATGAATATATAAATACACATGTGTGTATTTATATGTGTGTACGTACATCCATCCATATACATACATGTGTATAGGTATGTACATATGTAGTTATTTTAATTTTGTATATATGTACATACATATGTATGTGTATCTATAAGCATTGTAGGCACATAAACACTTGCTTAAATGTTTACATAATCCCCCTATATGTTGTTTTTGTATATGTATGGATATGTGCAGGGACGTGTAGTAATACTACATATGCAATCTTGAAGGGTTGAAGGTAGCTACATATTGCTCTGTTAAATATTGGCAATTTTTTGCATTGTGAACAGTGGAGCATTTCAAAAAAAATTTAGGAAGAAAAACTCATTTGCCAAAAATTTCAAATAACGAAAACTACAGTTGCCCAATAAAGTATACGTACAGCGGCAATATTTAAGTTTTCTTTATATTTAAAAAGAATTATAATTATATTATTAATTGACCTTTTTTATTATAATTTTTGAAATACAATATTTATTTTTCTTTTTTTATTTTATTAAAAAAAAAAAAACGTGTACCGTGCACGTGTAGTATTTTATATTAACTGAATTTACTTTGGGAATATCTCTTTATATATATGATTCTAATTGTGCTTTTTTCCCTTAAAAATTATATGTGAAATTTATTATTATGCTTTCCTCCTCAGTTATTGAGTTGCTTTTGTAATAAAATACTTTATGATTTTTTCATACTTTATGAGAATATCATGGGGTATGTAATAATAAATTTCACATATAATTTTTAAGGGAAAAAAGCACAATTAGAATCATATAAAAAAAAAAATAAAAAGAATTATTTAAATTTAAGCTAAACAACTTTTTTTTGTTTTCTAAATAAAACATACATAAAAACAACAAATATTCATTTATTTTTTGGCTTAAACTAAGTTAATAAAATAAAAACGAGAATCTGTAATGGTTTGGCGGTGTATGCTGGTGTAGGAAATTTGGTATATATTGACACTAAAATGGACCGTCATGTTTATTTGAATCTGTTGAAGGACAATTTGAAGACATGCATGCCAGCAACATGGGTCATTGGGGCAAATGGATCTTCCAGCAGGATAACGATCCTAAACAGAAATCATGACATGATCTATCATATTATTATAGAGAGGCTACCTTATTAAAGGCAAATAATTATTTATTTCAAGGGATATAAAAATAAAACTGAAGTAATAATTTATTGAAAACATATGGTATTCCAATTAAGATAAAGATCTGTTCCAAATGAAAAGTATTTTTAAATTAAAAAAAGTGTATAGAATTTAGTGGTTACGTTTTGCTGGTCAAATATTTGCCAAGTCTGAACGCAGCTTAAGAAATATGTTGCATATATCGTCTCTGTGCATTAAAGGATTAAAGTTCTTTTCCTATAAAACTAGGGTACCTGCTAGAAGCCTATATATAACTTTTTAACCTCAGATATATGTATGTATCTAATACATATGGCGCTCTTGCTTTTGTATTGCCTTAGGCCAAATTACGGCATTCGATTCGAATCGAAATTCCAAATAAAAGCTTATCGAAAAAATTTTCATTTTGGGATATCGAAAGCGCATTCGATAGAGATAGCATTATTTTGCATTTGTATAAATAATTGGGGTATTCACTAGGTAGTCATAAAGTCATATTTTTCAAAATAATAACACGAAAAATATGACTGCCGTGTGAACAACCCGTTATAGTTTAGTGCGCTATTTCCAAAAATTCATTCAGCTGTTAAAGAAAAAAAAACACTAAAAACAAGAAATTATTCGTCTTTTTAATCTATCCATTTTTAATTAAAATTATAGAATTGTTCTTTTGGCGCACAAAAGCTTTCAAATAAATTTAATCGAAAACAGTCGGTAGACTTGGTTGGTATTAAACATATGAAAACAAAAGAAAGTAATAAATTATCACCTAAAATGCAAAACTAACAACAAATTTTAAATCGAATTCATTTTGTGGAGAGATTAATTTTTTGTACTTTACAACATTTCATTCAATCAAAATTAAGGTATTACATTTTGAGCAGCATTAATTAACACATGCTCATGTGCCACGTATACAATTTTGCCGCATCTGATGCACACTCACTCTCAATTCCGTACTCAGATATATTACGTAATATATGCATGTAAATATGAGTTCGTTTGCATTTTTAGAAGCTTTTGCTCCACTGTTCGTTCATATCAATTTAAGGAAAAATGCATTTACTGTATTGCAACATGAATGTTGTTATCAGTTGAATGTTTTTTCGTGGCTGCAACTACATACAACAGGACAATGATGAAGAAATTAAAAAAAAAAAATCCGTAAAAGTTGCAATATTGCAACCGGCGACCAATTCTTTTAGTTGTTATTGTATTGGTGCGTGCTGCTGCGTTTACGTTTGTGTTGTGTTTTCTGTTGGCGGCTTATTTGGGGAGGCTGTTGTCTGGGGGTATGTGTGTGTGTGTGTGTGTATGTGTATTTAAAGCCATAAGTATGATAGTGGGTGGTAAAGTGGTCAGATAAATTTGGCTTTAGTTGAAGGGGTCGTGTTGCTCTACCGTGAACGAGCATATAGGCTGTACGAGTATATGCCACCAAATAAAGAATTTTATTTACATTTTTTAATTTTGGTGATTGTGCTGCTGTTTTAAATGATGTATGCGGGAAAATTATGGTGGCTTTGCTTTTGTTTTACATTTTATTCAAGTCTCCCCTTTAATTTTTTTTGATTTTTGGCAAAGGGGTTGGTCAGGTAATAAGGATGATGATGGTGATGATGATGAGCTTGTCGAAATGTTCAAATGTTGTCTGTTGCTGTTGCTGCAAAGTTTTTCAGTGGTAATGAATTGTTGTCGTCGTCCCCTGTATAGAACTGATAATTTGTTTAAAAGGTCCAGAGAGCTGGATCATTAGCCAAACGTTCGAACGTTTGTTTCTTCGGTCGTGTTATTATTTTTGGGGGAAAACAAAAAAAAAAGAGCATCAATATACTGTCGGGTGACATTGCTGTTGCATATATTCCAAATAAATGATTGCACACACGCACACGCACACACACACACACACACACACACACATTTAAATGAAAACGTACTGCCCTGTATGTATTGCCTTATTACACATAATAATAATTGAAAAACACAACTGTACTTTTGAGAAAAACAATTGTATTGCTGACTGAATATGTTTTTTTATTTTTTTTATTTTTGGAGTCATTCGCATATCCATACATGTGTATGTATCTGTATTTGTCAGTTTTTGCTTATCTGTGTTTGTTTGTTTTCCATTATGTTCAGTGCATTCGTGTACATATTGGCTTAATAACTATTTACTTTTTTTTTTAATTTGGGTGTAGTTAGATACTGGCATTTATTTGTATTTCATTGTATTCGATTACATTTGGATTGTATTGTCATCATCATCGCTTGGCCATTTAATGAGATGTTGCAGCAGCATTATCAGGTTGTAGTGGGTGGGTGTACTCCGTCCCTATTTATTCTCTAAATTGCATTTATTTTGTATCAACAACATTTTTATATATGTATTTAGTATGTATGCGCATGTATCAATTTTTTTCAGTTATTTAAATGTAGTGGAATTAATGCGTTTAATGCGTCATATAAAAAAAATTGCGTACGTATGCAATTTAAGTGTTAATTTATTATAATATTTTCAAATGCATTGGTATGTACATACATAGATATGTATACATATACATATGTATGTAAATATAAAAATAAATACATATATTTTTGTTAACTTTGTGAATAACTTTATTCTTTTGAAACCGATTTCAAAAATGGAGGAGGTTCTCAATTCTATTGAAGTGTTACCTCAGAACTATTTACTGGGTATGTCGATGTGAATGATTCGTTTTCCATTGGAAAGCTCGTATCTGCCGTGCGAATCCATTTTAATGGGAGACGGATCGCGGGAATAGATTTTCCCCTAGACAAAAATTATTTTTTCATTGGAAAGGTCATGCTTACCGTGTGGTCCCATTTGAATGGCGTGCGGATCAGGGAAATGCAGTATCCCCCTAGACAGAACTTTTCACTGTGTGGACCACCGATTTTGATGATTCTTTTTTCATTGGAAGGATCGTGATTAAGGTGTGGTCCCATTACAATAGCGGCCGGATTGGGTGAATATAACTGCTCCTAAACAGAATTTTTTAATGGCTGCACCGATTTTGAAGATTATTTTGTCACTAGAAAGCTAGTGCTTAACGTGTGGTCCCACTTTAATGGCGGCCAGATTAGGGGAATGCAGCTCTCCCCAAAATAGAAAGTTCTACTGGGCGGACCAGCGATTTTGATTATTCTTTTTCCATTAGAAAGTTCGAATTAGAAAAGGAGAATGTAGCTTCCCCCTATACAGAACTTTTTTACTGGGTGGGCCGATTTTAATGATCCTTTTTTTTTTTATTAAAAAGGTCGTGCTTATCGTGTCGCCTCCTTTGAATGGCGGGCTGATCGGGCTAATGCAGTTTTATCCTAGACAGAACGTTTTACTGGATGGACCAATTTTTATGATTCTTTTTCCATTGGAAAATTGATACTTACAGTTTGTTCCCTAATTCAATAGCGACCGATCGGGGGAATACAGCTCAACCTAGGAAAAAATTTAATTTTTGTAATAAGTTAAATTAAAGACGATTCAAGAATAAATAAATATTTTTAAAAAATATTAACGAAATAAGACTCAAAAAAGTATGAAATACAAAATAAAAAAAATTTAATCGCCTCTAAAAAGGAACTAAAAAGTCATCCATCGCTACTCTCATATGTGCAGGGTGGGCAAA
Source organism: Dexiosoma caninum (assembly GCA_963924685.1). Lineage (NCBI taxonomy): Eukaryota > Metazoa > Arthropoda > Insecta > Diptera > Tachinidae > Dexiosoma > Dexiosoma caninum. The sequence goes on along the minus strand of OZ004729.1, from coordinate 81,361,643 downwards.
TTTGATGTTAGGAAGTAAATTGGCTGTCAGATTATGAAATGTCAAGAATTGAGCTGTTATTCTTTGACATTTATTTAGTAAAAAGATGGGAAATTTTAACCATTGAACGCTACACTCATGAACAAAAAATTTTAATTGTGAAAATTTACATCAAATGGTGAACATTTTACTGTCTCACTTCATAAAATTCGAGAAACTTTTCTTCCTTCTGAGACCGCTGTGCGTAATTTAATCGCTAAATTCAAGGCTCACGGTGCACTTGCTCACAATATACCAAATCATTACTCTCGTAGTGGCCGTAGTGATGCCAATATATGCCGCTGTAGTGAAAAGTGAAAGAAAAGTGTTGAGAATGAGTCTGCAACATCAAGTCGTAGTTATGCCGCTACAGTGCCGAAATAAGCGAAGCTTTGTTCCAAATTTTATTCACAATTTTGTGAAAAAATAGGTGTACATTTCCCCGACAACATATTCCATTCTAAATTCCCATATTTCTACTTTACTACATTGGTATCAAATAAAACTGAATTTGTCAAAAAAGGTGTGTTTTTAAGACAATTTACTACCTAACCTCAAATTTACCCACCCTTTACATACATACTTCTCATAAACACAAATCACAAAAGTACGGTTCGTTTAGAACTATGCAAGCTAAGCTTTAAATGATGTCAGACTTTCAGATTTCGGTTCACTGCAACAGCATGAAAAATGTTAAGCCTTCTGAGCCTTAATTTTTCGAAATTATAATTTTTCGCAAAAAAAAAAAAGCGTACGAAGCGTGTTAAGTATTTAAAAAATTTAATAATCCACAGTCTTTGTGTTTCTTTAAATTAATTCAATTCCACATATGTGCCTTAGTTTAAAATAACAAAATTAGAAGAATCTTTTTGCGGAAATTTGTTATTTCCAGTGTTTTACAAAATTTCATAACCCAGTCTCAGTCTCAGTCTTTGTGTTTCTGTATTTTTTTATTGCCTTTCAATATCTGAGCCAATTATTTAAAAAAAAAAATAACGCTCTCTGACCGACAACTTTTATTCAGTTGCCTTGAAAACTAAAATTTCTTAGCATATTCTTTGTTGCTTTGGGCACAAAGTGAAAGTATTAGCCAAACGATTACAACCAATTGCCACAAAAGCTAAATGCAAAATGTAGCAGCATTTTTTGTTTTTAAATTTAATTCCTGCTAAGGGCAACAATGTTGCAAATTCTGTCTTTTTCCGTTTATGTATGAATGTACATATTTTTCTTTGAAGTCATTAGGATTCGTCAAAAACAAACACGACTTGCACATGCAAAAGAAAACTTAAAAAGTCTAAAATTCAATTCAGTTGAACATGGAAAACAAGATTTTTTTTGTTCCACAACTCGCACTAAATAACGCACATGTTGTAAACTACAAGCCATCCACCCACATGAATTCTGGGAAGTTTTATTGAGGGAAATATGGGAGGAAGGGAGAAAATTGCAGCACACCTACACACACAGCACATAGCCAGACACGTAGTCTCGCAAATGCTGGATTTGTTGTTAAAGCTACGACGAAAGTCTAGTAAATTTAACTGTTAGCAATTGTTGTGTTGGCTTCTTTGCTTCTTTCTGTGTCTGGTCTAAATTTTGTACTCTGCAGTTTTGTTTTATTTAGGAAAAACCAAATAGTATATTAGGGCGTCCCCTTTGATAAGCGATTCTCGTTTAGAGACCAATGCCTACAATTAAGAAAGAACCTCATTTGCAGATTTAAAATCATCAAATTCTTAACTTCTAAACACTGTAAGAGCCACATCTCCTCAGCTTTTAAACATCTCTAGTACATGGCTGAGGAACTTGCCAGTTGGAAGACCACATGCCGTGTACACCAATCTAACCAGTACTGTCTCACCAAATGGTGCTCTTCAATCACGACGTTGATGCTCAACAAATTTTAATGTTCAATTGATTTTAAGCGTTCAGTTTACTGACGGCCTGTTTCACGAAGTCGAACGATAGTCGTACGATACCGTTCATTCTCTTATTACATGCAATACAAAACCAGCATTTTAAATTTTATTTTTGTATTGCGTGTAATAAGCGAGCGAACGACATTGTGGAACAGGCCCTGAATCGTCCAATTGCGCTATGTTGGCGAATTAATTTTTAAGCTAGAGAAGAGCCATTTTACTTATTCTTTTTTACTTCGCTGACATTTTGTGTTCCAATACCGGCGTAGGAAGCTGCTGTTGGCGCAGACACAATTTAAAAATTTTTTGTCTGGCCGGGGTTTGTTCTTCTAGTCCTTGTCTGCCCTGGTTACTAATTCTTTTTTAACAACACTAGCTCTTATATGTTTTTTCTATTTATATTCAAAGGATAATTGTTCTGCACATTTACGTCCGTGTAGAGACCATGCAGTGTGTTCTTTCATGCTTGTTTACATTTGCAGGACTTTTTGAAATTTTGCTTTTAATTTTATTTTAAATGTCATTTCCACTTTTATGAAAAATCTTATGCATACGAGTCCATGTGAAAATACAAAATAGGAAATTAAAAAAAATCAGACTGCGATTTTTGTTTTGATTTATTTCTCTAGGTTATGTTTGCTTTTTTTTGTGGGCTTGGTATGTCGGCCTCTCCAGTTTGTACATATTTTTTTTTGCGGCCTTTATAGGAAAACAAACACACCCATACATGCATATGAAGAGGATATCTTTGACTCTTTTTTTTTTTTTTTTTATATCGTACATGCATATGAAACATGCAGAAATATGTTACGTTAAATAAAGAAATAAACATATAATAAACATATCGTCACAGAGAATGCAGAGGCCCTATCTAGAAGAAAAAAAAAATTTGTATTTTAATAAAAAATATATTGATCATTACCACAAACTTGAGCAATACAGTGTACTTTCGATAATGCGGACAATTAAAAAATAAGCCATTGTGTGAAATATCGAAATGTCCGGATTACCGTGACAAAAGTAAAAGTGAAAATATTAAGAGTCCTCATGAAAACGCTTAAAAGCCTCGCAAACTGTGCATTTTTACACTGTCGTAAATGAATTGTCAAAAATTGTATGGAAATTCATTTGCACAAATTTTGTAAACTTGCCCAACAATTTTCACTCGTTAACTGGCGCTCAATTCAATTGCGTATTTAGTAAAACAACATGTCGTGACTTTTTTCCCAGAAAATATTGTAGTGTTAGCTTATCATAAATAGCAACTTCTGCAAATAATCTAAGCAATTGAGTCTTTCGCCTGCCTCTCTTAAGGCATTTTAAAAGCAAATTGCAATTTTTGAAAACAAATTTAAATTTGTCGTATTTAATTTAATTTCATTTTATATTGACATTGATAATGCAGATCGCCCCTGCATTATCTCCATTTGCCTAAATTGCAGTGCATTTTAGGGCTTTTCTTGCACGTGGTGGCCATCTTCTGCTTCTTTCGAAAACATTTTCCTTAGACTTCGCAATGGGTGGCTATGGTCGAAGTAGTCTGCACGTTGACTACAAAACGAAAAATTTTCTTGGGTTCAACAACAGTTTCAGACTCATAAAAATATCTAGAATTTTTTCTAATGTGCACTTGTGTGGCTTGGTATCAGTTGTTTTCGGAAGGTTTCAGTGGCGAAAGCATAGTCACTGAACACTGAACAGTAACGGCTTCAGCTGTATCCAATCCATAGTCACATCAGAACGGCAAAGTAAAATAATTACAAAATATGGCTACTAAAAACAGAGCTTCAATATTTAATACTCCACCTTGACATCAGAGATGCTACAACACTGCTATAAAAACAAATAACGTGCAAAAAGCAGAAGTGAAAGAAAGTGAAGCTTCACCACCTATTACCTCTCTCGCTATCCCTTTCCTATAGTTCCAGCACAATGCACCGCATGTTTAGGGGTTATCTTCTGAGTGCTGGTCCAAGATAAAAAAAAAAAAAACTTGAGGTATTATCAAAAAATTAAGTAATGCCAAGGACTATTGTAAGTTGCGTTGATAAATTTAGAGTTGCATTTAGAAGAAAAAAAAAATAACGGGCAATTATTTCTCGTATTCTATTTATAGAAAATAATAAATTTATAAAGCTAATAATTTACATCTACTGACAACCACACACGGTGCAGAAAACGTTGAAGCTGAAAGTGTAGCAACTTTCGAAAACCGCATGTTGTTCCGTTCTGCTAGTGTTTGTCAGTGTGACTTACAATTTTTGGCTTTGACTTAGTTTTTTTTTTTTGTAATTATCACATGTAATTTTTTACTGGCTGTATGTTTTCGATCATTAGCTCATTTTAATTAATTACTTATATAAAAGTGACGTTCGAATTAAGACACTATTTAACAAGTCAATTTTGAATTTTTTATTTAGATATGGCTTTTTGCATTTTCTGTGACGATATACAACTTACATACATGCTGATACATACATGTTTTAATTCTTTTTGATATTTAAAATATTTCTTATATTTATTGCAATTTTTCGGTCAGTCGTGTATGTGCATTGTACGAGTGTGTATGTATATTAACACACGAACCGCACTGAATACATGTCGTGCAAGAAGGTATGAGTGAGGTTTGTGTTTTTGGTAGTGGGTATGCATGTGTACGTGCTTACAGCCATTTATCTTGGTTTGGTATTGGCCAATAACTTTCTGGAAAATTCGTTAATGCAAAGGAGACACTTTTTCCTTTTATTTTTCAAGGATATGTTTTTTTTTCAATATTTCAATGCAGCATCATAAAAAAATGTGCGTCTATGGAAAAAAATGATTTTAATTTTTTGTTTTAAAATGGCAAAAAATAAAGGGGAGTTTATATTTATTTAAATAAATTTCATATACTCATACATACATACATTCTATACATACATACATATATATACATAAATCTGCAATATCTTTGTACATGTATATCCTTAAAAGTACATAAGAACTTACTTGAAGTTGCTATATATGCGTATATATGTATGTGTGTGTGTACGTACCAACATAGTTATTGCAAATATTTCAAGAAATCATAAGAAAAAATTAGTAGTTCTTCAAAATGCATTAATGGAGATTAACCCGGTGCGCTTCGATACCCACACACACACACACACACACACACTTACAGTCACACAGATAAATAGTACCTACCCCTTAAAAATTTATTAATTTTCCAAAAATTGGTGGTATTTAAAAAAACTAAATTTATTTCATTATTTAAATTTAAAAGTAAAAACTTTAATTTCATGCTTAAATGCAAAGTCGAGTCGCTTTTTCTGTTTAGTTTACTTATTATTTAACAAATTTGCTTCTAAATTAGCCTTTTAACACTTTCCATGTATTATTTTCTCTTAGAATCTACTTAATTAAAAAAAAAAACGCTTTGTATTTGGCATCGTACGTATAATTATCTGTGCTGCAAGATTAAGTTTAAAAGTAAAATAAGCGGAAAGTTTGCCGGAATTTTAGTAGTGTCTCGATACCTTGCAAGCAAAAATATCGATCAGATTCTCCAGGGTTATTGTTAGATTTACGGCCTGTTCATAGAAGCCGAATGAACATAATCGCTCGGCATTTATATTGAAAACAATAACAATTTTAGTTTTTTTATTGTTGTGTGGCGGAAATATTATTTTCACCTCTGCTTCTATGAACAGGCAATTAAATTTGAGAGTGAGTGCGAACTATTCTCTGTGTGTAGTTGTCCGCCATTTTGGATCGACCGCTGTATTGTGTGCGTAGTGATTCCATTTGATTTGGAGTTCCCTTTAATTTGATACTCATATAACAAGGTGTATACAAAAGAGTGGTCTGCCATTTTGGGCGTACGACATAGTTTAGTGCAGAGATTTCATTATTACCCCCATCATGATTCACAACTCAACTAATTTTTTGTATTATGGTCCACAACCATAAGCTTTCGTTAAGCTTAAATCATAATACCAGTAACAACTCAACGAAGACAACTGAAATTAGTTGTGTATCATAATTCAAAAAATTATTTGAGTTGCAACGTTGACAACTCAACTTAGTTGAGTTGTGAATCATGATAGGCGCATATATTTCCAATGTTTCATTATATACATATGTAGATCTTTCTGTCCCTAAAGTTTCATCGCACTTGTCTATATAGATACTTAGGGGACAAAATTGTACCCTTTCTCCCCCTCGTTATCCAATTTTTGGGAAACTGTTAAACTTAGGTTTCGTTCAATACTCAGATCTATCCGTGTTTAACGTTTCATCGCAATCGGTCAACTTTTATGGTGGGCACTTTGCTCCTTCACCATCCATAATTTCCAAAAAAAAAAATTAGTCCACCTTTTCCATATGCAAACAGAATTTTGAAAATTGCATTGAAATTCGATTTAAATTTTCCCACGTTTAAAGTGACAGGAAAGTACTCAGCGGGTAGTATGTACCGTTCGAACACAAAACGGGTTTTCTCCGTCATGCGTAGAAGATGAACATGTTGTGCGTATGAATGAGCGGGTTTCGGCCACAATTTTCCTGATTTCATTAGAACACATCCCATTGTAGCAACGATAGAACAGCGAAACACACCACACATTTCAACGATGCGCCAGAGAATCAAGAGAGTTGGCTTCCCTACCGTCCCCAATGAGTTTCTTCGGCCTCTCCTGTACTCGGTCGAGGAGGTTAGGTTATGTTAGGTCGGCAGGTTGCTGAATGTAAAGGTAAAGAAAGTTCCCAGCCCACTTGGGTCCAATTTATTATGGTCGCATTGTGATGGGACCCTTTGTGAAAACACTTTCACATGTTGTCGTGATGCAGACCAGAGCCTGTACTAGGAATTGAACCGAGAACCCCCCACTGATAAACTAGCACACTACTCATCACAGACTACCGGGCACTCGGTCGAGTAACTTCGAAATAGTCTTTGAAGCACCAGCCCATACATTAAAGTTGTATTTCATTTGCGGTCGGCTCTAAGCGGTATAAAGAGTAAGGAAATGAGATGGTGTGAAGTATGTCTTACACCATTTTAAGAAACCGAAGCACTTGTGTGCTTCTTTTGAGACTTAAATGTGCTCAGTCCATCGAACATCACACTGAATCTTCATGCCAAGAACATCAGGAGCCTTTGAATCAGCGTGATCGATCATGTAGCATTGTGTCTTTTGAGCGTTGAAATCGAGCCTTGCAATCTAAGGGAAAAAGCTACATTAAAAACCTTGTAGAAATTAAAAGAAATTTTTTACATAAAGTCTTCTATCAACTTCAAAATAAATTTGGAGTAGACGTCAAAATTACTAATTTCTTATTAAAGCAGAACTTGAGATCCTTCTGTGAGCTTCAACACTTTGTATGAAGTCACTGTCACAAACATATCCTGTTTGTCTATTCTACACAGTCTATTTGCTGAGTAACGACTCAAATAATAAAATATTTGAATAGAATTTTAATACAAAATTTTCTCTCGGTTAAACGTATCATGAAGTGAAATTTAAAATTTACTAATTAATTAAAATTCTTAATCGGGTTCAACTTTAACAGTATGTCATTTTGAAAAACTCTATGACTTTCACATACGCTGCTTGTTTTCCTTTTTAGTTGAAAGAAATCACAAAAACTATTTATTTCACTGCGGTTCACTAACCTCTAAAATTTTCCTTTATATGTTTGTCTTGTTTGCGATTTGCGTAGTTCTTTTTTTTTTTTTTTCTAAAAATACTGACAATTTTTTTCTCGCTATTTTGGCAACATTTTTAACGTATAGAGAACATTTTCATTTGGCTTAGATATTGCAGTTTTGAATGGTTTGTTTTGTCGTTGCTGACAAAAAAAAATTTTACTTTCGCTTTTGGCTGGTGAAATTATTTATTTGTTTTGTGCTGTTTGATTAGAAAAACGTCAAAGTCATAGTAGTGCAAGGAATGAAGGAAAGTGAGTTTAGAATTCAACAAGTTAAACAGAATCGATAGATATGAAATGCATTTGAGAAATTTTGTAGCTCAAACGGCAAAACGTTCGTGTAACTCGACTCTATTTATTGAACAGGGGGCCTGTATATATGTATGTATTTAAAATTCTTGCACTCAGTTACATATCGAAACCTAAAATGCAAAAGGGCATATCATAACTTTTAAAAATTTTACAGGAGATACAAAGAACTTAATAAAATGAAAAGTTTTGAGGTTACAAATATTAAATATATTAAACAAATAAAATGATGAATTTATTTCCAATGTTAAAAATTATGTCTGAAAAAGAGTAAGCTGGTAATATTTTTCCATTGTTTCATTATTTCTCAACAGCAAGAAATACATAGATTTTGAAAGCTTATTAAAACTGCCTTTTGAATTTGCTTAATAAAGTCCTTATTTTTAAAAGTAATAAGCTATAAATTTGTGTTGATGCATTGTACAAATTTCCATTAAAAATTCAATTTAAATTTTTTGGTTGTTGGATTTCAGGTGACGATATGTTTGTATGTATGTATGTGAAGTTAAACTAAGTGACCTCTTTTTAGTATTTTCAATTAATAAATTTGCATAATTTGAAACTGATGTTAAAAACGTGTTCGTAATTAGAGACAGTAAAAATCATATTCGCAAATTAATGAATTAAAAACGTTTTTTCCTCTGTGATAAAAAAAATATATACCAGGTGGCGCAAAAGTTGTCACCCGATTGTTCTTTGAGTGTATTTTTAATAGATGAAAGACTTTCGTTTTACTTTTGGATTGTGTTTATTTGACCTATAAGGTTTTTCTTCATTAAGTAGAGAAAATGATAATGGGCATTCGGAAGCCGTCCGAATTGATGACCATACGGCGCCGAGTTATGGGATTTCTCATTACTCTTTCCAGAACTTCCAGCGATAGCTTCCCGCATTCCTGCCGGATATTTAATTTGAGGTCTGCAAGAGTATGAGGCTTGTTCATATACACTCGTCAATTCCAGAAACCCCACAAAAAGAAGTCGTCAGAATTTCGGTTGTGGGCCGTGCAGTATGCGACGTTTTTTTTTATCTTGGACCAGCAGTCAGGAGATGCCCACATGCTATGCATTGTGCTAGAACTAAAGGAAAGGGATAGTGATAGAGATTACAGATGGGGAAGCTTCACTTTCTTGCAATTCTGCTTTTGCACGTTTTTTGTTTTTAGCAGTACTACAGCACCTCTGATATCAAGCATACGTATTCAATTTTGAAGCTTTGTTTTTAGTAGCCATTCTTAGTAATTATTTTACTTCGCGAAGGAGGGCGCTCTGAAGTACCTGTTGATTGGTATCAGCTGATACCGGTACTGTTCAGTGATCAGTGACTATACTTTCGGCACTGAAACCTTCCGACAACAACTGATACAAAGACACACTAATGCACGTCCGAAGAAATACGAAATGTGTTTATGACTTAGTCGGAAACTGGGCGCGAAATCAGGACTTTTTGGTTTTGTAGTCAATGTGCCAGCCATCGCCAACCTCACCCGTTGTTCCATCCTGTTGAAACCATATGTTCGTCCAGTTACGCTCTGTAGCGCTCGCCGTTAACAGTAGTTTTTTGGCCCGCGGTAATACAGTAACTTTGTGCGGGTGTAGTAGCTCTTGGTTTGTTATACGCATAATTTCGGTGCCCCAGAAGTGCTAATTCTGTTTATTAATAAATCCACAGAGATGGGAATGGACCTCGATACTCATAAGGATATCCCATGAAAAGTTTCGGAAACAATTATACCTTGTTCTTGTGGAGTATAGCGACTCATGTCATATTGACGTGTATTTTGCAGCTCTTTACTTTACAAATATCCATTTGTAAAAAGTATAGCATTATCCGATAGGTTGATAACTTTTGTGTCACCTAGTATGTATTTACGTACATACATATGTGTATATAATAGGTCCAAACTTACATTAAATAATATACATACAGATATGTACATTCTTACATAATGATACATTTGAGAATATTTTACGACTTAAAAACATTAATAAAATTTTGACAACTGCAAGTCATTTGAAAGACGACAATGCGGAACGAAATGTTTTGCAAAATGTTTTATTTTTAACAAAACCTTAAAAGTACGTACAATCGCGATTGTTGTTGTTTATTTAACAAAATAAATATTTATTTATAAATTTCTCATGCATTTTTATTGTGTCTTGCATTTGCGAAAGTGAAATAAAATTTACGCTGCATTAAAATGTTGAAAATATGCAGCTCGCAAATAATAGAGAATTAATTCATTTTATTTTACAATATTATTTTATAAATAATGGGGATTTCCTTATCAGTATCAGGCTTATAAATAAATAAAATAATTTATATGACAAAAATAACAAATAATAAATTTGCAAACAAAATGATAAATTAATGTGAATGAATACTTGATGGCGGAGGCAACTTAATGTCAATCAGATAAATATCTGATCACATATTCTGTTTTTGTTAAACTTGCTAATGACACTTTAGCAAATCCGTGTCGTGAAATATATGTATGTCTCTATGTGCGCGTTTTACAACACTGAAGCGTTAAGTAGGATCGTTCAGTATCGAGTAGCAGATTAACAAAATTAAGTACTTTACGATTCGAAAAATATTTCGCTCACTTGTGGCAGTCAAAAAAAATTTTATATATGTAAAACTCTGTAACCAGTTTTAAGAGTATATTGTCTCAGGCATTATGTTCCCGTATTAATTTTTAATCGAAAAGAGAGCGATTTATTTGTTATTTTACTTCCCAGACGTTTTATTGCTCAAACACAGATGAACAACGCTCTTCTTGTTAGCGGAGACAATTTATCAATTTTTTTTTTTTGGTTTTTGTGTTGGGTTTTGTGTTTACAATTTCAATTTGACAATTTTTGGTCTTGGTCTTGGGTTTTTTATCTACAGTTCCTTAAACTCCATTAAATGTTTCTCAACACTGAATAAAAGATTTTTCGATTCGTTCAATATCGGCGGACATAATTTAAAAAGGCAGCATTATCGACATTTCTTTCGAATCGAAAACAATTTCGATCACGACTGGCGGAATTAGCCCCTTGACAAATACTGTAATTAATTTTTGATTTATCAAATAAAAATATTCTTTAACTGCCGTATTCCAAAATTTAGATTTTTGTATTATATTTTTATATCTACATATACATATTTATATTAGCCCTTACTTTAAAAAGAAATCGCTACACCCTGTAATATAAAATATTTTTGCATGGCAATTTCGTAAAATTTTTTTTATTTCGACGACGAAAAAAAAAGGGTACGGGCCTTTTTAAATTTTTCTATATATCTTTACCATTTGCAGTCGAATCTTAAAGTATATATACATATATGTCAATGTTTTGGGGTCGAGGAGCCCAACATTCTGCATCAATGGCCTCATTGACCTCAAGTCTCTCTGTTATTCTTCTGTTATTAATCCATCAGTTCTCTTATTCTAGCCCCTAATGTCAGCACATTAAAAACTATACAGTTTTGCTAAGGAAGTAATTCGATAATTTCTGCAGAATATTTGAAAATTTAATTTTTAATTATATTATTAATTGACCTTTTTTATTATATTTTTTGATATATATTTATTAATAAATAAATATATATCAAAATATATATATTAATAAATATATATCAAAAAAAAAAAATTTAATTATACAAAAAGAATTAAGGTGAAATAAAATATTGGACAAGTTAATCAATCCTATTTCGATGTGATGCAAGTTGGTCGTATTTTTGGCGGCACTCTATCTCACATGATAAATATGGCTCATGCGTTGGCCTTCGATGACCGCCTTGGGAGATTCATGTAGGACATGAACAAAACGCTCGATGTTTTGTGCATGGCATGCGTAAACTGTGAAAATAATTAAGTTTACCAAAGAGAAAGTATCAAATGAAGTTATTTTCCTTGTACTTAGATTATTTCATTTGAACGCTGAAAGGCGATCAGCAGATCTTGCTTATAGAATTTCAAGTATGGAGGCTCTGTTGAATTTTTTCCAATTCATCATATCAATGTATGAGTTATTCGTTGTATGAAGTTTAAGAAATTACCAACTTGTGAACCGAACACTTGCATCCTGTTGCTTCATTGCGGACGGATAAAATCTTAGCTTTTGTAATCTTTGATAACAAAATATTTTCTTCATAGGAAAAAGTACCTGTTATTTTCAATGAACGGGCCAGAATTAGACTACAGATTGGATATTTTTAACGTACTTTTGCTTTCTTATATCATTAGAGCGTTAGTGAATGTCACTCAGTGCTCAGGTGCTCACATAAATCTTGAACATTGTCTAACAATATTGATATCTATACGTATGCGAGTACATAAGTATTTGTGAAAATCTCGAGCAGAATTTTACTTACACCGAAAAAAATGTTTTTGATATTTAAATACGCAAATCATTGATTCAATTAAAAATTTTCTGTGATGACGATTTTTGCATATATAACGACATGTATTATTGGCGTTTGAATGAAAATCAATAAAAAGTGGCATTGAGAAAAATCATTAAACATTTTTTTTTTATTGTAATGCCATAAACTCTTTAAACGCTGTTATTAAAACACATTCTTGAGTTTTAGTTTTTCTATTTGCTTATTTATTTTGATTGTAGATAAAATGAAAAAAAAGAAAGTTTAACAATCTTCGTACATTAAATATTTATAAATGGACATTAGCTCATGTGTAACACATGTGCAGGAATGAATTCTACATTCTGCCTTTTTTAAGTTGCAATTTTGAAAAAAACATTGCCTTTGAATGAAATACTAAGTGTTGTTGACTTTTTGTGCCACATTGAACAACACGGATCTTTGAAAAAAATTTTGGTATATTTTTTCTGTGTACGTTTCCTTTGAACTCTTCGTGAGAAACATTTTGTTTTCAATATCTTAATTTCTGGCATGCCATCCATCATTTATGTATAATTACATGTCATTTAACACCACTTCACAGGCGAAAAACTAGAGATTAAAATTGCAACGGCTGAGTATTGCAAATAAACCAGACCTCTGTGGCCCATAATTAATAAGAATTATTAAGAAAGACAAAAAAAAAATGCAAAAGAATATGTTTGCAGCAAGAAAAAAAAATCAGACTAATGCAATTAACATTTTGTTAAACGTTTTGCATATTCGGACGCGGTGTTGTTGTTGCAAAATGTCGAAAGGTGTGCAACATTTGTTGCACCCCACACGTACTGCTTAATAGTACTTTGCTTAATTTACACACTCATAGTGTCACAGTTCAATGGTGCGTAGCTAAAATACAACAAAACGTTTAAAATCGTAGTGCTAAAAGCTCTTCAAACGAAAATGCCGCGTGAAATATAAATACGCATATGAAATGCGTTACCTGAACATGTTTTCAACATTTATTGTTTTTGGTTTGAGTTTGGCTTGGAGCTTTTCCTTTACTGCCTCTAATAGACAGTTCTTTTTAAAGCAGATAATTATAATTGTTGTTAAATGTTGTCACAGAGTCTTGAAGTTACAGTCAACAAACAGCATACAATTTTAAAGCATGGCGTAAATATTTCAAAATAATGCAAAAAAAATATACAAAGCACACTTAAGCTTCTTAGAAATATTTAAAGAGAAAAAAAATAGAAAAAAAAAACTACATGTAATAGGTATCCCGTATGTTGTTTGTAGTACTTGGTACTTTTGAAACCTTTGCCAGCTTTAAGTCAGTTAAAACATGATGATGGGTCATTTTGCAAATGATGTTGTAGACACAAATTCATGCACAACACTTATACACACGCACACAAAAACACATATACATACATACATATGTATATACTCTGAAATAATAGACTTAAAATGTCAACCTGAAAAGATTAAAAATTTACAACATAAATTGGTACGAACAGAAATAAAATTTGCTGATAATTAAAAAAGATTTTCTGTTCAAAACTTGTTACGAGTGCGGTTCCAGAAGTGAATGAGCAGCAGTGCAGATAACTATAGAATTAAAAGTTGTTTTCGTAGAACATTAGGAATTAATTAAAAATATTAATTTTAATATTGTATGCAATAAATTATTTAGCACGGCAGGTCTTTTTTATAAAACAGATTTTAAATTATTTATTTTCGAAATTGCTCAAATGCTGACGTAGGAGTACGTTGTTAGCACAGACACAATAAACAAATTTTTAGTCTTTCCGGGTCTTGAACCTTCTGCTTGCCGAAGGTTAATTCTTCTTTTTATTTGACCTTCTATTTTTACTGTATGTAATATTTCGCTAACCTAAGATTCATAAGGAAGGTTTTCCATTAAGACCAATTAGTTCTTTCATAAACTCCCCATCTTATGGACTTAGCAAATATATCACGGATATTTTTAGGAGAGTGACAGATAATTCAAAATATAATATAAGAAAATAATATAAAATATTTTGATTTTATGTTTGTTAAATAATTTTATTCGAAAAAAATTTAACCAAGGGTTAGCGAAATATCGCAAAAAATAAATAATTTAAAAAACTTTTATATAAAAATGACCTACAGTGCTAAGTACTATTATTACATACAGTAAACTAATTTTTATTAATATGAATTTCTTTTTGTGCTAACCCTCGTTAATATTAAATTTTGCAGCCATTCCCTTGCAATTTTTGCACATAATGCAATAATAAAATTTGTATTCAATGTTTTCTTTAGTTTAATGCTTCAACTATAAAAATTATTTTTATTTCATTATTCGTTTGAGTACACTTATCTGCAGTGAGCAGTGTTGTTGGGTAGAAAATAAATAAAAGAAAGAAAACTTTTTTTTTTTTTTAATAATAAACCATAAATGAAATAAGTATATGTATGTATGGATGTATGGATGTATGTATGGACATGTATTAATTTTAATGAGCTAAGCATGCTCAGCGTTATATAAAGAAAACATCTAAAGAAGTAAAAATTCGATAGGTGGTGAAAGAATCTTTCTTTTCAATACTCGTATACATTTCAATTTTCTCTTCGTTTTTGTGCAAAATAAAAAAAAAGTAAAGAATATTGGAAATTAAAGATTTAACGCGAAATGACGTGTACTTAAAAAAAATTATATTAAATTAATAACACTAATTATTCAATTATTATTATTAAATAATAAAATATATATGTATAGAAAAAATTTAAATGACATGGATTCCAAAAGAAAAAATCAATACAAAAATACAGTTATACAATTCACAATCTTATGCAAATGGTCTTGCAGCATTGCATTTGTAAAATTGTGTAGGAAATTTTTAATCTACACTACCAAAATAAACAGATCCATATGTATTTCCTACGCTACACTCCATTTTCAATTTTAGCGGCAAAAATTAAAATTTCCCTACTTTGATTTTTGAAAAAAGAAGCTCATGATTCCTAACACTTCGACGACATATATGCCAAAAATTTGTGCCAGTTGGCAACGCAGTTTAAATATATACAGCTGTGAATGTTTAAATTTTTTTAAAAATTTATTATATTCAAAAAAAATAATAAAATAATCAAAATTTTCCCAAAATGCATTACAATACTGGAGGTGTGTACCTAAAAAAAAAATTAAAATATTTTACTAAATGTTGGAATTTTTTTATCTTGGAGCAGCACTCAGGAGATGACCCCTACACATGCAATGCATTGTGCTGGAACTATAGGAAAGGGATAGTAGGAGAAATGATAGGAGGTGAAGTTTCACTATCTTACAACACTGCTTTTGCACGTTCTTTGTTTTACAGCAGTGTTGTGCGTCTCTGATGTCAATAGCTAGGTTTTTAGTAGCTATTTCTAGTAATTATTTTACTTGAAGTTTGAAAATTGCAAATATATACAAAATTGCTTACCCAAATTTGTCTTATCCGCCAAGATAACGTGTGGGGTGGGGATCTAACCAAGTGCTATTGGTGGAAAGTGCCCCATGAAAATAAACCTTAAAATATTTTGGAAAATATTGGAGTTTGGCGAGTTTAGCAAAAAATTAGTGCTGGACAACATTATTGTCAAAGTTTTTTAAAATGCAGCAAGTTTTATGATCCTGGCTCACTTGGAAATAATGTTTGGCGCCATTACGGCTTTTGGACAAAAAGCTTTCCGCAAAAACACGTACCCAACGTACCGAATATCAGTTGTAATTTCTTATAATTGTATTTCAGTTGTAATATTTGTGCACAACAAGTGTTTGTGAGAACTCAAGACTGGAGTTAAGTTTTTTGATGAATTGAGAATTTTAGATTTGTTTTTCCATAAGGGTTTAAAAATATTGTGTAAAAAGTTAATATTTGTTTTTAAAACTGAGTTTGAATTGTCGAACAGGCTTAAAAATTCTTTAAAAATGTTTTTAAAGTCGTTTTGTAGTTGTTTTTTATAATGTGAGTAATTTTAAGTTTCCAAAACGAAAATTTGGATGTTGGAACATGTTAAAACTTTCGGATGTAAAGAAACAAAATTTATTGTTTAAAGAAGGAAATAACACTAATTTAAACAATTCATAACTAAACTGCAAAGAGATTATATTTTTAATTTGTACAACTATTTTTCAAATTGTTTTCTATAAAATAATCTCGAATAGAAAATCTTTTTACCAGACTTCTTGAATTCATATTATTTCATCCGTCCATCGAACTGAATAGTGCATTAAACTTACAATAACACAGAGTTCCCTTTATTTATTTTTATATGTTTCTTTTATTATCCTTTAGACTTGTTTTCATTTCATGTACATTTTTAAAAACACAAAAGAAAATATAAAAATTCTCATACACATGCATTTGTCTGTGGGAAAATTAAATGTTTTCGGGCGCATAAAACAAGGAAGCTTTACAAAAAATGAAAGAGAACAATTCACTTGCATAGACCTGCTGCACACATATGATGCCATATCGTCATACCCTCCTCACATACTTAAATAGTATAGACATTTAAAAACAAAGGATGAAAATCAGGATAGGAAAACGCAATATTTGCTGGGCGAATAGGGTTCTGTTGCTTATAAATAAGAAAAGTTTCTTGCTTAAAAATTTATTACTTCAGCACACTCTAATCTGGAAAAATTGTTTGAAAAAATTTTTTTATTGATAAAAGATGGTTTTTTTAACAACTTTCTTTTTGTCAACACTGTTTTTTTTTGATTTTACCTTCTCACTATAAGTTTAATTAAATCAGGTTTTAACGCACAGTTTGTGAGGTTGGCGATGGTCAAAGAAGTCTGCACGTTGATTACAAAATGGAAAATTTTTCATGGGTTCAACGCCAGTTTCAGACTCATGAAAACATCTCGTATTTTTTCTTATGTGCATTTGTGTGTCTTTGTGTATCAGTTGATGTCGCATGGTTTCAGTGGCGAAGGCATAGTCACTGGTCACTAAACAGTAACGGCTTCAGCTGTATCCAATCCACAGGCACATCAGAACGCCTTCCTTCGTCGGTATTGTGTAGCACCGGCGAAGTAAAATAATTACTAAAAATTGCTACTAAAAACGAAGCTTCAAAATTTAATGCATCTCCTTAACATCACTACATCGCTACAACACTGCAGTAAAAACCAATAACGTGCAGAAAGCAGTGTTATAAGATAGTGAAGCTTCACCTCCTATCATTTCTCCTACTAGCCCTTTACTCTAGTTCCAGCACAATGCACCGCATTTGTAGAGGTCATCTACTGAGTGCTGGTCCAACATAAAAAGAAATAAATAAATAAAATTTTATTTATTTTCTCCTCCCACAACTCGATGAAAGTATTTTCATTCTGCTCTACACAATAGCTTATTTTGCTTTTGGATTTTTTTTATTGTTGTTGTTGCTGCGTCCATTATTTTAAATTTTTGGAGTGACTTTATTTACCAAATTTTCTTTTATTTTTTTTTATTTCATTGAGCGCAATTTAAATTGTCAGCTGGTTTCAAATTTTTTAACTTGGTAGCACTTCTTAGAACATGAAAGGTTGTATTTCATTAAATCAACTTAAAACCAATTTAAAGAAAATTTTAAGATGGATTTAAGAAAATATTTTTATGTGGTAAAACCATGTTTCAATAGTTGATTTTAACGTAAAATCAACTTTTACTTTAAAAACAGTCAGTGTGAAAACACTATTATTTAGAGGTTCCATTTACAAAAAGCCAATTTCCCAGGCCTGTTGCACTTAACTGAACTCAAAATGTTAGGAAGAGTAACATACCGAGTGTGTATGTGAAATAACATGAAAATAATTTTTGCTTTTACACAACCCACTAAAAGAATAACACACGAAGAAAAAATAGGAGGGCATGAGGTGAAGTCACTTAAGAGCAAAATAGCTATAACGCGGTAGCAACAAGGGTTTTGTTTCGAATCTTTTCTAATCACTTACAATTTTGTAGCGCAAGCAACATGACAGATTCTTTACTATTGCATACGCAGATAACTTGTATTTTAATAATGTGAATTATCCTATGACGAATGCACACGTCTGTATTATATAGGTAAATTTACCAGTAGTTCTAACTTCACTCTTCTTCTAGAGAATGGAATGCAGCTCTATTTTCACTTCTTAAGAACTTTCACATTAATTGAAAATTACTATTATACATTAATCAATCATAGACAAGGATGACATTGTAAATGTGGTGGGAAGAAATTTACTGCCTCCCATTATTAGAATCAATTACTGGCCAATAGAGAGAAAACAATCTAGTTGGTTGCTTCACGTGGCTGTTTGCGTGCGACAGTTGTGCCAAATCGCGAGATTTCCTTTTGAAGATACCACCTATTAGTCTGAGTGATATACCATGTAATAGATCGGGATCCATCGTTGCAGCAGCTGGAAAATCGTCTCCTGTTCCCGACAGCTCCGATAGAATGTGTTATGGGGCCAGGCTACTGGCACCTGCGGTCCCTATTCTTGTCTTTTTTGTGCGTTTATCACTGAAGCGTGGCTACAAATGATTTCGAACCCTACATTTGCCCAGCCCAATTTACGTATCCTCCGCCTTCCATCAGCCTGACTATTCAACCTGGATAGCACATCTTTGCATTGGCGCACAAAGATCACAGAAGTTCTGTGTAACACCTGCCCAATTAGTGCCGACTTCCTCGTAAAGAATATTCCGATCCTTCCGAGCGCTTTACACTCCACGTCATACAAATAACAATAAATCAACTACATGACCCATACATTATTGCAAGATTAGCATAGAAATAAATCAAGTATGATGATGTTATACTGGCTGCCAATATACCACAACTCGTTGTGCGTACACCTGCTTATCGTGGATCATATATGTGACACATTCATGCCTAATTATATATTCGGACGATTTCACTATTGCAAATTTAATTACAGCGAGTTCTCGGTTATCCGTCATTGGATTAACCGGCAAATTCAATTATCCGAGAGAGAAAAATATTTTTTTTTGCATCGCTTATCTCTGCTTACCTGATTGCCTCTATTATTCAGTAGTAAAGGATAAATAGTTTTTTAGTACTGTGAAAAAAATCCAAACTAGACTTGCTTTGCAGACTGGTATTTACAGACTAACTGTTACCACTGTAATAACGGCCAATTACAAATATTTCTCGAACTACGTTTCGGCCATCCTGACGTCAAGTCGTTCCGATTTTATCTGTAGCCTACTGACCGTCAGTTCTATTGGAAAATTTCTTTAAATTCGCTGCTTCCCATATACCCTCATAAGGTGCCGGCGTCAATTGAAATCGTTCTATGTTCTGCAGGACTTACCAGTCGTTCTTCAAAATCTTGGTGACCCTGTAGGGACCCTTAAATTTAGTGCTGTCTCCCTACAGGCCCCCTGTCTCACTAATGTAATTCCTAACCATAATATAACCGCCCACCTTATATATCCTGTGAATGCTCTTTCGATCCTTTAATCTTTTGTTGTATCTTGGACACATTTTTATTCTTTCCTAGACTCAAGCAAATTCTGTTATAACATAAATTATATATAAATAAATAAATAAATATATATAAACAAATTGCTACTTATTTCTAACATTTCACATTTTGTAGATTGTTTTTGATTGGAAATTTAACTCCCAGCTTTCGAAACCATTTTCGCGTTTAGCCTTCGTAAATGATACGAGTAGAACACCCTGTTGTTTGCAAATGGTAAAAACAACATGCAACCAATTTATTTTGAAAAATGTCTTTATTTGAACAGGAGTATAAAATAAATAATTTATGTATGAAGATTTATTTTGTTAGTTTTTTCTTTATTATTGCTAACGTATATTTGTTCAAATGTTTTAAATGCATTTGCACCTCGCTGTAATTTGTATCTTGAATAATGTACGTATTTAAGCGATACCAGGATTATGGGGAAAAAAATTAAAAATGTTTTCACGAATTCTTTCTCTCATTAAGAGATTTTTTAAATTTATTTGTTTAAATATTTTTGCTAAAAAAAAATAGAAGTAAAGAAATTAAAACTTTTTAGTTGAACGTTTAAGTGTAAGTAACCCTTATGTCAATAGGAAGGTACCCGGTTACCTTTCCCGCTTGAGGCTTACTTTTTTATAGAAGGTGATGATCCACATACTTGAAACTTCTTGAGAACTCCTAACTTGAAATAAATGCCAAATTTGAGCTAAGGAAATATTTAGAATAGGAGTGGCAGACCAATTTATGCTAGGAACACAATTGGGACGTACAACGAATTATACGTTGAGAACTTTCGTCCTCAGAAATAAAACACATTTGTGCATATGAAAATGAACATAATACCGTCGTCGACGAAAAACTCACAGAGTCACACAAATGCAGATTAGAAAAAATGCGAGATGTTTTTATGAGTCTGAAACTGGGGTTGAACCGAGGAAAATTTTTCGTTTTGTAGTCAACTTGCAGACTACTTCGACCATCGCCACACAGTAACCGTTTTTCATTTTAATTTTCAAATATATTAGTAAATAAAGTTAATTTTTTTAAAATAAATAATATAAGTTAAATATACGCAATTATTGACTATAAAATTGCTTTCTAATTGTTTTTTGTTAATGTTTAATTTTTTCAAGTAATTTTTTTTATACAAGATAATTTTATTTTTTTGTCTTTTGGATATCTGTTTTAATTGCTATTTTTCCAGAAGTTTATTCCATTTACTAAAGGTAAAGATAAACCAGCGTACATTTTGTGTGTTTCAATATTACAGTATAATGGATTATTATGAAGTTCGATCAGATTTGCAAGGCTTTTAACTGGCATTTACACACGCAAGTGCAAGTCTGAAAAACACAATACATTCAAACTTTTCCACCAATACAGTCACATTTTACTAACTTGCGGGTCTACTTACAAAAAAAATTGTCTTGCAAGTAACTTTTTGGCACTTGCGGCAAGTAAAATGCCAAATGAAGAAACACTGTTGCCAAGTACGAGTTTTCTATGAATTTCCGAGTACATTAAAAAATGAATGAAGTGGTAATTGATTGTATTTGTAAAAAATAAGAAATAAAAAGGAACACAATACCAAATGTTTTTAATGTTTTTTGAAAGAGTAAGTTTTATGATAATCTTTTTTTTCAGTTATTGTTTTGAAGATTTTTAAAAAAAAAATTGGCAACACTGCCATGTACATCCAACTAACAATTTACTCTCAACGCTGTGTTATTTTTCACTTTGCTTTGTACAGGGTGGCGCAGAATGAGCTATATGGTTTAAATGGTTTATAACTTTTTTATTTATGCGATTATTATAATAGTTTTTTTTTAAAAAGCAGTATATTATTGGGTAATTTTTTGCAATTAGCTTTGAAAAATGATATCCTGTAAGTGATGTCCATTTTCTGCTTCGTACATACGTGCTCTTTTTAGCATATTTTCCATTTCCATTTTTCCTTTTTCAAAAATTTCGGGAGTAATGGCCATGATTTCATTTCGAATGTTGCTTGTTAGTTGGAGTATTGTTTTTGGTTTGTTAACGTAGACTCTTTCTTTCAAATATCCCCCAAAGAAAACTGTCAGGAGCTGTTAAATCTGGTGTGGGGGCAATGCGCACGTTAAAATGAGGACGATATGCACGCTGTATCAACACAATCGACTGTTGGTTTGAAAAATAAAATTCAATTATTTTTGCACGTTGTTCGATCGTGTAATGATTCATAATTAATTCCCCAAGTCTTCTTCATAAAATGCTGGAAAAAAAACCAAGAAAAAATAATAATTAAAAAAGTTATAAAGAATTCAAACCATATAGCTCAATCTGCGCTAGCTACCCTGTATATTTTTACCACTCATTTTGTGTATATTTTCTGGTGTTGTACAAGTGTCATTACCTTGTTGATTGTATCATGATATGAACAGAAAAACAAAAGCAAAAACAGAAAATGAGAGAGAGAGAGAGAGTTTCTTTTTATTTTTAGAGAATATTTAACGAATATCGTTAACAACATAATGTAATTAAACCAGGTGGCATCGCTACGTCAAGTGATTATTTTTTTTCTACTTACGTTCGCGACATAAAATGTCAAAATTCTACACAAACACATTTTTTATTAACAAAAAGTCATAAGCAATTTAATTTGCGCAAAGCACAAACACAGGAACACCTGTAAAAGCTTTAATGCTGCCACCTTAGTAGTTGCATCATGGTTAACAATTTTCGTTTTCGACTTTAAATTCGCTATTAATATATCATCCACCTTTCGTAAGAAAAACATTTGCTACCGTATAAAATTAGCGATGAGTGGACTCTATGAATTCTTTTTCCTTCGTTCTCGAATGCTTTTCCGAGAAACGTTTGCTAAATGTTTGATGGCGATTTTACTTTCGTCTGCTGTGGTCAAGCGGATTGATGCGAACATGCCTAGAAATTCAGGTAGTTTTGATTCAATTTATGGGCAAGAAAACAGCTGATTAATATACTTATGAATAATTCGATATGTTGATAAACGAACTTGCTTTTAAATTGCTTAAAACTTGAGTGCAGCCTACGTCATAGCTATCAATTTAACATATGAATTTTTACATGCTGTATGTGTAGAAAACTTGAAAGAAAAAGTTGCTCGTGTAGCCGCAAAGAAAAATTTACTTTTTTGGGAGGGTGTTTCTTGGAAAGTCACTCTTTTGTAATGCCGGTAGAAAGCTGACACTGTGACTGGTGATATGCTCTACTAAATAGTTGTTGCAAATTCAATTTTAAATCCTCTCTAACCTAAATTCAAAACTGAAAAGTTATTGTTAATGATAGAAAAATACCCAAAAAAAAAGACTAAAACAAAACAAAAAAAAAAGGAATTCATTTTGCAGCTCAAGAAGTCCTTGAAGTTAATGGTGTTTGCAAAGTGCTTCAAGTAGAAAAAAAGGAAGAAATGCCAATAGAGGGGAGGGAACTCATAAAAAATAAATAAATAAATGATGAACAAGTACCACTGGCATGTTGTTTTGTTGAAACCGCTTCTTTTTCTCTCTTATTTTTGTTTTAATATTTGACTAACACAGAAAACGTGAATCCTGGCAAATAAAAATAAAAAAAAAAATGCAAAACGTGTGAAAGTTTGAGATGAAAAAAAAATTTTAGTTGTTATTTTATGTTTTTGAAGTAGACAGCAATTTTTTTCAACCATATTTTTTTTCTATTTCAGCATTTCATTTGCAATTTTAGTTTGATTTTTTTGCCTGAATTTTTTTTTTTTTTTACAAAAAATTTTGCATGAAAGTGAAAAGTTTGTATGGAAAAACAAACAAGAGGAAATCAAAATAAAAACTATGACGACGACTAATAGCAAAGCGTTGTTTGGTATGTCTGACTACGAAAAATACTACATACAATATATTGTATCGTATAGAGTAAATTTCCACAACAACCATAATTTCAGTTGTATTTTAAAATACCACAGAGAAAAAAAAAACCATAGAAATTTCTACGGTAGACGATTTTGTGCACGTAATAGTTTTAAAAGTTTTTTGTTTTGTTTTTGTAAGGTAAATAAATTTATTTTTTAGATTTTCTAGACACATGAATGTATTGCCAGTCTGTCTGGGGTAAAAGGAGACTGAATTTGCGTACTATATAAACTTTTAAAGTTAATGCAAAAAATAAACAAAGAGAGGAGTTATTATTCAAAACTAGGATTCTGTGAATAATAAAAGCAATAAAAAAATAGAGAAAAACAGTGGAAAACTTTAATAGACTACGGCTAGACGTTGCGATCTGCAATAATGGTTAAAAAAAAACATTTTAAATATTTTTCAAAACCCTTGTTGTTTAGTTAAGAAAAATTTGTATTTTAAACAAAACAATTCATAAAAATATTAAGGTCGCTATACACATACATATGTACATAAGTCCATACAAATTTCATTCCTCTTTAAATATACATATTTCGTTTGCTTAGCAAAATTTTATTTAATTTAATTAAAAGTAAAACGTCTACAGTTAAACCTCTCATGACGGACTTTCCCATAAGCCTACGTATACAATGGATGCAACGGAAATAGTTGGAAAAGGATAGTGCATAGAACAGATACGTGGTGGAGATATAGAAAGCTTATTTCAAGCACAATTTTGAGTGGTTTTCTTAGAATTTGTAAAGCAGGTTTACTGCGTTAGACATTAAAGCGCTGATACACTTTAAAAGAGCTCGATTTACACTCCAAGCCTATTAATGCATCCGCTCAGCTGTCAAAGTGTAAGTATGCGTCTAAAAGTTTAACAGTCCAACCTAAATTACGATGCAAAGCGCAACGTAATTTAGCGCTAAGCTCTTACGCTGAAATGAGTAACCTAAATGAGAGTGTTCACGCTGCGCCAGAAATAGTAACGTTTACTCACTTTAATGAATAAAAAACTCTAAATAGAAATAAGAAATAGAGAAAAATCATTAAATTGACCTGAAAACCACTAAATTGTCATTAATTTTCAATAATTTTATTTTTTTGCAACCAACTTCACTTCATTACGCACTGTCAAAATTGGATTTTCCAACTGCAAAGCGTTACGCCACGTTATTTAGGTTGGTTTCATACATTTTGTATGGGCATGAGAAATGTTGAGAACCAAGACAACGCTTTGTGTCGTAATTTAGTTGGGCGTGTAAAGTTGTCCAACTTTTGTTGTGCGTTTGAAGTGTTGCAAACGCTGTAACTTATGAAAAAACAACACTATTTTAATTTTTTTTGACGGAAGCATAGTGGGCCGGTACAAGAAACACAAAATAGTTATTAAAAACGATAATTTCAATAGCATATTAAATGTGCGTAAGATTGCTGGTGGATGATAAAATTCGATTTAATTTTATGGGAATAAAGAGAACTAAGAACAGATATGAAAATTAAATTATACATATAAATTTCCACAAGCATACATACATACATTCAGTCCCCTGCAGAGAACGTGACTAGTCAATACATGCATGTAGAGTGTAAGCCATACAGGACTAGGGACTAATGCACGACTAAACCAAATGTATGGAGAGTAAATTGTATATTTATCATTACGATGGGTGGACATGGCTGGACCACATATCCCACCTTACTTTACTTTGGACCAACCGAAAAACTACTCCACATAACTACTCTATAAGGAGCAGCTCAGAGAGAAATTGTAATGCGACGAAGTAATCGTAAATACGAACAAAAACACCGAAAAAATAAACTGTTGTTTTCAATGACATGATCGATGGCAGCATTACGTAGGACCAAGCATGTAACCAGTCCATTGCAGCTACAAAGGTTCGCGCAGTCCAATGTTATCTGCAGGGTCACAGTAAATAAATACATATGAATGTATAGAAATACGAAGTATATAAACACCACTCCATGGATGTTGAATATACAGCAATTCGTGAAAGCAAATTGCAAATGCATGGGTTTTTTTTTAAGAGAAACTAAACACAAACGGGGAGTAATTTTCAATCAAAGAATAGAGAAGAAATAATATTTTATGTTCTGTGTTGCCATTAGAGTTTTGCCACATGTTCCCAATTTAATGAATAATATCCACAAAAGTCTGCAATTTTTTTTTGCAAATAAATATTCCGTAAAAATAATTGTTTTAATATTTTTTTCCAACATACATACTTTGAACACGGTGAATTACATCATCGAAAAATTTAGATTTTTGTGTAATTACCAGGGGTTAGCAGTACCTTCATGGGGCAATTAAAAAAAATTTCTATGGATTGGGTGAATTCCAAAACAGCAGTATCAGCGCTACCGTATCAAAACAAAGCAAACAGAAGATTTCGTATAGTGGTACTTTGTAAAAATAAACTTTGTACATTGCTTGACGTTTTGGTACAATTAGTTGCTTCCACAATAGAATCAGCAAAGCGAAAAATGTTATGAAATTAATGCACGCATCACAAAAAAATTTTAACATGCAAATTTCATGAATAGCAAGCAAACTTACGTCTCGTTGCTACCATTGTTGAGAAGACAGAATTTTAAAGAATGTAAACAATAAATGTATCATCGTATTAAACGTCGAACAATTAGCGTATTGTATGCACATCACAGTTGCATATTGGAATGCGATACTTTGTATATTTGGAACTCACCCATTCTACTTGTTCACGTATTTTCTTTTTTCATTTATTTTGATGCTATATAGTCGTTTATGACACAGTTGCAGTCAAAATTTCATATATATCGCATCAAGGTAAATTGTTTTTGGGTACCCATTTATGTGAAATTAAGATGTTAATATTTTTATTCCACCGTAAAAACTTTAATACTTTTATGTAACTATTCTTTCAATTATTCAACGTTAGTCAAAACTCATTACTATTATTTATTTATTTTAATTATATTATTAATTGACCTTTTTTTATTATATTTTTTGCAATATATTTATTATTTTTCCTATTATTCCTGATGATGTTAACAAGCTGTTAACGAAATATCGAATAATAAAACCAAATAAAATAAAAGAAAAAGACCTCAAGCTTAATAAATATATTGCAAAAAAAAAAAAAAAAAAAAAAAAATATTTATTTATGTTTTTTATATGGTTTAGCTGGTCTATATGCGGCATTTCATTTGGTGCTAATACCAAAATTGGTAGACCTTTAACCAAATTCTTGAAAAAAGCTATGAAATTTCACATGTTTATGCAAGAACTCCCAAAAAATATTTGAGAAAGGTTTCAAAAAATTAAATAAATTTAAATACAAATAATAAAATGTTTGTTGTGTAAGGAAAATTTTTGAGGAAGCTATATGGTTTGTTTCGTAATTCTCTTGTTCTTGTATAAACATGTGAAATTTCTTACCTTTTCTTAATATTTTACGAATTAATATTTTTTAATAAATTTCCTCTCTCTTGCCTTATTTGCAAATAAGACTGTATATTTTTATTATCGCGACTTATTAACGCAGGAAAACAAGTCGTGAATAACGCCACTATACAATGGTGAAACGTCAGTAATTGCAAATAGTCTTATTGGCAAATAACTCGTACGTATGAACGTAGTATTTGATAAAGAAATACTTTTTGTAAGTAACAATAAAAATTTCAAAGAAATAAAATACATTATTGTTGCTGGCGATGGTAGTTAACACATTGACTACCAAACTAAAAGTCCTGGGTTCGATCGCAGTATCAGACTAAGTCATAAAAATGCATTATAAGATTTTCTATGGTAAATCATTTGCAAAACACGAGACATCATATGCGTCAACCTCGTCTGGATCTTTTTTGGCTCATTTGTCCATATTTTCTGATATAAATTTTCTAATTATTGCTTCTTGGAGCATAAAATTTAAAGCAGAAGATTTTATTCTTATTAACTATTTTAACATTTAATTATTTTAGAGTTTAGTTATCGAAATTTTTGTGCATGAAAATATTCTTTCTAAAAAAATCTATAATTATTGCTGGTGCGGCGATTTCACGGTAAAAAAAAACCTTAAAAACTGTTCAATTCTTAGAAACGCCGCAAATGCAGTTAACTGTGCACATTTGGCAACGCTGCTCCCCACTAAACAGCTCCAATATTTATAAGTATGCGTGCGTCTGCATGAGAGAGATAGAGAGTCGTTGCGTTTATTCTTTCAAAAGGGAGCACAATAGATGTTTCTATGTTTAGCAAAATTAAATCATTGATTTGTAGTAAAGAGTAGCACAAACATAGGCCAAATGCTGGCAACCAATCTCATAATTTTTAACAAAGTGGGCAAAGTATATTTATCAAGTAGCCATAACTCTACAAATAGGGCCTGTTCCACAATGTCAAACGATATTGTTACTTCGCTTATTACATGCGAACAAAACCAACATTTAAAATTTTGTTTTTGTATTGCATGAGCGAATTAACGATATCGTTCGACATCGTAGAAGAGGCCGCAAAAAAACAGGCATTTTGTTTGTGTAAAACTCATTGAGGATGAAAATAACAGATGACTACAATAGCAAAAAAAAAATAACAAAAGTGCTTGCTTAAGCCTGCGGTTCCCCATTTGTTGGGAAACTGTAATGCAGAATTGCTGCGCATTAATTTTTAAGATACAGGAGAGCCTAACCGGGTCTCGAACCGAGGATCTTCCGGTTGCAGAGTCAACACACTAACTACTCAGCGAACAGAACCCCTTTTATAGAACAAAGTGGTTTCTTTTAGGTAAAAATTAAAAAAAAAAATTGGCATATATTAGAGTTCAGTTTATAATTATGCGCTGAAATATGTAGGCCCAAAGTCAAACGTCAAAAGGATACAAAAACACAAAGCTGTGTACAACAAAAATTATCCGCTTAAGGAATTTTCTCTTTGTGTGAAGACCCAATAGGAATATTGCAGAACAGGAAAAAATTTAGGAAAAGGCAATGTTCGATTAAGTGAGAGGAACAATTAGGAAATAAAACATTAAAACTAAAATAGAACTGTTAAGTAACTATTTTTTTTTATTTATTCAACTTGAGACAAAATTAATTACTATTATTATTATATTAGTACGTATATATTAAAATATTTCCCCTTTTTATTTTTCCATTACCCACTTCTGGATACGACAAGTCTGTAGTCAGTACCAGGGCACCGGCCTGTCCTCTCAGGTCTCCGTTAGTTGGGGCCGCCCTCTGCAGCAAAGAATCATGGTTCCTCTTCTTTCTCCGTAGAACGTATATTGTTTGTATTGTATATTTCTTTATTCTCAAAAAATTTTTTCGAGTTCCTGTATAAACATATGAAATTTCTTAGCTTTTTTAGGGAATTTGGTTAAACGATTTTGGTATGAGCACCAAATGAAATGTACATAAACTATACCGTATAACAAACATAGATAATTAATACAACTATTAAAATTTTTTTCAGAGTCTTGATAATAGGCCTGGAATAAAGAGAATTTAACATGAAAATAAACATTGCTTTTTTGTTACGTATATCGACCTGGGGCCGCCAAAACCCAAATTTTACAGGAGCAAGTTATTTCTTTTTAATCTTTATATACATTATCTGTACAGACGCCTAGATTCTTTTTGCTATAAAATCGTAATGTTCCATTGCACAGCTGTGATATCTTCTAAAATAATGCGAATTATCGTTGGTATGTGTTTATATTTTTCATGTTTGTTTATAAAATATATTTTGTTGAATCCTTCCGACCGATCGTTAATTTCTTTACTTCTTTTTACATTGAATAGTGAATGAACGAGGTAACAATTACCATTTGTAGACAAAAAAAAATAATATAAAATTGTTGTTGACTTTTCATATCGACTTTGACGTTTATCAAACCATTGAAGTTTAGAAATGTTTTGTGCAGCTCTTTAATTTGTATTTTCTCTTTTCTTGGTTTTTAAAATTCCGCCGCGTTTGTATGTGTTTTGTGTGGAATAGAGTGTATTAATTTGAGCACGAGTAAAATTTTTTTCCTTGAATTGGGTAAAACTTTGACAAATACAACAATAACATTATGGGGGTCTATCAGAAAACAACAATTTTGCAAATATTTTGCACAACAACTGAATTCGTATAGTTTAGTGTTTGTTGTGAACCTTTTGGATTGAGATTATTTTTATATTTTTTTTTGTTGGCGGACGTGTATGTTTATATTTTTTGGCATACGTACGGATGTTGTAGAAACCAACCAATGCGGGGATGTATGTACTACATACAATGATGGTATGCTTTTCGTTATATTTTTCTTTTCGTGAACTCGTGCCGTCTAAATATTATTTTTTGGTTCCTTTATTCAATGGTATTTTAATTTTTGCTTGCTAGTTGCATTAAAAAAAAAATCACTTAAAAATCGAATATATTTTTAAATATTTCATTAAAGCGCGCAAGTGAAGTGGTAAAAATAAAAATTATAATAAATCGTTAAAAAAAAACAAATACCTTTGCATATAAATATGTCAGAGTGGCATCTCAGCTAGCATTATCAATCGTAGAAGACTCTTCCGCGATTGGAGCAGGCGATTAAATTCATAGTCCGCAATGTCGTATTCCGATTGTGCACGTTCAGACAACGGGTATAAAAACTCAGCTAAGGAAAGTAGAAGATATTTTCAAAGAAATATGACGAAATTAAATTTGATATAAACATCGACGGAATCCCATTATTTAAACTAGAATTTCTGAAAATGTTTTCCGAAGGAGTTTTGAATATTAAATAGCACTAGTTATTTTCTGGTTTCAATGTCTACATATGTTCCCAAGTGGAGTACTAGTGTTTTCTCAATGAGACGCTTGTGTTAAATGTCTATGGCGTAGAACATTGTAAACGGTATCATGAGTCAGTAGTTCCATATGCTGCATACATATGTACCCAAAATAAATACCTACTCAGAAGTCTCAGTATCTATAGTAAATCTCAGGTTCCATTATCTACAGCGTGGCCGAAAATGACCGCAGGGGTTTAAGTTCAAAGAGCCATTGTGTCCCTCGCAGAGTGCGCTGTGGGTCCATCCTGTTGGAACCATAATTGCGGACGGTTTTCCACGACTCGCTGTTGAAATACTCTTAGGATTTTCCGTAGCCCATATCCTACAGTTTTGCCTATTAACGAACCCATTCAATTGGAAATGGGCTTCGTCGCTCATAATTAAATTATGAGTAAAATCAAGATTTTCTTCTGAAATAAAGTTCAACGATTTTGGCAAGTTGTTCAATTGTGTACTGTTTCATTTTAAATTCCCTAAGTCTTTACAAAAAAAAAAAAAAGTTTTAAGGAATTCAAACACTTTCGCTCCTTTTAAGCCACCCTGTACATATGTCCCCAAGTAGAGTACCGAGTCATTAGTTTTTATGGAACTCAATCACACGCACATGTTAAATGTCTATAGAAAATGACATTGCCCGAGCTATACTAAGTCAGTAGTACTGGTAGCAATGACAGTACTATTCACTGTTTCACTATTGACATTTCGCACAGGGTAGCTACATATAGCATATATTAAATGTATATACATACAAGCATATATACTGTGCTATAACTAGAAAATCGTCAAAATAAAATACAACACACATGCATACATACTTATTTTTGTTATTATTGTATTTTTGCCGGTAAAAATAAAAGAAAACAACTGGGTAATTGCCATAGAAAACAAATTAAAAGCATTTTATGCCTATCTCTTATTTGAAATAAATTAATAAAAATGCTTACATATGTATGTATGTAGTATGTCTGTACTAATTGTCTACAAGCATAAATGCACGTCATAATGTTGGCTAGAAAGATTTATTTTATAGGCATTAAAATAATAAAAAATAAATAAAAACGCATATAAAATCAACAACTATTTCTGTGAGATGACAGAACTTGGGCAAAAATTTCAATATGTATGAATGTTACTCGTATGTACTTATGTATCAGAGAACGTCAAGGTGTGATTGGAAAATAATTCCTACGTAATCAACATTCTAGAAATTTGCCTTTGTATTTAAACATCAAAAAAATTCAAATCAAACATATTCGCTGCTGCTTTCAATCATTCCAAACATTCGGTTGTTTTTGTTGGCTCTGTGATGTTCATTATGTCGTATCATTTCGGGTGTTTGCTCGTTTTTTGTTCCTTTTTTCTAATTTGCACCGGCACTCTGGTGATAAACCTTACGCATGCGATACATTGTGCTGGAACTAGGAAGTGAGGTTATGGGAATGAGGACAGAAGGTGTTTATGGACATTTGATTTGAAATTTACTACGTCAAAGGTGACAGAAAAGACCTTCCACATACGCGTTAGTTCGTTTGGCTCACTTATGATTATTTTGATGAAGCATAAAATATAAAAGCTAAAGTATTCATTCGCATCAACGACAATTATTTCGATGTTGAATAAAATAAAACATGCACGTATGAACGCGTATGCATATAGTGATGATGTGAGGCAGACAGGCTGCTTGGGAGCATCGCACCTTCTACAATGAGATCTGCCCACAGAGGTGAGGCGCCACGGAGGAATGTTGCTGCAACATTACACTTTCTGCCCTGCGCCGTAAGGCTATGGCTCTGTGCAACAGAGCATTTAATGGCATAAAAATAAGTTTCCAATAAAACTTCATCCATATTAAGAATATTTTGCTTTGCTCTATTTGAATTGAAAACCTTTAATAAAAACACCCTATACTATATCACTTACTACTTTTGCCAAATTAATTATTTACTAAAAATTGGAACATTGTTAGCGAAACGGTATCCGGTATCGGATTTCTTTATTTTATTGGTTCTATTCTAGTGAACCGAAGTGTGTTTACGTATTTAAGTTTATCTCTATAAAAATTAGCAATAGAAATTTTGTTGCTTTCCAACACCTTAACACTAATTAAAGAAATATGTATGTATGTATATATTAAAAAAAAATCACTTAATAGAGTGAACTCGCGAAACGTGAACTAATTTCTGCCAAGGGTGTTTATGTTTTTAAAATTTGTTCATGTGCCAAATTGCCAAACATTCGGTTTGAATCGAAATTGCAAACAAAATTCTATTGAAATGTCTTGCAATTCCGTTTGATATCGAATGCCGTATTTTGGGGCATTGTTATCGACTGCGAAAATTATAGTTGAATAAATAATTTTTAACCATGATGAATTCCTTCTCATTTCCCTAAATTTTCTTTATAACAGGTATACATATATAAGTTTGTCATTCCGTGTGTAATTTCTTTAATATTCATTTCTAAAAGAAAATGTATATATTTTCAGAAATGTGATGAATAGAGAAGTTTATTGAGTCTGTCTGTCCATCTGTCCGTTGAAATGAACTTTCCGGCCAAACTAAACATCGCAAAACATTCGTTTTGATGTACACCGGCCAGTAGTAGACCTTAGTCGGTTACTATTTCAATACAGCCGCATCAGTTCAATAGTTTCCCAGCTGGAGCGAAGGAAGCACGACCATCTCGTTCTTTTACTTGAAATTTTAGTAAAAAAAACTTTCATAACTTCGAAACGGCTGGATCGGTTTTTGGTGAAATTTCGTCCGCTTATTCCGTCTGCTTACTTTGAGCATCATTTGGACCCGCTAAGTGGCGCAGATGCCATTTTGTAAGCTAAATTCGTATTTTCTAAACGTCGATATCGATTTTTATGAAATTTATTACATATGCTTAGATATAAATATGGGCAACCGATTGAAACTCAAAAATGTGGTCCATAGGACCGGCCTAAACGGATTTCGGTGCAGTTTTTTTTACACGTTGCGGTTGGCGATGACTACAGAACCAAAAATGTCATTTCAGTTGCATTGGTGTGTCTTTGTGTCAGTTGTTACCGGAAAGTTTCAGTGGCGAAGTCATTGTCACTGGTCACTGAACAGTATCGACTTCCGCTGTAACCAAAATCCACTGGCACATCAGATCACGCTCCTTCGTCGGTTTGTGTAGCACCGTCGAAGTAAAATAATTACTAAAAATTGCTACTAAAACGAAGCTTAAAAATTTAATACGTCTCCTTGACATCACAGGCGCGTCAACACTGCTATAAAACAAAGAACGTGAAAAACCAGAGTTGTAAGATTGTTAACTTTTCGTTTCCTCTAGATCCAGTACAATGCATCGCATGCGTAGGGGTCATCGCTTGAGTGCTGGTCCAAGATAAAAAAGAGGGAACGCATAATTGAGGGTACTGCTTGATAGAATGCACAGACTAAATTCTTCCATTGGTCCTTCCTGTTGTTTTTGATTTGAATGTAATGTAGAGAGCGAACGGTATCGTGTAACATCGTGTGGCAGGCAGTTATTTTGTTTTTTTACTACTGCGTTTTATGGAGGCTACTAAATGAATACTCCCATGAATACTATATAGAGACTTGATTGCTCAGAATTTCTGCGTTATAATTATAGTGTATTTTTGTATCAAAAAAGGGTTTTTCAGAGGATTTAGCGAAAAATTCGCTTCGTTTTATCGAAGTTCCACTCTATATACTTTTTTGTTGTAAACTTTTCCATTATAAATCAAAATGTTTTTGCTTCAAGTTTTACTTATTGAGTGAATCCCCTTAATATTTCTCAGATCTTGCACCACGAAACACATAAATAAATCTTAAGATGATAAAATAAAAATTATATCGGCCATAAATTTGAAGCAGACATCTTTTAGACTATGCATCTGATAAAAAAAAAATGTCATTTCTAAAACATTGCACGTTCCTCTAAAAACGATGCAAAAGTTTCGCAAGCAAGAGTTTGGCATTTCGATCGTATTTATTGGATGATTTCTTTTAAAAACTTTCAACTTAACAAGTCTTTGAAATGAAAATCGCATTGAATGTTTTCTTTCTTTGCATTTATTTGTTAATTTGTGAAATTTTCTTTATTAATTTGGGAATTTTTTTTTTCATTAGTTGTTATGCGGATTTGGCAGTTAAAGCTTTAAATGATCTAGTTTTGTCATCGTAAAAAAAAATTTAGTGAAAGTTTAATTTAGTTTTTTTTCGCCGCTTTACACTTGTTTTCTTTTTTTCGTTTTTAGTTATTTTTTTTTTGTGAATATTTTTAACTTGAAGAAGCAAAAAAAGTTGATTAAACATTAAAAGGAAAAGCCAATACAAATGTGCAAATGACGGCGTTGTAACTTGTTGTTGGTTTTTCAACAAAAGTTTTCCACCAATAAAAACACAAAGTTTCTTGCTGCAACCAGCCATTTATTTATTTATTTATTTGGAGTCTTATTACCATGAATGTATATCCATACATATATATACGTTTGTGTGTGTATGTATGCAGTACATACTATGTACTTTAGTTTCTAGTTGCTGTTGTTGTTGTTATTGTTATTTTTTGCTTGCATTTTTCTTTAATGAAATAACAAAATGAATTGAAGTTGATTTGAAGTGTGTTTTAAGTTTTTTCAGTTGCCACATTTTATCTGCCACTTCAAAGATCACTTTTGTTGCCTTTTCTGTTTTGCGCTTTGCAACATTTGAGTTAAAAGAAAAAACAATAAGTTTAATGTTGTTTTTAATACATTAACACAAGAACACTACAAAACTATAATGAAAAACTCAAAATAAATAAAAGCCATAATAAGACAAACGTTTAAAACGAAGAAAAATACTCCTGCAATACATTCAAGAGGCATTAAAAGTGGGTGGAGTTTTAGGTTTTCAAATGGAAATTGAAGTTTTTCGGTGCTTTAGTGTCGGGTAAATAAGAATTGAAAAAATAATTTTTTTAAAAATTTCATAAAAAGCTTTTCTTTTATTTAAAATAAAATCACAATTTTGTGCATTTTTCAATTGCAAAAATTTGCCACCAATTGTGAACGGCTTTTTTGGTTGAGTTTACAACGCTTGTGAAAAGCTTTGACAACTGATTTGTAAAAAACTAACTGCCTGGCCCACAATGTCACACGATATCGATCGGTCGCTTAATTACCTTCAAAACAAAAATAACATTTAAAATTTTGTTTCTGAGTGGTACAAAGATGGCCGAGAAGAAGCCGACGACGAATCTCGCTCTGAACGCCCCAGCACACCAACAAAAGAAGATAACGTCGAAGCTGTGCAGAATTGTTTTTTGAAAATCATCCCTTTACCATAAGAGAAATTGCAGAGGATGTTGGCATATCAGTCGGCTCGTGTCCTGCAATTTTTTCGGATGTGTGTCAGCGAAGTTTGTTCCGAAACTTCTTACTTTTGATCAGAAGAACCGTCGCATGCTCATGTCGTCGCTCGAGAGCTCTTGAACGACGTCAGTGATGATCTTGATTTGCTCAAAAGAGACTTTTTCCAGTTACCAAAACTTAAACGACCTATGAAAGGGCGGAGATTTGCAACGATAAATGAAATAAAAACTACAGCGCTGGATGAGCTCAAGGCTATAGCAAAAAGTGCATTTCATCTAAGGTGGATTAATTTGAAGTGAACAATTGGGGTATTCACAACGTTTGTTATTATTGTCATAATATTTTAAAATAGTTTAAACAAATTGTTGTTGTGCTTCTAACAAAAAAGTCATAAAATAATAAAACTTTTCCAGCTATATTTATTGTTTTGTCATAAAAAAAAACAGTGGGATCTGAGTCATGCACTGAAACTCTTCAGTCGAGCCGGCGATAATATTTCAGCTCATATCACTGGCAATAGCAATTACAAACCCCAAAAAGCAATTATATAATTTTAATTAAAAATGGAATTACTACTGTACTTATTTACTATATTACAAAGTCGGATTATTTTAGTTTCTTGATTTGCTTTCAGCATTTTGATATCAAACATTAAAAAAAAGTATTTTTTCTTAACAGCTGAATGAATTTTGTGAACTAGCACACTAAATTTTGACGGGTTGTTTATATATAACAGTCATATTTTTTCGTGTTACTATTTCAAAATATATGACTTTATGACTACCTTGTGAATTAAATAAATATTATTTCATAAAAATATAAGATCACCTTATTTTTTGAACACACCTCGTATATATGTATATGCATATACATACATATATGTAAGAAAACCGCATAATAGCAAACTACGAAATTTCGCACATTGTAATGAGTTTTCAAATTCCTTGAACAAAAAGCGAAACCAATAACAAAAAAATTCAAATGAATCATCAGTTTTTTTTGTCGCTTTTTGTTTGGTACTAAGCGGACTGGCGAGTACTATTCAGTGTACCTATGCGTAATTGTAAATTAGTTTTTTTTTTTTTTTTTTTTTGAAAATAGCAATACTGAATGTTTGTGTAAAAGGTAAATGTACGACTATGGCTACAAACGTCACAGCAGACGCATAGGCAAGTATTTTCTTTTTCATCTTTGAAAAAATTAATTAAAAATTTAAACAAAGTATTAATAAAATCAAGAGGCATACGGTCATTGCATTCAGATTTGTAAATTCTGAAATTTAATTGAAAATCATTGAAGAGTTTGAGACAGCCTACTCGAGATTAACAATAAATTAATTATGAGTCAGTTTTTCTTTTCTCTTTTAATTTCATCGTAAAATACTGGCATAATTTTTTAATTGTAATAAATTCCCCATAAAATATAAAATATACTTACATATGTATGTATGTATGTATATAACGGTACATATGTTTTCATCTAAATAGACGTAACACTGATGTCATGGCGCCCAGGTAACACAACTGATTGATGTCAAATTATTTCATTTATATTCTTTATGTGGGTGTATGTGAATTTCAAAGCTGTTTTTTATGACTGCATGCATATTTCGTAGTCTAAACAAAAAAAAAACATCATATTTTGATATGAAGCTGATCAACAAAACTTGTGTTGTTGCAGTAAATTTGTGTTGCAAACATTTCATTAAGAATCCTTTGGACATTCCTTATCCACACCGATTCGTACTTTATAGTACATGTACATTGGACTCAAATTTAGTAGATTTGATCTGAAGTCTATCTCGAAATCTACACCGTTTACACCACACTTTTTCAACATTTAGCTAGATTTCACTTTTTGACACAAATTTTTCAGTATAGTAATTGGGATTCCATTGCGATGTTGCAGGGCGCAGTTGGTAGCACTGAGTTTAGTTCAGACAAAACAAGGTTGTATTTTATAAAATTTACTTAAAACCAATTCAAAAATCGTTTTAATAAAATTATTTTGTATGATACAACCAGGTTTTAAAGATTGATTTTAACGTGAAACTAAATGTTCTTTTAAAAGTGTTAAAGGTTTTGACGACAACACTATTACAAATTAACAAAATGCGGACTGCAGAGTTATGTAAGAATTAAGTCGTGTTTCTTTCATTTCATTACATTCTGATCTTCTCTACACTAGCCCTTTCTAATAAGTTCCGGTGCAATATATTATGTATGTACTAAGAACGAGGGCTCTATTTCCATTTATAAAAACAGATTGAAACAATATTTGCTGCAAAATATTGATATGCTTCTTTTATAAGAGAAATTTAATTATAATTTTTATCTTTTTTTTTGTTATATCTTATTAAAAAAATTGATTTTTAACTTAAACATTAAATTTCAATTTAATATATAATAATTTTATATCTTCTTATGTTTTTTTTTTTTTTTTTTTTTTTTTTTTTTTTTTGGCGTGTGAGGTAGGGTTGAAAATGCCTTCGCACTTACAGAGACCGTCGTCTTCTGCGTCGAGTGGTGTTGCCACTAAAAAATTCCCTCCTCCTCCTCTGGGTAGATTCCTCCCCGGAACCGCTTTCCGCATTACTTCGGGAAGGCCCAGAGCCACGTCCCAATTAGGACCACTCTCAATCACCCACGTCTGGGTCCGCCAAGTTTGCAGCCGGCGCCATGGCCCCGGCCCGTATCGCCTGGTCCCTGTCAGAGGGGGCCCCGATATGCAGCAGCGCATCGAGGTCCCTCTTCTTCCTCCGCAGAACGTATCCCACGTACTGTGCCACAGCGTCCCAATTGTCTTCACAATCGAGCATCCTCCCTATCACGGTGGCAGGAGCGAACCCGCCAACCCGCTGCGCCATTGCAGCTCTCTCAGCATGCCACCTGGGGCAGTCGAAGAAAGTGTGTTCTGCATCATCATCCGTAATACTACAGTAAATGCAGTCGGGACCATCTGCCCTGCCCATCCGGTACAGGTACTTTCGAAAGTATCCGTGGCCCGAGAGGAATTGTGTCAGGAAGTAGTTAACTTCCCCAAATTTCCTCCGAATCCATACTTCCACGCAGGGAATGAGCCTTGCCGTCCACCTGCCGACCGTGTCCGTGGTCCACCTGTCCTGCCATCGCCGGACAGTTTGGGGTCTCAGACCAATAGCACCAACACCAGGGTCCTCCCCCCTCGAGTTCCAAGCCTCCCACCGCTCGCGCGCCAAGAGGTCTATGGGTATTTCCCCACATATCACCAGGACCGCAGCGCCCGAGACCGTGCGGTAAGCCGAAGCAACCCTAAGGGCCGCCGTCCGCTGTACCGCCTCGAGTACCCTGCGTTTGGTTC
Organism: Dexiosoma caninum; assembly: GCA_963924685.1. Taxonomy (NCBI): domain Eukaryota; kingdom Metazoa; phylum Arthropoda; class Insecta; order Diptera; family Tachinidae; genus Dexiosoma; species Dexiosoma caninum. The sequence continues at coordinate 81,322,445 of OZ004729.1, read as the reverse complement.
TCTCACCCAGTACATTTCCCCAAATCTCGCTCCCATGCAGCAAGATCGACTTCGTGACCGCCATAATCAGCCTCCTCTTGCTCTGTGTCGGACCTCCGACATTCGCCATGAGTCTGCTCAGCATGCCAGTCATCTTCGCCGCCTTAGTCGCCACATGCCGTATTTGGGCCCAGTAAGTCAGCCTACAGTCGAGTCTGACGCCCAAATACCTTATGGCACTCTGGGTAACCAGAGACACATCCCCTATCTGCATGCCGACATCGAGTGGTATGTGTGCCCGCGTCATCAACATCACCTCGGTCTTCTCCCCGGCCAATTCCAAGCCGTGGTCCTCAAGCCACATCCGGGTCCTAATCATGACCCGGTTCAGCTTCCCCCTGGCGTCATCCATATCCCGCGCCAAGATCACCGCCGCTATATCATCCGCGTATCCCACGAGCTGAGCATCCTCGGGCATTTCCACCCCAAAGATCCCATCGTAGGTCAGATTCCATAGGTCCGGGCCCAGCACAGATCCCTGGGCCGCGCCGGACGTGATCGTCCTGCTCCTCCGCCCCGTCGGCGTATCGTACAACAGTACCCGATCGTCCAGATAACTACGGAGAATTCTATACAAGTATCCGGGAATACGAAACCTCCCCCGTAGCGCCTCTAGAACATCAGCCCATCGTAGGCTGTTGAAGGCATTCCGAACGTCGAGTGTTGCCAGGATAACTATGCGCTTCGGATAATAGCGCCTCTCGCTCTGAGCGCGCTCGAAGCACTCAACCACATCAGCAATCGCCCCGAGCGTTGACCTGGCAGGTCTGAAGCCATGCTGTCTATCCGACAGCCCCCCAGCCATCCTCACGGCCTCCGCCAGCCTTCTTTGCAGTAGCTTCTCCAGCAGCTTGCCGGCACCATCCAACATACAAAGTGGCCGATAAGCCGATGGCTGGGTCGGATCGCCCCTGCCCTTGCCAACAAGCACGAGCCGCTGTGTTTTCCAGCGTCTTGGGAAGACGCCCTGGACTAAACAAGCATCATATACCGGAAGCAATGCTTCCGGCCTGCTCTCAGCCAGGATCTTGAGCACCTCCGACGGTACCCCATCCGGGCCAGGGGCTTTCCCCGTCCTAAGAGCCCCGGCAGCGATCCTCAGTTCCTCCCCGGTAAAGGGCGGTGGAACCTCATCATCGTAGGGCCCACGTTCGCCAACCAGCGGAGGGTGTGTGGGGAACAGGCCCCCCACAATCGTTTCGATCCGCGCGCCGTCCAATTGCACCCCAGTGCGGCTCGCGCCCAATTTTCCCGCCACGATCCTATAGCCGAGTCCCCATGGATCACGGTTCAGGTCGCTCCGAAGTTCCTCCCATTTCGCCCTCTTGCTCGCCATAATCGCGCGACGCAACGCCCCGCGGGACCGCTTGTACTCTTGGGCCTCCAGTAGAGCCTCGCCGGCCCGCCTAGCCCTAGTATAGACCCTCCTATTGCGGAGGCAGTCACGCCTGAGTCCAGCAATCTCCGGGGTCCACCAGTACACAGGTCGCCTCCCCGCCCCTCGCGACGATCGGGGCATCGATGCGTCGCATCCACGGACAATGCGCCGCATCATAGCACCCGCCAGGGAGTCAGCGTCCCCCCCACCGTCCAAAACCGTAGTACCGTCGAAACCGGCCAAGAACGACCCGCGGTCTAACCTCGCGACGTTCCATCCACGCGCGCCTCTCCCACCGTGCGACCGCGCGACGCCCGCCTCCAATACTACCCCAAATTCAATATACTGGTGATCACTCCCAGTATATTCCTCGAGTACCCTCCATCCTTCGATCATCCCAGAAAGATTCTCGGATACCAAAGTGATGTCAGGAGTGGTGAACTCGCACCCCGGCCGCCTGAAGGTAGTCGCACCGCCAGCGTTCATGACTACCAGGCCCAACCTGGCCGCCATATCCAGGACGCACCTCCCCCTCGTGCTCGTCACCGGATCACCCCACTCCACAGCCCTGGCATTGAAATCACCGGCCACCACAAAGGGTCCGGCCATACCAGCCAGAGCGTCCTCGATAGCGGCCATCTTCGCCCTAAATCGCGTCACGTTATCGCTAGGAGTGAGGTAACAGCTCACCAGCACAAAACCGCCGATCCGAGCCCACGCATAGCCGCACCCGATCCCGTACCGCGCAACCGCGAGTTCACCGCCGCCAGGTAGCCAGAGTGCCGCCGTACCTGTTTCGTCCCCGAGCCAGAACCCCCGGTGCATCGGACCGTATTGTTCGCTGATAACAACCACGTCCGCGCCCCTCTCGGCAACCATCTGCCATAGCAGAGCATCCGCCGTCCTGCTCCTGTGCATATTCGCTTGGAGCACCCTCATCTGCGGGATAGCGGGCAGCCCTTCGAGCCCGGCAGGTGATCAGTCCTACCGCGCCCCGCCCCCGAGCACAGAACGCACTTGGGGACCGCTGTACAGTCCCTCATCTTATGTCCTGCTCCTCCGCACCTTATGCACAGTTGCCTCCTGTCTGTCCCAGTACACCTTGCCTGGGTGTGTCCCGCTCCAAAGCATCGATAACACCTACCGACACTCTCGGACATCCGCATCGCAGCCCTGATCCAACCGACACGCACGTAGCCAATATCGATCAGTTTCGCGGCGCCCTCCACCGACAAAGTAACGTACGCCCGAACCTGTTCGCGCACGTCCGGTGCCGTCACCCTCACGCGTAGCTGCTCTTCGCGCCCGGCGAGCAGTCCACGGACCGCCATCTCTACCTCCTCCACGACCGTCAAGGAGTCAAGACCCCGCATCTCCACGGTCGCGCTCGGCCTTAATTCCGCGACCGACGCTGTCTCGCGGACAGCGTCCCTCAGACGCCGTACAAACTCCGGGTCAATCCTGTCGCCCCTCCCGAGTTCCAACAGGATGTCACCGGCCCCCGTCCTTCTGACGGACCGTACCCCCTTCTCGTCGCCCGTCACGCTGCCACGCAGATCCTTCAGCACACCCGCATAGGTGTGCCCCACCGCGGGCTTTATGAGCACCGCCTCAGGCTTCGCGCGCCTAGGTCGTAACCGACGGCCCGCGGGCGGTGCCCTCCCATCATCTACCGCCGGGGTCCCCAAACCCCGTCTCTTCCTCCTTCTCCCCGAGGTGACTGTCCTCCAATCGCCATCTCCGGTCGCAGGAGTTGCCCCGAGGGTCCCATCCGGCCCCTCCGCCCTGGCCCTCTTAGATCCGCCAGTGGCAGCCGGGCTGGCAGCCGCCCGCTTGGCAGGTGCAGCCCGTTTCGCAGGGGCAGGGGCAGCCGGACAGCCAGCAGCACGCTCATCAGCGGCACCCGGGCCCCTAGGCCGTCCGGCGGGGGCACTCGGGCCGTTAGCCCGTTTGACGGGGGCACTCGGGCCGTTAGCCCGTTTGACGGGGGCACTCGGGCCGTTAGCCCGTTTGACGGGGGCAACCGGGCCTCGAGCCCGTTTGGTGGGGTCAGTCGGGCCGTTAGCCCGTTGGGGGGGGACAGCCGAACCACCCACCGACCGTCCTGTGGGAGCCGCCGCAGCAGCAGTTGCAGGAGTCGCAGCCAGCCAGTGGGGACCCGGAAGCGGCCCGTTCCCCTCAGCTGCCCTCCATGCACGCCTACAATCGAGTGCGACATCCAGAAGCTCGGCCATTTTGGCCACGCCTCCCTTCACCTCATTACTTATGTTCTTCTGCCGAACACAAGCTTCCCGCATCCCGCTCAACACAACCCTGCATTGAGCGATCGCGGCCTCTTCCTTCGCCCTCATGTCGCGGATACGTCCCAGTCGCGGCGATTCCCCCGCCCGACCAGACACACCCGCACGCGGCGCGTCACCGCCCCCGACCCCGTTGGTCGTCGGGCAGACAGTATCGCCCAGAGATCCGGCTTCCACAGGCGAGGCAGAAGCCACCCTATCCGTGGTCACCACCGTTATGTTATATCCAAATATATTATACATATATTCATAATGTAAAACTTTTGCCAGATTGTCTCAAGAATGCCATAATGGCGCTGAGACCCTATTTGTAATTAAAAAATAATGGGTATGAATAAATTGGAAATTTGAAACACCTAAAAAAAAAAAAAAAATTGGATAGTAAAATCGATAACATAATATCTCAGAAACTAAGACAAAAATTAAAAAAAAAATGTGTTGCCCTGGCCAAACAAAAATTTTTCTCCTTATTAGAAACTCCTTTATTTATGTATTTGTGCATTTCGTATTTATTAAGTCATTCTTATTAGTTAGAATTAGAATAAAATATTAAATATATATATATATATATACATATATATATCTATGGATGTATGACTTTCAATTCACGTTTTAAAAAGACTCTAATTTGAAGTTACACACCTGCAGAACTTTTAAATCATTTCTGTGTTAAAGCGACTTGTGTGCATACTATTAACTCGGACCAGTGTAATAGGGCCCTATGCTACCTTTAATGAACTGAATTAAAATTTTAAAATTAAATTAAAATTTAATTCATTTTAACAAAATGTATTTTTCCTCTTGTTAATTAACAGCAAAATAGGTTTTTTGATTTAATTAATTTTATAATTCCTTTTTTTTTTTAGTTAAATTTAGAAAAAAAAATCCATAGTGACTTCATATTCACATGGATTAAAAATACTATAATCGTTCTCCACTTTTAATAAAGAAAAAAAAAAAACTACTCAAACATATTTAAAATAAGAAGTGTTGTTGTATATGAAATGAATTTCAACAAAAATAAGAAAAGAGACCTTGATCCCGCATTTAAGAAACAAAAGCGAAATTGGCGAATAATGAAAAAAAAAATACAAAAAGCCATTTCTTAAACTGCATGAAACATTGTCAAGCCAGCACGGCTTAAATACTTTTCAAAAGGAGTTTCAAGTCCACTGAGGGGAGAAGTAACGCTTCTAGTGAAACAAGTCTGTTGGGCATTTGTATCCAAAAGGCACGCAGCCAGGCACTCCTTAAATAAAATACCCACAAAAAACAGAGAATAAAAATATTGAAAAAAAAAAAAACAGAAAGAACACTTCGTTTAACAGATGATGATCATGACTTGACTGTCTGCTTAAGTCCGTACATAGATTCGTGTGCCTTATTGTTGTTTCTTATGTCGTTTTTTGTTTTGTTGTTTTTTTAATAAAATATCTGTGCATTCAGACAAAAAAAAAAAAAAGAAATAATAAAATAAGAGAACTGGCAGTTTGATCTTGCCCCCATATAAATATCACAACAATTTTATGAATACTATTTTATATTCTTTTTGTATAAATACATTCTTTGTTTGATGATGAGTTACCCTTTGGCTTCCTGCAATATGGAAATATTAACCCGTTAATGGTAACAACAGTTTATTTTAGGAGGGGAGCTTTAACTTGTTCAAAAAAGAGATTTTTTTTCTTTCGTGTTCGCCATAGATTGCACACATAAAAAAAGCAAAAACAAGGATCTAAGAACAGACACAGATCGGCGTTTTGAATGTTTGTGTCCACCAGTTAAATACTGCAATCATGATTCAATATTATTGCATGGTGGGTGGCGACGGCTGAAGTAGTGTGCACGTTGACTACAAAACCAAAAAATTTCCTGGGTTTGACCCCAGTTTCCGACTAAATCATAAAAACATCTCGCATTTTTTCTGATGTGCATTAGCGTGTCTTTGTGTCAGTTGTTGTCGGAAGGTTTCATTGGCGAAGGCATAGTCACTGGTAACTGAACAGTACCGGCTTCAGCTGATAGTAATCGATAATCACATCAGAGGGCAATTCTTCGTCGGTATCGTGTAGCACCGCCGAAGTAAAATATTTAATAAAAATGGCTACTAAAACGAAGCTTCAGCACTGCTACGAGTATAAAAACAAATGAACGTGCGAAAGCAGAACTGCAAAATAATGAATTAAGCTTCAGCTCCTGTCGTTTCTCCTACTATCCCTTTCCTATAGTTCCCAGCACAATGCTTCGCATGTGTAGGAGTCTTCTCCTGAGTACTGGTCCAAGATAAAAAAAATTATGACTGCAAACACATCAATCTTTATTTGCCGCTTTAATGAAATTTTGATTATTTTTTGCCCCAAAATTATGAAAATGCCAATTTGGATTCAGTGTTAAAATTTGTAAATTTTGAAAAAATTCTGCGGAAAGGAAAGTAAATTTGGAAATTGAAGTAAAAAAGTTTGACTTAAAAATGTGTATTCTACAGGTGAATTTTCAGTAGTGTCAAACTTTGTACAACAAGTTGTGGTCCTCTCACAGTCTTCCTAAATGAAACAAACTTACCATGCGCCCTATAAAATGATTCTTTACAACTAATAATTTGTTCTAAAAAAATTAACAATACATATATGTATCTGGAACAGGTATCCAAAGAGGGCCTCATGCCAGTGGATTCAGTTCTGGTCAAATTGGAGAATATCGGGTTAAAGTCGTGGCGTACGCGGACGATGTGATAATACTGGTATCGAAGATGTTTACGGATGTGTTAATCGATATCATGACCAACGCTTTGCACAACACGTGCACACTGGACTACAGACTGTGGGCTAGGAGTAAACTCAAACAATACAGAACAGGACTTTGTACCTCCTCGGCTACGGAACCATTCACTGGCATTGTCGGATAGTGCGAAGTATCAGGGGTCATCCTGTACATCAGTATTAATTGTGAAGCTATCATGGAAAGCGAATGTGTGGCGTAGGATCAAGAATACCCTAAGATGGTTAGGTGGATGTATACCCAAAAGTCTGACTTTAGACGGGCGAACATTTGGAAAGGAAATATTTAGTTTGGCAGCATTCTAAGGGTGGTGAAGAGCGCATCGTTTTTGTGTTCGGCACTCGGCGATACGCTTTGTTCACATTTTCTTTACTTACTTAGAGAAATAAAGACAAATAATAACGAAATGTCGCCGCAAAAATTTTCGTCTGTGTGAACGCGAATGAGAAAAGTAAAACAAAATTCCAGATGTGTTTCTTCCAAATGTTCGCCTGTCTAAACTCGAACAGAGAAATATCTGACGAAAGAAATAAAACACTACTAGAGGAGAAACTACAAGTAGAAGGAGCCGCCATTATACAGCAACTTTCTTCAATCGATTGCTGAAATTATACGCGTACGCCAATTTTGTTGTTTAACGTTCATTCGAACTGTTGACTGCCATTAGTAGCGATGCAACAAAGAATATGTCGAATATGTCCTTAATGGGATATTCTTTATTTCAAAATTTTAAGCTCTCGAGCAAAGTTTCTTTTATCTTCTTAAAAGCATTTTTTAACTAATTTAATGGGTTATTTTCTTTGTTATTTTTTCGTATCTTCTCTCACACAAGGCTTTTTATTTTTATGCTTTAGAAAAATGCAGTTTGCATATAAAAATCTTTGATTTCTTTTTAATACAATACTTCTGAACTTGAAACGAATCAATAAGAGGTTCAGTTTGCTGCACAGTAATCACACACTCAATTGTATTTTTTTTTGTTTATAACAAAAAAAACCATTCAACATGAAGTAATTTTATGTTATTAAAATATGTCCATATATTACATTCAATATAATTTATAATTTACTTTAAAAAAATATTCTTTTTTTTGCAGTTGGTAAAATAAGGGACGCTCCACCATCAACAATTTAACAGTAATTGGGCAAAACTGAAAGGTATTTTCTATTCATCACTTGGCAAAACAATAAATTTTGATAAAAACGCAAAATTGTTTCCTTTTTGGAATAAAAAATATTTTAAACTAAATTATATCAAATAATACTAAACACACTATATAATAAAATAAATTAAATATAACACAGAAACTATAAAAATAACAAGTAAGAAGAAAGGAGATAAAATAAACTAAAAATAAAAAGAAATAAAATAAAATTAAAAAAATTAAAAAACGTGTATAAAAAAAGTTTGAAAGAGATTAAACCCCTGGAAAAATAAAGAAAATAAAACAACCAATAAACGAGATTAAAAGTAAACAAGTCTTCTTTTCGAAGAGATTAAGAAAACATTTCAACTTCTCAGTGGATTAAAAAAAATGAAAATGAGAGTTTTAACTCTAGCCACTCACTAAGAGTTTTCAATAGCTAAGGCACTTACTCCTAACGAAAACTTATAATCCTAATACACCCTAGACAAAAACCAAAAAACTTACAAAATGGCTATAAACTTTTCCGCTTCTTTTGCGGCCTGTATAGCAGCCGGCCTCAAAGTGCCGCGCCAGATTATGTACTGTATAACTCAGGACACAGGACAGCCTTATGTGCTCTACAAAGACTCGCAAGAGGCCGAGAGAAATGCTGCTGCTATTGGCGGTTCGGCAACTCAATGGGGTAGTGAAATGTACCCGGGCATACAGCAACAGGCTCAAACACATTTAAGCGCACAACAGCAACAACAAAATGCAGCTGCGCAAATTGCCAATGGGCAATCAGCGGCCGCAAATGGACCACAGCCTACATCTCCAAATGGCGATCACAATGTTCGAGAAAATGGTGGAGATGGTGGTGGAGGGACGGGCGGTGCGGGTGGTGTACGACAGCAAGGTTCGCCATCGACGAGCCCTTATCCCCCACAACAGCAGCAGAGAGCGAATGGCGGCAATGAGGATGATGTTAATATGAATCAGGTGAGGTCAAAGGTAAATAGATACATAAGAATGGTTTCGGTGTATGTTTTCTTTTTCAATTATCCATATTCGAGTTTCGAAAAAATAACTTTGTTTCATAAAAAGTAAATTTTTTTTATCAAAATTAATGGCTCGGATTACCGATCGCTACCGAACCTCACTTGAGTTGCCACTTGCCGAATATGGAATTTCGTATGACAATTGACAAGTGAGAATGGTAATTTTCAATTGCTTTTGACTGCCGACTGGCAACGCAAATGGAGTTCGGTTGCCTTCCATATTCGAGCCATAAATCGTTCCATAAAATAAGATTATTTACTAATTTCGGCTGATTTGCTGCTTCATATATTTTACAGGCATCTGGTCTTCAACATCAGAATCCCAGCCAACAAACCAATCCAAACCAAAGCTCAAATGATCCCCAACAGCATCAGCAGCAAAACGGTAGTGCTGGTGGTTCAGCCGACAATCCGGCGGGGAATAATCCACATGTACAACAAAATGGCCAAACCAACGATCACAGTAATTTTCCTACAACAAACGGTGAACTATCAGGTTACTATGCTCCAAGGCATCCAGGCCAAGGGGCTCTAATGGCACCTCCCGGTTTCCCACCACTGCACTATCTTAACAAGCCAGTTTTGCCAGGTCTTAACGGCAGCATGGATCAAAATTCAACCAATGGTCCTTCTAATGGTCTAGAGGGTTACGCACTGCCCGAACTCTTACCGGGACAAAATGGCTCGGCCAATAGTAATCAACAGAATAGCTCTAATCACAATGCAGCAAACACGAATGGCTCCGGCGGACGTCATCCCACCTCTAGCAGCAATAATAACTCGTCTGGCAGTCATAAACCTCCAAAGCCTCACAGTGATCTAAGGCTGTTCAAGTGTTTGACATGTGGCAAAGATTTTAAACAGAAAAGTACCCTGCTTCAACATGATCGTATACATACAGATGCTCGACCGTATCCTTGTTCGGAGTGCGGCAAACGCTTTCGGCAGCAATCACATTTGACGCAACATTTGCGCATACACGCCAATGAAAAGCCGTTTACTTGCGGTTACTGCAATAGAGGCTTTCGACAGCGGGCGATACTAAATCAGCATGTTCGCATCCATTCGGGTGAGAAGCCCTTTGCGTGTCCCGAGTGCGGCAAGCACTTTCGCCAGAAGGCCATCCTTAATCAACATGTGCGAACCCACCAAGGCGAGCGACAGTTCTTGAATAAATTCTTGAGAAAAAAAAAGAAAATTAGAACAGAAATTTTGCAAAATCAAACCAAGAAAAAATGACAAACTGAGAGTTACAGTTTAGGGAAAATTTTTTGGCAAAACAATCTACAAAATTTTTCTTTTTAAATTTGGATTTTTTTTTTAAGAATTATACACAAAGCACTTTGTTAACAAGGAATTGGCTTGATTTTCCAAAACTAATGGCTTTAAAAGGCCACAAAAAATACTCGTTCGCCTTCAATTGTTTAAACTTTTATGAAATTTTTTAGAAATTTTTTACCTTTAAGGCCATTATTTTGGAAAATCTTTTTTGTAAAAAAAATCTGGCAAAAACTTTCAAAATTCTTATATTAACTGTATGGCTCTCATTATTTAATTTAATTTAAAACTCTATTAAAAAGGAAAGTGCTGAAGCACTTTGTCGTTTCTCCTTCTACTCTCTCTCTCTCTTTCTCTCTCTCTCATCTCAGTAGTTTAGCTTAGTCTTAAGAAAATATTTTAAAATTAAATAATTGCCGTTAATAACTGGAATAATACGTTCTTTTTTATGTTGTTTTCCTAATACAGATGTTTCACCGCATCTTATCTTTAAAAATGGTCCGCATCCCACACTGTGGCCCCAGGATGTACCTTTTCCAGGCGAAGAGAATGATACCAAAAATGGTATTGCCGGCGATGGTTATCACGACGAGGACTCTCAAGGTGGCCAAGATGGTGGTATACACTATCCTGCATATTTTAAAGATGGTAAAGGTGGGTTAAGTCCCTTTACTGTCTTCGTAGAAAGTTATAACAATGTTGTTTATTTTCTCCTTTAGGTCAAAAAATCTTACCAGATGTTTTGTCGCACATTGGCATCCGTCCAGCTAATATGCCACTATATGTACGTTGCCCCATTTGTGATAAGGAGTTCAAACAAAAGACCACACTTCTACAGCATGGTTGCATACATATCGAATCGCGTCCTTATCCTTGTCCCGAGTGCGGTAAACGTTTCCGTCAGCAGTCTCATTTGACACAACATTTACGAATACATACCAATGAAAAACCATTCGGTTGTCTTTACTGTCCGCGTTTCTTCCGTCAGAGAACCATATTGAATCAGGTACTGCGATTAAATAATACATATTTTTTAATATTGAAACTTAACAAGACGTAATTTTTTTCGTTTGTTTTTCCAGCACATTCGTATACATACCGGAGAAAAACCGTATAAATGTGCCCAATGTGGTAAAGATTTCCGTCAAAAGGCCATTTTGGATCAGCATACACGGACGCACCAGGTAGTGGTACAATTAAAAAGTTTTTTTTATAGACAAAAAAAAATCAATTCTTTTTGAAATAAATTTGATGATCATTTAAGGAATATTTCTGGTACATGAAAAATAACGTGTAACGCTCGAGTTAATAGTGCTATTAAAGAAAATCTTGATTTCGGCTAAAATCGAATTTCGTGTCTAGTCACTCTACTAAACTTACTTCTAGTAAAAATAGTCGAAATAAATATTTATGGCATTTTTTCATTTATTTTGCAGAATAATTTTCATACGAAGAAAAAAATTAAAATGACGTTTTATTTGTTCACTTTTTTTATACGATATATTCAACTAGATTCGTTCAATAAAGCTTCCATTTTTATTAAATTTTTATCACAATGATTAGTTTTCTCACCAGTAGAGGTGCTTTGACTAGCAACGTCCAAAAATATGTAATTTTATTTCTTTCCAAATTCTTTTCAGGGTGATCGTCCTTTCTGCTGCCCCATGCCAAACTGCCGTCGACGTTTTGCAACCGAAAACGAAGTAACGAAACATATTGACAACCACATGAATCCGAGTGCGACAAAGACACGGCGGGCAAATAATACTAATACCAATACAACACACTCAGCGGCCGCAGTGGCGACAGCAGCAGCTGCTGCCGCGGCCAATCATTTAATGAATGAAACCAAAAATGCAGCAGCACAACAGTTTCTAAACAACAACAATCCTGTCCCGCAGCCTGGAGAAAACAAAAACAATATACTGCCGCGTTCAATGGGAGGTGGGGGAGCAAATACAGGATCGCAAGTGAAAAATGAACTGTATTTTCCTCAATGTTATGGACCACCATTCCAGCATCCCTTTCAGGGCCAGCCTCAAGCAGCCCATGCAGGTGCCGTACAACCACCCGTATCGGTAAGCGTAGCGAACTCAGTAGCACCAGGTGTTGTGGTGCAGCAAAATGCTGGTAGCTCGGTAGTGGCTCAGTGACATCCCCCAAATGCGGGAACAACAGCAACTGTGACATCCGCTGGAGGTAGTGGTGGTGGTGCTACAGTTGCTGGCGGCGGTGCCAGTTCAAATACAACAACTGCTCACAATCATCATCAACATCATCAACATGCCAGCAGTTCTGCTAATCAAGCTCCACAAACTGTAACACTGTCTATAACATTGCCGCCCGTTGGAAGTATGCCACCTACAGCAGCCGCCGTAGCAGCAGCTGCCACGGCCACTTCTTCCCATCATCATCAGGGCCATACAACGCACGCTCACAATCAACCGCCGCCAGCTCATCCACCACCTACAGGACCTCCACCTGCTCTATCCCATGCGATTCCTATACATCCACACATACACTCAATATTCGGATCTCTATGATAATATCAACAATCCTAAGTATACAATGGTTTTTGTTTAAATATATATATATATATGGAGATATATATATATATATATATATATATATATTGTTTTATGGTATAACTTTTTTCAAAAACATTATAAAAGAGTCCTTTTTAAGCTTTTGCTAAACGAATAGATACACTGAACAAAAACTGAAGAATTTTAAAATTCATACACATAAAAGCAATTACATAAAAGAAATATTTTCAAAGCTTGTACATTTTTTAAATTAAGTCGAAAACATCAAATCAAAACGCTTAAGCGTTTCGTTTTTTATTTTATTATTTTCTTTAAAAAAGATCACCTAGTCTTTTTGAAAAGGACTCTAAACTTGGTAAATTTACAAGAATACATACAATTAAATACATACTTTTTCTACCTTTCCTGAAATTATACAAAAAAAAGTAGGCATTAAAAAGTTATAATTTTTACAAATTATTACCTTTCACTATTTTCTTAATAGACTATCTAATTCACAAATTATATGTTTGTAGTGTTTTCAAATGTAGGAAAAAGTAACGGAAGAATAATTCATAATATTGTTCTTGGTAGTATATTGTGATTGAAACTATCTCTAGCACTTTATGCAACTCTGGTTGCCAGCAGCCATTATTCACAATAGAAACTAACTGTCTGAAAATTAAATGACTCGTGTTAAGGTTATAAAAAAAAAAAAGAGTTTAAAATTGAAAATTAATGTTAATGTGGTGTTTAAAGATGAAATTTTAATTACACACTGAATATAATAGGATATATGGATAATTTGCTGAAAAAATGAGGTATGTTCTATCTTAACTGATATATTACTAGAAAGACACAAAGGCTAAGAAATTTTTACAATATTTTCTTAAAAACAATGGCGATTTTATTAACTGTTTAAAGTTTCCATTTCCATTAACTCTACTAGAAAAATAATTGTAGGTAGTTGTCGGCATAGTTTTTTGGTTTCTGGGTTTACTTCACTTATGCAGGCAAGTCCGCCATACTTGGGTTGGTGAAATAAATTGCAACTTGCCGACCCGGAATTGCTCTCCTTGATAAAACTGAATTACTTTATTTGGCAGTCAATGTAGTTTATTAACATTAAAATGACATTAAAATAAATAATGGTGGGAATTTCGTCCACTTTTCTTTTCAACACTATTAAGTTAACCTATTTTTAAAGGCATTCGCATTAATATATTAAATTTTTCTCTGGTTTATATATCAAAAGCTTAGGCATTATATTGTTTGATTTCGCCTACTACCTTCTTTGTGTTCAATTCGCTAACAGGAACATTTCTCAAATGTGCTACCGAGTATAACTACGTTGTGATTCACTTCGCAAAAATTTCTTTAGTGATGTGTAAGATCAAATTTAAAAGCTCTATTAGTAGTGAATTCATTGGTATAGTAATCTAGATGGTTGGTTTTTGGTGTGGAAAATTCCTTTGGTGTGACTTTGTTCCTCAGCTCCAAACTGTCATAGATTATATTTCTGAGCCTACACTTACTATATTTTCGTACCCCATAAACAATATTCACTTCAACCAAATTCTAATATGTTTCAAATTTGAAACGATTTATAAATTAACTTACTTACATTTAAATACATTGCAAAAATATACTTTGTTCTAACGTGCAAAAAGCCTTTTTTTATTTTAAAGAGCAGCTTTAGTATACTTTTTTTTTTTTATTTTTAATATTTTGTAAGATTATTTTTCGTTACATAGTTAAGGCAAATAATTATCATACTTTTTTGTTACTAATACCATTTTCTATTAATTAGAGTAAGTGAACTACTATACTTCTTTTATTTATTACAAAATTTTCTCAATTATATTTTTTTTATAGAATTGTGATTTTTTTTTTCATTTCATTTATTAATTTAAAGCTCTGTAAAAAGCAACGGATACATATATTTCAAAGAAAGTAACGTCTTCCCTGTTTCAAATATAATTTGTCCTTAGAAATTGTGCTTTTCAAGCAAAACGTAAAAATCTTTCAACAATTTTGTTGCAAACTCCAGACTCCAGAGTGCCATAAAAAAAGAAAATATATATAAATTGAAAGAAAGTATTCCTATAGAAAATAAAAAAAGTCATTACATTCTTTTTCTTTACATGTTAACATGTGTTATTTTCAAAGTGTGTATTAGAAATAAAACAGAAAATATCGTCTATTCGTACGCAAAAAGGCATTTATTCTATAATTTGAAATACATTAAAGAATATAAAAATTGCATCGAAATTCTAATGTATTCCGCTTAGTTTCTCTCATTTTAAACCTTTCTTCTCTTCTTTCACTTTTAAAATTTTAAGCTACATATAAACAAGTGTCAAAAAAATAATTGTTTTATTAAAAGAGTAGTTTTCTTTTAAATTTTTGTTTAAATTTATCATTACATTTTATACATTTGTAGTATTAAGTTTTATTATTTAAATTTTAGTTTTATGTTCTTTCACAAAACACAAAATATTTATATAAATAAAATAAATTATAAAAGTGTTTAATTTTCGTTTCATTTTTTTATCTTTTGATCCTAATTTTTATAAAACACACAGAAAATGGGGTATCAACTAACATTTTAGGTCACAATCATTTGGCGAAGAAAAAAACCTTTCGGCTTATTAAAGTAATTGAAACAGTCTTAAAGGAAATGAAATCAGAAAGTTGTTAAAATTGGCATCATAAATTATTTGCGTTATTTAATGAAATTAGTATTTGTTTATTTTTCTAAAGATTTTACAGAAAATTAAAAAAATTTGGTTGAAATTTAATTCAGTCATTTACAAAAAAAAAAATCTCCTTTTTCTAAAGCATTATTTGTTGTTACTAAAATTTTTAGCTTCATTGAATACTTAATGATTTTCTTTTAAATACTGTGAAGATGAACAGAACGGAAATAAATTCCATAAAAAATTCACTATAATTATTAGATTATGAATGGCAACTGAAGTCCAGTTGTGTTGACGGGTGGCATCTAAAAGTTTTTAGTTGCCAGAAAAGCACAAAAATCCAATTGAAATTTACAATTTACAGTTCCCATCCATAATACCATTTCGGCAACTGACAATTTAGCTAAGGTTATGTTGCCATCCGAAATCGAGCCATCAATTTAAAAGAATAGCAGGCAAATAAAATGTACAAATACTATAATTGTGCTGTTAACGGATATATGTATTATGATAATTTTATTTGGGCTGGCTTCGACCAATCCGCCAGTGCAGACAGCTTAGTGCATTTCACCTATTTCGTCAGTAAATAATTATCAAAATTAACTATTTAATTAACTATCCTTTTCCGCAGCGTGTAAGAAAAAGTACTTATGGTACTTTGTGGGCATTAATAGCCTACAAATACAGAAAGCTTTATTTTCATACTTCCATGTGATTGACGTACTAAACATAAATCTGGGGCCAAATCATGTGGTTTGATTTAAATTGAAATTTCCAACAAAATTCTGTAAAATGTATAGAAATTAATTCGATATCGAATGCCGTAATTTGGGGGCCTGGTATTATTTTAAGAAATTCAAAATATCTTTCCAATTTTTTACTATTTAAGTTTGCTTTAGCAAGAAATATCAATTTTTTAATGCCGGCGAGTTGTTTTTCATATTCACACTATCCTTTCCCACAGCGTGTTATAAACCGTACTTTAGGTACTTTGTGGGCATTAATAGCCTACAAATACAGAAACACCTATTTTTATACTTCAATGTGACTCACGTACTAAACATAAATCTGTGGCCAAATCATGGGTTTTGATTCAAATCGAAATTTCCAACAAAATTCTTTAATTTAATTCGATATCGATTGGAGGGCTTGCTATTATTTTAAGAAATTTTAAATTTCCAAAATATCTTTCCAATTTTTGACTACTTAAGTTTGCTTCAGCAAGAAATATCAATTTTTCATGCGTTTAGCCAGATGTCAGATTTTTTATGACTTTCTTGAAAGTAATTTCTTTTCGAAAAAATTTTTAATTAAAATATTTTTTTACAAAAATTAATTACATAAAGTGTAAAGTTGGTAAATAATTAATGTAAATACAAAAGTTTTATAGTTGGAAAAGAAATTTAAGTAAATAATTACAAAAAAAATCTAAATTATTAACAAAATTATTTGTTTGGTAATTTTAAACTGTTGTTTTAATTAGACAAAATTTTATTAAATAAAATTATTATTTAGGCCCATATCATAAATTAATAAAAATAAAACAACATAATAATTAAACAAAATTCAAGTTTCGGCAAAAGATTTTTGGACAAATTTATAACACATCACATAAAAGTAATTAAATTTTTAAACAAGACATATGAAAAATAATTAGCTTTTATTAGAATTATACAAAAATATCGTAGGAAAAGCATGATTTTCTTTTTTAAATTGAACATGAACAAAATTTTTAATTTGCTTTACACACTTTTGGCTTAAAGTTATAGAAAAACCAAAAACTATTTAAATCTAACAACAAAATATATAAAAAATTTGTAATTAGTAAATCATGCAAACAAAATATAGTTCTAGTAAAAGCATTAAATAATTAGACTGAATGTCACTGTGATACACTTTATAATAAAAGCAACCCCTGTATATAAAACTTTTGTAAATTAAAAAAAAACAAGTAACAATTTTAGGCCCTTAATAACAAAATTAATCAAAATTTTTGTAAAAAGTTAAACTAAAAAATTACTAAAAATTTTAAACAAAATTATCAAAATTTTTTACTCCATTTTATGAAAAAACTAAACATTTTGTTAAATTATATCCCTTACATTTTTATTTTTTTTTATTTATCATTTCTTATTTTTTTCATTTCTAAGTAAAATGTATATAAAATCGTAAAAGCTCCAAAAATAACATATTTTAAACAAAACTGGACTTAGAAAACAATACAAAAAAGTATTAAAAACCAAACCCATACCATGACTTGAAAATGATTACACAACCGGCAAAACTATATAAAACACAACAGGATTAATCACCTGACGACTCCGTTTACAAAATGGGGGTTAACTCTCTTTTTTTGAATTTATTAAAAAAAATGTATACATACATATGTATAACAAAAAATAATTTTGAAAATTTTAAAAACTTATAATACTAATCGAAAAAGCATGTAACAAACCTTTGATAACTCACATATTTACGGACCGCAATTTTGAACAAAATTCAAAATTTTTGCTAACTTTTGGCCATGATTATATGATTTCTTTTAAATATTAAATAAATGCAATTAATTTTGTTCACCACCACAAATGAAATATGTCATTAAAGCAGCAAAATAATACCATATACATACATACATACCTTGAAAGCTATATTTTTCATTGAGAATTTTCTTTCAATAAAGAAAATTTCCAATAAATATAGTTCACCATTTATAATTGACCAAATAATACAAAAACAGAAGCAAGATATATTAAGAATTTTTTTTTTTGAATAAAATACTTAAAAAGAAATACAACAAATGCAAAACCATAATGCTAACAATATGAACAAATAAATAATAAAACCTAACAAATCTACAATAGCCCAATTTATGAACCAAAAGTACAAATAATTTTTAACAAGATTTTAAAATTGCAGTCTGAAAGCCATAATAATAAATAATAAAATAAAATTATATACATGTATGAAATAAATAAAAATAATTCTTTAACAAATATAAAAAAAAAACTATAATACCAATATCAAATGAAAAACAGGCAAACTGAACAGTTTTCGAATAAATAACAAAAGATTTTACGAAAGTAGTGAAAATTTGCAACTTTGCAACATCTGGTCATATATAAATATGCTATAAATTTTATTAACAAATCATAAATAAAATGGTTCGAGATAGTTCAATAACTTCACCAAAGCGTGCAAATGAAATTATTAAGATTTAATTTGTCTGGAAATTATTTGCTTCCTCAGCATACGGCAATATTTTATCATTTAAAATTTCGATATGCAAATAATGTTTGTCAGAAATTTTCTCTACCCAGCAATGCAATACACAGAGAAGCTACCATGCCATTATGCTGTATTCGCCATGTTTAACAGAATAGTTGCTGTTCTATTTTGAAACATTCATAATTTAAAGAAAATTTTCTTTCGAAAACTCAGTCCTCGACCACATTATGAAATATTTGCTGTAAATTTTCGAGTTTGGCGGTAAATGAATTCGAATAACTTCCTCTCTTCTCTTGCATCACAAAACTCAAAAGTTTTTGCAGAACATTTTTTCAACTATGGACCGATGTCTAATCTTCCTAAATATTCTTTAAAATGAGTATACATTAAAATTTAATAGTAGTGCAACAATTTACAAATAATAATAATCAAAATAAATCTAATTTGCTGAGCACCGCCAAATAAAAAATTTATTGCAAATTGAAAAATAAGAAATTATTTCGAGTTACCTCTAAAGTTCTTTTATATCTCTATGATGTTTTCCTTTTCTTGTGTTACTTTCGTGTATTTCGACGATAAAGACTGGCCTCTTATTTTTAAATTGATTCGCAATGAACCAAACAGAACTACATATATACTTCTCGACAGAAGTTATGCCAATCTACAGTACTCTGTAGACTTCATATCCTTTATATGTATGGATATGTACATATACATATATACATTGTTTTTGTTTGTTAATTTTGGTCTTTCGTGAACGCGAGATAAATGTATTTTCCGTGACGTGCGTGCATTAGCGTGAATCATGCAAAATATGTCTTCCTTGAGTAAATTGTTGTATTGCATAGTCGTGTGCGAAAATCCCATTCCTATTTCTACTGTTTAAACTGACTAAAGACATTTAACTATTGATGTGGAAATGATTGATTAGATATTTCAAACGGCCTAAATTAAATATATTTACATATATTTTGTAAAACCTGGTCGATATTTCCTTAATATCTCAATATTTTTTAAATTAAATCTACATGCATACGTATAGGTATAAATGAAATTTAAATTCAATTATAAATCTCTTCCAATATTTGTTAAACCGTCGATTTTCTAATCTAAATAAAAATTTTTCCAATCTGAAGTTATTGATTTCACTATATATAAACCATTTTATTTATTTCAATAAAAAAAAATCGAAATCAAATCATAACTTAAAATCCTTTCTTCTTTTAAATAAAGAGCCTAAAGAAAACATTTAAAATATATAAAAAAGTATAAGTATTTAGTGTTTAGAAACTAATATTATGAAAAGAACTTTTGTTTTAATTTTTATTCAAAAAAGAAAAAAAAAACTAATGTAATTTCTTCAGCAAAATCATTATCTGGCTACCAACAATAATTCCAAATTACAATTCAATTTGCCTACCAAAAAATTACAAACAATAAAACAAAATAATATATAATTAAAAAAATCTTGAGAATTAAATCTCAACCCAAGGAAAGAAAAAAAAAACAATAAAAATAGCCGCTTTCTGCAATAGTGATAATAGTTTTTAAGTCATCTTGAATAAAACAAAAACCAACATGAAAACAAGCCAATTCAGTTAAATTAATTTAAAATTAAAATATTATTAAAACAACAAAGAAAACAAGCATATTAAACCATAGTACTAGTATTTAAATTTAAAACAGTATTAAGATTTTAAGTAAAAAATATTAAATGTTTATTTACATAATAAATATAGAAAAGGAGTATCTTTAAAACAGTATCAAATAAACTACATACATATATTAATTTTAGTTAAAATTAACTAATTTTGTCTACTTTTTTAAACACTAGTTTTATGCATTTTTTATGTTCACAATATTTTGTCCTGTATAATACAACAAAATTTCCAATAATACACATAATTTTAATAATTTAATTATAAAATACTATTTTTTATTAAAAAAAAAATTAAAGAAAAAGATCATTAAATAAATACATACCATATAAGTGTTGTATGATTATAATAGAAAAAACAAATTAAACAAAGATGTAAGAAATAATCAAGATAAAAAAAAACAATTTTCATGCAGAAAATAGTAAAAAGTTTGATTGTATGAAGGGAAACAACAAAAGAACTGATTGATTAAAAAATCTAAAAAATAAAACCCATCATAAATACTGATACCAGAAAGAAGCTAAAAGTGAAGTGTTTCTATTTATTACACAAAAATTATTTTTTGAAAAACAACAATAGCCTCATTAGCCATAGTAAAAAATAATTAAAAACCAAGAAAAGTTAAACAAAATTTTTTTTGAAGCCATTTGCCAGAATACTTTATGGAGTTTCGAAAACCTATTTATTTTTATTACGTATAATATTATAATTTTTTCTTTTCTATTAAATAATTTTTCTTTCTTAATCACTATAAGGTTCCTTGTAACTAATTAATATGCAATATTATATATAAAATAGTTAATATTAACGAAATAGTTGTATAAAAGTATTCTTATTATTATATTATTTCTTAACTTTAATATTTTTGTTTTTACGTTAAAAGCAACAACATATTAAACACAAGCGCCTATAAAATAAAACCAAAGTATGAGACAGTAAAAAAGTCGTAATAAAACTAGTTTTTATTTATAAGTAATTCTACAAATCTCACAAAAAATAGTAAAGCAAATCAATTGTTTAAAAAATTTAAAATAAACCGTTTATAATTCTATTACTAAATATAGAAATATTTAAAAATAAGCAATTTAACTTAAAAAATTTACGACATAAAATAATTGTAAGAAACAAAAAAAGAAAATATAAAAATTTTAAAATGAATATCGCTTCTCTACCTCGATATTTATTAAGAATATTTTCATTTGTCATACTTTTTTCTATGTACATATAGAAATTTCCTTTTTTTTTAAGTCAAAAACCTTTTTTCTTTACTGGCTACAGAAAAAATAGGTTTTCCCACGACTTCGCGAGCAAAGGGTTGTAAAGTTTGTGTACGTTTTGAAGTCATTCTGAGTTTAGCTAACGTTCAATAAAAACAGATTCTTTATTGTCAGAACGTAAAAGTCAGTGAAGAATGTCAGTAGCTGTGTTCGTTTACTTTCGCAGTAAAAACGTATAAGAAAAGTGTAATATGAAGTTTACAAAATTACTCTCCCAGAGGTTCACAAACAGAAAGAAGTAAATGAATGAAGGAATGGTAGATGTGACTTTCAAAATTATAACGTTTTTACAAAAAGCAATATTTTTTTTGCAAGTAATTACATTAAATGAGAAAAAATTTCAAATCTACTGCCATTAACAATAATTTTTACGCTTCTCAGAAACTGAAAATAATTTCTATACTATTATTATATTTATGCAAAGACTAATTTCAATTTTATTTTATACATTGTGCTTCTTAAAAGCTTTAATACTTTTTAAATAAGTATACTTATTTCTTGAAGAAGCTTTACAAAGTTTCAACGAAATATTGCAATCAATTTGTATATTCATATATACAATTTTGACGTAAACTGGTATTTTTTAGAAAAGTTATACCACAAGAAACAACCAGGGTCTAGAAAGGGAATCGAACCCGCACCTCTAGATTGATAACACTAATGGTCAAGCAGTAGACTACGGAGGCACCCTGCCGGTTACTTAAATGCAATTAGGTATTTTCTCACTCTATGGTAATATAGGTTGAATCACAGAACACAAAAGTTTTTGTAATCGTTTGGAACCAGGGACCGTAATTATTATTATTTTTTATTTTTTCTGACATGTATAAATGTTATTTTTTTGGCAGACGTTTTCAGAACGTGTCTCTGAATTTATATGAGTCGTTTGTCAGCGAAAACAATTCTATGCAGAGAATAGTAATTTGTTAATTTATTTATAATTCTATGTAATTGAATGGTAAATAAAAAAAATATATGACGCAACTCTCAGGTCACTTCCACATAATATTCCTACATGCTTCTGTCCCTCTCACCTCTAAACTCAGAATTTCTGAAAGAAAATATCATAATCAAAACTGATAAATATTTTCGGACGACTGCTAAAATATATTTATACCACTAAAAAAACTCAAACTGGACAACACTTTTTCGCACAGTCGGCTTAATCAGCATTAACATTTTTATTATTATTTTTATTTTAATAATTGGTTGTTAATATGAAAAAATAATTTACGAATTAAAACTCCTTAAGATTTGTTTAATAAAGAGGGAAATGTTTTCAAAATAGGTTTTGTTTAACTTGAAAATCAAATCAACAATGTGCCCATAGAACCATATAAAACTACAAACAAATTTCTGTTAAAATGAAAAATTTTTTTTAAAGATTTTCTTTTATTGCCATAGAAATATATACAATATACACGAAAAAGAAATATTATTAATTAAATTACATAAAAATGAATGTTTTACAATCAACATATGAGAATATTTAAATAAAATGATTGAAATAAATACCATTAACCATAGTTAAATGAAAAACAATTAATAAATACATAGTTAAAAGAAACCTAAACCGAAAATTCAACAAAAAAAATAGTAAAATTGATGAAAAACTTTAAAAAGTTCACCGAGAATCAGCAAATTTAAAAATAAAATTATAATATATATTTTTTTTTTTTGTTCTTTAAGTTCTTTCGATTTATCTTAAATACTGTAAAATATTTGTGTTAACTTAAGATTTAATATATTAATGAAATCTAAGAAGAAAAATAATATACATATATTTAAATTAATCGATTATAATAAAAAAGTTATGTTGTGCAAACAAAATACATACATACATACCTTGTTCCAATGAGGCAATACCGAACCGAAAGAAATAAAATTGAAAGAAAACCAAAAACAAAACCATAGAATAAAATAAAACAGTGAATTTGTTATATTTTTGTTTTTTAAAAACAATATCAATTGACAGGGATTATATGAAAATATAAACACAGTAAATAACTTAAAAAAAACACAATAGCTATAAATTTAAAATGATTTTTAAAATTTTGTTTATCACTTTTTTTTTTCATTTTATATTACGTACATACCTACATATGTAGTATACATACATACACCCTGTACAAATGCAAAATAATGAAGATTTTGCCATCGTATGTTGTAGAGTTTTGTTACATGCTGTGCATTAATATGTATAAACACGAATAACACAAAAAATAGCAAAAACATTTTTTTAAATATCGTATAATTTATACTATTTCGTTAATTCATTATTGCTTTTTTTCCTATGTATGGCTTTAAGTAGAACAAAGTAATGCTTTGTTAAAGTATTTTTTATAAAAATAATTTGGCAGAATAGATTTTTAATCAAAAAGAGAATATGGAAAGACCGTGATTCACTATTTGATATACTGCTATGATTCATGCAGTAAAAATCAGATAAAATTATGCGCTATTCATAGAAATCGCGCGAAAAGATGTTCCAGTGCGTGTTATAGTCGCTCTCGAAGATGGGCTGTGAGGCAGAACCTGTTGCCAGTCGCCTGGCCATCAGATACACAGGGACCCAGCACATTATCGCGACCAATGCCTTGTTCGGTGTCGATCTCATGGCGCCCGTTGCCATTATCGCCTTTAAGCGAAAGATCTTCTCCATAAAAAATTATAGATTTGATGGCTACCTCCACAACTGGCATACAACCCCCTTCGGGCCGATAACCTACGTAGATCCTAAGGCATTCTTGCAGACAGGTAGCTTTCACTGCCTTTGCATTCACATTATAGCCACAGGATAACTTACTGTCAAGAATCGTACCCAGGTATTTGGCACTTCTCGACAAATCCAAGGCGACGCCATTCAGTTCTGTTAGCGAGGAAGATGGGGTGTTGTATCTTCTAATAAACAGCACCAAAACCGTCTTCGGTGGATTCATACTGAGTTAATCACCTCTAATCGCATATATATCTATGTGAAAAAATGTACACTATTGTATGTACAGTATTGTACACACATGCATTTTTTGATAGATCTAACGACTAATAGCCAGTTTTATGTTAAAAATTGCTCCTCAGCTGTCAATATTAACTAATATATTTTTAATCTTCAAGTTAAAAACTGGCACTAAATTTGATAGTGAATCATGTCCTTAAAACTGAATAAAATTCATAAATAAGAAAATTGGCCAAGTTATATAGTGTACCTATATGTCAGTTTTGAAGTGTGTACAATTTTCCTTCCGTTATTTTTTTTCTGACATTTGAGTCTTCCCTCTAAAAATAACCATTCGATATCGTACAAAATAAATCGAAATATGTATCTTAGTTTGGCATCGATATCGAATCAAATGTATCGTGATTTGAGATGATAATATTCGACATCGAGTAACAAAATAAAAAAAAATTTTAATAAATTTAAGTTT
Organism: Dexiosoma caninum; assembly: GCA_963924685.1. NCBI lineage: Eukaryota > Metazoa > Arthropoda > Insecta > Diptera > Tachinidae > Dexiosoma > Dexiosoma caninum. The sequence continues at coordinate 81,297,679 of OZ004729.1, read as the reverse complement.
ATCCATATGTAAGTACGAGTCATAATTAAAAATTTAGTTCAAATAGTACTCATATGTTAAATTAAGCCGAAAATGAGAATGCTTTTGAGATCCATTCCGGGAAATTCTTAAACTATTCAATTAAGTATTCTGTACTTGATTTAAGAAAATCCGTACTTGACACCGTTTGTTGGGATTGATGGATTAATTTTTATTTGGACCTCCAGCGAATTGCAAATTCGATAAAATTTGTACCGCGAATCGGGTAGAGCATACAACATGTCGGATTGAGCATAAGTGTAATTCCGTAAGGAATTGGGCAGACGCTGTTGTTCCTCTTTTCAATCTAACCTAACTCAAGATTAGTCTTATATAAAACGGTCTTAGCTCTTATATATATACATACATATATGCTATATACAACATATTACAATAAAATTATGTTGAGTGGAACAGAAGCAAAATTGTACACCTAATATTTAATATTTACTTATAGCTTACATGCATTAGAAATTGTTTCCTTATTATTTTATTACAAATTTTACACATTTTGATAAAACGAACAATAATTGCTCGTACTCCGTTTAAAGAAAGCTCAACCAGAAATTCTAATTAAAGTAATTTATTAATTCTATAAAATCAATTATTTTCAAAAATTAAAGAAAAAAGATTATCTGTAATTGAATGAAAGAAATAATGAACCACAGCAAATAGTACCATGATTACATATAAATATTAAAATATATACACATACTTACACATATATATATTTATTTAAATATAAATATATGTATATGAAATAATTGTTTTGATTGTTTTTAGTTTTTATTATTAAATAACTCAGCCTTATGACAGGAAATAGTTTTAATATTTAATCACTATTCCTCCCTCCCCTAGCTCCGCTCCAAACATAACACAAACAAACATTTTTTTTAATATTTTCATCTTCTGCATAAATGATTTCATGAATTATTATTTCTGTTATATAAAAATAACTTATGAACAATTAATTAAATAGCAATTACACTTATATATATATATATGTATATGTATATATGTATATATATATATTTCTTACATATCCCTCACAAAGTAGACCGAAACTATATCAAATATTAATTTTAAATACTAGTTAGTTTGTTACAATAATTTATTTAAATTTTCCATTTGAATGAAAAACAATTTAATTTTCATTATCAGAAAGTGAGACAAATTGGAAAAAATATAAGAAACTTTTATACAAAAAATAATATACAATATCTGTATAATTCTGTTTTATAAACACTGTTTTTAGCGTAGAAAACAACAACTGAAGCGTAAAGAAAATGGTTAACTGAGTGTCAGTGGTGAGGAGCGAGATAACACAATGTTAATTAAATTTTTTTAACAAAATTATTCTTAATTGCCGGTTAAACAATTTTAACTTTTCCCATATTCCTGGGGTATCCGCTTGCTTACAACACTAATATATTCGCAGAGAGAACAAGACAATCACAAAAAAATCGTTCAACCGTTTATTCCCCATAATCAACTTGATATCTTATATGGGGCTGTTCGCCAAAATGTCCTCATTAAACCGCTTATTTGATATAGATAGATCAATACAATGTTAATGGTGCTAAGTTAATCTTCAAAGCGAGCAGATGACCTCGCCTTACCATCTGTACTGTGTTACAGTCAAACTTAAATTAGCGCTCTTCGAGGGCCAACGTTCTGCCATGAACAGTTATGGTAACTTATCATGTCTAACAAAAGCCACTAAATAAAAATGTAAAATAGAGATAAATCGCTAGATTGACCTGGACACAACTAAATTGTCATTACTTTTCAGCGATGTAAATTTTTTACAGACAACTACACCGCCTAACGCGTTGTCAAAATCGGATTTTCCCATTGCAAAGCCTTCACGTCTTTCTATTTGGGCTTGCAAGAGATGCAGATGGGAAACGTTTGACGCCCCGATTTAAGTGTGGCTGTGACTCCTTGGTCGGGCCGGAACGTTTTTACGGGCTTAGACTGAAGTCTCCCCGAGAAGAGACGGTGGAAGGTGATGATTGCGACGTACAACCAGGATCGTTTCGTAGCTCTCATGTCATTGAGCAAGAATAACTTACGTCTACTCCTCGGCATCCTCACGGGTCATTGTAGATTGAGAAAACACCTGAACGGGTTTGGCATTGGGAGTAAAGTCGGTGCAGATTTTGTGAATATGAGGATGAGACCCGGATCACATTCTGGGGGACAGTGAGGATTTATGCCGCAGAAGTTATGACCAATTGGTTGGAGAATTCGGAACTGCTAAAGCCGGAAACGAAGGAAATTCTGACATTTCTGAGGAGGGCGGGGCTGGTTGAGGAGCTCTGACATCTGGTAGGGTAGATCTGAGACTTCTGTTTTGGACCTCCATGGTGCTATTATTATAATTGAAAAGGGGCTAATTACAAATAATATTGTAGTTAGAAACTTAGAAAAATAGCGGTGTACTCTCAAACCTGCTTTGTATTTAGGATCATATACGCAGTCTTAAACTAATGACAGGAATTTTTTTGTTCAACCATTGTCATTAATAATTAAGTAGATCGTCAACATTTGCTATCTACCTCCCCCACTGACGACAGTTACACGGCAAAAAAAATTCTGCATAAAGTTTGTTTTATTCAATATGATTTTTGCAAATAATTTTTTTCATCTAATTTCTCAACAATAGAATTAATAAAAACAACAACTGCAAATAATAGTACAATAATTGAAAATACAAAAAAAAAATTTAATTAAAAAAAGTGATTATTTTTTTTTTCTTTGAAACAAAAACAATAAACAATAAGTTATTTTTACAATCTACAACAAAACAATAGCCAAGCTACACAAAACAAATTAAAGAAATAATACTGCAAAGAATTTTTTACAATATATTTTTTTAAAGATCGATAAACTTTATCAAAACCAAATAAAAACAAAAACCGATAAAACGAAGCCATTATACAAAACAATAGATTTTTACAGTGAAAACAAAATCAAACAAAATAGACCATAATTTACAAAAGTTATGTTGACCGGAAAAGGAAATATGAAAGAGTTTTCTCTCAGAGACAAACAACATCCTTTTAAATTTTCTTTTGACATCAACAAAAACTCCGAATAATTGCCTACTCATTTTTTTCTTTGTTTTCTATTGAAAATATACAACAATGAAAATTTTATTAAAAATAAAACAAAACATTAACTTTTATATTACAAGAATTACAGTATCAAGTAAAAATTGATTGACACATACAAATCTCACTTTACTGGTAAATTGTACTACAACTGCAAAAGCATTAAAGCAAAAAAAAAAAAAAGAATTAAACATTTTTCAATGCAAAGAAATTCTTCATCCACAAACAAAATTTCTAAATTGATCAGATATTAAAGGATATTTTTTTGGGATTGTAATACTGCACTGTATATATTCAGTCGTATTAACGAAAATAACACGATTAATATTTTCTTCTAAGGCTTCTGGTGCTTAGCAAATTAAAATTTTATTAAGTAAATTATAATAAATTACATATAACGAATTTGAAGTTGCGACATGCTTTTAAATACATATCGCTTATTTACTTTAATAACGTCATAATCCAAAAAATACACTTTTTGAGTTAATAATGCAGAATAATTCTTCATATCGACCTTTATTTTGTGTAAAAAATTTATGCAAATTGCTTTAGAAGCCACCTGGTGACAGGAGAATATTTTTCCATTTCCCCCATTAAGAGCCATGTAAATTGTAATTAAATTAAGTATGTAGTAGAGATACTTGCAACTGGATGTATTCGAATTTAGCTGTTATTCTGCATCATTTAGGCATCCGAAATACGCCGAATTCGCCTTCGCAGTATAAGAACTTCTGTTATTCGTGATTCACACACATCAAGTTTACCTGATCAGTTTTTGTTAAATTTTTCTTTTGAACCTGCATTTACGTTCATACACGAAAACATTTTGCCATCAAGTTTCGCTTGTTTTACAATACTGCGGTTAAGGAAAGAAGAGAGAAAGAAATAAACTTGACGAGTACCGTCAAGTCTGTACCCCTTTCCATTCTCTCTTCCTCGTTCTTCCAAATACTCAAGACTTGACGAGTCAAACTTGATGTGTGTGAATCATGAGTTACTATCGGTTTGTATTCCAAGTCGTTTCGTATTCTAGTTCATGTTGGAATTGGTAAAGCTCTTATGAATCTTGCTTTTGTTCGGCTTTTCTTAATCTACGATTTAAAGAGTGAAGTAGGAAATGTTAGAAAGAGAACAATATACAAAATACAAACAATTTTTCAATGTTGACTGCTTTCATTTCGCAAAAAAAATTAAGTTGGAAAACAAAATAGCTGCAAATACAGGGTTGTTATGGACATCAAGTAGCGAATCGTCATTTATCAGAATTGAAAATCGATTCAGATTTCAATTGGTGTTGTGAAATGCCTTGATTCGGTAATAAACAAAAGCCATGTTCAAATCAAGCACAAATTGTTGACATTTTATTAACAAGTGAAATATTTAAAGAACAAAAGATTTATTTTAAAAACAAAATATTGATTTTAAATTAATAAATTGTATTAAATATAAATAAATAAAATGGTTGATGGAGGACCAGATGCGTTTAGAGACTCCGCCAATTCCTGCCAAACAGAATCCAATGAAACCATAAATATATTTAATTTTACCGAAATTTTGCTGATCGGAATACTTCTGATAAAAAAAGCGATAACATTGGATTCTATAACACCAAGTTCTGACAATAATTCTGATTCGAACAAGAAAACGATAATATCGATTTCTACAAACCAAAATCATTTTTATTGTCGATTTTAATTCTGGTTCAGACAGCAATCAGATTTCATAACAAACCTGATAGCTTTATTCGAATTCATTTTAAGCTCTAAATGTCAATTTAATATAAAAATTTAAGATAGTTTCTTAAAATTTTGACGTTTCAAATACTCGGAGAGTACTTTTCTGTATCTTTGTTAAATTATATAAAATTAAATATGGGAATTATATGAGAAGCATTGAGAAATAATAATGACGTGTATGTATTCAAATATGCCCCTGCCAATACGTTTCATACGCTACGTTACACAATGTCTGGTAGGCCGAGTGAAGTCAAAGTGGGCTACGCTCAAGTCTGATGAATTCGTCAATGACTGACATTTTGAAATTGTTTTTTTTATACATACTTAACTCAAAATGACGCTCCACCATTAATAGTATTTTATCATTGTCACCACCTTGTAAAACAATTTGTATAATAACAGTTGAAAAATGATTGTCACATGCAATGCAGTATTCAACTTTCACAAAAAAAACCAATATTTAAAACAAAAACCGTAGTTCAGGCTGAAAAAAATTAAATTTTTATTTCCATTTAAAGAAAATGTTCTTACTTTCGATTTTCATACACATAGTATATCGTTTTTTTTATATTTTTTTTGTTTTCTTATAATGCAAATCTAAACCAATTTTAAGTTTTCTTGTGTAAATTCAGATTCAATTCATTTTAAAAAATTATAACAATTTCAAAATTACAACAAACCAAAAAATCAAGCAAAAATTTAACAAATTCAAGGCATAAAATCATACAAATAATTTATTTATTTGTTTCAATCAAAAATACAACACTGGCATTAATATTTCAAAAAATAAAATAACTTCAACCCCGCCCGGCATAAATATTTCAAAATAAAACCCCAAAAATAATAAATCAACACTTATGGCATTAAATAGGCAAAAAAAGAAAAAAATATAAATTTCATTGAAGTGAATTTTTCCAAAAGAAAAGGAAAATGAAAAATAAATTTATAATAAATAATATTAAATTATAAACAAAAATTATATAAATTTTTAACCACCCTTAAGAAGAGAAAAATACACTAAAAAAGAAAACATTTGTAATTCTCATTTAAATATTAAGATTTATACTTATTAGAAATTAAAATCCAAACCAAAATAATGGCATTAAATTAAAAAGCAAAAAAAAAATATAAAAATACATTTTAAATTTAAGCTTACAAAATTTCAAAACTTTTGGTATTGAAAGCCCATGAAGTGAAAAGATAAATCCAAACAATATGAAAAATTTTATAAAAATATATAGATACATATATTCAGGTTAATCAAAATCTTAACAACAAAATGATGACTTATGTCAAAAAAGAAAATAAATTAAAAACCACAGAAATTAATTACGGTGTCTACTTTAAAGCCCTGGTAACTTTACACTACTTTGAGTTGAGCAGATGACAAATATGTTGGTTCGCCTAAAAATGTCCCTAGACAAAAGAGATTTTTAATGGCTTGTGAGGGAAGAAATGTAATTTCCTGCCCAGCCCATGAAATAAAATTAAAACTGTTTCGAGAGATTCTGTTTCAGATTTTAAGAGACAAGCATTTTCTTTTCGTTCCCATTAAATTTCCACTTTCCGTTCCGAATAAAAAAAAAAAAAATCTTTTCAATATTCATACTTGTCTTGCGAGGGATATTTTGTGATCCTTATTCTATCGGCAATCAGCTCATTGGAAGGATTTTCCTTTTTTTTTTTACTGCAGAACTTCTGTTCTGCTTGTGATATCGGCTAAGTGGCCGTTGCCAGAATTCGTGACCATAAGTTTTTCGTAAAAAAAAATGACAGCAAAAGAACATCGAGCGATTACTTTGGCCCAGCCGTTATATCCTACGGCTTAACCCTACTAATGAGTAGTTGTGGGTAAAGTTGGTTTGACGAAATTTTCCAGTAACTTTAACCGTTTTACCAACACATTGCAGGTCGCTCTTCCAGACTGCAAGTGATCTTCATCTAATCTTACCAATGACCATCCAAAAATAAGGTGTGGTTGTTTAACGGCTAAAATTTCACACGATATTAGGCTTCAAACTAGTAGTGCTGGCAAAGTATGGAGTGGAGGGTCCCGAGTATGTTTTTCATATTCAAAAGTAGTTACTCGATACTTTGACAGTTGTGTTTTATGCGTAAAGCTTATGGAAAAATTTAATAAAATATAAAAAGACAACGGTTTCTAATAATAGAACTATATCTAGGACTAGTAATAGAATTTTTCAATAAATATCCTTGCATGAATTTCGGTATATTTCATATACTGGAATCCTTTGGCAGACAAGACAATATAGTTTCAAAAGAGTTCATTTAATTCACGTGATATATACAACTTCAATTCTCATTATCAAAATCTTTCTGTGCTGTGCTATACCGGACCCAAATTATTGAGTTCGATGCCAAACGAAAAATTTTATTGGAAATTACGAATCATAGTGAGTGTCTACTAATATGTCTCTTGCACAAATGGTTTTTGTATTCGAATTAAGAAAAAGGGTATAAAAATTGCGTCATAACTTCTTATAAAATAACTGAAAAAATATTATGTAATTAGAAAACGTTTTAATTGTATATTCTGACGGTTTTAAAATGCTTAAAGTATCACCAAAAATGTTGCCAAGCTACTCGTAGTGGTGTAAAGGACACAAAAAAAAATTCTTACTACTCAAAATTGTATGTCTCGGCGAAGTCAAAAAATAAATAAAAAAAAACACTGGATAGTCAAAATTCCTAAAGCGTAAAATAAAGGAAATTTTTGGAGCTAAAAAATATATTAAGAAATAAATTTTTATTAAACAAAAATATAAAATATTTAGAAATAACCAATAAACATAAGCATCATTTTATATTGAAAACCAAAAATTTTTAGGTCTAAAAACTTAAAATAAATAAAAGATTACTTACATCCAAGAGAAAGTCCCAAATGTAAATTTTAAAATTGAAAGCAAAATTCAAAATTTATACGATACATTTGTTGTAACAAATATTTTATTCCGCAAAAGAGCAAACATAAAATTACAAATTAAACTCCAAAAATATAAAAAAAAACTTCCAAGAAATTATCTAATTTTTCTTTCAAATTAAAATAAAACTTGAATATTGTACTAACTTTTTCATTGGTTTAGATTTTAAGCATCATTTTGTTAAAGAAAAATATATAAAAATTAAAAAAAAATCATAATAACAAATAACATATTTTGTCCAAATTTCAGATACCGAAATTTTTTTAAAAAATATATAAATTAATATTTAATAAATATATAAAAAAAATTACAAAAACATAAAAATACAAAATCATATGCATCTAGTTTAATGTCGTAAACATTTTTTATCTTTTTTTTTAGTTTTTTTTTGTAATAATTATATTAAAATATATGAATATTAAACGAATTAAACAAACCAACAAACAAATAAACACGCCAACAACCACCCCACACTTCAACACACAAAATCTAATTTAACAAAAAAAACATTGTAACGTGGTTTATTATGGAAAAACCCCCAGAAAATTGCAAAAATATACGAACACAAAAAAAAAATGAAAAACTCCAAAATAAAATATTACATTTTTTGAAATTTCCAGAAAAAAAATAAAACCAAAAAAAAAATCGCAATATTATTGCTAAATTCAAAAATAAGTAAAAATTATATTATTATACAAGAAAAAAAAGTGAAATTACAAAATAAAGTGAATCTTGTAATATAAATTGAAAGCTTGTTTTTTTTAATTGTTGTAAATGAAAACTATTGTTTAGTTCGTCATTCGTGTTTGTTTTCTTGGACCAGTGTATGTAATGCACGCACCGGAATCACCGGAAGTGATTGCAAAAGGATAGGATATCAGCATTTGTGCTTTGTTCTGAATTTGTAAAGCAGAGTTACATCGTCCTAGGTGGTATGTTGGCTCACTACTTTTTAACCTAAAGAGCAGCAGTCATTTTATTTTACATCGCCGAAGTTTTATTGCCCAAATACCGACGAGAATGGAAAAATTTTTGGCCAGCACGCTAATTACATTACTCAGTCAACAGCACAACAACAATTATATTAATTTGAAGGGAAATATCTGATGTGATACGCTATTTTTATACCCTTCCGTGTGTAATTTCTTTAATATTCACTTCTGAAAAAAACTATATATGGATGTGGTGTCAGAAATGTGATGAAAAGAAAAGTTTATTGAAACATGTCCGTCTGTCCGCTTGTCCGTTCAAATCAATTTTCCGACTAAACTAAACATACACTCAGCTGAATCAGTTCGAGCTACAGCCGAAGAAACATGACCACCCGTTTTTTACTTGAAATTTTAGTACAAAAACTTCAAAACGGTGAAATTTAGTCTGTGTAGGTAACTAGGTAGACTGCTCGTTTTATCAGCTAAATATAATATTTTTAAAATGGCTTAACCGATTTGAAAGGAATTTACTACGTTTTTTTCAATTAAACATATATATATACATACACATATAAACATTTCACACTGGTTCCGAAAAATAGGGCGAATTTCGGTCCACCTAAATGTTGAACTGATTTGATGAAATTTGCTTAAAAAAATGTTCAGATAGGCATGTGTGACAAAAAAAAGTTGGTCTACAAAGCTAGTCTCAAGAATAGGTAAAAATTCGGCCCTCCTAAACGGTTGAACCGATTTCGGTGAAATTTGTTTTACACGTTGAGTTGGCTATTTCAAGTTATATAGTGGTCTGAAGAGCCGGTCAAAATGACTATGTTGAAATGTTCAGTGAAGGGTATTTTCTAAAATCTTACATTTTGATTATTTTATAACAAATTTTTTATTATTATTTTATATTTTTTTATAACAAATTTATAAAATGTTTACTACACAAATTTTCATATAAAATTCAATCAATATACCTTTTATAAATCGAAAATATTTTATATTGTGTAGCTTCTACCACTACGACTTAAATTTATTTTCGGATTGTCGCTTCTAATCACAAATATAGGGTTCGTTAAAAAAAAGAAAAAGGCCCACCCTTTAGATATAACTAAAATTCGAAATGTATCTTAATCCACAAAAAAACTAAGCGGGCGTAGCAAAGTGCAAATCACACCGGGTTAATCTGGTTATACAATAATACAACATGTACTGTAAGCTTGATCATTTAGAAAAATGGGAAGAGTGTAGATACCCAGTAGGAAGCCTGGGAACAGGTCGCTCCAAATCAAGACTTGTCGATTAGTTTTCGATACTTTTTGATAACATTGTCCAATACTCGCATACACTTTTTATTTCGTCTTTCGTTCGTTGGGTTTAAAACTTCAAACAGTTCCTTACGAAACACAGCGTACGAATAAAACAAGGCACTTTTTTTCATTTTTCTATTACTACATAAAATTTCAATTTATTTATGCGTTTTACTTTTATCATGAAATTAAATTATACTTTTAATTATTAATTTTATTTGTTTATCCATCAATTGAATATATGCATGTATGTATAGAGATTTCTTTTATTTGATATTACTTTAATTAATTGTATAAATATTTAATAAAGTTTTGTATTATTTGTTTTTTTGCCAGTGTACGTGTATAAGAGAGACATTTATGTTATTTTTTTTTTAAATAACATTTCTGTTATAGTTTGTGATTATGTTTATTATACTGAACCAAATGAATAAATAAAAAAAAAATTGATTTTCATGTTTTTTTTTTCTTTTTGAATTTTATAATAGTAATTATTTGTTTAGTTTAATGAACAATTAGTATACGAGAATTAAAATAATTTATAGTGAAATATTATTTTTTAAATTATTATTAAACGAATGCAGCTTATATAATAATAGCACAGATTCCTTTTGTAGTTAAAAATTTATATTTTAAATTATAAATTTAAACAACAGTTTCAATTAAGTTCAAAATATATGCATGTCTTTAATTTTTTTTTTAAGTGAAAGCGGTGGCGAAGATACACCATACATACATACATACATAATATGTATGTATGTATGTACTCATATTTAGCAAATAAAGTATAATATCGTTGTACTAAAATTAAGTGTATTGTACTAATTATAATGTAGCAAAAGCATACTACATGGTATAATAAATGTGTTAAATTCTATTGCAAATTCAGTAGTTATACAATGAATATCAGTATTAGGGGGCAACTATTCCTTTTGTGTTCGAATTTATAAAGCCTCCTAAAAAAAACATGGTTTTCATTTCACTTTTTTTTTTTTAAAAAGTAATTTTGTTTCGAATATTATAAGCTGACCTTTTGCTTACGACTTTCATAAAACTTTGTGAGAGAAAAACCGTATAAGCTTTGGTGCGACTGTCACAATATCTAAAGTAATATTATATTTTGCTTTTACACTATCATACTTCAAATGAAATGGAAAGTATAAATGAAAGGCTAAAAACCGGTTGAGCAGTAAATAATTTTTTTGTAATTTTTTTATATTCTTTATTTGTTTTTGCAACATTACGAGTACACCCTCATAAAATGAAAAATCTTAGTGTTTAGAAAAATTTCTAACAACGTTAAAGTCTTATGGGATGTCAAATGAATTTCCCTATTATTTTTCATTTTCATAACAGATTGTATTCACACTATCACATTTGCATTTTTGGCATGTCTTAATACAAAGTAGTATAGTGTGAAACGCCCTTTAGGGTAATTGAGAAGATGTTGATTTGGCGAATTTTGTATGAGAACTCCATCTTGACAGATTGATACCCCTTATCTATTATTTATCGCAAAATCAATTTTTATTATTGCTGTAGTAGGACTCAATCGTAAGAATAAAGATTCAAAGAACGACCGAAATATGAATAAACCGTTATTCGAAAACCTTTTTAAGTAAATCGAGTACGAAGTTTTGTTGTCTACTGTTTTTTTTTCGTTCTTTTAAAGCACAGGGTAATTTGCAAAATTGCCCTTTTAAATTAATTTCTTGAGGACATTCTGCTATTCTAAAATCCTTGAATTTTTATAAACAGTTTTTTTCAGTTTTCTCTCACGACAAGTGACGACGAGTGATAAAATTTTTAATAAAAATATTTTGTTATTATGTACTTTGGAAAAGATCTAGAAATCAATCACATCTTTTGTGCTTTTGGTTCGTACTCTTTAGCTACTTGGCGTGAAACTAAAGTACCGTTTTAGGTACTTATATAGTTCTTTTCCATTTTTTTTTGTTTGTTTTTGTACAGGCAAATAAATATGAATATTTACATAGATAATTTGAACTTAACAAGAGTATGTTTATAGGAAACAAATAAAATAAAAAATAAACTATTGTATTAAATAAATTAGAGCAATTGAAATTTAAGTAATGCTTAATATTTATTACAAATTTAAATAATAAAACTTTTAATTTGCTTTTCAATTTTATCGGTTTATTTAAAGAATTAGTTTAGTAGCAAATATTGTTAAGTATTGTTATTATTATTATTTCGTTTATATAAATATGTTTTTACTATATAAATATGTATTACTTAAATTGCTAATTATTGTTACCTTTTGTGGATGAGATGTTGTGTGAAGTAAATAAGAAAATTAATCGTTTTTGTTTTGTTGTTTATTTGAAATGCTTGGGGTAAATTTTTATTTAATAAAAATGTTGATTGGTTGTATGTTGGTTTTGATATGAATTTAAGTTTTAAATTTGTTTCTTGTGTGTGTATGTGTATTTTTTTTCTTCTTGTTCCTCATATCGTAAATATTTATTATGAGCTTTATTATTAATTTAAACATGTATGTATGCCAGTTATTTAATTAGTTTATAATTTAATTTTAAATTTAATTTGTGTTTGTTTTATTTGCTGCATTTTTTGTTTTGTGGTTTCGTGTTATAAAAATATGCATTGGTTGCAGTTTTTTTTTCCTTTTTCGCTTTTTTATTTATGATATAATTTGGTATGTTAATGTATTTTTCTTTTAGATGAATTACGATAATGATTTTGTGAGAGCTATGCGTTGAAAAAAAATTCCTAAATAAATTAAGTGGAATTAAATATAATACTATTTGTATCAATGATATTTGAACAATGATATTTTGGATTTTTCTTTTAACATTAAGTTTAATCCGCGTCTACTAAAACATGAATGACATTAATGGACAAAGAAGTATTAATTTCCAAATTTTCATACTCCAATACGAGTATATACTACGTTTATACTCGTACGTATGTACGTCTTATTTGCAAATAAAAACTGTTAGCATTGAACGTTTTGACGTATAAAGGGAATGTTAGATTTTTATTTGCATATACCTAAATCAGGAAATCCATTCCCGATTAATGGAACTATTTGGTAGAAGGTAGACAATTTGTACAAAGATTATATTATTTTTATCGATCAGTAAACATATCAGTCGAATAGCAACCCGCTTTTGTGGTGGTGGACTGTGAATGAAAAATTATAAAATACATATCCATATCCACATATATAATTATAATAGTGCTGCCTGTTGGTTAGAAAAGGATATTAAGTAAATTCTTTTTTTTTTTTAGTCAGCCGTATTTACTACCTGCAAACTATATTACTTTACAAACAGCGTACGTATTAACGTAGTAAGAAATTCCAGAAACCTTATAAAAACGCTTAAAATTGCCATTTGCGCAATTGTGCATATTTGTGAGACTTGTGTCAATATAACCTCCTTTTAAACTGTTGCACAAGTTTCAACAGTTCCTGTCAACTTCCTTTGAAACGTCATTATAAAAATCAAATAAAATACGAACAATTGAAATTTGTGTTTCAAAATTTTAATTTAAAAGGCAAAAGAAAAGACTCAATTGGTCACTAAAAATTCTTTGAAACGACATTCTGTTTTATTAAATGCACAATTGAACAGCGCAAGTTTACGAGTCAGCCCAACAGGGGCTGAATTTTTTTATGAATTTTCATAAAATTTTTGATATTTCATTTGCGAGAGTCAAACTACACATTTTGCGAGGTTTTTAAGCGTTTTTGTGGGGACCGTTAATATATTTAAATTTGCCAGATGAAATGTGGGTATTTAAATTTTTAAATTTTACTTCTATATTAACTAGTATTTATTTAAATAGATTTGTTGAATATTTTCGTTTAAATAAGGACGAATTTATTATCATTTTTTATTGGTTTTTTTTACTTTTTTTTGTATATTTCCTTACATTTTGTTTAAGTAAAATTAAACGATTTGAAAACGAATTTAAACTGGCATTATCGAAATGCGTCACATGTTAAAAACGTCTTTTTTTTCAATGAAACAAGATGGAATATGAAATCGTCACATACAAATTCATCACACTATTTGTCGATTTCAAAACGTTTTAACGTCGAAAACGATTTTCATCACATACATGACTATTTTAAAAAATATTTTTGAAAGTTATTTCAGATACAGTTTTTTTACTGCAATTTTTGAAAAAGATACATTACAGAACACGGTTTAAAAGTGATACATTTAGTTTTTCTGAATTAACGACTTTAAGAGAAACTGAGTTTTTAATTCATTAACGTAGGTTATGTTAGCTTAGGTGCGCGTCCCGTCAAATCCAAAAGAAACCAGCGCACTTGGGTCCCATTGTGTTCCCTCAGCGGAATCCGTCCTCACCCCGTCCGATCGGTCACAAACTATACAGAGTCCCGGATAAACATGCTTATACCCCTTACATCGTGTCCCGGTACCTCCGCTAAGTCCCGCAGGAAGGGGCACCTCATCGCAGACGCCCGCCTAATGGCGAGAGCGTAGCAGCAAGTGCTCAACCGTCTCCTCCTCCTCATCACGACAATTCCTGCAGACATCTTTATATGGGGTACCCCATTTTCTTGGTGTGCAGACCAATGTGACAATGGCCCATCAGAACCGCCACCGTCATCTGCCCATCGGTAATATTCTAAGTCTGGCGGTCCGCCGGGAGTCATACCGTGGTCAAGTCATCTTGGAAATCGAGCAGATTGTCTCATTCGACCACCCAGTCTGAGCAGTCCTGTAGAGCTCCCGCTCCCGCCGCCCCCTGCAGTATCCCATAAATGAGTAGATTGTTCCTCAAATATCAACATTTTTAGGTGCAGTGTTTCGAAACACAATATTCCATCGTATAAATTGAAACGTGACCATTATTATTTTTTTTTGTAAACCCTTTCAGGGTATTATATAATGAATTTATTTCTGTACTATAGAGACCCCCAAATTCCGGCACAGGGTTGCGTGTTAAATATTATCTTTACAATTTATAAACTTACGCCTTATGTCAAATGATTTATGAGCTTTAAGTGTTTTTCGTGCAAAAGTTTCATTTGTTGAGTTAGTAAGTGCAGCTTGAGTGCAATGAGTTTAAAGTGATGCGAAAATTTATAACATGAATGAAGTGAAAAACAGCAAAGGCTTTGAAGGATTTCAATGAGATTCAATTTTACTTTTGAAAAGTAGCTTTTACTTAAAAAAATTATTTTCTTAATATATATGTACATACATAATGGCTTTTGAAAGATATCCATTTCAAAGATACTTTTAAATACATTTTTAAACCGCCTATTTAAAGGTACGTTTTCAATAGTAAAGGAATTTGTAAATTGCATTTGTATTTGATATGTTTTTTTTAGAGGCTCCTGAAAAATATTGTTTATATCATTTGCCTTTTATAAAGACTATTCTGTAAAAAGTAGACTCGTATGTTGAATGGAATCAGTGAAAGTATGCCTTAAAGTATTCGTATGAAATAATTATACTTAAACTGACAATGCATCTCGACATTTTTTTTTAAGTTTTAAAACTTTTTCCTTGACAGTTATATTTATCCTTCACTCCTTTAACTGTTTGTTGTTCATTTAAATGAGGATGATTAACAATGATGTGAATATTATTAAGGGCTTCATGACATTTGTTTTACTTCTAAATTTAATATATAATTTCTTCGCAAAGTGATCCTCATTTTTAAGAAAATTTAATTTTTTATTAATTTTATTTAATACCAGTTATTGTTTTTTTCCGATATTAAATATTTTTATTATTATTAAAGATTTTTAAGCGATTTTTTTTCACAATTTTTAATGTGAAACATTTAAAAATTTAATGAAGTCAAACAGTTGCAAGTTAAAGTCTAAACCGGGATGGAGTTTAATGCATTAAATATTGATTTGTGATAATTTGAAGTTGTGACTTAAATAATTTTTTCTTATGCATAGATTTGGGAATTGGTTCAGAATTTTTTTTACGAATTTAGTTAATTTTGTTTTTTAAAATAAGCACTCTTAATTCAAGCTTTTGCTTATATATATTTTATGAAAACCATTTTATTTGAAAAATTTATGTAAATTGGTGTTTTGAATGCTTTAGCGTGTTTTAATAAAATTGTTTCTCATTTTTTTTTCAATTGTTGTTTATCCGTTCATAGGATGTATTCCTTTTCATTTAGGGTGATTTCTGTGAAGATGTAAACAAATTTTTATAAGTGCTTTTAAAAATATCGTAAATTAACAAGGTTTTTTAAATAATTTTCATTTGTTTCCGAAACAAATTATTTTACTTGCTATTATATTTTTAAGAACAAATCTACTTTCTTATATGTATATATGTACGAAATAAATTTTTAATGTTTCCTTTTTATTTTCTGTTTTCATTTTTTGTTAATAATTTATTCTTTCAAATATTGTTTTTTCACAAATTTTTTATCCACAAAAATTGTCTTGTTTTAGCGCTAGAAGATCTTTTGTTGTTGACTTTTGTTCTAAAATAATTAAACAAACTTTTTAACATATTAATTATTTTGAGTCTTATGCCGATGCCTAAACGGGTTTTATTAAAAAATACCTTTTTTTAGTAAACTAAAAAATAGCAATTTTATTTTGAGGTAGATAAAAATAATTTATATAGCTTTATATTATGAAAAACTGTAGAACTTTAAAATAAATATTAAAAGTTGTTGAAAAAATAATATAGGGTCGCCCAATTATAAAATTTCTCTTTAAACACTTTTTTACTTCTTCTTTCCATATTTTTGTTTCTTCCTTATTACTTCTATTAATGTCAGCTGCCAATATTGCAAGGAATCATTGCAAATGTATTGTAAATATAAACTATGGTTTTCAGCGTGTTTTTATATTTATTTATATCAGGGTAGCATATCTTTAAAACTGTATATTTTGTTAGTGTAAAGTAAAAAATTACAAAACAATTTTGTAAATGTGATGCAAGGCTATTTGCACTAGATTGTGAAATGGACTACTATTTTCCTTTCAATCTACTTCTAAGCCTCACATTATTTTTAACAAACAAAAAGCAGAAGGGATTAATTAAAATGAAACAAAAAAAAAAGAAGCAGAAGAAATTAACTGAAATGAAACAATATTGCTTTAATTAAGCGCACTTAAAAATGAAATCTATTTCAGCTAAAAGAAAAAAAATCATAAAATTTTTTGATATTTTCACTTAAAATAATATCACAAATTGGTCAGTAAATAAGTTTAATTTTCGTTTGCCAATAAAAAAATATTCAAATTATTTTCATTTCAAATGCTTTTTACAAAACATTTGCGTTCAACATATCTAGAAAATTATGCCCTGGGTAACTAAAATAGCCTTTCGAATCAATAGCTTTATGAAAAGGGTGAACAAAAAGCAATAATTTGATTCCAATGAATTTATATATAAAATAATTGCTTCCTTTGAAGGAAAGAATATATTTGTATAAATTGTATTGTAACTTGCGTTAGCAAGCAATTTGTTCTAGTCAAATTAGAGCAGAATCTCTGCTAACAATCGAACCTAGAAATGATAATTAAAATTTGTTTAAACCTTTGTGTGTTAATAAAATTATTTCTGAAACTACAATTTATATGTACATTAGACCGTACCACCTTACAGGCAAAAAAATAGTCCGTACACACCCGTATTTTTGGACACTAATTTAAAAAAAAAAAATTTCCAGCAGATCTGTTTCTACCACCCTAATGTCAGAAAATTAAAGCTCGTCTAAAATAATAAAGTTTTGCTAAGGAAGTAATTCGATAATTCCAGCATAAACATTTTAAAATTTAATTATACTAAAAGAATTTAAAAATTAAGCGAAAATAATATGTTGGAAATTTTAATCAATCATATTTCGACGCGAATTAAATTCTTAGCAAAAGTATATTAGGGGGTGTACGGGAAAATTTTTTTTGAGGTACAAATTGACTTGACGTTCTTTGAGCCTTTTTGTTATCAAGTTTCTTTGTGAACAACTATTCAATAGTAATGTTGATATGAAGAAACGATGAGTGGTACTTATAAAAATGTTCTATAAATGTTGAACGAATACATTGTAAAAACAGTTAATTTTTTTAAATCATTTCTCGTAACAAAAAAAAAAAGATAAAAGTATAATTTTACTATCGTGTTAAAATTCTACAGGCTTCAAAAAACTTTTCTAAAACTGAGTTACTTTCAATTTCATGAACTTTATATAACTGCAATATGCAAAAGTCAAATTGATTTTTTTAATATTGAGCAGAACACTGTTTCAGATTTATTTCAATATTTAAATGTTCATTTATTTATTTCAAAGGAATGTTCATAAAAATGGATTTTAACTTTTGGTTCGAGAATAAAACCGGATGAGATAGTTCAAACAAGCTGCCTTTTTTTATACACAGCTATGCGACCAATTATGTCATACATTAACGGCTAACATTTGTATACATTTCAGTAAAATTTAAAAACTACTGTCGGTCAATATCGCATGCCGTATGTACTGCTACATCTTTATTGAATAAAAAAAAAATATCCCAAGATGTTCTCAATTCAATCAGAATTCTAAGAGAATTGTTGTTATAGATATTGATATTCATTTTGTATTCACGATTTTATGCTTTTTTCATTAAAAATTAGTCAAATCAACTTGGGTTAGGTCGGCAGGTTATTAGATATAAAGGTAAAGAAAGGTCCCAGCCCACTTGGGTCCAATTTATTTTGGTCTCACTATGGATACCTGTTGTGAGTGAAAAAAAAACTTTCACGTGTTGTAGTGATACAGACCATAGTCTCTGCTAGTAATCGAACCTATAACCCCCAACTGATAAACTAGAACACTACTCACTAGACTACCACTCCACCCAAAATCAACTTTCTAATGAATAAATCTTTTTCTCTTTTTCCAGAAATTATGGAATACATTCAGTATACTTGTGTCCATATGTATAACAAATACAGCGGTGAGTTAAATTTAAAGAAATTATTGTACTTATGGAAATAGAAAATCTATTTAAATTTTACATTCTATTTTATGAAGGATATTTATTATTTTTATGGAGTCCCTGCTAATAGAAAAAATAAGTCTGTGGGTCTTTGACAATACAACTTCCAGAGTTTTTATTACATGTACATTTTTGGAAATAAGTTTATTTTTCATATATAGGATGTGTGTGAAACGGTAGCAATGTACTCTGATCTGAAGAGTAAATTTTGACAGTTGCTGGTTAATAAAATTTCAGACACAACCAAAAGAATTTCTGGCAAGCGGCAAATTATAAACTTAAAGTGAAAAGGAAAAGAAAAACTTGAAAAAAAAATTAGTAAATTCACAGTAAAATGGAAAGAGCCATCTGCAAAAAGTCAAAAAAGAATTATGTTACGTGTAAGTATCCTGTTGATTATATTTGAAAAAAAATATATTTTCTACCATCTTTATAGGGAGTAATTCGGAGGGCATTTTTTTGTGGACAAACGCATAGAAAGATATATTTGGCAAGAACGCAAGGCTGGAAGGTGGTGCATAGTTTATGCTGAAAATTAAAAACAATTGACATCTTTGTAGACAATATTGTTCGTGTTATTCGTGAGAGCATAACTGGCCTTATGCTCGAAAAGGTGTCTCCAAATTGGACTTCAAAAATTAACTTAGTTAAGAGCAGACATAATGACTGTAGTATTGATCTTTCGAATAAAAGCGTTTTTTATTAAAATTTAATCGTTTTTTTTTTCTACAAATTCAAGGAGTTCTATTACGATTAAAAAACATCATTTACATTTATTTTGTATGCACGCGTAAATCATATATGGCATCGCATGGTCTTATTTATAAAAATAAATTTTGATATATTAAAGGATTATAAAAAGAAGTTCCATATAAAAAAGGTTTTTATTAAGACTTTGTAAGCCAGAAATATTTTTATGAAAAAGAAGCGCCTTGAAAATGTACAATTAATTATGATATAAAAAAACTGGAAAAAGTCGACTAAGTGCTTTTGTCAAAGGTCCACAGATTTGTAACATTATGTATACATAGATATTTCAATAGTGAGCCAACTCGATGTAGGAAAATATACACACAGGGTGGAGAGATTTTCCCATGCTATCTCATATATCAATCTGACAGGAGTCAAAGATCCGCATGAATTCGAGTCACATTGTGTTTACGTACTTTCTTCAAAGGCTCTGAATGCTATACTGAACTTGACTGCCATAGATCTGTACGTAATGTCCACATAGTTTAGTGCGGCTGCAAGATTGGCGGCGACTGGTCGATGAACGTCAAGAACTTAGGGACATGTGTGAATTTTGGACCGGCTACCTCCAGACCTGAGGAAAGGGTCGAATTAAATGGTGGACTTCCAAAGGACTTCCAAGTCCTTTTCCCGTATAGGATGCGATGGATAAGGGAACAAATGCGACAGCAGGGTCTACACTGACAGATCAAGTTCTGCAGAGTTGGATCTGGGATCTTCTCAGGTGACCTTCGCATGCATCAATTGTGCCGTCTTCCGGATGGGTTAATTGTCTTTCAGGCTGAAATACCGGCCATAAGTGAAGCAGACAGGATGCTGTGGAGGAGGAAAGTGCGCGTGGGCACTACTGTCATCTGGGTTCGGGGACATATCCAGTTCTTCTGCAATGGAAGAGGCTGGGTCAGCTATGGACGTGTCCGACGCGACGGTTGCATTGACGTTTACCGTCATAAGGAACACAATCAGGCACTATCATTTCTATTTGCTAGGTGGGAAGGAGGTTATGGTCTCGGTTCTGCAATAAGTGCTCGGGAGTAACTCTCGGCTGGTCGAGGTATTGACGAGTCACTAGGCGATCCGCAGAGTAGACGGGTTTTCAACTGCTCTACGGATATAGTTCATCTATTCACTGGATCCATACCTCTTTATAGATTAGGACTCAGACGAGTGTGCGGTATCATCAAAACGGAATCTTTCGATTCTACCTGAGTGCTTGTATGCAAGTAACCACGTAAGCCGACCATCCAGCCAGAAAAATAACGGAATAAATTTGTCTTTTCATAAAAAGTCAGGTCTCAAGTTGTCGTTTTTGTCCCTTTCGTGAAGAAGGAAAATAAAGCAATCAATAAAGATCTTATAAAATAATTGAAAATTCCAAGCAGTACGATTATTATATTTATGAAACAAGATTTCTTAAATATATAAAATATATTCTTTAAAATCGTGACTAACAGCATTAAGGGGTAATTCCAGTATTGATTTGCTAATTTTAATTAAATTATGAAATAGTTCAATAAATTTAAAAAAAAAAAATATTGTTTTATGTACACGAATATTCTAAATTATTAAAAAATTAAATAACTTTAAAAATAAATAAAACTAATTTAAAAATTAAGAACTAAAACTAAACTAAACTAAAAAAAATTATATTATAATATACATTTTAAACACATTTTATGCTCTCCATCTTGAATTTTATCTGCTATTTGGCCTTTTCCTAAAGTACAAATAAATAAAACAACTTAATAAATCTAGGAAAACATAAATGCTCTGCTTTTTTTCAATTTCTCATTCATTCACTTGCACTTATTAGGTCAATAGCTCGATCGAATGCTCGCCTGATCGTTTGTTTGGCAATTTCCGTTTTGCTCTCGCTTTTCTCGAATTGTAAAATTTTTATTAACACATCAAGTAAATTTTACAATTATTTTGTGTTCCATCATCATCTGCTTTGGTCAAAATAAATCCTCTATTTTCATCAAGAACTCAAAATTATTTAAATATGTTTAAATTTTATTTAAATACGTTTATGATTTCATTATTTTAGTCTAAAATTTTTATTTAGATTTTTTATTCAACAATCTTCCAGCGCTTTCGTTTTGTCATACAAAGTCCAACTCGGAACGCGTTTTATACATTTTACGTTCCATGGTACGTTCAAACCATTTCTTTATCTCTGCCACTATTAACACTGAAGAGGTGAGCGAGAGCAAAAATAGTATGTCGTAGGCTGAGAGGGCTTCGGTTTGAAATACCATTTGCAGGGGTGGAAAATAGATAACCAACATTTGACCAATTATGGAAAAGCCTACAGCCAATAGGAACATTTTATTAGAAGTCAGGCCAATAGTGAAAACACTTTTAGTTTGTGAGCGGCAGGAGAGAGCATTAAACATATCGAAGAATACGAAGCAGGTAAAAGTCATGGTAGTATCTCGCTTGGTCTTACCCAAAGAGCCATCAATCATTTCCCTTTGAAATACCCACAAGGTACCCAAGATAATAATGCTGGCACTCAAGAGCACGTTAACGATGACAGATTTCGTTATCATAGGTTGTTTTACATTGCGGGGTTTCTGTTTCAGTACATCGTGATCCACAGGCTCGACGCCCAAACTCTGGGCTGGTGGTCCATCCATAATAATGTTGATCCAAAGTATTTGCATGGCATTCAAGGGATTCGCTATACCCATTAACGTCGCCAATGCAATCAATGATAAAGCAGCTATTGACGTACTCAGTTGAAATCTAACAAAGTTTCGTATGTTGTAAAATATGGCTTTGCCTTCCTCAATTGCAGCTCTGCAAAACAAATTAAAAAATTTCCTAAAGTAAATCACGTTCTTTAAAAATTCAAAGCTTTTGTTAAATTTACATTATGGTGTGGAAATCATCATTGACCAAAATCATATCGGCTGCTTCTTTACACACATCCGTACCATTTTTACCCATAGCTATACCTATATCTGCTTTTTTCAAGGCCACGCCATCATTGACACCATCTCCTGTCATGCCTACTATATTACCGGTCCTTTGTAATGACTTGACAATGGCCAATTTGTGTCTTGGTGTGACGCGGTAGAAAACACTTACGTTATTTGCTACTTTATCCAATTGGTGATCGTTCATTTGATCCATTTCGAGACCCGATAATGTCTGATGATGTATGGTATCAATACCAATGAGACTGGCTGAAAAGAAGGGAGAAGGAAAAGAAAAGTTGGATAAGGTTTTTTTTATTTTAATTATTATTTTTTTTAAATAGGCTTCTTGTAGTTTTGAAACAAAAAATTAGTTCATTAAAACATCTATACATACATACATATAGGTAGGTGGGAGGTAAGCTATACCAAGTCAAATTTTGGAAATTTTACAGGAGCCTTAGCCGAAATATTTTACATTTTTATGACATTCTTAATAAAATTACGCCATATAATGTTGCAGTTACTTATTGAAATGATCTTTGTGTTCTTTGCATCGTATGATTGTATTGAAACATGCAGTACCAAATCCAAGAAGAAAAGGTGTGCTACTTCTCAAAAACAATACAAGGCTACAACAATATTTTTTTACCATACAACAAGGATTGAAAAGTGCACTCTTTACCACGCCGATTTAGGGGCTAAAAACTCGGTTGTAAACACACTAATGGTGATTTAATTTCTTTCACAAAAATTACACCTTGTTAAAATGTACCAATGCCATTCATTAATGAACGAGAATGTAACGGTAATTATGAAAAATTGGGACACCACATTCGTAACATCTAAAAAATATGTTTGTTTGAATAAATCATGTTTCGGACCTTTCAATTGGTATACTATTCCAGACCCTACTGCAGATTCCCTGGAAAACAATCGAATATTCCCTATGCAGATTTAGATTCTACTGCTTCGGAGCTTTCATTTGGTATACTGCAACCCCATGTAGGTCCTCTGCATAGCGGCCGGTAGTACGCTTTTTGTAGTACAATGCGCATTTTCTACATCCAGCCCTACTCCAGCCGCTACTGCAGCTTCCCTGGGAAGGAATCGGCAATTCCCTATGCAGATTTAGATTCTACTGCTTCGGAGCTTTCATTTGGTATACTGCAACCGCATGTAGGTCCTCTGCATAGCGGCCGGTAGTACGCTTTTTGTAGTACAATGCGCATTTTCTACATCCAGCCCTATTCCAGCCGCTACTGCAGCTTCCCTGGGAAGGAATCGGCTATTCCCTATGCAGGTTTAGATTCTACTGCTTCGGAGCTTTCATTTGGTATACTGCAACCGCATGTAGGTCCTCTGCATAGCGGCCGGTAGTACGCTTTTAGTAGTACAATGCGCATTTTCTACATCCAGTCCTATTCCAGCCGCTACTGCAGCTTCCCTGGGAAGGAATCGGCTATTCCCTATGCAGATTTAGATTCTACTGCTTCGGAGCTTTCATTTGGTATACTGCAACCGCATGTAGGTCCTCTGCATAGCGGCCGGTAGTACGCTTTTTGTAGTACAATGCGCATTTTCTACATCCAGCCCTATTCCAGCCGCTACTGCAGCTTCCCTGGGAAGGAATCGGCTATTCCCTATGCAGATTTAGATTCTACTGCTTCGGAGCTTTCATTTGGTATACTGCAACCGCATGTAGGTCCTCTGCATAGCGGCCGGTAGTACGCTTTTTGTAGTACAATGCGCATTTTCTACATCCAGCTCTATTCCAGCCGCTACTGCAGCTTACCTGGGAAGGAATCGGGTATTCCCTATGCAGATTTAGATTCTACTGCTTCGGAGCTTTCATTTGGTATACTGCAACCCCATGTAGGTCCTCTGCATAGCGGCCGGTAGTACGCTTTTTGTAGTACAATGCGCATTTTCTACATCCAGCCCTATTCCAGCCGCTACTGCAGCTTCCCTGGGAAGGAATCGGCAATTCCCTATGCAGATTTAGATTCTACTGCTTCGGAGCTTTCATTTGGTATACTGCAACCGCATGTAGGTCCTCTGCATAGCGGCCGGTAGTACGCTTTTTGTAGTACAATGCGCATTTTCTACATCCAGCCCTATTCCAGCCGCTACTGCAGCTTCCCTGGGAAGGAATCGGTTATTCCCTATGCAGATTTAGATTCTACTGCTTCGGAGCTTTCATTTGGTATACTGCAACCGCATGTAGGTCCTCTGCATAGCGGCCGGTAGTACGCTTTTTGTAGTACAATGCGCATTTTCTACATCCAGCCCTATTCCAGCCGCTACTGCAGCTTCCCTGGGAAGGCATCGGCTATTCCCTATGCAGATTTAGGTTCTACTGCTTCGGAGCTTTCATTTGGTATACTGCAACCGCATGTAAGTCCTCTGCATAGCGGCCGGTAGTACGCTTTTAGTAGTACAATGCGCATTTTGTACATCCAGCCCTATTCCAGCCGCTACTGCAGCTTCCCTGGGAAGGAATCGGGTATTCCCTATGCAGATGCAGAGGACCTACATGCGGTTGCAGTATACCAAATGAAAGCTCCGAAGCAGTAGAATCTAAATCTGCATAGGGAATACCCGATTCCTTCCCAGGGAAGCTGCAGTAGCGGCTGGAATAGGGCTGGATGTACAAAATGCGCATTGTACTACTAAAAGCGTACTACCGGCCGCTATGCAGAGGACTTACATGCGGTTGCAGTATACCAAATGAAAGCTCCGAAGCAGTAGAATCTAAATCTGCATAGGGAATTGCCGATTCCTTCCCAGGGAAGCTGCAGTAGCGGCTGGAATAGGGCTGGATGTAGAAAATGCGCATTGTACTACAAAAAGCGTACTACCGGCCGCTATGCAGAGGACCTACATGCGGTTGCAGTATACCAAATGAAAGCTCCGAAGCAGTAGAATCTAAATCTGCATAGGGCATAGCCGATTCCTTCCCAGGGAAGCTGCAGTAGCAGCTGGAATAGGGCTGGATGTAGAAAATGCGCATTGTACTACTAAAAGCGCACTACCGGCCGCTATGCAGAGGACCTACATGCGGTTGCAGTATACCAAATGAAAGCTCCGAAGCAGTAGAATCTAAATCTGCATAGGGAATTGCCGATTCCTTCCCAGGGAAGCTGCAGTAGCGGCTGGAATAGGGCTGGATGTAGAAAATGCGCATTGTACTACAAAAAGCGTACTACCGGCCGCTATGCAGAGGACCTACATGCGGTTGCAGTATACCAAATGAAAGCTCCGAAGCAGTAGAATCTAAATCTGCATAGGGAATAGCCGATTCCTTCCCAGGGAAGCTGCAGTAGCGGCTGGAATAGGACTGGATGTAGAAAATGCGCATTGTACTACTAAAAGCGTACTACCGGCCGCTATGCAGAGGACCTACATGCGGTTGCAGTATACCAAATGAAAGCTCCGAAGCAGTAGAATCTAAATCTGCATTGGGAATAGCTGATTCCTTCCCAGGGAAGCTGCAGTAGCGGCTGGAATAGGGCTGGATGTAGAAAATGCGCATTGTACTACTAAAAGCGTACTACCGGCCGCTATGCAGAGGACCTACATGCGGTTGCAGTATACCAAATGAAAGCTCCGAAGCAGTAGAATCTAAATCTACATAGGGAATAGCCGATTCCTTCCCAGGGAAGGTGCAGTAGCGGCTGGAATAGGGCAGAATGTAGAAAATGCGCATTGTACTACTAAAAGCGTACTACCGGCCGTTATGCAGGGGACCTACATGCGGTTGCAGTATACCAAATGAAAGCTCCGAAGCAGTAGAATCTAAATCTGCATAGGGAATAGCCGATGCCTTCCGAGGGAAGCTGCAGTAGCGGCTGGAATAGGACTGGATGTAGAAAATGCGATTGTACTACTAAAAGCGTACTACCGGCCGCTATGCAGAGGACCTACATGCGGTTGCAGTATACCAAATGAAAGCTCCGAAGCAGTAGAATCTAAATCTGCATTGGGAATAGCTGATTCCTTCCCAGGGAAGCTGCAGTAGCGGCTGGAATAGGGCTGGATGTACAAAATGCGCATTGTACTACTAAAAGCGTACTACCGGCCGCTATGCAGAGGACTTACATGCGGTTGCAGTATACCAAATGAAAGCTCCGAAGCAGTAGAATCTAAATCTGCATAGGGAATTGCCGATTCCTTCCCAGGGAAGCTGCAGTAGCGGCTGGAATAGGGCTGGATGTAGAAAATGCGCATTGTACTACAAAAAGCGTACTACCGGCCGCTATGCAGAGGACCTACATGCGGTTGCAGTATACCAAATGAAAGCTCCGAAGCAGTAGAATCTAAATCTGCATAGGGCATAGCCGATTCCTTCCCAGGGAAGCTGCAGTAGCGGCTGGAATAGGGCTGGATGTAGAAAATGCGCATTGTACTACTAAAAGCGCACTACCGGCCGCTATGCAGAGGACCTACATGCGGTTGCAGTATACCAAATGAAAGCTCCGAAGCAGTAGAATCTAAATCTGCATAGGGAATAGCCGATGCCTTCCGAGGGAAGCTGCAGTAGCGGCTGGAATAGGGCTGGATGTAGAAAATGCGCATTGTACTACAAAAAGCGTACTACCGGCCGCTATGCAGAGGACCTACATGCGGTTGCAGTATACCAAATGAAAGCTCCGAAGCAGTAGAATCTAAATCTGCATAGGGAATAGCCGATTCCTTCCCAGGGAAGCTGCAGTAGGGGCTGGAATATGGCTGGATGTAGAAAATGCGCATTGTACTACTAAAAGCGTACTACCGGCCGCTATGCAGAGGACCTACATGCGGTTGCAGTATACCAAATGAAAGCTGCGAAGCAGTAGAATCTAAATCTGCATAGGGAATAGCCGATTCCTTCCCAGGGAAGCTGCAGTAGCGGCTGGAATAGGGCTGGATGTAGAAAATGCGCATTGTACTACAAAAAGCGTACTACCGGCCGCTATGCAGATGACCTACATGCGGTTGCAGTATACCAAATGAAAGCTCCGAAGCAGTAGAATCTAAATCTGCATAGGGAATAGCCGATTCCTTTCCAGGGAAGCTGCAGTAGCGGCTGGAATAGGACTGGATGTAGAAAATGCGCATTGTACTACTAAAAGCGTACTACCGGCCGCTATGCAGAGGACCTACATGCGGTTGCAGTATACCAAATGAAAGCTCCGAAGCAGTAGAATCTAAATCTGCATTGGGAATAGCTGATTCCTTCCCAGGGAAGCTGCAGTAGCGGCTGGAATAGGGCTGGATGTAGAAAATGCGCATTGTACTACTAAAAGCGTACTACCGGCCGCTATGCAGAGGACCTACATGCGGTTGCAGTATACCAAATGAAAGCTCCGAAGCAGTAGAATCTAAATCTGCATAGGGAATAGCCGATTCCTTCCCAGGGAGGCTGCAGTAGCGGCTGGGATAGGGCTGGATGTAGAAAATGCGCATTGTACTACTAAAAGCGTACTACCGGCCGCTATGCAGACGACCTACATGCGGTTGCAGTATACCAAATGAAAGCTCCGAAGCAGTAGAATCTAAATCTGCATAGGGAATACCCGATTCCTTCCCAGGGAAGCTGCAGTAGCGGCTGGAATAGGGCTGGATGTAGAAAATGCGCATTGTACTACAAAAAGCGTACTACCGGCCGCTATGCAGAGAACCTACATGCGGTTGCAGTATACCAAATGAAAGCTCCGAAGCAGTAGAATCTAAATCTGCATAGGAAATAGCCGATTCCTTCCCAGGGAACCTGCAGTAGCGGCTGGAATAGGGTTGGATGTAGAAAATGCGCATTGTACTACAAAAAGCGTACTACCGGCCGCTATGCAGAGGACCTACATGCGGTTGCAGTATACCAAATGAAAGCTCCGAAGCAGTAGAATCTAAATCTGCATAGGGAATAGCCGATTCCTTCCCAGGGAAGCTGCAGTAGCGGCTGGATGTAGAAAATGCGCATTGTACTACAAAAAGCGTACTACCGGCCGCTATGCAGAGGACCTACATGCGGTTGCAGTATACCAAATGAAAGCTCCGAAGCAGTAGAATCTAAATCTGCATAGGGAATAGCCGATTCCTTCCCAGGGAAGCTGCAGTAGCGGCTGGAATAGGGCTGGATGTAGAAAATGCGCATTGTACTACAAAAAGCGTACTACCGGCCGCTATGCAGAGGACCTACATGCGGTTGCAGTATACCAAATGAAAGCTCCCAAGCAGTAGAATCTAAATCTGCATAGGGAATAGCCGATTCCTTCCCAGGGAAGCTGCAGTAGCGGCTGGAATAGGGCTGGATGTAGAAAATGCGCATTGTACTACAAAAAGCGTACTACCGGCCGCTATGCAGAGGACCTACATGCGGTTGCAGTATACCAAATGAAAGCTCCGAAGCAGTAGAATCTAAATCTGCATAGGGAATAGCCGATTCCTTCCCAGGGAAGCTGCAGTAGGGGCTGGAATATGGCTGGATGTAGAAAATGCGCATTGTACTACTAAAAGCGTACTACCGGCCGCTATGGAGAGCACCTACATGCAGTTGTAGTATACCAAATGAAAGCTCCGAAGCAGTAGAATCTAAATCTGCATAGGGAATAGCCGATTCCTTCCCAGGGAAGCTGCAGTAGCGGCTGGAATAGGGCTGGCTGTAGAAAATGCGCATTGTACTACAAAAAGCGTACTACCGGCCGCTATGCAGAGGACCTACATGCGGTTGCAGTATACCAAATGAAAGCTCCGAAGCAGTAGAATCTAAATCTGCATAGGGAATAGCCGATTCCTTCCCAGGGAAGCTGCAGTAGCGGCTGGAATAGGGCTGGATGTAGAAAATGCGCATTGTACTACAAAAAGCGTACTACCGGCCGCTATGCAGAGGACCTACATGCGGTTGCAGTATACCAAATGAAAGCTCCCAAGCAGTAGAATCTAAATCTGCATAGGGAATAGCCGATTCCTTCCCAGGGAAGCTGCAGTAGCGGCTGGAATAGGGCTGGATGTAGAAAATGCGCATTGTACTACAAAAAGCGTACTACCGGCCGCTATGCAGAGGACCTACATGCGGTTGCAGTATACCAAATGAAAGCTCCGAAGCAGTAGAATCTAAATCTGCATAGGGAATAGCCGATTCCTTCCCAGGGAAGCTGCAGTAGCGGCTGGAATAGGGCTGGATGTAGAAAATGCGCATTGTACTACTAAAAGCGTACTACCGGCCGCTATGCAGAGGACCTACATGCGGTTGCAGTATACCAAATGAAAGCTCCGAAGCAGTCGAATCTAAATCTGCATAGGGAATAGCCGATTCCTTCCCAGGGAGGCTGCAGTAGCGGCTGGGATAGGGCTGGATGTAGAAAATGCGCATTGTACTACTAAAAGCGTACTACCGGCCGCTATGCAGACGACCTACATGCGGTTGCAGTATACCAAATGAAAGCTTCGAAGCAGTAGAATCTAAATCTGCATAGGGAATAGCCGATTCCTTCCCAGGGAAGCTGCAGTAGCGGCTGGAATAGGGCTGGATGTAGAAAATGCGCATTGTACTACAAAAAGCGTACTACCGGCCGCTATGCAGAGGACCTACATGCGGTTGCAGTATACCAAATGAAAGCTCCGAAGCAGTAGAATCTAAATCTGCATAGGGAATAGCCGATTCCTTTCCAGGGAAGCTGCAGTAGCGGCTGGAATAGGACTGGATGTAGAAAATGCGCATTGTACTACTAAAAGCGTACTACCGGCCGCTATGCAGAGGACCTACATGCGGTTGCAGTATACCAAATGAAAGCTCCGAAGCAGTAGAATCTAAATCTGCATTGGGAATAGCTGATTCCTTCCCAGGGAAGCTGCAGTAGCGGCTGGAATAGGGCTGGATGTAGAAAATGCGCATTGTACTACTAAAAGCGTACTACCGGCCGCTATGCAGAGAACCTACATGCGGTTGCAGTATACCAAATGAAAGCTCCGAAGCAGTAGAATCTAAATCTGCATAGGGAATAGCCGATTCCTTCCCAGGGAAGCTGCAGTAGCGGCTGGAATAGGGCTGGATGTAGAAAATGCGCATTGTACTACAAAAAGCGTACTACCGGCCGCTATGCAGAGGACCTACATGCGGTTGCAGTATACCAAATGAAAGCTCCGAAGCAGTAGAATCTAAATCTGCATAGGGAATAGCCGATTCCTTTCCAGGGAAGCTGCAGTAGCGGCTGGAATAGGACTGGATGTAGAAAATGCGCATTGTACTACTAAAAGCGTACTACCGGCCGCTATGCAGAGGACCTACATGCGGTTGCAGTATACCAAATGAAAGCTCCGAAGCAGTAGAATCTAAATCTGCATAGGGAATAGCTGATTCCTTCCCAGGGAAGCTGCAGTAGCGGCTGGAATAGGGCTGGATGTAGAAAATGCGCATTGTACTACTAAAAGCGTACTACCGGCCGCTATGCAGAGGACCTACATGCGGTTGCAGTATACCAAATGAAAGCTCCGAAGCAGTAGAATCTAAATCTGCATTGGGAATAGCTGATTCCTTCCCAGGGAAGCTGCAGTAGCGGCTGGAATAGGGCTGGATGTAGAAAATGCGCATTGTACTACTAAAAGCGTACTACCGGCCGCTATGCAGAGGACCTACATGCGGTTGCAGTATACCAAATGAAAGCTCCGAAGCAGTAGAATCTAAATCTGCATTGGGAATAGCTGATTCCTTCCCAGGGAAGCTGCAGTAGCGGCTGGAATAGGGCTGGATGTAGAAAATGCGCATTGTACTACTAAAAGCGTACTACCGGCCGCTATGCAGAGGACCTACATGCGGTTGCAGTATACCAAATGAAAGCTCCGAAGCAGTAGAATCTAAATCTGCATAGGGAATAGCCGATTCCTTCCCAGGGAGGCTGCAGTAGCGGCTGGGATAGGGCTGGATGTAGAAAATGCGCATTGTACTACTAAAAGCGTACTACCGGCCGCTATGCAGACGACCTACATGCGGTTGCAGTATACCAAATGAAAGCTCCGAAGCAGTAGAATCTAAATCTGCATAGGGAATACCCGATTCCTTCCCAGGGAAGCTGCAGTAGCGGCTGGAATAGGGCTGGATGTAGAAAATGCGCATTGTACTACAAAAAGCGTACTACCGGCCGCTATGCAGAGAACCTACATGCGGTTGCAGTATACCAAATGAAAGCTCCGAAGCAGTAGAATCTAAATCTGCATAGGAAATAGCCGATTCCTTCCCAGGGAACCTGCAGTAGCGGCTGGAATAGGGTTGGATGTAGAAAATGCGCATTGTACTACAAAAAGCGTACTACCGGCCGCTATGCAGAGGACCTACATGCGGTTGCAGTATACCAAATGAAAGCTCCGAAGCAGTAGAATCTAAATCTGCATAGGGAATAGCCGATTCCTTCCCAGGGAAGCTGCAGTAGCGGCTGGAATAGGGCTGGATGTAGAAAATGCGCATTGTACTACTAAAAGCGTACTACCGGCCGCTATGCAGAGGACCTACATGCGGTTGCAGTATACCAAATGAAAGCTCCGAAGCAGTAGAATCTAAATCTGCATTGGGAATAGCTGATTCCTTCCCAGGGAAGCTGCAGTAGCGGCTGGAATAGGGCTGGATGTAGAAAATGCGCATTGTACTACTAAAAGCGTACTACCGGCCGCTATGCAGAGGACCTACATGCGGTTGCAGTATACCAAATGAAAGCTCCGAAGCAGTAGAATCTAAATCTGCATAGGGAATAGCCGATTCCTTCCCAGGGAGGCTGCAGTAGCGGCTGGGATAGGGCTGGATGTAGAAAATGCGCATTGTACTACTAAAAGCGTACTACCGGCCGCTATGCAGACGACCTACATGCGGTTGCAGTATACCAAATGAAAGCTCCGAAGCAGTAGAATCTAAATCTGCATAGGGAATACCCGATTCCTTCCCAGGGAAGCTGCAGTAGCGGCTGGAATAGGGCTGGATGTAGAAAATGCGCATTGTACTACAAAAAGCGTACTACCGGCCGCTATGCAGAGAACCTACATGCGGTTGCAGTATACCAAATGAAAGCTCCGAAGCAGTAGAATCTAAATCTGCATAGGAAATAGCCGATTCCTTCCCAGGGAACCTGCAGTAGCGGCTGGAATAGGGTTGGATGTAGAAAATGCGCATTGTACTACAAAAAGCGTACTACCGGCCGCTATGCAGAGGACCTACATGCGGTTGCAGTATACCAAATGAAAGCTCCGAAGCAGTAGAATCTAAATCTGCATAGGGAATAGCCGATTCCTTCCCAGGGAAGCTGCAGTAGCGGCTGGATGTAGAAAATGCGCATTGTACTACTAAAAGCGTACTACCGGCCGCTATGCAGGGGACCTACATGCGGTTGCAGTATACCAAATGAAAGCTCCGAAGCAGTAGAATCTAAATCTGCATAGGGAATAGCCGATTCCTTCCCAGGGAAGCTGCAGTAGCGGCTGGAATAGGGCTGGATGTAGAAAATGCGCATTGTACTACAAAAAGCGTACTATCGGCCGCTAGGCAGAGGACCTACATGCGGTTGCAGTATACCAAATGAAAGCTCAGAAGCAGTAGAATCTAAATCTGCATAGGGAATACCCGATTCCTTCCCAGGGAAGCTGCAGTAGCGGCTGGAATAGGGCTGGATGTAGAAAATGCGCATTGTACCACAAAAAGCGTACTACCGGCCGCTATGCAGAGGACCTACATGCGGTTGCAGTATACCAAATGAAAGCTCAGAAGCAGTAGAATCGAAATCTGCATAGGGAATAGCCGATTCCTTCCGAGGGAAGCTGCAGTAGCGGCTGGAATAGGGCTGGATGTAGAAAATGCGCATTGTACTACAAAAAGCGTACTACCGGCCGCTATGCAGAGGACCTACATGCGGTTGCAGTATACCAAATGAAAGCTCCGAAGCAGTAGAATCTAAATCTGCATAGGGAATAGCCGATTCCTTCCCAGGGAAGCTGCAGTAGCGGCTGGAATAGGGCTGGATGTAGAAAATGCGCATTGTACTACAAAAAGCGTACTACCGGCCGCTATGCAGAGGACCTACATGCGGTTGCAGTATACCAAATGAAAGCTCCGAAGCAGTAGAATCTAAATCTGCATAGGGAATAGCCGATTCCTTCCCAGGGAAGCTGCAGTAGCGGCTGGAATAGGGCTGGATGTAGAAAATGCGCATTGTACTACAAAAAGCGTACTACCGGCCGCTATGCAGAGGACCTACATGCGGTTGCAGTATACCAAATGAAAGCTCCCAAGCAGTAGAATCTAAATCTGCATAGGGAATAGCCGATTCCTTCCCAGGGAAGCTGCAGTAGCGGCTGGAATAGGGCTGGATGTAGAAAATGCGCATTGTACTACAAAAAGCGTACTACCGGCCGCTATGCAGAGGACCTACATGCGGTTGCAGTATACCAAATGAAAGCTCCGAAGCAGTAGAATCTAAATCTGCATAGGGAATAGCCGATTCCTTCCCAGGGAAGCTGCAGTAGGGGCTGGAATATGGCTGGATGTAGAAAATGCGCATTGTACTACTAAAAGCGTACTACCGGCCGCTATGGAGAGGACCTACATGCAGTTGTAGTATACCAAATGAAAGCTCCGAAGCAGTAGAATCTAAATCTGCATAGGGAATAGCCGATTCCTTCCCAGGGAAGCTGCAGTAGCGGCTGGAATAGGGCTGGATGTAGAAAATGCGCATTGTACTACAAAAAGCGTACTACCGGCCGCTATGCAGAGGACCTACATGCGGTTGCAGTATACCAAATGAAAGCTCCGAAGCAGTAGAATCTAAATCTGCATAGGGCATAGCCGATTCCTTCCCAGGGAAGCTGCAGTAGCGGCTGGAATAGGGCTGGATGTAGAAAATGCGCATTGTACTACAAAAAGCGTACTACCGGCCGCTATGCAGAGGACCTACATGCGGTTGCAGTATACCAAATGAAAGCTCCGAAGCAGTAGAATCTAAATCTGCATAGGGCATAGCCGATTCCTTCCCAGGGAAGCTGCAGTAGCGCTGGAATAGGGCTGGATGTAGAAAATGCGCATTGTACTACTAAAAGCGCACTACCGGCCGCTATGCAGAGGACCTACATGCGGTTGCAGTATACCAAATGAAAGCTCCGAAGCAGTAGAATCTAAATCTGCATAGGGAATAGCCGATGCCTTCCGAGGGAAGCTGCAGTAGCGGCTGGAATAGGGCTGGATGTAGAAAATGCGCATTGTACTACAAAAAGCGTACTACCGGCCGCTATGCAGAGGACCTACATGCGGTTGCAGTATACCAAATGAAAGCTCCGAAGCAGTAGAATCTAAATCTGCATAGGGAATAGCCGATTCCTTCCCAGGGAAGCTGCAGTAGGGGCTGGAATATGGCTGGATGTAGAAAATGCGCATTGTACTACTAAAAGCGTACTACCGGCCGCTATGCAGAGGACCTACATGCGGTTGCAGTATACCAAATGAAAGCTTCGAAGCAGTAGAATCTAAATCTGCATAGGGAATAGCCGATTCCTTCCCAGGGAAGCTGCAGTAGCGGCTGGAATAGGGCTGGATGTAGAAAATGCGCATTGTACTACAAAAAGCGTACTACCGGCCGCTATGCAGAGGACCTACATGCGGTTGCAGTATACCAAATGAAAGCTCCGAAGCAGTAGAATCTAAATCTGCATAGGGAATAGCCGATTCCTTTCCAGGGAAGCTGCAGTAGCGGCTGGAATAGGGCTGGATGTAGAAAATGCGCATTGTACTACTAAAAGCGTACTACCGGCCGCTATGCAGAGGACCTACATGCGGTTGCAGTATACCAAATGAAAGCTCCGAAGCAGTCGAATCTAAATCTGCATAGGGAATAGCCGATTCCTTCCCAGGGAGGCTGCAGTAGCGGCTGGGATAGGGCTGGATGTAGAAAATGCGCATTGTACTACTAAAAGCGTACTACCGGCCGCTATGCAGACGACCTACATGCGGTTGCAGTATACCAAATGAAAGCTCCGAAGCAGTAGAATCTAAATCTGCATAGGGAATACCCGATTCCTTCCCAGGGAAACTGCAGTAGCGGCTGGAATAGGGCTGGATGTAGAAAATGCGCATTGTACTACAAAAAGCGTACTACCGGCCGCTATGCAGAGAACCTACATGCGGTTGCAGTATACCAAATGAAAGCTCCGAAGCAGTAGAATCTAAATCTGCATAGGGAATAGCCGATTCCTTCCCAGGGAACCTGCAGTAGCGGCTGGAATAGGGTTGGATGTAGAAAATGCGCATTGTACTACAAAAAGCGTACTACCGGCCGCTATGCAGAGGACCTACATGCGGTTGCAGTATACCAAATGAAAGCTCCGAAGCAGTAGAATCTAAATCTGCATAGGGAATAGCCGATTCCTTCCCAGGGAAGCTGCAGTAGCGGCTGGAATAGGGCTGGATGTAGAAAATGCGCATTGTACTACAAAAAGCGTACTACCGGCCGCTATGCAGAGGACCTACATGCGGTTGCAGTATACCAAATGAAAGCTCCCAAGCAGTAGAATCTAAATCTGCATAGGGAATAGCCGATTCCTTCCCAGGGAAGCTGCAGTAGCGGCTGGAATAGGGCTGGATGTAGAAAATGCGCATTGTACTACAAAAAGCGTACTACCGGCCGCTATGCAGAGGACCTACATGCGGTTGCAGTATACCAAATGAAAGCTCCGAAGCAGTAGAATCTAAATCTGCATAGGGAATAGCCGATTCCTTCCCAGGGAAGCTGCAGTAGGGGCTGGAATATGGCTGGATGTAGAAAATGCGCATTGTACTACTAAAAGCGTACTACCGGCCGCTATGGAGAGGACCTACATGCAGTTGTAGTATACCAAATGAAAGCTCCGAAGCAGTAGAATCTAAATCTGCATAGGGAATAGCCGATTCCTTCCCAGGGAAGCTGCAGTAGCGGCTGGAATAGGGCTGGATGTAGAAAATGCGCATTGTACTACAAAAAGCGTACTACCGGCCGCTATGCAGAGGACCTACATGCGGTTGCAGTATACCAAATGAAAGCACCGAAGCAGTAGAATCTAAATCTGCATAGGGAATACCCGATTCCTTCCCAGGGAAGCTGCAGTAGCGGCTGGAATAGGGCTGGATGTAGAAAATGCGCATTGTACTACTAAAAGCGTACTACCGGCCGCTATGCAGAGGACCTACATGCGGTTGCAGTATACCAAATGAAAGCTCCGAAGCAGTAGAACCTAAATCTGCATAGGGAATAGCCGATGCCTTCCCAGGGAAGCTGCAGTAGCGGCTGGAATAGGGCTGGATGTAGAAAATGCGCATTGTACTACAAAAAGCGTACTACCGGCCGCTATGCAGAGGACCTACATGCGGTTGCAGTATACCAAATGAAAGCTCCGAAGCAGTAGAATCTAAATCTGCATAGGGAATAGCTGATTCCTTCCCAGGGAAGCTGCAGTAGCGGCTGGAATAGGGCTGGATGTAGAAAATGCGCATTGTACTACAAAAAGCGTACTACCGGCCGCTATGCAGAGGACCTACATGCGGTTGCAGTATACCAAATGAAAGCACCGAAGCAGTAGAATCTAAATCTGCATAGGGAATACCCGATTCCTTCCCAGGGAAGCTGCAGTAGCGGCTGGAATAGGGCTGGATGTAGAAAATGCGCATTGTACTACTAAAAGCGTACTACCGGCCGCTATGCAGAGGACCTACATGCGGTTGCAGTATACCAAATGAAAGCTCCGAAGCAGTAGAATCTAAATCTGCATAGGGAATACCCTATTCCTTCCCACGGAAGCTGCAGTAGCGGCTGGAATAGGGCTGGATGTAGAAAATGCGCATTGTACTACAAAAAGCGTACTACCGGCCGCTATGCAGAGGACCTACATGCGGTTGCAGTATACCAAATGAAAGCACCGAAGCAGTAGAATCTAAATCTGCATAGGGAATACCCGATTCCTTCCCAGGGAAGCTGCAGTAGCGGCTGGAATAGGGCTGGATGTAGAAAATGCGCATTGTACTACTAAAAGCGTACTACCGGCCGCTATGCAGAGGACCTACATGCGGTTGCAGTATACCAAATGAAAGCTCCGAAGCAGTAGAATCTAAATCTGCATAGGGAATACCCTATTCCTTCCCACGGAAGCTGCAGTAGCGGCTGGATGTAGAAAATGCGCATTGTACTACTAAAAGCGTACTACCGGCCGCTATGCAGAGGACTTACATGCGGTTGCAGTATACCAAATGAAAGCTCCGAAGCAGTAGAACCTAAATCTGCATAGGGAATAGCCGATGCCTTTCCAGGGAAGCTGCAGTAGCGGCTGGAATAGGGCTGGATGTAGAAAATGCGCATTGTACTACAAAAAGCGTACTACCGGCCGCTATGCAGAGGACCTACATGCGGTTGCAGTATACCAAATGAAAGCTCAGAAGCAGTAGAATCGAAATCTGCATAGGGAATAGCCGATTCCTTCCGAGGGAAGCTGCAGTAGGTGTTGGAAAACATGGGCATAAAGCGTCCTGCTAGAGTACTCTGCAGATGGTTAAGAAACCAAGTGACGCTCATAGTAATAACATTCCAATGCCAAAAAAATCAAAAACTCAATTCTTTTGCTATTTGATCTTTATCGTAAAATATATCCATTGTGGCATTTACATTTTTATTAACATATTTTCCCATACATATACTAAATACCTATGTATATAGAAATCTTTTTTATTACCATAATCGTTTTCATTTGTTAGGGTTACACGGTTGACATGCACATCCACCTGCATTGATGTCTGCAAGGACTGAAAAACTGATAGCAGCCACACAGATAAACAAAGTTTATCAAAATATCACAACGTTAAGAAAGGCAAGCAGGGAGTAGAAAGGGTATGATGGAACAAACATATTTTACTAAGGACAAAAATTGTGGAATGTTTAAATGAAGAGATATTAAAAGTATACATCAAGATTCATAAATGTTTATGATTTATGAAAACGTTATTAACCATATTTCAAAGTACAAAAATTGATTTTTACAGCTTCTGTAAATCAAAAAATTTTTTATGACATTTTTACTAAAAATTTTTCAAAATTCTTACGTATTTTTTTTTATTTTTCTTTTAGGTTTTGTCATTACGAGGCAGTTGGAATTTTGACCAATATAATAGCAAATTGGGAGGATCGGAAATGGCCGCTCATATGCCACAATAGAAATCGAGTCACAAAATTATCCTGCTGAATTGCGAAATTTCAAAATGTGATTAACAGTTGAAGTATATCGTTCAGATTATCAATGAAATAATGATGTTGCCTAATTTCTATAGAACACACCTTCAAAATAAATTGTCAAAATATGTATTTAGTAGGCCAAAGGCGTTTTATAACAAATTATGACATTTAATACAAATTATGTAAATAAATATATGGTACATGCACAAAAGAAAATGGAAAATATTTAATTTATAATGTAAAAATATGCGTTAGATCAAAATATACAAATATACGCAAACATACACACCTATAAGAAATCTTAATCTGTATTTGGAAAAAATTTTATTATTTCTTGCCTTTTGTCAATTGGTTAACTGCCTGGCTCTGGACCTATGTTGCCATATCACATGTTAAGTCGATTTCAAAAAGTTTAGACGGCGGGTGAAAGCGACTTTTTTATACAGGACCCAAAAAGAGCGAAACTGTTTCAATTCCTTAGAACTTTTTTTTTGTTTTCAGTATTTTGTAAAGAAGACTTCGGACTTCAGAAGAAAATCGTGATGTTCTTCATAATTTAATTATGAACGACGAAGCCCATTTCCAATTAAATAGGCAAAAACGGGCTACGGAAACTCCGTATTTGAAAATTAATACGGTGTCGCCGTTTCCATCACTGGTGTTAGATATCGGTCAATGTTGAGAAATTTATTAAGACCAGCCGTGGAAAACCTTCCAGAAGTATGGTTCCAACAGGTTGGAGTCACAGCGCACACTGCGAAGGACACAATGACTCTTTAAACTCAAACCCCTTCGGTCAATGTAGAAATAATAGGGAGGTTTCTGCTTAAGACAATTATTATGTCCATTTCGAATTTGTTTAAAGAAATATTACTCCCGAAAACCTGCTTTAGGGCAAAAGTACGGTAATTTTTTTTCTTCTTAATTCATCGAACTTATCGGTTAATAATTTAATGCCACAATACAATTGCTGTTCTCTTTCAAGCATCGTATAAAAGTGACATTTGCTGACACAAAGCAACAGAAAAGAGACAGTGAACACAAGCACCAGCTAGAACAACATTAATTTAAAATGTAAAAGGATAACGAGGCCTCGTAAGCAGATAACCAGCACAAGTCAAAGGTAAAAAAGAAACAAAAACGCTAATAGCAAAAAATATAGCAGAAAGAAGAAAATGTAAATTCATAAAAACATACATAAGTATAAAAAAGTGACAGAAATACAAGTAATTTCTCAATGTATAACTCCAGACTTAGATAAATAAAGGTGGGGTCCTTTAAAGTTGATATTTAATTTTCTGTTAAATAAAACATTTTTTGTAGCTACAATTATAATTAGATATTATTACATAATTTTTCAAAAGAGAAGACAATTAAGATGCCCCTTAATAATGGTGAGATTGTGTGTTGCATGCTTTTTTGGAAAGGGAACGTATAGCGAAAAGACGAGTGTTATAGTGATACAATCGAGCTTATGTAATTCCTAAAGCTCTGCTGTAGTGAGTTTTTTTTTGTTAGACCGATACTCGTGGGATGACTCCTACACATACAATGCATTATGCTGGAAGTAAAAACTGGGGACTTCAGAGGGGTATAGAGGGAATAGTGTTTATGGACATACTATTCCCACGTCAAAAGTGGTAGGAAAGACCACTGCAGGGAGTTTATTCTACATATGTGCCCTTCGGTCAGAAAATGAGATTTCTCTGTAATGAGTAGTGCGATTCGTTACCAAAGGGACCACAAATGGATACGCTTTTAATGATGAACGTGTTGTGCGTAGGAATGAGGGCGTTTCGAGAACAAGTTCCCTGATTTCATTACAGCACGTCCCATTATATTAACGATAGATCAACGAAACACACCCCACATTGGGACGATGCGCAAGAGAATCAACAGAGTTGGCTA
The DNA here is from genome assembly GCA_963924685.1 of Dexiosoma caninum. Taxonomy (NCBI): domain Eukaryota; kingdom Metazoa; phylum Arthropoda; class Insecta; order Diptera; family Tachinidae; genus Dexiosoma; species Dexiosoma caninum. The sequence continues at coordinate 81,256,861 of OZ004729.1, read as the reverse complement.
CCCTAACATCCTCAAACCGTTCACCCAGTTCAGCGCTGTCACTTCTTTTGTCATCATTATCGCTGACATTTATCTAATTTATTAACTCCATTGTATTTGCGCTAAAACTAAAAAAACTTTTGCTACTTCTCGACGTTCCTAAACCTATTTCATCTATCAATTAACCAGCATGAATTGGTTTATAATTTCTTCCCATCAATTTAATAATTTATTATCACAAACAAAAGACTGTGAGAAAATGTACAGTTTTATTTCATTACAAATTCAATTCATTTTCAATTAAAATGCTACAAATTCTTTACAAAAATATTTACAAAAGCGGGAGTGTGTTTTTCTATTTAATGTTATTTGTATTTACTTTTGATGATTATTATTTGCTCTGTCAATACCAGTCAGTATCTAGCCTCTAAATATATGTATGTATGTACAATAGAAAAATACACAGATAGAAGAAAAAAACTGGAAATTACAGTCAAACAGTTTTGAGTCAATAATTGAATAAATAAACATTCTGTAAAATATGTACTTTTTAGAAAAAAGATAGGGAGATATTTTTTGAAAGAAAGTTTACAAAAAGGTACTAAAACCGCCCCCTAATACTCCTACGGCGATACTCTGCCTGGAAAACTTTTGGGTATACACATATTGGAATCGATTAACTGCATCAGGCGACGGTGATTCCCACCACTGTTCTCCAGCTTGGACCCATTGTCACACCATACTCTATCAAAGTTGATAGGGTTGGTACTCCAGTTCTCACGGTTGTTGGTATCAACACGGAATTTTCAGCAGAGAACCATTCTCGGTGATGCCATGTCATCACTGTAGAGAATTGGGGAATGTAGATAGTCCCGCAAGACCGTCAAACGTCCCCTGATGTTCCCACATACATACAAACATATCGTAAAAGTACAACTTCACAACATTGTGATCTGCTGAAAACTGGATGTTTGAAAATTGGGGTGAAATCAGGGCTCAAAGTACGGTATATTCGTTATCGAAGGAAATTCCTATACACTTCAATAAAATTTTGTTTCATATTTCGATGCGAATCCTCTTCTAAGAAGTTAAAAATTTTAATTTGTCTTAAATTTCGATATATTTTTTTTTTCCAAAAGATGTGACCACTTGTCGTTATAGAACATTTTATGAATGCGACAAAAGTTGCCTGCAGTTTTAATTAAATTTTTTGTAGCTTTTCCTTTTATCTCTGTTCTAGCTACCACAGAGTGTTGGAGTATTTCTGAACTTCTTTATTATATTATTTGCGAAAGCTCGTTGTAAAATAACATGTTTCTATGTCCTTTATATGCTTTTGCTAAAACACATACCGTTTTAACTCTACTCTTTTCACCGGTTATTTTCACAAACTGAGTTTTTTCTAACACTACTTTCCTTATTAAATTTCGTATGCCAGTTTTATTTCCAACACATCAAACAACCAAATACAAGAAGAGTTCACACACATGACGAGTCGTCGTGTCAGCAAATATTGGGTTTCAACAAAATTTCCAAAAAAAAAAAAAAAAATTCGCAACAAAGAGAATGATAAAATGATGTACAAAAGAATAACAAACAATATTTACGTGATATTGTAGGTGGTGCGATTTTCATTCTGTGTTTCTTGTTGTGGTAACGTCTTTTTGTATTTTGTTATTTAATTTTTCATTTTTTTTTCTTGCTATTATCATATTTCTATAGAGACTGCTACAACTATTCGAACAAAAACGTGCCATCGCAATCGGATGTAATACATATTTCCTGTTTCACTAGCACTCGTCGTTTCCGGTTTTATATTTTTGTTATTAGGTTTTTCTACTTCTGGTGCACGTAAATCTTAAAGATCACAAGCAATTTCTATTTAAAGAGGGATACTTTTTCATATAATTTGTAGGATCTTGCATTTTGTATTTGCCAATTTGTATTAATATACATATATAAAGGGTGATATTTTAGCAACTTTCTTTTTGGTAACACTGTTTTTGGCAGCTCATGCTCAGTTAAGAAAGTGCACCGTGCACTTCTTCCATTTTATGGTCAGTTTCGGTGACCTTTTGAGGCGGCTATTCCGAATCTTGTGACTAAATTTCGCACCTAATTTACATTATTGGACATTAAACAAACAACACGCATATGTTGAGTGCCGCCAGTCTTGTTGATAACCGTGAATTATCGATTCGGCGCCGTCAGTAACAATTGGGAAGAATTCTTCCACTACGGAAGAATTGGACTTGTCTGACATGTGCTTTCAGCAATACGTTACTACATGCCACACAGCATGCGAATTGAGAGGAGAGTTCGGTGAACAGTTTCTTTCACATTTGGTGCCAGTCAATTGGCCGCTGATATCGTGTGATTTCACGACTTTACGCGATTTTTTGTGGGGCTTTGTTAAGGCTCATGTCTAGAGAAACAAGCCCGCAATGGTTGACGCACTGGAAACCACTATTGAAGAATTTATTCCTGAAATACCGGCGATATGTTGGAGAGAGCATGCCAAAATTAAACCCAGCTTATGAACCATTTGAGGCGTAGCCGCGGTCAACATTTACATGAAATCACCTTTAAGCATTGAATTATATAGGTCGTTCTATCGACTCAAAGATTTCATGCATTTCTCTAAATTTTATGTGTTTTTTTTAAGCAAATCCGAAAGCTTCTACAAAATCACCTTTTATATACGAGTATTTTTTAATTTCCAAACAGAAGAAATGCGTCTAAGATTTCCGTGGGCACCTCCCTATACTAGGCTAATCCCACCATGCTCTTAACACCGTTTTAATTTTGTAACGGCCACTACGTTTCCGATGGGCACAAAGATAGCAACCAGTTTACATACAGAAAGTTTTAACAGTTTTAAAATCCATCTGCCTAATTGTATTTAACTCAATTAGAAATGTGTTTTTCTAAAGAAGAGATTTTAATATACACAAGGGCTGTTTGCTAACTGCGTCACTATTTGTATACAAATTTTTTTTTCGGCAAAAAAGCATTTTATTTTTCAATATAATCTCCTCTTAGATCAATATATTTGGTCCACAGTTTTTCAATTTTTTTATTCCATCCAAAAAATAGGTTTTTCAAGGCCCTCAAAAAAGACGTTTGTTTCGGTTATGACCTCTTTCTTTGACCCAAATATCTTACCAGCCAGCCTTTTCCACAGGATTGGAAAAAGAAAATAGTCGCAGGGTGCTAAGGGAGAATATACAGTTCGCAGCCCTAATTTATGGAATTTTGCCTTACTTGTTCGTGATATAACAGCACTTTTTTTCACCAAATGTGGTGAAAAAAATTACAGTGGTTATATTTTTATATAAAAATGATTCGATTTGTGTCGTTCCGGTGTGAGTCGCATTTCCGCGGTCCCATTAACGAACGCAACTCGGGGCTCTAGTGTATATTCTATATATTTTAAAGGTTTTTCTCTTTCTTTCGTTTTTCTGCTTTTCAACATTGTATCTACTCTTTTGCAATATTTATGTCTTTGCCACGTTTTTCTTTCAGTAAGAAAAATAAAATATACAATACATGTCATAATTAAAGTTTTTATGTTGAACATAATTTCTATTTCATGTCTTATACTTCGTGGCGTTTAGTTTAAAAAAGAAAGAGCGAAAATGCACGCAAACTATGAACTCCTGATGATGAGGTCAACGAGCAATTATTTTTTCAAATAAGAAAGAAAGAATATATAGATTCTATGCTTATTTATGTATTTAAAGAAATTATATTGCATTTTTGCAGAGAATTTCATGCTGGTTAATTAACAAACTTGTGAAAAATCGTAACCAACATTTAGTGATGCAGGTTTAAAAAACGTGTAAAAACTTTGAATCATTGAAAACAAAATTCTTATAAAATATACCATCCTTGCTTATTAATATCAAGTGGAAGTGGCTCCCTCATTGGAGGATTTCCAAGTGTTTTTTAAACAAACATATTTTGGCAGCGCACAGAGCATAATATGCAATGCTCTTTATCTCAGTGAATACTATTGTTGTCAAATTAATAATTGTTCTTTCGTTGCATTGCATTTTTGTATTACGTTTGCATTGTTGTCGTTATAAAAACTAGAGAAGTAAAGAATAAACGAAACAAAACAAAAAAAAAAGAAAAACTATTCGAATTGTTCTTTTTCTGCCATTTTTTGGTAAATAATGAACGAAATGTACAAAGAATGATAGACAAAAAAAAAAATTCTCAAAGAATTTTTTACAAAGAACTTCATTTTATTAAAGAGGAGTAAAATGGAATGTAAAGGTGTTCCTTCCCTGCTTTTTTTCTGTTTGCAAAACAGTATGCACGTTTTGTTTTTTTGTAATATTTGAACAGAACTAGGAATAAAATGAAATTTTTGTCATAGAAGACTTGGAAAAAATTAATTGCGTAAAAAAATATGTCATTAAATGAATAAAAGATGAGACAAATCTATTATTTTAAGAAGTCAAATACACAGATGAATTGAAGGGAAAGTTAATGGCACGACTTTTTGTTTAATATTTAGAGTTGGATAAAATAGAATTAAGCATGCACAATCATGCAGAACAGCTTATAAAATACCTGTTAAAGTAAATATATGGTTTACGTGATTATTTTGCTATTATATACATATGTATATTGACATTTATATACATATTTATTAATACCATAATCGCCCTTATTCTATATTTCGAATACATTCTTGCGTTCAGCTACGCACAGATCGAAAAAAGGTATTCTGGTATATTGGTTATTATTATGCTAATATTATATGTAGATTACAAGGAAAATATAGGTTCAACCTTTTTATTCCCTAGCTCTTCGCTATATACATAGGTCTGTCTCTTGTGGTCCTTTTCTCACAATATTACAACTGAAATCTGTTGCAATAGTAGACCTAGGCAAATGCTTGTTTTTTTTTTAACTCTACGTAATTATGAAAATTTATGGTAATTTTTATTTTTAACAAAAAGAAAAAAAAAAAAGTGAATGAAGTCAGCACATCTACCACCTAAATCATTATCATTAACTACACACTGTAAGACTGATGAAATATCTCCCTCACACTGTTGTTCAAATTGTCAGTTATTATTGTGCAGTACTGAAAAATAGATGCACAGCGATTCACATCTAATTAGAATTAAAAAATTTTTTTTCGTTTTCATTTTGTTTATATTAATTTTTAAGCAAGAGTGCTATATACGGCTGTGCCTAATCTTAGATACCCTTCACTGGCCCACACTATATCCCATATTCGTCAGAATTTCCGTCTAGTCGGTTAGATGTACCGAATTTTTATGTAATTTTTCGATCTGGTCCTTCGAACCAGCTCTTTGACACCACTATATAACTTGAAATGGCCAACTCAACGTGTAAACGAAATTTCACCGAAATCGCTCCAACCGTTTAGGTGCACTGGATTTTGACCGGCTTTTCGAGTTTGCTAACACAGACCAAGTTTTCTTTTCTCATAACTACCTAAGCGCCTATCTGAACATTCATACCAAATTTAATAAAAATCGGTTCAACCAGTATCCTAGACCAACTTTTTTTGACACACACATTTCTTTGCATACCTATCTGAACATTCATACCAAATTTGATCGAAACCTATATTTTCAACCCGTTCTTACGGCCCATATTTTTGAGTTCACATTGGTTGTCCATATGTACCAAATTTTGTAAAAATCGGTCCAGCCGTTTAGAAAATACGAATTTAGCTTATAAAACGGCAGCAGCACCACCTAGCGGATCCAAATGATACTTAAAGTAAAGAGAACACATTATTTCCATAGACGAACTAAATTTCACCAAAATCCAGTCGTTTCGAAGTTATGGAAGTTTTTATACTAAAATTTCAAGGAAAAAAAACGAGGTGATCGTGCTTCTTCTGTAGCTCGGAAACTATTGAACCGATTCGGGTCATTCATTCGATTCAGATCTACTACTGACCTATTGACAACAAAAAAAATTCAACAAACAAGGGAATAGACGGACATGGCTCAATAAACTTTTCTATTCATCACATTGCTGAAAATACATACACATATATAGTTTTATTTAAAAAGTGAACACACGGAATGATAAACTTATATATACCCGTTACACTTAAAGTGAGGGTTATAAAAAAGAAACTAGATATTAGATATCTAGATATCATTTGCAATTAATTGTTTTTCTTTTTAAATTCGACACCGAATTAGAAAATTGCAGCTACAATTCAACTGATTTAAACCTTAAAATTTTAAATCTAAATTTTATGAAGTTAAGCCGGACCAGTTGTTATTCAGGTTGATAACTGAAACCAGTCTGATTATCAACTAAATTTGACGTGATATGACGAAAAATCGTTCTAAATTCAAATAAAACTCTTGCGGAAGGAAAACACAACAATAAAAACTGAAGGAATTTAATGACAGGAAATAGTAATAAATAAAATACAAAGAGCTTTTCTAATTAGTTAACTATAGCAAAAAACATGCATTCATTTACTGTATATTATTTATGAAACATGTCAGTCAGTAATCAGGACTGATTGCTGCTCGTATAAGCAACAAACAAAATTCCAAGTTTAACTTTTCCAACAAAAGAGATGGACTAACAGCAAACATATTAATAAGATACATACGTACATATATTACGTACATTTTTACTTCATTTCCTTTCTTTTTCCCGCAACGCCCTTTCCTTAAATTTGAAGCTGTTAATGAAATAACAATTAATTTATGCGGTTTTTGAGGTTAAAATGGAATTTAATGGAATACTGCTGTTTGCTTCTGGCCATTTTAGCATTTATTTCATTTGTTTATTTAAAATCATATAAATATTTTCAATTATTTATATAAATTTTGTATAAAAATCATAGATGATTTGTAATTATATTACCAGACTGTGGTAACCACTAATTATTAGTTTGAGTAATACAAGGATTTGCAATTTATGCCAACATTAAATGGAAGATTTTAATGATGAAATTAAAATTGGTTTCTTCAAAAAAAAAAAAATTAATAAATAAAAAGTTCAATAGAAATTTATGCAATGTACCCAAAAAACGTTTTGTCAAAAGAGTATACTAGAAATGAGATGGCACCCTGATGACGACAATAGCAAATTTATACGAAATTATAATGAATACGTCATAGTGTTGGTCCTCATTTTGTTCTTAGTACTTTTAATGGCTGAAGTTTTTGGACCGTAATTAGAGCACATGAAACAGATGGTGCAGGTTTTTGACGGTGAAATTTTTTTAATAATAAAAACATTTTTCTTCTGTGATATTTTTTTAAAGTTCATCACATTCTTGGCCGACAAAACTTTTCTTTATTGGCAAAAAAATTTCCTTTTTTTAGTATTTATTTTACAAATAATGCACTATGAGAAAAGCGAATATAAAAAAAATCAGGTCTGAGACTTGCATGGAGATATTTTCCTCTACTTTTGGCAACACCGGTCTAAGTGGCCCTTCGTGAACAAAAATCATGTATTATAAAATGACAAATGCAAGTAACTTCGTTCTATTGTCTCACTTACGAAAATGCCCCCGAGCAGGCATTAATTTTTGATGGGTTTACGTTGGCAGATTGCTGAGGAAAGAAAGAGTCCAATCGATTTCATATTTACATGAATTTAATATATTTATTTGAATTAAAGGGCTTTTCAGGCTACAATACAAGTCGTACGATTTTCATGAGATTTTGTGAGAAAGAAATCGAATGAGAATTAGTGCGACTGTCATAAAAATCTTAAGAAATATTACATTTTGTTTTCACACTATCACACTTCAAATAAAATGAAAAGTATAAGTAGTTAGAACAAAACCGATTTAGACAACTATCTGGGGGGATCGCCTGACCTAACTCCGCCGGACTTATTCTTGTATGGTTATTGTAAACAGGAAATATACAAATGACAACAGACAAATGTGGAGGAATTAAAACAATCAATTCAAGCGACAATAGCTGCAGTTCCAGCGTTAACTTTGCGGGCAGTAATGAACAATTTTTCATTAAATTCGATTATATTTAAGACTAATTCAATTTGCTTTCAAATGAAAAGAGATTGAAAATATTCAATGTATTACAAAAGAAGTTATTCCAGTTTCTTAATGTAGCAAAATTCATCAGCCACCCTGTATTATAGTGTGAAAGGGCCTTTAGAAAAATTTCTAAAACCGAGGCAGTCTTATGGGATGTCAAATATATTACCATTTTCATAACACATGGCATTCACACTAGCACGTAATATTTAAATTTTTTACATGTCTCAATACAAAGTATTATAGTGTGAAACTCTCTTTAAGGAAAATTTAATTGCATACAAAGCAAATGGAATTTAAAGAAAAGAAAAACAATACGTTGAACACTGATTTAGTATGAATAAAAGACCTAGAAGGATATTTTGAAATTTCATTAAAAAGAAACAGACTTCATACTGTTTCTCCAATAATTTACCATAAATATAGAGAAATTTCGATTTCTTCTTCTTTTCACGTCTTTTAACAAAATAAGAATTGTGAAATCATAACCCTGAAATTATTTTCCCTAAAACAACACCCTGTTTCAATTCAATTTTAAAAAATTTTCATCGACTTTCAGGAACACAGAAAAACAAATAACGAGTTTTTTTTTATGATTCAAATATGTATAAAATGAGTATGTTATTGAAATTATCTAACGAGCGAAAAAAAAGCAAATGGAAATATCACAAACAATAGGAAACTTGTACTGCAAAAATGTAATAGTTTCGAAAAAAGATACACGATGATAATGCCATTCTATTGTGCTGCACTTTAAAGACACCTGCTTCTTAGCCAGACAAGGTAAATGTCATTGCAATGTTCTTCAATAACCGAATAGTCTTCTAATTTATGCAAAACTAAGTACGTAAACACCAACATCCCTTCGTTCCATAGAACTTATACATTTACCTTGGGTATGGAAGAATTCGTACCACGTAATAGAGACCAATTCAATCGCCAGGAATTGTTGAGACAAACACAGCGTTAAAACATAAAACAACAGGAAAAGACAACAAATGCAAGTATGCGTGTATCCTATAGTTTCGCATTTCGCTTCGTTGGTCTCCTTTGGAGGAACAAATGCAAATAAGAAATTTTCAAAAAAAAAAATATGTTTTGCAATGATTCGAACGGAAATGGAAATGCTATGGAAGGTTAGTTATATTTGAGATTGCGAGATGCGTTTGCGAAGTAATTTCACGCATGATAATGAAAATTCATGAGCACATTTCAAAGACTCGAGCTTCTAATTAAAAGACAATACGCGCATAAATCATACTGAAATTTTGATTATCATAATCCCACTACTCATTCAAACGTGATGACAAACGATAAAAAGGTCATGAATCAAACTCGGAGATGTGATGGTGCGAGGGAAGAAATGTTTTTGAAGACCGATAATAAAAGTTCTACAGTGACGACATTACACAATCACCCTTATCGTAAATAACAAGTGGAATTTTTGTTCACGTAAAGTTTTTATTGTAATTGAAGTGAAAATTGATATCATGAATTTTAGGTGGCACTTTTTTCACGTTATCACTCTCAGTGAATATAGAAAAGGGAAGAAGATTTCAAAAACATACAAATTAATTAAAAATCTAACAAATTTAAATTTAATACAGAAATAAAAATTCGTGCGTATAAGTGTTAAGTAGTGCTTTTAAATATTCAGGGGCCAGTTAATTTAATCAGAATAAAATAATTAAAAATAAGAGTACTCCAACAATTTAAATAAAATGATATGCTGCGCGTGACTTTTCTATTGAACCTCGTTTCAAAGATTTCCTTCATTTACTATTTAAATATTTTACTGTAATTTTTTTTTCTCTCTTTCTTTGTGTGATTTCTGAGCTATTATTCAAAGAATTTATAAAGCATTTTGCAAAAACATGCTATCGCATATAAAACTGGAAAAAATTTATATTTTCCTGTTAACAATTTCGTCCTGCTTTATCAAAGAGAGGAATAATCAATAGTCAAGCAAGTGAAATATATATTCTAATAATAAACTTGGATGTTTTCCGCAGTAGATGAGCTCTTAGAAGCCAATAAGCATTATGAACTGCGAATATATCTGAATCTTTGTAAATACCTGGAACATTATATGTACATACATAAATAAACAATTAAATATATTTTTCTGGCAAATTTCTCTTCTCATAAGAAGTCTACGAAGTGGGGGCAGATGTTAGTAAATAACAATCGAGATTTAAAATTAATTCTAATTTTTAAAGCTAAAAATACAAAGGAAAAAGTTATTCTTAATTTTTAATTAAAAAATCAAATTGTTGTCGTATGAATAAATAAAAGAAAAACTAATTATCGAAATAATTTTTTTTTGCATAAAAATTAGAGCCGTAATGTGCATGCATGATGAATATAATAAATAAAAAAGAAACTTTTTATCTATAATAAATATGAATAAAACGCATTGGAAATTTTTGTAATGTCCATAAAATTAAATGAAATATACATGTGGACTGCATAAAAAAGTTTTTAGGCGCAATATTAAATTTAATATTTCTGAAATGCTAACTAAAGCATAAATTTAGGTCACTAAAAACAGCAACAAACATAAATGACCATTTTGATTATGTAGTAAAAAATGAAAAGTTAGCTACAACACAAAAATGCCTAAAATTTAATTAAAATAATGTTTGATAAAAACAGTAATAAAATTTCTTTAGAATTGTGTATAAACATTAAAAGACGACATAATTTTTCCAATGATCTAAACCTAAAGCCTAGTTTCATGGGATAATAATAACTGTAAGGAAGTTTTCTTTCCCTCCTCTTATGAGCATGTTAACAACGACAAACATTGACAAACATACATTTGTCGTGTCCTAAAATTTATATGTACTTCGAGGAACATTCAATTGCAGTGAAATAAAACGTTATTTACGATTTACAACAGCTGGAAAGTCATTTATTACAATTAATTTTTGAAATATAAATTACATCATACGAATTATTTTAGGCAATTAGCAAAACTATACGCTATTTATATGTATATTTAACATTGAAAACAAGAATATTTTAAGAATGTGTTGGCATTAGCAACTTTAAGATTTTAGTTGCAGTATTCATAAAAAATTTTTGGATTTATAAAAGGTAAATTGATTGAATTTTGTATGGAAATTTGTCATTAAACCTTTTATAAATAAAAAAAAAACTTTTATGACATTCAAAAATTTACTTCATAATTCAATCCAAACTGCATACATTTGGGATTTTATTCATTTGAAACATACTTCTAAATGCATTTAATTAAAGTAAAATCAAATGCTATACTCTTAGCATGCAAATAATATGAATTTCTGCAGCGGGATAAATGTATTAATATATTTAATAATAAATATCGCTCCCTTAGAGCGAAATGATAATAAGCCACAAAACGGAAATTTTACAGAAGGTTTTCTCTTTTTATTTTCTTAAGCAGGACACAATCAAATCGAACACTTTCTATCGAATTTTTCCAAATAATCTATTAGAAAAATGATTTCGGGTAAAAAAAGTTTCCCACTTTAGTGTTGATGGTAGAGCAGTAGAAAAGTTCTGCAGTTTCTTTGTGAAGTTGTCAAAAAAAAATTGTTTCTGAAGTATTATCAACACAATTAGCAACATATAACGTTGAAATCATTTTTTCACAAATAAATACCATTAAGAACAAAATAAGAAAGAAATTGGAAATACAACATTGTTGTATTATAAGAACCAAGTACTGTTTGAAAAAATCTCATCGTAATTGCATAAATGTTTAACAATCAAAAGAAATCTTATAAATTACACATAATGTAACTATAAAAAATTTACAAATTTATGTAAATACATGCTGATTATTCTAATTATATTCCTTATATGTAAAAATAAAATAATAAAATAAAAATAATAAAAACAAAAAATAATTTTATTTTAACAATCTATTTTTTTAAGCTTTAAGGTTTTTTCTCTTTTTATTTATTATTTTTATATTTATTTTCGATATTTCGTTAACCTTCGGTTAACATCTTCAGCAAGAAAAATAGATTGTTAAAATAATAAAAAAGGTTAAAAAAAGCATTAAGAAAAATAATTTTATTGCTGTAGTTTAAACCGTATAAATTCTAACTGACTTTGATTTCAATAAAATCACTTAAAAACAGGTTTTTTAGTGAAACAAAAAAGATTTTCTTTTGGGCCACTAGATAGTGAGAAAAGTAAGTATTTATTAACACTGCTGACAGCAGCATATTATTATATTTTATAACTATGTACATTGTGCATCCCCAATTAATTTTTTAAAATTACTTCATATGCTTCCAATAATCATAATACATTTAAAAATAAATTTCAATTTGATAAAATCTTAATTTCACACTAATTGATTTTAGCATTGAAACAAAAGAAGCAATCATTCAAACAATAGTTTCGCCGAATAATTAGCAATGTTAAATGAACGAAAGTATTTTTGTGTGTGTTTTCGTTAATTCTACTATAGCTTTTGACTTTTAGCAATTTGTTTTAATTAATATTTATCTGCATTATGACTAAATTACTTAATTGAGATAGAAGATGAACATATATTACATTCACATGAAAGTTTTGAAGGGAAGATAAGCGAAAATTTAAAAAAAAATAACTCTTCACCAGAAATGTTGAAAATGTATTCGTTGCCTCACATGTGATAACGGAATAGTAAAAACTATTTGAATGTCTCACTTCACGATTTTTAAACTTAAGGTATGTTTAAAGTATCAATTTTTTATAGAGTAACTGGTTTTAATGTATACTTCCATTTTAACAACCGTTTTTGCATAAGGCCGCAAAGTAAGATTGGCATAAATTTTTATTTTTCACCATTACATTTTAGCCAAGGCAGGCAGCAATTTAATGGAAGGTTTTGTTTTATTAACAAGCATTGAATTAAAAGTGCTACACTTTTTACAAGTATTTTTAAGTCAAATTTTCAAATTCTTCAGGACGCCGAAAATACTTTCAAAAAGTTGAACTGAACGTCGTGGGCACATTTAAAGGGAAGTAAAAAGTATTTAAAATAAGTTGTTTTATTCAATGGAAAGCAGTTAAAACTCGATATAAATATATTTGTCATATATAGTCATGTTATCGCAAAACATACCGATTAGACGTGCCTGAAAAATTTACCTTGATATTAATAAAATCTGACAAAATTTTCTTAACTCGCTTTAAGTGCTTTTGTCAGAGGTCTACAGAAATAATTATATTATAATTAAAATAATATTTTTATTTTATTTGATTATTTTTAAGGGCCATTTGTAAAGGCCCGTTTTGAAACATATAAGCGGCATCTTTTTAAAAACTCTTCCTATTTTTTTCTACATTCGATTTGACTTTATAATTGAATGTTTTTAGTACAATTGATTTTCTTAAGTGTGTTAATATAAAACTGATTTAACCTCTTTGGGTATAAATAAGCAAACTTTGTTGATTTATAGAAAATACTTTTTAACTGAGGCACGGCAACTAAACTAACAAATTTTATTTCTGCATACATATTCTTATTATTCGTTAGCAAATTACTCAATTCCCCAACCTTTACCACGTCTAATGCACAAAAAGTAGACCATTAAAAGTGGCTTTAATTTTAAACCTCATTGTTTTACCAAAAAAAGTAAGAATAATTTTTCTGTTTTCTTCTTTAGAAATGCAATGGAAAAGATAGAATGAAAGATTGAAGGGAAAACTTTACACTTTCATGCTTAATTAATTCAACGTAATTGTACGTAAGTACATAATACTTTTCCCTTCTGGCAGGCAAAGTGCATGAGAGAAAATACACAATTTTACCTTGTGCAGTACAGTCACCCGGTGAATTAAATTTTTTATTTAAAATTTTTCAAATTGGTTTACCACTAAAAAGCAGCTTTAGGTAAAAAAAAAAAAAATAATAATAAAACTTAAATAAGACTGTTTCTTGTAAAATATGACTTGCTTTTTTAAAAGTTCAAATGTTCCTAACAGTATGCTTTATTTTTAGTTTTTGCTAAATGTTGTTAGTTTGCCAAGAAATTATGTTTTTATAAGCTTAGAGCCATAATCTAATGATGATAAAATCTTCTGGTGTTCTAGGTTTGTGACATTCAATTCAATTTGTTGTGCTAAAACGAGTTTTCAACAATTCCAAGATTAATTCGTCAAAGTTTATAGACTACCTTAAGGCAAATAAAGTATGCAAGTAAATATGCATTTCAAAATTACTTGATACTACGAGTATTACTTTGTATGTGTGGAGTATTTAGTAAAAAATTTAAAAATGTTTGTGTCGGAGTTTAAGCCAAAACAAAATTTTGCCTTTCGTTTTGCTAAGTTTCAATATTTCCATTAAAATGTTGCTTTCAGTTTTTTTTCTTTGTAAACTTAAACTTTCCTTTCAAATTTATTAATTTTTTTTGCCTTAAAATATAGTATGAATGAAATAAGGGTTTGCTAAAGCATTAGTAATTTGAATTACTTGTGCATAATTTTACAACTTTAACACAGAGAAAATACATACAATTTCGATTTTATTACAATCTGAAGGCAAATAATGAGATTACAACGAAAGCGAACACTTGAAATGTGCATTTTTTTTAAGGTATTTTCTTTGCTAATGTGATTTTGAAATTGTGACCATAATATGCATGCATATCGTCATCTAAAATTCAAAAAGGCGTAACAACCATAAAACTAAAAGTGGAGTTTTTAATAGAAATTGGTACAGCGCATCAAGGCACACGTCTTCACAAATTTTTAGCTAGCTATTTTTAAAAATAACGACTTTATAAATTAAATTCAAAAGTCGTAGCAACAAATGATTGTTTTACACAACTAAAAAATTTTCCAAAAAATATAAAAAGAAATATATATGATTTTAATTGTGCTTTTTTCCCTTAAAAACTATATGTAAAATTTATTATTACATACCTCATGATATTCTCATACAGTATGAAAAATATCATAAAGCATTTTATTACAAAAGCAACTCAATAATTGAGGAGGAAAGCATATCCATATAGTACTATTTCGCTAATGCTTACTTAGCTCATCAGTGGATTTTTCCTAATTTCATTTTTCATTTTATTATGTTTTTTGTTTCTCCTGTAAAATTTTTAAAAGTGATGCTAGACCTTTTTGCATTTTAGGTGACGATATGAAGCAGCACAAAAAATTCAAGTTAATTTAAAATACATTAATTTCTAACTAGCAGATTAGTCGTCAGTAAAGTATTTAGCATGCTGCCCGCTACAGCTCTAAAGTCCTACGTTCAAACACATTGCTAGTCATCAAAAAACTTTTTTTTATATTAGAGTAATGAAAGCGCTGGCGAAGTAAAATAGTAAAAAATAAACTCCTTCCCACTCTAGCTTAAAAACTTGATGTATCTAATCAACAACAAAGACCTTGCAACTCTGTTTTACAAATGAACAAAATGCGGAGCGGAGTTGTCTAAGATATAAACCCTACCGTACCTCTTATATCCTGCCCATTCTCTACACTCAACCCTTTTAAATTGTCACCATTGTTGGAAGGCATCTTAATTGGCTGCAATATTTTATGTCAGTTGGAAATCAAAATTTACCTCTCAGGTGCAAAGTATCCAGCTAAGAGTATATAAACCTTTTAGGGATCAAATTAAAAACTAAATTTAAAATGGTTACTTCGATCAAATCTGATATGATATCAGCTGAAGCTGGTGCTGTTTAGTGACCAGTGACTAAGCCTTCGCCATTGAAACCTTCCGACAACAACTGGAACGAAAAAAAACATTTTTTCGAAATTTTTCGTCAACGATATCTCTCGAACGAATCACCCGATTTTAATCAAATTGGCAGCAATCGACGTTGGTTTTTAAAAGTTAAAAAATTAGAAAACGCAAATATAAACAATCGCAAATAAACTTCAAACTTTAAATCAAAGGGTGAACTAACAAATTTGATAGGAAATAAAAGCTAAATTAAATTACAAAATGCCGAAAATCCATGAAATACTTTTCAGTATCTTTAAAAGTCAGGCTTCCCAGCAAATTTTGTCTTCTGTGAACAGTCCGTAAATAATTTTCATACATTGTAGCATTTGTGTTTATTGTTATGCTTGATTTTATATCAATTTTATTTCATTTGTTCTTTTTCCTTTTGTTTACCATGTTGTAATTATGATTTTATGCAACACTCAGGGAAAAGAAGACATAAATTAAATATTAAAAAAAAGGAAGGCTACGTTTTTTCTACTCATTAAACTCGTACACATTGTGTTATCATCATCATACATCATTATGACAGTCCTTAAATGGAGAGTAGCATCGCACTGAGGAAGCGAATCTATGATTTTTAACGCATATTATTTTTCCTACGGATATATTTTTTAACATTTACGGGTTTAACGTTTTAAAACATAATCCATTTATTACTTTTTGGGTAGGAATACAACAATTACCAAATACAGATTTTTTTTAATGTTTTATTATTTCGAGATAAGAAAGAAAGGGATAATGATATCGGTAGCAGTATCGTCATAACTTCTCTCTTTCACTAGCAACTTCCCCTTTGGACATTAAAAATGCACAGGACAATAAACTTTGGTCTCGCAGAAATAATTAACCAGAGTCAGTTACTCCCAGGTTTGCAGAGGTGTCTATCACATTCCGTTACAATTCCCTTTTATTGCGAAATGCAAGTACGTACATCCTGTTTATAATTCACCCAACACACTAACACATATTACATATATCCATGCATAATACACAGATTTATTGACTTGCTTGTATTTCCGTATCCGGCAAATACTTATATGTACTCATCTGGCCGCCACTTGCGTATGCATATAGTGGTAAAACTGTATGAAGTTGCAACTAAAAAACACTTAGTTGCCCAGACAAAATGAATTATATCCTTTAACATTCAACTTTAGCCTGTGCACAAAAAAAAAACCAATTCAGACACATACAAACAAGAAAGCATACGAATTTAGTTGAAGCGCAGTCCCCACGTCAGATGAATAAACTAACATCAGGAGCATATCAAACAGATATTTTACAATTTCACTTCTTTTTATCATCTTCTATTTTTGCATTTTGCCAACATGATGGTAGCCTGTCCGTTTTCTAGAATTTCGAAATGCATTACTAGAAGGCAACACACACACAAACACCTACACATAAATCATTAAAATTTTTAGCAGTTTAGTTGAACTAAATTGTATATTTAACTTAAAGTATCCAGGGAGTAATAAATCTTTATGGTGGTATAGATGAAACTAACCAAACAAGAAGAAACACAAAAAAAAATATCACATATTTGCAAATAAGTTGAAAATTTGGGTAAAAAGAACTGATGTTCAGTACAAAAACAGATACGAATAGTTTTGTTTTATAAGTTTTCGGATTAAATTGAAATTTCTGCTGTTTTTGTGAAATATTTTGGTTTCCGTTGAAGTACTGTTTTTTCCGTTTTCGGACTACTTTTGAAATATCAAGCATAACATGCAATACAGAAACATGACATTTTAGCTTCGCTTTGGAATTTAATATGTATTTTATTGCGTTCTTATATTTTTATTAAAATCTTAGAAATTGAAATGCAGTAAAGTTTTCTCTAAAAAAGTTTCAATTAAAAAGAATTATTTCTAATACTATTACGCATCAGCTGGGTAAATTTGAAATTAGGAAGTAAAGTGAACGTCAAATGAGGAAATGTCAGACTTGAGCTGTCTTCCTTGGCCATTTCTTTAGTAAAAAGTTGGGAAATTTTAACCAAGGAACGTTACACTCTTGGACAAAGAATTTTAATTGTGAAAGTTTACTATCAAAATGGCGAAAATGTTACTGTATCACTTCGTAAAATTCGAGCAGCTTTTCCTGAGACAGCTATGCGTAATTTAAACGCTAAATTCGAGGCTCACGGTACTGTTGCTAACAATAGATCAAAACAATACGCTCGTAGTGATGCAAACATAGCCGCTGTACAGTCAAGTGTTGATAATCAGCCTGGAATATCATATTTCTGTGAAGCACGTTTAAAAGTTTACAAAATTAATTCTCCTGAAGCAACTACTTTTTCCGAAAAAGGTACTCTTTCTTCAAAAGGTACTCCTTCTTGTGTATATGTTGCATATACAATTAAAATTATACTGTAACTCGGGTTAAGGAGGGCAGTAAAGGAAACTTGCACTCTTTGCAGTGAAACAGACAAGAGTTGTTGCTAGGAACCGAACCTTGAATACCCATACTGATAGATAAGCGCACTATTCACTAGAATGCTACGACATTCACATTTTTTATCAATAGGAAAGTAGAATGGGAATGGGAAAGCAAAACATCTGCGACTGCGGACCGGGCAGAGGTCTGGCAGAGGCAGAGGCAGAATTAGTGGCAGAGGCAGAGACAGAATTAGTGGCAGAGGCAGAGGCGGAATTATTGACAGAGGCAGAGCCCTCCTTCGTACAAACACTCATCCACACATGTGAAAGTGCATAATTTGCTATGGTTTGTGTGTAATTTGTCGTCTTATTTTTCATGATGAATGATGATGAAAGCCCATAATTTGTTATGGTTTGTGTGTAATTTGTCGTCTTATTGTGCCGATATATCTGGCAGCGAAGATATGGACAGAGAGATATATTAACTGCAGCTTACCGTATGTAGTTTTATGATGCTTTGGTTTGCTGCTCCCATTACCTGTTGCTATCTTATCGATTTACTCAGCCGCTATATCTGGCAGCGAAGATATGGACAGAGAGATATATTAACTGCAGCTTACCGTATGTAGTTTTATGATGCTTTGGTTTGCTGCTCCCATTACCTGTTGCTATCTTATCGATTTACTCAGCCGCTATATCTGGCAGTGGGGATACGCGCAGATAGAATTATTAAAAGCTGCTAACCGTATTTATGTTTAAATTCGTTTTTTGTTTGTATATGCGTATGTAATATTCATTCTTACTGATTTTGTTTTGCTACTTCAATTTTTAAATTTTTGGTTGTTTCCATGCATAATATGTTTCCTTGGTGTGTGGCGTATATGAGTGTATGTTATGTTTGGTTTTTCTACTTTATGTGGTTCGATAATAATAATCTTTATTTTGGATGTTTACATACTCACATACTTGTGTATAAATATAAACATATACTTGCTCTAAGTTTAACTCTGTTCTTTTTTTCTATAAAATATTAAGGAAGGTCAGTTTATCTTTTTTTCTGAAGAAAAAACTGTTAATATTAGGTTCGTTTTGATGTGCTGATTTTAAATGTTGATCTGCTTGTTAAATATACAATTTCACACCCTTTAATTTCCCACAATCTCTTGTTTTTTTTTTTTTTTTTATTCAGTTATGCCTATTCAAAAACTTTTAAAACATGATTGTGCATGCTTTTCAGCTTTAGCTTGCTCAACAATATTTTTATAACATGATTGTGCATGCTCTTAATGTTTTGTTTGCTCATCAATATTTTTCAAAAAATTCATTCTGTTATTTTTACTGATTTTCTGTAATTATGCTTTTATAACATGATTGTGCATGCTCTTAATGTTTTGTTTGCTCATCAATATTTTTCAAAAAAATTCATTCTGTTATTTTTACTGATTTTGTTCAAAGATATCTTAGAATAGCTGTAGTAATTCTTTTTTGTTTTCCTACACTTCGGTCAGACTTATTGCAATTATCAATGATATTTTTAAAATCAGTCTGAAACCAAGATCGAAAGTGATAAGAACAGAAAAAGAAATGGAGTCCTCAACAAACTTGGTAAAAAAATTTAATTCGTGCAAAGTTAAAAATATAATGCATATTAAGGACATGGATATAGGAAAAAAATATCCTGTTGATGGTGCAAAAAGGGTCACAACGAAATATGGGGAAACAGTTCAAGTCGAACTGCAAAATTATATATTGTTTCTACCCAATCGGTACAGCACCCTTACAGACGATGAAGTAAATAATCTTTCGAGTGGAAAATTTTGCATTCAAAGAGAAGGAGAACGCAATTTGGTGCTGACTTATGAGATGGATGAATTTTTCTGTCAAAATGCTCAATATCCAGTTTGGTAACAAAATTAATTTATACTGTATTGTATAATAAAATATTAATAAAAAGAAATAAATAAATAATTTGTTAAAATGTACATATTTGTGAGTGTTTTTATTTAATATTTTTTATTTAATTCATAAAGAAATTTAAGACATAAATGTCCGCAGATAAATGCATTAAAATTTTGATGCTGATTATAGTTGTATTTTATATTTTTGCCCAGATATTTGACTACTTCTGTAGGTGGTTGTAAATTTCCAAAACTATCGAAATATTCATTTTGATTGTTGTCTTTATAATATGCTACCCAATGTGTTCCCGGTCCTGTTGATACATCTAAATTGATTATTCCACATTCTCTTCTCCTTACACGTTTTGGTAGAGTATTCAACATGAAAACTCCTCTAAAGTGTGGAATTTTTGCTGAAAATTTTCTCAAATCGACATCAGTTAATGGTCTTTTGGGTAGCATTTCTATGAGTTTTTTGAGAGCTCTTTACAAACTAATCCATAACCTTTTTTGTATGGCTTAAGATAAAGTCCCTTTCCCACTGCTATTGATTCCATTGCCTTATTGTGTCTAGATGCTTCTTCAAGTTGACTTTTAGCATTTTTTGTTGCATTTACAGCCTTAGCTATAGCAGCACCTCCAGTCGTGAGACTACCAATTGCACCCAGAGCAGTTAATATTGGAATTAATGGTAGAAAACCACCAATTTTTGGTACTCGTATTATACGTGGTACTTTAATTTGTGATTTTTTTCTTTTAAAAGAACTGTTAATGGTTTTTCGTGCAATTCTAATAGCAGAGTTAATATCTAGAGGTTTTTCCCTTTTTAAAATTTTTGTAGCATTTCGAACAGTTGAATAGAATAGTTTTTTCCCATCCAAACTAGTTCGACTCAAAAGTTTCTTTACATTATTATTCTTCTTCGTCTCTACACCCATTCCTAGTTTTGTTTTAGCTTTCATTGCGTTAGTTACCATATATGCAAATGATTTTTCCGCAAGACTACTATCTTTTGCAAGAACTCGCTTCCAAGCTTTGTTTTCAAGAATTTTATCAGCTTGATGTCTAATATTTAAATCTTTATTTTTCCAATAAGCGATATCGTGGCTTTTGCAAGCTTCGTCTAGTAAATTAATTCCTTTATCACCTCTGGTCAAACGTTTTTGTAACTTTGTTCCAGGTCCACAGTATTGATATCCAGAAAGATGAAGCTCAATAGGTAGAGAGTTTATTATTTTGTCGACTAAACCTTTTCCATCGATTGCTTTTTTACAACTAATGTTTTTGTTGTACTGTATAACCATTTTATTCTATAATAAAGGTTATATTTATGAATAATATTTAGTTATCAAAATGCGTTTAGTAAAACAACATAAAAATATATTAGTTCGTAATATTGATGCTTCATCGCACATCACTTTTAAAATAAAGCATAGCTCCCTCTTACCAAATTCTATTCGTGCGCTAATAGTTGGTCCTTCAAATTGTGGAAAGACTAATGTTATGATTAGCTTATTGGAAAGTCCTAACGGACTCAAGTTTGAAAATATCTATTTATACTCAAAATCCCTATATCAACCGAAATATGAATACTTGAGGAAACTTATAACATCAGTTAAAGGAATGGGCTACTACACATTTACAGATAACGATGCTGTTATTTCGCCTGACGAAGCTAAAGTTAATTCAATTATGATATTTGATGATGTTGCATGTGAAAAGCAAAATAATATACGTGCATATTTTTGTATGGGTCGACATAAGAATATCGATTCATTCTACTTATGCCAAACTTATACTAGAGTTCCAAAACATTTAATAAGAGACAATGCTAATGTAATTATAATGGTCACATTAAAGGAACTAAAGCATATAAATATAAACATATAATTAAAAAACTGTTTAAAGAAGACGATCTAAACAATTTATTTTCACCAACCTTAAAAACAAAACATACTCGTAATTATAAAGGTGATGGAATGATGCAATTTAATCCTCACAAACCAAACTATATATACTGGGATGATCCTAATGAGTTGGTAGAGCGACTTCGTCTATTACTTGCATCACAAGCTGCAGGTCACACTAATCATAATAACGAAATTGTATCAATTATTGAAGAACTACGCGAAGTTAATATAATAGAATAATATAAAAAAAAAAAAATATATAAAGAATGTCTGTAGATAAATTCGGACATTATCTAAACGATACTAGTAGTATAATTTCAACAAGAAATGCTCCTAAATTGTTGGGGATCTTTATGGATACGGACAACAACATTGATGTTCAGAACAAAAGAATCAAAAATGTGGCGAAACCTTTGGAGGAAAACGATGTTATCAATAAATTGTTTTTGCAAACTCAAATTGAGAAAGCGGAAAGCAAATTATTAACACACTTTATGGAAGATAATAATAAAATATATGCCGATCTACAAGCACAATTTGAAAACTTAGAACATAAATTAGCTTTGCAATTAGAAGAGAATAATAAAATTCAACAAAACTTTAACAAAACAAAATTACTTTATGAAAATGAATTTGAAAGGCTCAATGAGAAAATTTATAGATTTGAAAATTACATGTTTGCATCAATAACTGAAAGTGGGTCAAACAGACTACAACATAGTTCTTAAACTAAAGTGTAAAATGAGCTCAAAACGAAATTTGGTAAATGAACTTCATAAACAAGCACGAAAAGTTTTTCCCCGTAGAAGAGTTGTAATGAAAGGAATAGATGATCTTTGGCAAGCTGATTTGGTTGAAATGGGAAATTATTCTAAATACAACAAGAATTATAGATATTTACTAACCGTAATTGATACTTTCTCAAAATTTGCATGGACTGTAGCGATAAAAACAAAAACTGGACCTGAAACAACACAAGCAATGACAGATATTTTTCAATTGGGACGAGTACCGAAAAATTTGCAAACTGACGATGGTAAAGAATTTTTCAATAAACATTTTGTGGAATTGATGCATAAATATAAAGTTAATCACTATTCAACGTATAGCAGAATGAAAGCATCAATAGTCGAACGATTCAATAGATCTTTAAAAGGAATGATGTGGAAAGAATTTAGCTTTAATGGTTCATATAATTGGATTGATATTTACAAAAAATTGATTAACACATACAATAGAAGAGTTCATCGTACCATCAAAATGCCGCCGATTAAGGTTAGTTCATCGAATGAGAAAAAACTATTAAATACGGTATACAGTCACTTAAAAATGTATAAAATGAGTAAATTTAACGTTGGAGATCATGTGCGAATTAGCAAATATAAACATACTTTTGAAAAAGGCTATACCCCCAATTGGACATCAGAAATTTTTACTATTAAATCAGTTCAAAATACATATCCTGCAACATTTATATTGGAAGATTATCTTGAAAATGTTATCAAAGGTGGATTTTATGCTGAAGAACTTTCAAAAACCAGATTTCCTAATACATATTTAGTTGAAAGGGTCATTAAAACTAGAGGAGATAAAGCATTTGTTAAATGGTTGGGATTTTCTAATCAACACAATAGTTGGATTAGCAAAGATGAAATATTGTAAACAATATATAATAGCATAATTATAAGATAATAATAATAAATAAATAAATACTTTTATTATAAACAATATATAATGGAATATTTTATTTATTTCACATCGGACAGTCGAAATGTCAATAACACTTACTCTGAGCTCCAACTCATCAGAGTTATCGGCTAATTATTTTCCACCCATTGAATTGAATGAGTCATATGAGTGTGCTCTAACAGATTTTCATTCATACAATAGTATACCGAATGTAGACATCTACAACAATATGTTTCATATCGGCGAACTTGTAATTGAAATACCAATTGGTTCTTATGAATTGAATGATATAGTTGATTATATAGAGGAACAATACAAACGCTACAGACCTGCCAACAAAATTCATATAGAAGCGAATAACAATACAATGCAAGTTAAAATTTACAGTTCGAAGGATCCAATATATTTCAATAAAGAAAATACAATTGGTAGTCTATTGGGATTTAATAATAAAATATTGTCTCCTAACGAAGATCATTATTCCGATCTTCCAGTTAATATTTTCAAGGTAAATCTAATGCGAATTGAAAGCAGTATCATTGTTAATACGTATATGAACAATTCCAAGGCACATACACTACATGAATTTCCAATTAATGTACCTCCAGGCTATAAAATAGATGAGATTCCGAGAAACCTCATCTATTTACCTGTTACCTCCAGAGAGATAAGTACACTAGCTCTAAGAGTGGTTGATCAGCACGACTCTTTAATTAATTTCCGAGGAGAGGAAATAACTATTCGAATACACTTGAGGCCTACTAAATAATGATAATATATAATACAAGTATCTCGAAAAATAACGCTGCAAACAATTCTAAAACTCTATTCGAACCTAAACGAAAATTAAAGAGATCATTGAAACATAAAACGCTAACAGCAGCAAATAAAAACTTTCTCAAGTCTTTAAATTTAAAATTGAAAACAAAATGAGTTCAATAATAGACGTACTAGATAAACCGTTATCTGATGAAAATATAATAAAAAAAGACTACCACACATACATACCATATCTACAATCTTATAACAATAATGATGAAATTCGAATTTCAATACAAAATCAAGATTTATATGTGCTACCTAGTGAAAGCTATTTATATGTAGAAGGATTTGTTGTAGATGAGAAAAGTTCAAAAGCTTCACAAAACATTAATTTGAAAAACAACTTTGTTGCATACCTCTTCGATGAAATTCGTTATGAACTTAATGGTATTGAAATCGATCACACACGATATTTGGGAGTCACGAGCACCATAAAAAATTTGGTTTCTCTATCGCCTTCCGAAAGCATCGTGATGCAAAATGCTGGATGGAATAAAACTGATGATGTAAAGCTTGAAGCAAATGGATGTTTTAATTTCTATGTGCCACTTAAAATGCTTTTAGGATTCGCTGAAGACTACAATAAAATTCTATTAAATGCTAAACATGAATTGATACTCTTGCGTAATAAAAACGATGAAGATCTTGTGCACTCGAGCGTTCTAACTGAAAAAGCTAAACTTACGATTTCACTCATCTCATGGAGAATTCCACATGTACAATTATCTGATCTTTGCAAATTGAATATGATTAAAACTGTTAACAATGGTGTTCCCATACCGATGGCCTTTCGAAGTTGGGATTGTCATATTAATCCACAACTAAATTCGGGGACTAGTCACATCTGGAATGTTAAACTGGCTGCAAATAGAGAACGCCCTCGTTTTATCTTGATTGCATTTCAACAAGAAAATAAGTTTGTTCACTGTGACCTCACCAATTTAAAAGTACATTTAAACTCAGTGTCATATCCATATGATGATCTTAATATTAAATTTAAAAATGAGCGATATGCAATTCTATATGATATGTACACACGATTTCAACAAAGCTACTATATGAGAGAATCTCAACCAATTCTAACAGCTCAAGAGTTTAAGAATAACGCTCCGATTATTGTTGTAGATGTTAGCTATCAAAACGAATCATTCAATAGTGGATCAATTGATATAAAAATTGAATTTGAAACAGCTATAAATATTCCATCAAAAACTTCAGCATACTGCATACTTATTCATGATCGCATAATAGAATATTCACCCATAAAAGGAACAGTTCGCAAAGTTATATAAATAAATTAATATGAATGATAAGACAATTTTCATAGACTTGCAAGGCTTCAAAAACAATTCCAACGGGTTTATTGCAAAGGAAGTTGCGATTGCTTTCAACAAAGACGAATACATTAATTTTATTATAAAACCTCCATTTGATTTTAAATATTTATCACCTGAAAAGCAGAAGGAAGCGAAATGGTTGACCAGAAATCATCATCACTTACTCTGGAATGATGGATCAATTTCTTTTGACAGCGTAATTAAATTTTTAAAAGCTAATGTCAATGGTGCAACAATATATGTCAAGGGTGAAGAGAAAAGGCAATGGCTGGAAAAAATTATGAATAAAAGAATTTTCAATATTGAAGATGTTGGTTGTATCAACTTGAAAGAAATGGGCATGAAGTATCCAGATCTATTTTACTGTAGTTGTCACTATTATGGTGCTTGCGCTTTAAGAAATGTAATCTTACTTGTAAAAGAATCTTTAAAATAAAAGAAATCAAATCAAATCATATAGTCTTTTTATTTATTTAAAATATTTACAATACATTATACATATAAAATATTTTGACTTATCATTAAAGATTTATACATTTTCACTTACATACGAGTATTTCATAAATATTTTACAAATTTCTATAATTAATTAAATTCTATATCACAAATAAAGTAAATAAATAAATATATGATTAATGTTTGCAAATTCAAGGAAATTTGTGATTTAGGTTATCGCTCACTATAATCATACTGATAATTTTCAAGATACTACTACACAACTTCCATTGAGTTACCATCTCGATCTTTATAATGACCCCACGCTCTGGTATTTACCAGGTCGTCCATACCTTTTCTTTTGTCATCAGTATGGTTAAGGACTAATTTATAGAGCTTTTGTGTATACAGTTGATGAATTTTTGATCGGAATAAAAACATCTCATCTGATACAACTTTCTGCTCAAATAAACAGCTCTTATAATCATTTAATGTGATTTTGTTAAGAGCAGACCTTTTTACGCCTTTCGATTTTTTCACTTCTTTTGAATTGAGAGCCGAAAAAGAATACATTTTGGATCTTAAGCCCACAAACTCTACCATTATGTTACCCTTATTTTCATCCTTCATCATTCCCAAAACTTTTTTGTTTAGCAGTGGCAACTTGAATACATTATTCGTTGCATATTCTGATGTATCAAAGTTTAAAGAAATATCGTTACGAATATCTTCATAAAAATCATCAGTTTGAATTGTATAGATAAATGAATCGGTATCCATATAGTTAAGTGAAAGTTTCTCACCAAACTTTGGTTTCATGTATCTATAATGGAAATCGTACATCTTCCATTTCGACAATTCTAAAACTGCGAAACCAATATAGATAGGTTTATCATAATATGGTTCCATTTCTTTTAGCTGAACTGCATACATACTATCACAGAATTTTTGTAAACTCAAAAAATTAGGTTTAGAGATTAATGCTCTTAAACCCAAATGATTTCTGTTTGTAGTTTCCCAATCTGTAGCAATACGTATATCCTTACGTTTGTCTACACTTTCCATGGTTTTTCCATAAACTGCATTATTAAGAAGCTTAAAGAAGTCCTTTTCAAAAGCATTTTTCGCATTTGTACGATGATAGGTATTTATATCAATGTATTTTTTCAGCCATGGAGACTGCTTAAATTTCAGTACCCTATGTATTTTTTTCAATACAAGTCCATTTGATATACATTGATTTAGAACTCTGTAGTGAATAACATAATTTTGTTTAAATGTGAAATCTGCTATTAACTTCCCACACCCATTCTGCGAAATTTTTTTATTTTGTGGACAGAAGGGAAGATCATTATGTTCATCATGAAGGGAATCTGGATATTGAATGTCTACTTCTAAAAAATAGCCAGTTTCAGAAGAGTTTGAGATTTCTTCAACATTGAAAACATCAATTTCTTCTTTACTTAGCCACTCAAAGCCACCATAAGGCAAGTATTCCGACATTGCCCAACCATATAAATTATTGGCGTCTAAGTACATTAAATACTCTGATGTCTTATTTTTATCAAAGTCATGCATATATTTATTGTTCGCCTTTGAATATTTCTTGGAACACTGAACTAGTCCGCCCCTAATACCACTTTGGACAAAAGAATGTATGTTAGAGTCTGTAATCAACTCCAAAGTTATTTCTGTAGTCTTCAACATTGCATCCCAAGATAGTCCTGGTGCAGTATAATAATGGGCTGGATCTAAATCATAAATACTTTTACATATTTTTCGAAAATTTTCAAAAACATCTGTAAGAAGCAGAACATCTGTTTTCAGATAGAGTTCAGTATAATCGCGTAGTGTTCTACAATTGAACTCATCCCATACTTTCTGCGCATGTTCATATTCAATAATATCACATTCCGAATCACTTAAAATATTAAAAAAATGTTCTCTTCTTGGGAGTTCTACTTCATCAAACTTTGATATAGAATCTATGTACGAGTAAGGAAATACTCCCTTTCTTCTAATCAAATCAAAGTGACTATCAATATGAAACATTTGTCGAACCGTATGAAAATCAGAAATATCAAGATTTTTCGCCAAACTATCTAAACTAGAAGCCATAAATCTAAAAGAATCTAAAAAACGTATTTCAACTCCAGAATTCTTTTTCATCGGAATATAAACTGATATAGAAATATAGCGCTCTTTATTTTGTGGGATGACTTTTATGACAGCATTTTTAATAGCAGAAAGTTCTTTAAAAAATAAATGTGCATCGTATGCAGATAGATTATGGAAGATGACGGGTATGAATTTGGGTATTTTGTACATTAAATTGCACTCACTGTGAGCTGCACCACGATAATTACCAGTAAGAGGGCAGTGATCTATAACCTTATCATTCTTCAAACTTTTCTTACAAATATGACAATTTTGTTCATTATTAAAGGAATTTAATTCTTCAGCAGATATATTCATTACTTTTTCTTTACTTAGATGTTTTTCATAAATATAAAGACTGTCGTCAACTATTTTTCTAACGAATACTTCTGCTGAATCTTCTCCAAAGTATTGTCTATATAAATTATTTTCTTCCTTAAAACTACACTTTACAAAATAACTAAATGCACATGGATTATGCTTTTGAATATTTACAGTATTCGTACCTGCACTTTCATCAATTTTTTCCAAAATTGACTCGAAGTCAGCATAAATAACAAAAGGCACGTCCATTTGCTTATTATAATTTGCAAATTTTTTAAAAGCATCTTCATCAGCCGGCATTTTTGCAACTTTTCTCCCACAGCACTTTTTATGTTGTTGAAGTGTGATTTCATCATGGGTATAAAATAAGCAAGTGTTGCAAATAAAAATTTTTCCGTGATGCGTTGTTATGCTGGATCGAATAAGCCTTAAAAGATAGTAATTTTAAATTATTTATTATTATATAAATATTTAATAAATGTAAATATATATATAACTTACTTTGAGATGTTTTTGATAAGAACATAGTGAAAATTGTCTTCTGAGTGAAGCAAGAGCAAATTAATGTGAATTGCTTTTTCTTCTTTTGTGATGTAGTAAGGTCCAATTAGTGATGCTCCATTATGACCAAACACATTCACACTCATACTATTTTGTTTTTCAAAAACTTTTAACTGCTTCAGAGGGAGTGGAAACTGCAGCCCTTCAAAGTTTAATACTCTACCACCAACAAAAATTGTATCATTTCTAATATTTTCTATATTGTAGTTATTACAATTTCTCATTTGTCTTGGTTTTAGAGTAGAATCACCATACAAAGCTGCAATTAAACACCATTTGAAACAATATATATCATTGTTCTCAATGTTTACACATCCACCATTTCTGGCTATGGTTTTCGGTAGTGGAATGAATCGTGAACCTCTTATTATTGATGCTTTGTTTACATTTAAATCTACATACTTTATACTAATAAGAGTCCAACCGCTGTCTCTTTCCTGGAATTCATCCATTTTTACACTTATTTCCTCTGAATGTTTCTTATAGAATTCATCAACATCATCAGCAATGGTGAGCAAGGTCATTTTTGATATATGTACCATAGGAGTTACACACATTTCATCATTGACCAATTTCATGTAGTCGCAAGTTAGTTCCATATTAAATTTTAGTGTAGTATGTTTCTGACTGCACTCTTTTAATTGGTTGATTATACATCGCATTGCATTTTTTAAAAACTCACCAGGAAAGAGGATGCCTTCACTTTTGTTGTGAAAGCGATACGATTCAATCCTTCCACTAAAATGGCTATACCTCCTAGTCAGATCATCATTAATACTGACTTCAGGGAAACAATTTCTTTTATGTTTATGTGTTCTAAGATGGGTATCCCTTGATGAGGATGGTATCATTTCATTGCAAGCCTGACAATGGTTTAATAAATTTCCTATCGAGGTATGCGCCAATGCATCACCATTGGAGTGTACCATACTCGACATGTGTGTTTTCATATGCGCATTCACACTTGTTTTACACAAAAATAATTTTCCACAAATAGTGCAATGCAGTTTCTTATGTACATTTAGCATGTTTTTGCTAAAAGAAACATTGCATATATTGCATGTGTCATATTGTTCTTGGACACCATGCTCAGTCATATGTCCTTTGAGCTGATATTGCGTTTCAAAATATTTTTTGCATATCGAGCAATGAAGTTTCTGATGCACTCTCAAGATATTTAAATTAATGAAGGTGGTATCACACATTGAACACTTTACTGAAGACATTTTTTATTTATTATATTTTTATTATTATTATTATTTCTATTATTATATTTATTTTTATTTTCACTTTAGTAAAATTATAATAATATATATGTAAGTATAATAACTTTCAAAGAAATTTTGTATTTATTCACAAACTCTACAGAACTTAAATGTAGGAAATGTATCTGATAGAACTGTCACGGTATACTGTTAAAACTTGGACTATAGTTTTACTTTAAGTGAACACCAAAAAAGCAAAATTTATCTTTGTGGTATTTCAATGAAAGATACAAAAATTAAAAGTGCTTAAGTAAGCTTAATTTTGAACTATATACAACTACAAGTAACGGTCATATAGCAGAAAACAAAGAAAAAAAAAAAAAAATCAAGCATAATAAATAAACAAAATTTCTACTAACAGCATATGAGGATTCTGTATACATACATATATTTAAATATGTCAAAAAGAGATAGGTAGATACAGCTGACGATGAGCTGAGGAGCAGCAGCCGGCTATCACTTGAGAAATACATATGCGAGAGGGAGATAGATAGATACAGCTGACAAACAGAGGAGTGTCAGGCAGACATCAGATATGAAATAAGTGGTATGTGGGTTGAAAAGCATTTTGTTATTCATTCAGTGTATTACTTTTAAAGCAGCAGTTTCAGCTATAAGAAAAAAATAGTAGAATGTCCACATCGACCGTTGAAATCCTCGAGGTAGTAGAGTTGCCCAAAATTGATATTCCAATCCTTATGGCTCTCTACGACGACTCCTCTGACGACAAAATGTTGGACGAAGCAGCGGCCGTTTGCGAGATGTACCATGATGGGCAAGACGAGATGCTCAATAGAGTGGCGGCTGAATGGGAATTTCGGTTTCAACAGAACCAAATAATAGCCGAAATAAAAGCCTTTAAAGAAGGATGGAACAATTTGCTCATGAATGAGCATAAGGACGCCATCATCTATTTCCTGCACATGGTTGAGGAAAATGAAGATTTCGGGGTGGAAGAAGAAGAAGGTAAGGAGCACTTCTCTTGCTGTCCCTGGTACCACCCAGATTGCCTTGAGGGGCCGGACACCTGTCGGTGTACCGTTTATTATATAAGAAAAACAAACACTTTAAATTTAATTAAATTGTATTCATCTGTTTATAATAATTAATAAAATGTAATTATACATATATATATATAGTGAAAAAAGGTTTTTTGATTTAAAATTGTATAACAAAAATAAATTGAGGAAGGTAAATAAGAAATAAATAAATAAATTTTTCAAATTGCAAATGAATGAATTAATTTGTTTAGCAAGGAAAAGCATTCAGACTGATTTTAAAAATATCATTGATAATTGCAATAAGTCTGACCGAAGTGTAGGAAAACAAAAAAGAATTACTACAGCTATTCTAAGATATCTTTGAACAAAATCAGTAAAAATAACAGAATGAATTTTTTTGAAAAATATTGATGAGCAAACAAAACATTAAGAGCATGCACAATCATGTTATAAAAGCATAATTACAGAAAATCAGTAAAAATAACAGAATGAATTTTTTGAAAAATATTGATGAGCAAACAAAACATTAAGAGCATGCACAATCATGTTATAAAAATATTGTTGAGCAAGCTAAAGCTGAAAAGCATGCACAATCATGTTTTAAAAGTTTTTGAATAGGCATAACTGAATAAAAAAAAAAAAAAAAACAAGAGATTGTGGGAAATTAAAGGGTGTGAAATTGTATATTTAACAAGCAGATCAACATTTAAAATCAGCACATCAAAACGAACCTAATATTAACAGTTTTTTCTTCAGAAAAAAAGATAAACTGACCTTCCTTAATATTTTATAGAAAAAAAGAACAGAGTTAAACTTAGAGCAAGTATATGTTTATATTTATACACAAGTATGTGAGTATGTAAACATCCAAAATAAAGATTATTATTATCGAACCACATAAAGTAGAAAAACCAAACATAACATACACTCATATACGCCACACACCAAGGAAACATATTATGCATGGAAACAACCAAAAATTTAAAAATTGAAGTAGCAAAACAAAATCAGTAAGAATGAATATTACATACGCATATACAAACAAAAAACGAATTTAAACATAAATACGGTTAGCAGCTTTTAATAATTCTATCTGCGCGTATCCCCACTGCCAGATATAGCGGCTGAGTAAATCGATAAGATAGCAACAGGTAATGGGAGCAGCAAACCAAAGCATCATAAAACTACATACGGTAAGCTGCAGTTAATATATCTCTCTGTCCATATCTTCGCTGCCAGATAT
The DNA here is from genome assembly GCA_963924685.1 of Dexiosoma caninum. Taxonomy (NCBI): domain Eukaryota; kingdom Metazoa; phylum Arthropoda; class Insecta; order Diptera; family Tachinidae; genus Dexiosoma; species Dexiosoma caninum. Next base: position 81,224,086 of record OZ004729.1, on the reverse strand, counting down.
AGCGGCTGAGTAAATCGATAAGATAGCAACAGGTAATGGGAGCAGCAAACCAAAGCATCATAAAACTACATACGGTAAGCTGCAGTTAATATATCTCTCTGTCCATATCTTCGCTGCCAGATATATCGGCAGAGCCTATCGATAAGATAAGAACAGAGAGTTGAAGCAGCATACCAAAACCAACAAATCGAATACAATACAATACAATTTAAGATGGAAAATTAAACATGCGCGCACACACACACACACACACACACACAAACCATAACAGCATTTATTCCTCAAAAAAAAAATTTGCGTACAAATTAACAAAATCGAATATATACCCCTTCCATCCCAAGCCATCTAAATAAACTGCAACCATCAAGAAACTATTTAAAGAAAGAAAAAAAACTTTGTCACCAAAAAAATATCCAACAATACAAAAAATATGCAAACCACAGCATTTATGAATGGAAAAAATTTGTGTACATTAAAAAAAAAATTAAATCCAATAGAACCACGCAACAAAACAATAAGACGACAAATTACACACAAACCATAACAAATTATGGGCTTTCATTCCAACTGTAGCAATCAAGTACGTATGTATTTACGCACAAGCACAAAATACAAAAATGAAAAATAAGAAGACAAATTACACACAAACGCATATACAAACAAACAAAAAACGAATTTAAACATAAATACGGTCAGCAGCTTTTAATAATTCTCTCTGTCCATATCTTCACTGCCACACACACACACACACACACACACACACAAACCATAACAGCATTTATTCCTCAAAAACAAAATTTGTGTACAAATTAATAAAATCGAATATATACCCCTTCCATCCCAAGCCATCTAAATAAACTGCAACCATCAAGAAACTATTTAAAGAAAGAAAAAAAACTTTGTCACCAAAAAAATATCCAACAATACAAAAAATATGCAAACCACAGCATTTATGAATGGAAAAAATTTGTGTACATTAAAAAAAAAATTAAATCCAATAGAACCACGCAACAAAACAATAAGACGACAAATTACACACAAACCATAACAAATTATGGGCTTTCATTCCAACTGTAGCAATCAAGTACGTATGTATTTACGCACAAGCACAAAATACAAAAATGAAAAATAAGAAGACAAATTACACACAAACGCATATACAAACAAACAAAAAACGAATTTAAACATAAATACGGTCAGCAGCTTTTAATAATTCTCTCTGTCCATATCTTCACTGCCACACACACACACACACACACACACACACAAACCATAACAGCATTTATTCCTCAAAAACAAAATTTGTGTACAAATTAATAAAATCGAATATATACCCCTTCCATCCCAAGCCATCTAAATAAACTGCAACCATCAAGAAACTATTTAAAGAAAGAAAAAAAACTTTGTCACCAAAAAAATATCCAACAATACAAAAAATATGCAAACCACAGCATTTATGAATGGAAAAAATTTGTGTACATTAAAAAAAAAAAATTAAATCCAATAGAACCACGCAACAAAACAATAAGACGACAAATTACACACAAACCATAACAAATTATGGGCTTTCATCATCATTCATCATGAAAAATAAGACGACAAATTACACACAAACCATAGCAAATTATGCACTTTCACATGTGTGGATGAGTGTTTGTACGAAGGAGGGCTCTGCCTCTGTCAATAATTCCGCCTCTGCCTCTGCCACTAATTCTGTCTCTGCCTCTGCCACTAATTCTGCCTCTGCCAGACCTCTGCCCGGTCCGCAGTCGCAGATGTTTTGCTTTCCCATTCCCATTCTACTTAGGAAGTATTGATGAAAGAGCTAATCTGCCTTTTTGAAAGTCTCTTGTATAGTCTTTCTTCAAAAAGTACATTGCCTTAAAGAGTAATTTTTCTCAAAGAGCCTACGAATTAGAGAGAAACGAGCGAAAGACAGAATAGTAGTGGCCTACATTGATATCAGAAAAATAAATATTTGTGCCTACCATTATAATTATATACGTATTTATGTGTCTATAAATGTATGTAGTTCATAATCATAAATATATGTACACAAATAAATCCAAAATATTAAATTAGCGAAACAAGTACAGCTTTCTATTATCAATTATTTCTATTAAATCAATAAACTATTTTTTTAAATTGAGCAGAACTTTAACATTTATGTATGTATGTATGTATATCGTTTTTTTTTTTTAATTATGGCCCTAATATTTTTCAGTAAAGGGGTGTTTAAAAAAAAATGTTTTTATATAGATAAATATAACAATGTAATATGAAAAGAATTATTAAAAGTGTAAAAAATTTAATATTCACTCACCAATTGCCATTGCTGTCTCCTGGGCATCACCCGTTACCATTTTTACTCGTACACCGCTTTGCATTAACAGTTCTATAGACTCTCTAACTAAAGGTCTAGGTGGATCCGTTATGCCAACCAAACCACAATACACTAGATCTTGCAAATTTTTACCTTTCGCCAAAGCTAAAACTCTTAAACCTTTGCGGCCAATTTCATAAGCTTCGGCCAAAAATTCAGCTTCATTTTGTTTCGTCAAAGGCATAGTTTGTGTGCCGAATTGATATTTGGTACACTGAGGCAAGAGATAATCCAAAGCGCCCTTCGCAAAATATATTTCTTCTTTATTATTATTGTACTTATGTATACATTTGACGGCCATCATTTTCTGTTCAGACGAAAAAGGATATTCCTGTATGCGTACATAATTTTCGGCAGTGGCATACATGCCATTTTTCATGGCGGCCGCTATAAGAGCGCCCTCAGTGGGCTGTCCCAGCAAAGTGCCATTTTGTATGTAGGCATTGTTGCAAACGGCTCCAATTTCCAAAAGATTGGTTATATTAGCTTTAGCCATTTCAATATTATTGCAAGTTCGTATGTGAATTTCGCCCTGGTCATTATAGCCAGCACCAGTCACATCAGCCATGTAGGCATCTGAGGTTATAATGACGGTAACAGTCATTTCATTTTTGGTTAAAGTACCAGTTTTGTCGGAACATATAACATTGACACAACCGAGTGTCTCAACCGTGGGTAACTTTTTAACAATGGCATTACGCTTGGCCATGCGCATAACTCCCAAAGCCAAAGTAACTGTAACCACAATAGGTAGACCTTCAGGTATAGCAGCCACAGCCAGTGATACGGAGATATTAAACATTTCCGTTAGCGGTTTACCCTGCAACCACCCCAGCATCATTATGACACCGATGATAAGAAAGGAATAGAAACTAAGTTGGGCTCCCAAAATGTCCATGGATTTTTGTAAAGGCGTTTTGGGGGCCTCTTCGGCCTGCATCATCTTAAACACTTCACCAAATTCACTTCTTTCACCGGTGCTAACCACTACACCTTTGCCATTGCCGCAGCGCACTAAAGTGCCCATAAAGGCTATATTTTTCATATTTGTATGGTCCTTATTGCCGGTATTATTTAACAACAGATCCGTACATTTTCTGGCTGGCTCTGTCTCACCCGTAAAACTTGACTCATCTATGGACAAATCAATAGCATCGAAGAGCCTCACATCTGCCGGCACGCGATCACCTACATTTAAATGTACAACATCACCTGGGACCAACTCGCGCGCTAAAAATGTTTCCAGTCTACCCTCTCGCAAACAATGGCATTCTGGTGGTACTAGTTTCTTAAGCTCTTCTAAACTTTTCTCCGATCTATATTCTTGTATAAAAGCTACTGTTACCACTATAATAATGGCGATTGTTATACTAACAGCATCATCAAACTGTTTCATAAAAACTGACACGGCCGCCGAGCCGAGCAGTAATAAAATGAGAGGATTTTTAAATTGTTCTGCATATTTTTTCCACGTAGGTTCATCTTCAATTACATTGAGTTCATTATGACCAATAATTTTGGCACGATATTTAGCCTCAGTCCATTTTAGACCCGTTCGAACGTCAACTTGTAAACGACCAGCCACCTCAGAGGCACTAAATGTTGACGACTCAGCTGTGGTTAGTAACATTTCAAGAGTTAATGTTGAACCCGTCTGAAAAGAGAAAAATTAAAATAATTTTAGAACAGGGAAAAAAAAGTATAAATACAAGTATGTATATATACAAATGTATCGTAAGAACTACTTAAGAACCTTAAACTTTTCTGTTATATACGGTTGTCATACATTCCGTTCCGAAAAGTTTTAATTCCGATAGTTTTCGCTATTGTTTTTTTCAGATTCAGATTCTATTTATCTCTATTTTTAATTTGCGTGATTTTTTTATGTAATATACTTTATATTTTTTATATAATTGATTACGAAATTAAACAGTTACAAAATTTACAAATCTCTAAGCAACCCGTCTTTTGCTTTCTTTAATACATACATAGCACTTTTTGCGAAACTGAATTTTAATTTCTTTTTCAAATAGCCTTCAAAACCATTTCTACTCTAGAATGTAGAATATTAAATTCCTTCAATTTCTCATGCCCCTAGAATTATGCTGTAATTTATTTTCTTAATGAAAGAACACACAATTATATTAAAGTAATACATCAGTTATTTTTATGTAAAAGAGAAGAAAAAACTGAAAAAGTAAATGCTGTAAATGACAGATTTACAAAATTTCATTATTAACGTTTTGCCAGTCACAGCACACAACATGTTGTGATGACAATTGTAAATTAGCCAAGACAACCACCAGCATGAACACATCCCCAAAATCATCATCATCATTTAGACGACCCAACATTCAAAAGTAACAAAAGCAAATTAATTGCATGTACTAAACCACCTACTGTTTTAAAACTTGGTGTTGGATGTGGCAACAAAATGCTTCCATTAGATAGATGGTCACACAGGCACACTTTTGAAGGGATACGAAGCTGACCAAACATTTAGACAGTAATCATTTCCATTATCACAATAAAAAAAATACAACTTACCCAAAATGGGATTTATGCTCAAATACCCTTAGTAGCAGCAGGTTAAACAAATATATGTATTAAAGAGATATAAATATATTATTAGTTTAAGTGCAAACGGCCTCAAATGCCACATTCAAACTATCCACCTTCAACAACAAATAATTAGCCTATTCACGAAGTATTCTATTGCTTACTATCTTTAGTATTAACAAAATTTTATGATTGTCATAAAAATGTTATTGATATTTTTCATTGTATGACAATACCATTTTGTCATTTCAATGTGCTATTAGTCATCTTTTTTTTGTTTACAAATACAACGGACGATTTTATTATACTTTCAAAAAATTAAACTAATGTTAATGAAAAAAGTATTTAATTCCTAATTATAATTCATATATATTTTCTGTCATTTGTGTTTAATTGTATGCTAATTTTTTATATCGCAATATAACAGGCTGCTCACAATAATTATATTTGGCCTTAAATATTTAATTCAGCTTCCTCATAAACTGGTAGTTAATTCCTTTTTCGATTAGCTATCAGAGAATTCTTATACATATATAAAGTTAAACGTATGTACTGCTTTTTACTATTTCTATAGCAGGATTATACACAGGGTATGTATATTAGGGTTGGTAAATTATTTTCGCCAAAAATCATCTACCAAAAACGTACGCGAAATTCTAAGAAACACTTCCTAAAAAACCAAGGGTGTTGATCAAATACTACCCTGCGCAAATCGAGCTAAAGATTTTCTGTACCCATATCTATAAACTGTATATAGGTGTATTAAAAAGCAATATCACATCATTAAAAAAAAATACAATATTCTCAAACTAAGTGATTTTCTGAGTAAAGTGAGCATTTATTTCTTAAAATCGGTCGAAAGTTGACAAAGTCAAGTTATGGCACTTTTATACATACTATATACATATACAGATGGACTTTTCTTTCTAATGCAAACTAATTCATTAGTGTTCATTCTAATCTTTATGGGGATTTGCCCAGAATAGGATAATATTTAACACCTTTGGTTTTTTCTGAAAAGTTTCTTAGAATTTTCCGTAGTTTTAATTTTTGCTCTAAGACTTTTTTCAGTTTGTTTTCATCCATACGATTTTACCCACCTTAATGTACATATCGTTGGCTTAGTCGCCAAATATGCTAAGTCCACTTTTTATACAAAATGAGTTTTTAATGTAGAATGGCAGTGTAACTCAAAACACATAATTTCCACAAATTCAAATGTCGTCATGTCGCCAAGAAGTGCGTGCAGATTACAGATGATAGAAAAAAATATTTACAGAGTTTTGGAATAAGTTAGTCTGCTTGAAGTAGGAATTTTTTATGGGGAAACCCGCTTTTAACCTACACTTTAAGAATCGTTTTTGCATAGACGTTTTTGTTAGACTTCAAGTATACCGCGGAAACACGTCTGACCCTGGGAAAATAGCCGAACAATTTAACTTTTAATAAGCCTTTCTGCAGCAATCTAAACCTTTATTAGTATATAATATACATATATGTACGTGAGCGTTTTTTAATGTATAATGGTTAAAAAAATATACTTATTTGCCATAGGTGTCTACTAGTACTAGTGTGTCTAATTTTTTTTTAATTTAATTTTTTGTACTATGCGGTCTATTATAAAATGTATGTTTCAAATACGATACTCCTGTGATTATATTTTTTAAAATAATAAACTGAAATACATAATTAATTTCTATATATGTATATGAAAAACTTACATCTTTATCGATTGCAATCATGATGATTTAAAAATTTTCACACGAATGCAATGATTATTGATTGATCTTTTTTTTGCCACAAAATTCAAAATGGCCTACAAAGTTTGCCATTTTTTTAATTTCATTTAATTTTTATTTAAAATCATTATATTTGATTATTTTAATTCATATTTATCTGGATTAATATCTTTAATCACTTTCACATTACACTTCTGTCTGTTGAGTTTTATAAATAAATTCATTAAATATTAAGAAAACTAACTATTAATTAAATTATCATCGACATGCTTTGTGTTTTCTTATGGCACTGCGATCAGAGATCGAAGCCGATATATTCAAGGTCGCCGATTTCGCATTTAAATTTTAAGCCGGTCTGTGTTCACACAACGCGAGTATTATTGGTAAGATTTCTACTTTTAAGGACTGAGTTTAGACGAGAATACATTTGGAAGGGGGGAAACATTTAATTTGTTGGCATATTAATGGCGGAAAAGAGAAAATCGTTTTTGTGTTCGGTACTCGGTGTCGCCGAGTTGCTTACACAAATAACAATGAAACAATAATAATGGAATGTCACCGGCAACATTTTCGTCTGTGTAACCGCGACCAAAAAACCAAAAGAGTATTCCAGATGTTTTTCTTCCAAATGTTTTCTCGTCTGAACTCAGTCTAGGAGAGATAGTGAAAATAATCTTTCGCCATTTATATTGAAAACAAAAACAATTTGACTTTTTTTATTGTTGTTTTCAATGTAAGAGGCGAACGATTTGGCTTCTATGAACAGGGTGTAATTATGAATCTTTTAACTAAGCCTTGCATAGTCTGAACCCATACTTATTTGCGTTCCTCTTATCACACACGTATTGAATGTCAGTATGAATTTTTGGAGCTTTGCTTGTTTTTACATGCCGCCAAAAGCAAATTAAATAGTACGCAATATATGTACATATGTATGTTTGTATATTTGAGTGTCAAAGATAGTGATGTAGAAACTGTTTGAAAAGAAATTCTCATCATACAAAGTGTTGCCATCAAATAAATCGATGTATTAAAATTTTTTAGTCGTAAAAAATAATACATAATAAAATAATATAGGTATAATTAGGCACAGGTGAATCATACTGCATGTTGCTTAAAAACTTTGGTTAATATAAGGAAATCTTTATGGTTTGGTTACCGTTTTAGAATAGACAATGTCTATAAAAAAGACGTTTTGGAATATTGGCGTCCTGCGTGAGCAGAATACAAGCAACTTTCTGAAGTAAATATATCAATACTTTCAATATTATTTATTTAATTATATTTATTTTTGAGTCATGGTATTTTTTTTTATGAAAAGTTTTTCAATAATTATTTATTTCTCAATATTTTGCTACCAAATAGAAAATAATAATTTGTTTTAACAAAAATATTTTTTAACATAACAACATAAAAAAACATTTTTTTCCAATTTGTTTTCCGATAATGAATGAAACAGCCGGCAGCACTATAAATGATCATTCGCCTTTATGAGAGCGAAATATTTGAAAGAGTACAAACAAATTAATCAATAATAAATTTATCAATATTTTTCTTTTCAATTTAAAGTTGGTCGGAAACAATGTTGCCGGACAGAAGAACAATGCTAAATCGCCAAAAAAAACCAGTGCTAAAATGTTCTAGTTTTAAAAAAATGCTAACATTGTTTTTTATTATTATAAATAAAAGAAAAAAAAAGTTTAAATTTGTAATATCTGTACATATTTAATAATTTTTTTTCCTTTGGGGAATTAAACCAGTTTTTATCATATTTTACACATACGATATAATCAAAAATTACTGTTTTGTATATAAAAACAGTTTTTTTTAATATAAACACGAATTTTAATAATGTATATACAGTATCGGCGAAAACCTAAGCACCCCCACAGTACATTTTTTTAAATGATAATTTTTTTAAGAAAACAGAGTTATTAAAATTTTTTTTTTATTTATTTATATCTTTATTATTGAAAAACACAAACTTAAGAAATTCAGAATTTAATAAAAAAAAAAGTTATAATTCAAAAAACATTTTAAGTCGCAAATATAAGCGGACTAAACTAAAGCACCCCCTAATATTGTGTTTGGAAATTTTACTACGCTACTGCGACATTACTGTATTACTTACCCTACACTCCAAAAATTCAGCAGAGATTAAGCTGCAGTGTTAGGAAGAAGAACTTGTTAGAATTTATGCGAAAATTGTCATTGTTTTAAAGTTTTCGTTGAGATAAGAGTAATGGCACGCAATAAGTACTCAAATGAATTTAAAATTAGAATTCTTGATGATTGGAGAGCCGGCTTATCAAGACATCAATTGAGTGCAAAATATTCGATCAACAGATCAATTATTTCTAGGCTAATTAAAAAGTTTTTGAAGATTGGTCGCACATCTCCTACTCATTATTTATATTTGCGACTTAAAATGTTTTTTGAATTATAACTTTTTTTTTATTAAATTCGGAATTTCTTAAGTTTGTGTTTTTCAATAATAAAGATATAAATAAATAAAAAAATAAAAAAAAAATTTTAATAACTGTTTTCTTAAAAAAAATATCATTTAAAAAAAATGTACTGTGGGGGTGCTTAGGTTTTGGTCGATACTGTATATATGACTACTTAATTTATCCAACAAAAAGGATAAATATATTATAATTTAAGATATTAAGAGCATTGAAAATTTCAAACACGTTATTTTCATCTTCTTATGCCAATTCATTTTGGTACTTTTCAGATGAACCGATATTTCTAGCAATATTGTCCGATATGTTTAGAGTAGAAGCAAACGTTGTGTAATTTTACGCCATCTCTTATAATCATAGTATATTTTTCAAGTGAAAGTAACTCATCAGATGATTTTTTTTTTGTTCGTTTATGTTTTACATGCCGTATATGTGACAGCGCATAGAGAAAGGGACCTAAGGGTAAAAAAAGTTTCACTTTTTTTTTTTGATGTGGACAACATCTGAGCATCGAATGAGACCGAAACCCATGCCCCATAAGTGTTCCCTCCCAGAGATATGCGCGTTTTATGAAAGTGAAGTACACCAAAGATTTAAATCTTTAAAATGGCTCTCCTGAACAAAACCGGTTTTTACCCTTAGGTCCCTTTCTATTTGCGCGTCACATATGTCTAAACTTGTTTACATTTATGCGCGTCAATATAATTTTTATTCCTATGTTTAATTTGTGCAATTAAGCCATACACAAATGAATTTAGCGTTTTCTTGCTATTGTAGCCTGTGTGTGTTTAGTTTTGAGAGAGCAGTAAAAAAACAAGATTGACATTTTTAGTTTGTTTTACACAAACAAAATGCCTGTTGTTTTTATTGTTGTTTTGTTGTAGAGATGCGGCTACTTCATAAATATACTTTGACTATACAAAAGTTCCAATTAACTGCTTACGCGTTTAAAAAGGCAAGTTTAATGGAAGAATTAATTCTCGACTAGATGCAAATTATGTATATGATGGAGCATCCTCTTTTTTTATATAACGAAAAATCTCGAGATACAGAGCTAATTCAACAATAGTATTTTATAGGCATTGGAGCTCAGTACCAAATGTATACAAATTGACAACGTATTCTTAGACCACAAAAAAGATTTTCATTTTGTTCGTCTGAATTATATACATATGTATATAGATGTGATGAGTATCGAAGTGCCTACTTAAGTGTATGCAAGGATGATGTCTTTCACGTAACACAGTTTCTTTTTATTATGCAGTCTATATTGTACATATTTAAAAAATTTCGTAAGAAATAAGAGATGGGGGTTTTAAAAAGTTATTTTATACATTTTGTCTGGCAACTACACGTCAGTTTTGGAAAATAAGAAATCTCTCACAAATAAATAAAAATCAATGATGTTCATAACCAGCGTTACCATTTCTCATGTTTTTCCTAATTTTTCAAGGTTTTTGAAATGCCAAAAAGTTTTTACCTTCAAAAATTAGTTTTTTTTTGAAATTCATTCAAATTTTCAAGTTTAGTTTATTAATTTTTAATTTACAGAAATATGACGAAAATATTATTTGATGTTGCCATGTAAAGTAAACGATTTTAAAATTTTTCAGTATTAAATGTGTCTATTCTCTTTAATACAACTGTGCTGTATTAATAATATTATATTATTAATAATTTTATGCCTGTTTGTTTTTTTTTTCTAAAAACCTTTATATTTCAAAAAAACATGGATAAATATTTAAAGAGAAACGGTAAGGATAATGGAAAATATTTAGTTTTAAGCAGCAATGCAAGTGGAGCTTAGAATATGCTACAGACACATAGGAGGGTCCAACAAAAGCTAAAAAATGAGGATCTGCTCAAAATCGTGGGAAGAATAAATTTATTGTTGTTGTTCAACTTTTTTTTGTGTATCTTATTTTGAATAAAAATGAATTCAAAATATATATTTTTGTTTTTTTTTTTCATTATTTGGACACTTGTAGAAAAAAGTTTTTTGTTGAAAATTAAGTTTTTCTTTTTTTTTAATAAAAAGTTTTTCTTAAAAAATATATGGTAACGCTGTTCATACTATTCTTGCTTGCGTTGTTGCTGTTGTTACTTCAAAACAAACTATGTAAATGGAACAATAATAAATCGAAGAAAATTAACTTCAACTTAAAATAAAAATGTAGAAACGTGGCGTTCTTGGAATTGCAAAATGTTTGCTTAAATTAAACTACATATTTTAGAAAATTTTAGGTATTAACTCTAACAGATTTAAAAATATGAAAAAAGTAAATTTTATAAATTATTAATTATCTATAGGTAATAATTTTAATAAGCTTTCATTTTCAAATTTTTTTTGATAATTTTTTGTTGATCTCTACAAAACAACTAATTATTTTTTTTAAAGTAGTGTACCACTTTTTATTGTTTTTAACTCGTAGTCTTTGAAACTCCAACTGTTTTATAATTCTACCAACTTTGAAACCCAAAGCTGTAAGAGACACTTTATTAATTTTTAAACTTGTGTTAGTAAGAGTATCAATTGATAAAAAAAAGACAAAAAATGATCATTATGTTATAACAAAAAACACGTTGTTGTCTGTATGTAAGTATGTATGGATGTGCAACTATGAGAGACAAGTTGGGAGCATAAAATTAATTTAAGAATAATCAGTGTTGCCAAAATTTAAAAATCTAAATAAATAATTACAAAAAATTTCCCCTTTTTATATTAAAAAGTGATATGAATGCACGATTTTTTTGATGACCAACATTTCGGTAAAGTTTGGTAAAATAGAAATTAACAAACATTGTAAAAAATATTAATAAAAATTATAATGTAAACAAAAATAACAAAAAAAATTTTAATCAAAATAAAAAAAATATATAAGTATTTTAAACTATGCTCAGTCATGCAATGAAATAATTTAATTATTATTGAACAATTTAATTTAGTTTTTACACATACATATATAATTTAGTCAACGAGATTTTCAGTGATTGCATATAGAAAAGCCATATAAATGCGTAGGTACCTAAATTTAAAATAATTAAGGGCTTATTTCTGATTTAAGAAAGAACGCTTTCATTCGCATTCTATGAGAAAGAACATTGATTTCGATTTCTCTACACACTTTCTATGCGAACAGTGACTCGATCTAGAACTCGAATGAAAACGTAAGTGTTTTCATATAAAATCCGATTTCTCTGTTAAGAACGTGTGAGAATGAAATGTCAAAATCACTCACTTTTGGTTTTGCTTTCGTAAGAGAATTTACATATGAGTATACATACTTGTAAATAAAAAAAGAAGAATAAAAAATCTAAGTACAATAAAAAAGTATTTACAAATGGATAACAAGTGGTAAGTATAAACTATTCATATGATATACATATGAATGTATGTATTTAACAATTGTTTTTTCAGTTTAAAGAAGTCAACAATGCAGCAACTGAAACACTTTTATAAAATTAAAACAAAAAACACAAAATTTACAAATATTTTTTTAAATTTTCTCACCCTTTTATTTATTGATACTTTCCACCAGCTGATCACACTTACAAGCAGTTGTATTAGCTTTAGAATAACTTCGTAGTATTTTTTAATACTTTTAACAGAAATATAATAATTTATGATATGGCATTGCTTCTACTTATTAAAACGTAAGATACCAAAATTGACATACGTAACTTAGTGCGAAAGAAAGTGAGTGCCAATGAGAAATCCAAATTGATTCGAATTCGAGCGAGTGCTTTTCGTTCGCTTAAGTTATCTTTCTTAGCTCAGAAATAGGCCATAAGCGAAAATATTTCTTATAGTACGATGATAATAAATTAATTGTATTAGTAATCATTTTTTTCTGTGCTGTTTCAATTGCCGCATTTTAATATTTTCGGTATTCACTTCTTTATACATTTACTCTTATATTCATAAAATTTAAAACGAGTTCGAAAGATATTTTGTTTTAAATTTTTCGTAAAAAATTTTCTTAAAATAAATGAATACAAACATTTTGCTGACAAATGGCAATTTCTCCCCTCAAAAACTCTATAAAATTATTCTATAAATTGTTTGCATTATTTGGATCAGCTCCATAATAATAGTAGTGAACATGAAATGGTGTACGAATATGGTTTTCGCATACTTTGGCAACATTGACAAATACGACTACGTTAACATACGTCAACTATAAATTTCTCTTGACTTACGTGTATAGATATATGTAGATTATTTATTTAACGCATTAAATAACTAGTTACCTTTTTTTACATCCACGTTACTCAATTTAAAATTTCTTATTATCACTTTTATTTATTTTTTTAACGTTCATACAAAAATTAAGTTAGTTTTTATGTTTTATATATTTTATAAACACGCACTGCACCATAATTACGTTCGTCTGTAACGAAAAGACCGTCAACTACTGGAGGAAAAAGTAAATCATTTGCTCATATTTGAATCTATGGAGAATATTGAGAGGGAGAACAAAAAGAAAATAAAAAAAAAACAAATGCTCAGTTTTCAATGTGACCAGTGTGACCAGGTTTTAAAATAATATAAAGCTAAATCACGTTTAAAATAGAGCTAAAGAAAATTAATGCTAAATTTTTTTAAAGCTTTCTAATAGTAACTTTAAATTATATCGATATCTTTTAGTTTAAAAAGTGTTTATTTATTAAATAAAAATATATTCTTGGTAAATTTCAATAAAAAATATTGAATCAATATAAAAATAAATAAAATATAATACAAAAATAAAAAATTCTATTGATATACATATATAATTTAAAAGCAAACAAAAAGTTCTTTAACTAAAACTGAACATAAGAATTGAGCAAAACAGGAAAAATGTTTCCCTTAAGTAAATATTCAAACCTAAGTATAATACATAAAATAATAGGCGCTCAAAAGCATTTTTCTGTTGATATAGAAACTCTATAACAATGTGTGGATACATGATAATTATTTCATCATATTCTTCTACTTCTGAACTAGTAAATAAACCTTAATCAATTGTATAAATATCCTTATCAAATTGTTGTAAGAGATCCTTAGTTATATTAAACTTTGGCATCGTTTATGTAATCTTTTCAATCCACATCTGATGTACAGAAGTTAAATCAGCGTTTATATTAGACTATGCTGTAATGACTATAGCACTACATTCATACTTGTAATGCATACCTACTTTTTCAATTAACTGAACTACTGTCTTCAATATTTCGAAGACAGTGATTTGACGTATGCTGAGAGTTATTTGAAGAAGAAGAAAAACACGGTACTTTCGATTTAAATTCCAAAAAAAAAATGTAAGTGATACAAAAGAACTATTAAACAGATATTATTATTTAAATTAACAACAATTTATACATTATATTTTAAGCTTAAAGAAAATTTCCTGAAAATATTAACCGATGGTTAACAAAATATCGAAGTAGAACAAATAAACATAAAAACAAACCTTTAAACTTAAAATGTAATATATAAATTGTTGTTAAAATAAAAATGGTTAAAAAATAAGTATTAAAAAATTATTTAAATTAATTCCAAAAACCTTTCTTTGCATCAACTAATAATTCAACCTTCACATTCGACATTTTGCTCAAAGTGAATTGTCATAATTATTGTATGGACGCGTAAGTCACAAAGACAATTTTCTGCATTTTGGAAAACTAATGCGTATTATTGATTGTCATGACAGTTGTGCCTAATCTAAACGCATGGTTAAATAAATCGCCATAGCGATAGCTACAAACAGCTAAATGCATTACTGAGAAAAGCTAAATGAAATTTTTCAAGCTGAACATTACAAAATAAAGTTAAATTTACCTCGAAAAACTTAATATGGCCACACTGAAAGTGACACTTGCCACACTTAAAAACGGACATGCACTCATATGAAATATTTGAAATTTTCTTGGGGATTGATATTTTCCTTTACAAATATTCCAACACTCAGAAAAGAGTAAAATTAATTGCTGATTTAATTGAAATGATATTAAAATGGAAAAAATATACAAAATATATACTCGTATTTATCACATAAAAAGAAGAAAACACTATGGCTAGCCTGACTCAAATGCAGAGAAATTAATTAGATGCAATGAAATATTCGTAGCCGATGATGAATGTAGCATGAAAAACATTCAAGGCAGGCTATGAGCTACAGAGACTGCAAATGTGGTAGCTAATTAACCGTAACCAGTTGCAAACAGATATGTTTGTTCGAATAATGAATTAATCGATTTTGATTAATCGATAATTCGAATAATTAAATCAATTTTCCAAATAATTTTATGATATGAAAATATGTGTAGATATTTTGTTTAATACTTATTTTTTGTTATAAAAACAGAAAAAAATAAATAACACAAAAATGTAGTTAAAAATACAAAATGATTTGTACTACGTATTGTAAAACAAAAAAATAATAGTAGGTGTGTATGTACTTACATATGTGACGCGCAAAATAGAAAGAGACCTAAGGGTAAAACCCGGTTTTGTTCAGGAGAGCCATTTTAAAGATTTAAATACGTGTATCTTTGGTGTACAAAATGTATGAAACCGACCAAAATAACGCAGCGTCAACGCTTTGCAATTGGAATATCTAATTTAACGTAAAGAAGTGAAGTTGGCTGCAAAAGTACTATTCTTTTTTTTCATTTTGTTAAGTAATGTAACTTTAGCTACTTTCAGGTCAATTTAGCGTCTTCATCTCTATTTCTTATTTCTATTTAGAGTTTTTGTGCAAAGTGAGTAAACACCACTGTTTCAGGCGCAACCTGAACAATCGAATTTATGTCACTCATTTAAGAGTAAAAGGTAGGCGTTGAATTACGTTGCGGTTTGCGTCGTAATTTAGGCTGGACTGTTAGGTTTGTCTGTAAGTTAGCCACAGCTACAACGGTGGTTGTGTAGTCGTTAAAATAACCATTCATATATACGCCCATGTATTCTCTTTTTGACAGTTTGTAGTCGTTAGGCTATGAAAATCCACAAGTAATGGTCGGATATACAGTATTGGCCACATAATTAGGAGCGAAGAGTTAAAAATTAAAAAAACTGTATATATGTATCTTCTTTTAATATATATGTACATACATTATATATTATAAATACCGTTATTCATCGAACAACATTGTTGTGAATACAAAACACGATGAGTTCAACTTCCTTTATTAAAATAAATAGTTTTTTCTCTTCGACCAGTGCTCAGAGGAAATCTGCTACATATGCAATGTTTCAAGTAGGTTTATAGCTACACTGTTTTTTGGAAAGCCAGCCGTTAATTAATAAAACTGGCTAAAGCACAGATAATGAGTATCAACTTTGTGTTAACATTATTCCTGTGATTTTGTGCGATTGATTGACAGAATATTTTATTTGAATACTAATACTAACCGATTGGCAAATAAAACTCGTTAACCTCAACTGCAAATAGCGCATATGTATTTATTTTTATTTTACTGTATGTTCGATGAGGAAATGATTCTCACTTTTTCGAAAAGGTAAATATATAATAATAAAATTTGTTCATTTATTTTATTGAAGTACATGTTATTGATATTGACGCGGTATCATTTAATAATTCATCCACTCACTGTCATTCTTTATTGTATAGTTTTCATCGTACTTCAGTAAATTTTATAACTGAAGATAGCGTTTGTTTTTCAGTTGTTACTCGGCGTGAATATCCGCACGGCACGCTACCTTTAAATATTGCTTAATTCATTTCTTAACGAGACTGAATTTTTCTTTCTCCTCTGCTAGTTTTAGATTTATTAAGTATTAATTGTGGGACAATATATTTGAAAACAGCTGATGAGTTTAGAAAATCGATTTAAAATATCCTTATACATCATTATATTAGCCCAGGTTTTTCATTATTCTATCTGTTTTAACAAGTGGGCCGTCAAGCATTTTATTAAGTACACTTCACGTAATAACATCAAAAAGTAATTTTTCAAGAATTCACGACTATTCAAAGTTAATAGTTTTTAGATAGAACTAATATATTGAGAAATGATTTAACTTTATAATGCTAATTTTAAAATAAAAAGGTCGATAAAATAGTATTATTGTAACTGAAATATAAATGTTGTAATGTAAAAATATTGCAACATTCATTTTTATGACAATTTGCATATCATGTGCAATGTACCGGTATTATAAATGTAAACAAAGATCTAAAGGTAATAATATTAAAAAGTTGTTATTTAATACAGGGTGTCTGGTAGCAGATGTATATTTTCAAACTTAAGTAAAAGACGTAATAATTGACACAAAGTTTTATTAAGCGCATTGAACGATAAAATATATAATTGCGGATTTTATTTTTTAAAGAGTATGTCATCCCGATCCTTCAGATCCTTTTTTAAAATTTCATGAATAATCGCTCTCGGAAGTCCCAGTGATGCTGCTCTTTTCCGTATGGAAAGTCGGAGATTTTTACGTAAACTGCTTTCAACCAGTTCAATGTTTTCGAGAGTCTTTGAAGATCGACTGGGCCCTCGCCGTGGGGCATTCATAGCCGAATCAGTTGCGCGGAATCTCTGCACCCACGAACGAATTAAATCACACGATGCATAAGTAATCACCCGATGTCTCTTTGCTGTAATTTTATTTAATAAAAACCTTTGGATCTGCATGTGTGGTCATCTGGCGGCGGTCACTTAGCCCATATCATAAGCAGTGCCAAAATTTGTCTTAAAAAAAATACAGCAAAAGAACGTCGGGTCATTACTTTTGGCCCACTCTGTATTTATGGCTATTCGCTATATGAAACCCCGCCACTGTGCTACGTGTCACCGTGTGAAACAGCCTTGTTTCCGTCACATGCTTTTTTTTCTAATATTGAAACTAATAATTAGAAGCAATAAAGCTACAAATTAGTATTACGTTTAAATTAAAAAAGGAAAGTTTTTGTCGTGATTAAAATGAAAAAAAAACATATAACTACACACAAAAAAAAAGGAATTTATTTTTGTTCATTTAATTAGAAACGAAACCATATTTATACAGAACTTAAAAATAAGCTGTGATCAATCACAATTTTTCATTATTTCGCAGATTATTTGTCTTTGTCTTTTTGACAATTGGTCATACGTTTGCTATAGGGTTGAGATCCGGACTTTGTAGCGGCCAGCCCAGAAAATCAATATTTTTTTTATCCTAAAGCCAACGCTTCACCAACCATGAAGTATGGTATAATTATTTTTCCTTTATCCCATCAAACGTACAGGTGGTCCCACACCAGCCCAGCAAACGTGCACCGCAGACGGAAATAGACACGCGGCCACGATGTTGCACCGCTTTTCCAGTATACTTGAAGTCGTGAGTCTTTGTTTGGTGGTCGTAGTGCATACGATTTTTAATTACACTGCAACCAGTTAAACTTGCAGTGGTCACTTCAGAGCACTGCATTTGATTAACTTGGATTTTTTAAGCATTTTCTCCTGTCAGTTGCTCAAAAAGATAATGCCCAGATCGACTCTGCGTTATGTACACTTGCCTAAATTCCAATACATTTTAGTGCTTTTCTGCCAACTAATAATTTTTTGTTGCATGCCGGCAACGCAACTGAAGTTCCGTTGCCATTCATAATCGAGGGCTTGTATATAAAATGCTTGCACTTTTTTCACTCACATTTCATGTTGTTTCCCTACAAAAATTCTTATTTATCTTTCACAAATGTTTTTTCTCCTCTTTCGAGAAACAAGCAAACAACAATAAAACAATAAATTAAATTTTTTAGTTTGTTGCGCGCAAATAAACAGGAAACAAAAGTTAGTGCACCAGCTTGTTAAAAAGCTAAAAAAAAACAAGAAAAAAAAACATCACAAATTTATCAAGAAACTTGAGCACACGGTAAATGAAAATATAAAAAACTAAAGTGAACTTTTAAGAAAATGTTGTCTCTAACAATAAAAATACGAGTAAATATGCAATTTTCTTAATGAAATGAATGAATGAATACATGAACATGAGGGACAGACTTTTTATGAAAATATTTAAATTCTTTTTTATTCTCTAAAATATGTTTTCATTTTCCAGCACTATACTGCATGGCACAAAAATAAGGCTTAAGAAAAGTTTATATCATAATGACTATTACAGTGATAATAGGCATTATTTCAAGGACGATAACGACGTTTGGCTGACGCATATAAAGACAAGATGCAAAAATTTTCCACGTTCTTTTGTTGGAGAGAAAAATATTCCATAAAAAAAAAGAAACGGGAAAGAATAATAAGCAGAAAAATAAAATTCAACAATAATAGAAGAAAAATCTAAATTTTATTCAAAATCAAAAAAAGAATTTCATTTAATAACTGAAATGCTGTTTGCAACAGTTTCCTTTGCTGAGTTTTATTGTTGTTATTACTCCTGTCGTCCTTGCTGTTGTCAAAGAAAAGTGTTCACATTTGTCTTTTAAATCCTTAAACAAGTTTATCATTGGGTTTTTATTTAAATCGGCCATTCTTCTTCAATATAAATATATATATCTTTCTTTTTGTTTGAAGGCACCAAAAAGAAGAGAGGACACAGCTTTACATTTCCTCAAAAATCCTCGTTTTATTTAAAGTTCACACACAATCGTGCAAACAAATAATATTTTATACTCTTTTTACACTTAGTGGCGTAAGGATAACGTGTTAAATGAACTGAAAAACTGACAATTGTATTAAAAGTTGAAAAAATTTTACTTTTATGATTCCGGCTGTATGTTCGTCTGTCCATTTTGCATACAGTTTGTAATTGCATTTGTTCTATTTACTTTTTGATTTTTCATTACATTGCACTGTCTGTTAAAGATAAAAGTGATAAGAATACTTTAATATTTAATTCAAACAAATGATTTTAAGTGCAACATAATTGAGATGCAGAAAGTTTTTAATGGAAGTCAGCTTAAATAAAAATTTATGGTAAGCTTAATATAGAAAGGTCTTCACTAATGTTTTTCTTACTAAGTTTACATACAGGAGAAGAAATAAATATGTTTACAAAAATTTAAGTTTTGCAGTACCGGTTGTCGCGATGTTTTCTTATATTAAATTCTCTAATCCATTGTTAGATGGAAGACACAAATTTTTTGCATCAAACTTTTATTAGAGAGTTAAAATTCGAAATTGTTTTCTTTAAGAGAAGTAACGCTCATGCAATGATTGCCTACCACTAGGTGTTCCTTCTAAAGGAAAGAGTTGGTAATAGAGATAACAGTTGGAATGCTTTCGTTATCCTACAACTCTGTTTTTGTATGTTAAAGCAGTGTTGCAGAGTCTCTGGTATTAAGAAGACGTCCTTTAGCTAGGTACCGCGGGCTTGCTTATGTCCCGTAGGTTTGAAACTCTGTCCCAAAACCCCCTGCGGAGACATACATTGACAGTCAGCAATAAACGGCAATGTCGACAACGTGAATGCCGATTTGCAGTAAATGATAAAAAACAGTGTGGTCTTGTATTGACGACGCCAAGTAGAATAAGTATGAATAATAATGATTTGGATCGGATATTTCTGTATGAATTTATATTCACAGGTAAGTAATTGACACCGACACACAAACGGAATTTTAAACAATTACATATTATTGCTCGATCTCAATTTGAAGTTTAAAAAGTTCAAACATTTTATCAAATGCACATACTTACAGCTCATAACAAAATATGTAAATTTAAATTAAATTTATTCCATAAATTACACAATATCTCCCATAAAAGCACTTCAGAAATATTTACAACAGCCATACAACATATATTACATTATGATGCAACCCATATACTTACATACTTACATGTGGTACATGCCTCTTGTTGCAGTTTATCTTACAACAACTTTTTCAAAGTATAAAAAAAGGCTACAACAAAAACATAGAAAATGAATAAATTTATAAATTTACACATTACAAGAATGGCCTCTCCCAACACCTCCTTAAGGATTTTATCCTTCTGGTGTATATTTATTCCTTGAGGTATCTTTATTGTAATGGCAGGAAAAATAACAAAGAAAAAAAAATACGTTTTGTTATTTATACTTTTAACAACCTGACAACAGGTACTACAATATTTATCACTGTCCAAATGCAGCACAACCGGCAGACGTTCTAGCCAAATTGTTGTATGCACTTTATCAGCAAATAGAAAAATATTAAAGTAGAAAAAAAGTAAAATAACATTTAGAGAACTATTTTCCCAGGCGAAAGTGGTGCAAAAAAAAAATAAAAAATTGCCCTAAATATGTATGTTAAACTGCGGCATATGCTGGTATTTTAAATGGACATTAAGTTTATGAAAATGCTTCTGAGTGGGAAAATAAATTATAGATATTGAAACAAAAACTTTTATCTTTATTTACAGGGAATACAATGTAATAACCACGGTTAACGCAATCCACCATATAATAATCAAACTTTTCAAAACCAAACTTTAATTAACGCAACTTTATAAACAACCGAGCAAAAAATTTTCGAAATTTAGGAGCAATAAAGTTATCGGAAGCAATACATCACATACAGTCGAACTTCTCTATAGCGAACTTCTCTATAACGAAATCTTCTCTATAACAAATAAAATTCGTGAACACAACATTTTTGTGAGTATTTTCATACATTTTGATCTCCCTATAACGAACTTCCCTATAGCGAAGTTCTCTCTGTAACAATTTTTTAAGACCTAAATAGAATTTTTCACACTAAATAATCTCTCTATTGCAAAGTTTTTAGCAATCGATTTTTTGCATCAATTTAGTCACATATGTATGTATTAATACAAAAAAAAAATTAATGTGTTCATGTAAAAACAATTTGTTTTTTGTCTTAATAAATATATTTTCTACATAAAAATAATTTAGTCAAAATTTTCTGCAGTTTCTCTATAACGAATTTTCTCTATAACGTAGAAATTTGACGGTCCCCAACTGCTACGTTATAGAGAAGTTCGACTGTATTTAGAAACAGACGGTTACAAAAATACTGCTGAAAAACACTAAAGTAAGTGAATACACTGTTTTCCATAAGAAAAAGGAAAAGGAAAATGTGTTCACTATGGATTGGTATTACATATTGGTATTAATAATTATAATAATATACTACTATAATAATAAGAAGCAGGTGTCTTTTTTAAAGTGCAGCACAATGGAATGGCATTATCATCGTGTATCTTTTTTCGAAACTATTACAGTAAAAGTTTCCTATTGTTTGTGATTTCGATTTGCTTTTTTTCGCTCGTTAGATAATTTAAATAACATATTCATTTTATAAATATTTGAATCATAAAAAAAACTCGTTATATGTTTTTCTGTGTTCCTGGAAGTCGATGAACATTTTTTAAAATTAAATTGAAACAGGTTGTTGTTTTAGGGAAAATAATTTCAGGGTTATGATTCCACAATTCTTATTTTGTTAAAAGACTTGAAAAGAAGAAGAAATTGCAATTTCTCTATATTTATGGTAAATTATTGGAGAAACAGTATGAAGTCTGTTTCTTTTTAATGAAATTTCAAAATATCCTTCTAGTTTTTTTCTTCATACTAAATCAGTGTTCAACGTGTTGTTTTTCTTTTCTTTAAATTCCATTTGCTTTCTATGCAATTGGAATTTTACTAAAATATAATACTTTGTATTGAGACATGTCAAAATTCAAATATTAGGTGCTAGTCAGCTGATACAAGAATTTGTAACGTATTTTTGAGCCGAACATCAAAGTATATTTACTTTTGTGAATAAGTTAAGAAAAGTGATTTAAGAATTATAATAATATAATACTATAATAGGAAGAATGCAAAATATATCACTTTTTGTAATAATTAATTTAATTTTAACTCATATTACACTACTTTAACACGTTCTCTTTAGGTTATGTTATATTTAACAAAGCACATGCATACAAAAAATTTCACGTTTAGAGGAAAAGCGAATTGATGAATTCGGCTTGCGACAACCTTTTATTAATAAATTAATAAACCTTGAGTGTGATAGTGTGAAAGCAAAATGTAATATTGCTTTAGATTTTTTGTCAGTTGCACCAAATCTCATTAAATTTCTATCTCACAAAGTAATTTGAAAGTCGTAAGACTTGTATTATAGTGTGAAAGGAACTGGGCAGTTTTAATTTAATTTTTGTACTTTGCCTTGTATAGATGCTGTAGTGTTTTCTTAAATGTGACACATGCTAAAACGTAACCAAATCATGGAATATTCATGATAATCATAAAAATTCAGCGAAGATATCACCGAAACCAAACTACTCACTAAAGTGGATGGCTACACGCATCAATATTCAGCATCAATATTTGTCTTTGTATTAGTGTAAATATTGGAGCCTGTGATACACTACATCAATATTTCTCATCAATATTCATCCTTTTTTTTGGGTTTTTTCAAGTGTAAATATATAGAAGTTACCGTCGGCAAAATATTTTTGAAGTTACCGGTGACAAAAGACATATCTGTTTATTTATTTATTTATTAAAAAACACTCCGATGATATTTTTTAAATTTTTGTCACTATATTTTTTGCTTTGTATTTCCCAAAAAGCCTTCAGTGAGCGATATACTTCAATTAATTCGTTTACAAAAATTTTTTAATCTATTTGTAATGCATCACAATCACGATGTGCACTCAAAGTTACCAGAAATAAAATTAATATTGACAATAACACTGCCACACTACGTCAAACTGCTTCAATATTTTGATGAATATCAAAAGCATTTTGATGTTCGTCAATATTACAGAGCGCGTATATGTGTGACTACTTTTTGCAAACAAACGCACACAAATACAAATATTGAACTCAATATTGATGCGTGTAGCAGGCACTTATAATTTTCGAAAGACATACGAGTAGATATGTGCATATCTGTCAGAATCCGCATGAATCATACTTTTTGCCTACGTTTCTGACCGAAAAATATTTGGCATTTTTGTTTGTTGTGTTAAAAATACATATGCATATGGTTCCATGAAAGTTTGCATGTGTGAGTAAATTTACTGTATCAATAGATTCGTTTGCTTTCAACAGCTTCATAAAATTTAATGTACTGTGGAATGACGGGTTTGAAGTATTTGTATATGCACTAGTACGGGTGTATGTACATATGTGTGTCGTAGGAGTATTTCCTTTAAAGTTGATATTGTGATTGGATGTGTTTATATGCCCACTGTGGAACAGAAACAAAAGAAATTGTCTAGACCTTATTAAGAGTGTGGACATTTCCCGACGCTCTAAAGAAGGTGTGGCCAGTCAGGGATTTTCTTTCCCTTTATATTTTTTATATTTTTGTACCAACTATGAAACCAAAATGCAATTTTTAATCCATGACGGTATCATTTTCTAATATATATTTATTCATAGCAGAAATGTCAATATTAAGCTAATGTCAGTTATTAAGCTAATTTTATATATAAAATGTTTTTGACTATAATTTCAGTTATATTTGCGATTTTTAAATACAATCATTGTCAATCAAAGTGTTGACTAATTGTAAGAAAGGCTTAGAAAAATTAAATAGATTTAAAATCAAATAATAAAATGTTTGTTGTGTAAGGAAAATTTTTAAAGAAGCTATTTGGCTTGTTTTGTTTGTATATTTGGTAATTCTCAATTACTTTTTGGGAGTTCTTGTATAAACATGTGAAATTTCTTACCTTTTTTCATATAGACCAGCTAAACCATATAACAAACATAGATAAATAATCGTAAAAATTTAGATAAATAGAGTTTAATCTTAACATGATTCCTCGTTCTACCATGATTACCATCCGTGGCACACGTACATGTGCCAACCATGCAGATAATATTTGACCTCGTGGTCTATTCCCTGGAAATAATATTGGACTACGTGGTCCATTTTAGGTGAAATGGACTGATTACAGACTATGTCATTGAAAACAACAGCTATGTTATCTGCAGGGTCTTGCAGTGAAATGCTTTCATTTTTTTTTCAGAAAATGAAAAGTATTAATAAGTATATTACTACAAAAGAAAAAGTTTTCTATAAAAAAGATTAGCTAAGAACCTTTAAAATATAAAACACAAATTTTAAACTACAATTGTTCTTTTTACTGTTCGAGAAAGTTATTTATTTAGTAGCGTACCTTTAGCTTTTTTGTATCTTTTGTTTATTCTAATTTACCGAAGATTCTGCAAAAGTTGTGGATTTTTTTTGTGTAAATACATACATGTTATCATATGATTAGTCCAGTGCAATTATGTGCCGCGACACTTGACATTTGGCGCACATACTACGAGCGTCATCAACTGCCACATGGACATGCGCAAACACACCAAAAAATTGTTTGTTCCTAGTGGGCATATGACGCACATGAATGTACAAATCCGTATACCGCATCGCTTTCTTTAAAAACAAAAACTAATTTGCAAAAATAATTAATTAATTAAATCATGGAACATGAATTGGTTCTAAGCACTCATTTTAATGACGACTTAATTTGTTGAATGTGAACACATGCTCGCCAATGACACCCCTGTGTTAAAATCATGTGTTCTTCATCTAAGTTCACCCAGTTCATTTGCAATTATACCCATGCATTAACTATTCCCTTTTTGCTGGGCAGTTAAAGGTTTTCGATATTTTGTTGCCACTGTGCGGAATATGAAGCGAGTAAGTGCATTGAATGAGCACTAACAACATGTCATGTTGAAAAACTGTAATTGAACGTAGGACAAAAAAAAAGCAATGAGTGTTAGGAAGTGTATAACAGATTGAGCGGAGTCCTCTTAACAGCTGAACAACAAACATTGCCAATTCGCTGGAAAAAAGAGCAATAGCAAAGATGACAGCAGCAAAATAATATAAAATCCTTAAATCATGGTCAAAACCTCAATCATTGCAGGAGAAAATTACACTGAACTCGTATAATTCCATAATTTATATCTCATACGACGAGTATATTTGAAAATCGATTGACAGAAAGCATTAATTCAGACTGCTTTCTTTCCCCATAAAAACAATTTTAAATAAGTTTTAGCAGAAAATGATTAAAAAGTTAATGGAAATCGTGTCTAATATTTAAAAGTTATATAAAATCGAACGCTCTTGCTGCATCACATACTCTGAAGCTTTAAAATTACTCCCTGAGGCGATCCATGGAGTGTTAGTATGGAATATTTTTTGGGTGAGTCTGATGGGTTATATGATCCAGGTTTTACAAAATTCTCTAAAATTTTTTATATATCAGGCGACTTCCAACGTGTCATCAAATTTGGTTATTAATACCCATATTAACATTGGATAAAATGGCGTCTTTAAACCAATTTAATTCATAACCTCAAATTTAAGTACATCTTAAACTCAAATCTATATGTATAAATTTAATTGTTTTTGATTCCAATTATTTCCTTTATTAATTTTCCAATACGCTCCTCTTGCATTCTCTTAGTTTGGTATTCTAGTTATTAAATACATATCCATATCGAAAATTTCCCAAGCCTTGCAAAAATCACTAAACAAAATTTGATGTGTATTTGAAGTATCCATTTCCGACATCATCATGAAGGCCACGTTCATTATCTGTTTGGTAGTAAATATATCCGAAAATAATTTATGTATTACAAAAATTAAATCTTCCTCATCGATAATGCCATCCATATTGCGATCAAACATATTGAAAACCACTATATATTTATTAATATGTATATGAAAAAAAAAACTATATAAAAGGAAATTCGTTGCAATTAAAAAAAATTTCACTCTTACTTTTAATTTTCTTCTCTTTAAAATCCTCCAACTGCTTCGGCTTTAATTGTGAGCTATACGCTTGGAAAACACTTAAGTACTCTGCAAAATCGATGAAATTTAAACGTTTTTTCTCACCAAACATGGATCTTAAAAGTATAGACAGTATTGGATTGCGCTGCAAACTGCCCAGGGAAAGAAAGTGGGATTTTCTCAGATGTAAAGGGGCTACTTTATCGGTATCCTTGGCTAAATTGCAAAAACATTTATACAAATAAATTATCTGACCAGTTTTCACTGAAAATAATTTTAAATCGTTTAATACATTTCTTTCAATCAATTTTAAATCCACTTTCATCTTACAGCGTGTAATTTTATTTAAAGTCTGGATATATTCCTCGGGACATAGTAGACTGTCGCGTTTTCGACCTCCAAAGCGACAAATACCCATTTTTGTTATATCGAGACTTTGACGTGTCTTCAAAAAAAATCAAACCCGATATAGAAACACATCATATTTATGAAATGAAATTTGAAATATATACCAACGCATTTTAGTTATGGAAAATAATTCATTAAAACCGAGTGACTCAAAATACAGAAAAAATATACGTGTTTTTTTTCAAGTTTTCTGCAACTTGTCAGAAGTTTTCGCATTGAGAAAAATAAAACAAAACCAAACATTTTCCGCAGTTTCAGACTCATAAAAACATCTCGCATTTTTTCTGATGTGCATTTTTTTCAGTTGTTGTCGGAAGGTTACAGTGGCGAAGGCATAGTCTATGCTCACTGTAACACAGTAACGGCTTCAGCTGTAACCAATCCACATACACATCAGAACGCCGTCCTTCGTCGGTATTGTGTAGCACCGGCGAAGTAAAATAATTAATAAAAATAGCTATTAAAAAACGTAACATCAAAATGTAATACATCTCATCAGAGGCGCTATAACACTGCTATAAAACAAAGAGAAAACGTTGAAATGCAGTTTTATAAAAATAATGAAACTTTCTTCTACCTATCCCTTCATCACCTGTAATCTCCATCACTATCCCTTTCCTAGAAGTTAACACGTAGTAGTAGGCAATCATTGCCTGAGTGTTACATCTCTTTTTTATAACCAACCAAGCTCAGTTTTTTCATTTTGCGCAAAAAAAATCGATGGGTGAATTGCAAGCGTTGTTCGTTTGTTATTTTCTTCATGGTGAAATGGGGAACCGTGCATCGCATGTATATACGGGTCATCTCCTGACTGCTGGACCATATATTTTTTAAGAAAAACTTTTTATTTAAAAAAAAAAAATTAATTTTCCAACAAAAAACTTTTTTCCACAAGTGTCCAAAAAAGCACAAAAATATATAATTTGAATTAATTTTTATTCAAAATAAGATAAACAAAAAAATTAAACAACAACAACAAACTTATTCTTCCCACGATTTTGAGCATATCCCTATTTTTTTTAGCTTTTGTTGGACCCACCGATGTGTCTGTAGCGTATTCTAAGCTATTTTCTCCACTCATATTGCTGCTTAAAACTAATAACACCAAAAGCTAAAAATATTCCATTATCCTTACCGTTGTATTAAAAAGGGAATAGACACATTTAATACTGAAAAATTATAAAATCATTTACATTACATGACAACATCAAATAATATTTTCGTCATTTATCTGTAAATTAAAAATTAATGAACAAAAGCTGAAAATTTTAATGATTTTCATAAAAACTTATTTTTGAAGCTAAAAACTTGAAAACTTTTCAGCATTTGAGAAACCTTGAAAAATAAGGGAAAACTTGAGAAATGGTAACGGTGGTTGCAGTGCCTCTGATATCAAGGAAACACATTAAATTTTTTAAGCTGTATTTGGTAGGTATTTTATTAATTATTTTACTTCACCGATGTAGTTACACAATATCGACCTGGAAGGGCGCTCTGATGTTACTTGTGGATTAGATTAGTATCAGCTGAAGCTGGTACTGTTCAGTGACCAGTGACTATGTCTTTGCCACGGAAACATTCCAATCAATGCGAAGGGGTTTTATGACTCAATCTTAAATTGGGGTTAAACCAAGGACTTTTGGTTTGATAGTCAACGTGCTAACTACCTCAGCCATCGCCATCCTCAACAAGACGGTACCATTAACCTATTGAGTAGTGAGTTTGGTGAGCACTAGACTTTTTTGTAGTAAATACGTGAAGTCTCTGGTACATAGGGACAATCCAGCCACAATTCCGGTCCTGGAAGACAACATTACTGCTGACATTGGTGATATAGCGGCAGGAATGCTGGAAAAAATATGCCAAAATTGGAGCTCTCGAATGAACCGCTGGAAATGAAATTATCTTTAAAAAGTAATTGGCAAGCCATTCATTTAAATATCACAGCGTATAAATATTTCATTCACTTGTGCAAATTAATTTTTTTCTTTTTATTCTCAAACCACAAACGGTTAAAAATCACCCGATAT
Source organism: Dexiosoma caninum (assembly GCA_963924685.1). Classification (NCBI taxonomy): domain Eukaryota; kingdom Metazoa; phylum Arthropoda; class Insecta; order Diptera; family Tachinidae; genus Dexiosoma; species Dexiosoma caninum. Next base: position 81,194,785 of record OZ004729.1, on the reverse strand, counting down.
ATTTCAAAATTCAGCTTAATTTCCATGTTAAAAAATCATTAACTGAATTTTATGTCTCTTACCGACAGCTTGTTTAAGCTCCTTAATATACAGTGTAGAAAATATTATTTCGTGTTTCCAATCTATCCTGGTACATATTAAATTCTGTTCTTATTGTTAATGCACCATAGCGACGACAGCAATACAATTACTAAAGTATGAATTTTTTATTATAATTGTGGGTTTTCGTCTGCATTTTATCACAATTTTTTGATCGTTCATAATCCGATTAAGCATGAAAGGAAAACTACTCTAGTAAGAGTGTAAAAGTTTGATGTAATAAAGTACGAAATAAAAAGCTGAAAAACATATACCATATGTATACATACATACATAATTTTAATAGAAATGAAAAAAATAAAAATCCTGCTGTTTCTTTATTAATATTGTAGTATTAATAGTATTTTTCATTTTACAAGAAAGAAGAAAAAAAAAGTACAAAAAAATCAGCAGAAGCAAAATTATTAAAATGATACTGCTGAAGATGGTTTTCCTATGACATGGATACGAATAAAATGAGGCGTTTTATAATAAACACACACAGTTGGAGTTGTCAGTTCCGCATACTACGTAACTGTCTGTCTTTCTATCTTTCTGACTATTTTATCTGTGGAGTGTAAGTGTTGGAAATATGAAAGAGATATCCTTTGTTGAAGTTTTAAATAACAAATGAATTCAGTAGATATGTATAAATATCTTTTATATTATTCTTCCTTTTTATTATTGTGTGCTATTTGGTATTGAAAACCTGAAATAATAGTACCGAAAGAAAATTATAATTTGCAAGAAATATTTACTAACAGAAACTCGAAATTTATAAAGCAGGAATACATATATTTATTACTTAACTTAAATTTAAATTAAAATTAAATTAAATATTCAGTAAATCCAACTTAGTTTTGCATATTCAAAAAATAATGAAATTAAATTCTGGCATTTTGTAATTTATAAAAAAAAGATGATACGTTTTTATTTATCATATAGATTTTATTTACGAATTTGAAAAACATATTATTAAATTGGATTCTGCATATTCACCTGCAATAAAATGTAAATCTCCTAGAAATTTACGGGTGCAAATTAAATCTATTAAACATTTTTAATAATAAGAAAATCGTTGATCAAAAATTAAAAAAAATTACTGCAGTTCATAATTAAGGTAACTAATTTAATTAAAAACAAATCATTTTGACCGCATATGAATATTTAATGCATAACATTTAATCTTATTCCCATGTCATACAAACATCCAATTCGTTACAACTCAAATTTGTTTTCGCTTACATTTGCCAAATTCCCCTCCACGCAAATTTAAAACGCGTAAAGATTTAACAGAAGTAAATATCCTGCCGTACAAGCAAATCACCATTATCAATTTAAGTTAATAATTAATTAAATTTGTTATTATATATGTATGTATGTATGTAACAGGAGTATTGTAATAAAACAACCGGAAAAAACTTTGGTGTAGTCTGAAATATATGTATACGAGGTTTGTTCAAAAGAAAAGGTGAATTTTGTTCTCCTCGATTACAATGCGCGTGTTGCATCATGAGTTCTTGCCAACAGGTCGTACGGTTAATAAGGAATACTACAAGGAAGTTATCCAACGTTTGCATGAAGCAATACTGCTCAAACGATCGGAATTGTGGGAAAAAAATCATGGTTTTTGCATCACGATACCACACATCAATTCACTCAAAGTTCGGGATTTTTTGGCCAAAAGCAACTTCCTAATCATGCCTCAACCACCTTATTGACCAGATTTAGCTCCCTGCGACTTTTTCCTATTCCCAAAACTCAAGAGACTAATGAAAGGAAGGCGTTTTGCCACAATTGATGAGATAATTACATATACATATTTGATCTTAGCAAATCAATTCAAATAAAAACTTTAAAAACACAAAATAATGGAAAAGTTAGCAATATCATTATAGTTTTTACTCAACTCCAAGCAATTATATATGGGCGGGCGTATTGTGAAGTTTTAAATAATTTGCAACTTTGAACGGATTATATGTCGGAACAGTTTAAAATTTAATATTTTCCAAAATATGCAATTTTTTTTCGTAAGACTTACGAATAATACTCGAGCCAAAATCATTCAGTTTATTGTCCAAGTTGCTGTTATTTAAATAGAACTATCATGCAGTTACAGAAATGCTGTTCTTATTTTTAGTTACAGCACACCCTGACTTGTTGAATTTAACCTGAATAGAATTAAAGCATCTTATTTGTCTTCCCTGAAGTGGGTGTCAATTTCGCATAATAAAGTTTGAGTAAAAAGCATGTAATAAAATCGCCCTCAGATCGCCCAACAACATAAATACGCTCATTAATTCCCTAAAACCAAGTAACAAAAGATTTAAAGATTTGAAAGCCACAACATGTGTTGCAAATAATAACAAGGACTATCATTCAAACGACAAAAAACAAAAAACACAGTTAAAATATTTGTTTTGTTAATGACAAAAAGACCGCATGAACAAACATAAAACATTGTTTTACCTGTACCCTGCAGTTCTGAAAGAAATGAGCAGTTACGAAAATGTAATGTGCTGTTTTTAAGAATAACACAGGCTTTGCATGTCTGTGCGATACTTTGTGCAAACGTATTTAAAAGGAACTGTCCAGCGGTAAAAAGAAGGAATACGGATCGCTTATACCAGTGCGTTTCCTTATACGTGTTTTGGAGTGAACCACTTGTTTTGCGCAAGACTAAAATATGAAAATTTGTTGAATACCAAAATATAGGAATTAGAAGTCGAAAAATTAATATAGTGGCGAAGGCATAGTCTGAACAGAGCGCTCTCCTTCGTCTGTATTGTGTAGCACCGCCGAAATAAAATAATTACTAAAAATGGCTACTAAAACGAAGCTTCAAAACTGAATACAGCTCCTAGACATCAGAAGCGCTGCAACACTGGCATAAACATAAAACATGCAAAAACAGAGTTATAAGATAGTGAAGCTTCACGTCCTGTTATGTCTCTCAATGTCGCTTTCCTTTCGTTCTAGCACAATACATCGCATGTGTAGGAATTTCTATTTATTCAGCTGTTGGCAGAGTATTTTGTGCGTTAACTTTTGCAACCAGGAGATCCGCGATTCAAGTACTCATCAGACTAAAAATTTTCCATTGTGAAAAATAAAGAGTCGGCGAAATAAAATAACAAATAAATTGGCATTCCTTTAGCTTAAAAATGAATGCGTTGACATAATGCCAGAGACGCAGCAACACTGCATTAAAAATTCTATAAAAAATAAAACTTCTATCACTTCACCACCTGTCTCTTCTCTATATTATTTCTTTCCAGCTTAGTCGAGTGCAATACATTTCATACATAGAGGACATCTTCTGAGCACTGGCCCTAGAAAAAAATTAAGATTTCAAATGCCTGACCTTTAGCTGGAGTTGTACTATTGTTTTCACCATGCAACACCTAATTGCAAATAAACAGCTGACTAACAATAATCCAAGCCAATCAAATCGTAATCGCCGCATACTTGCGCTGCTTATTTTCCTCCAAAAAAACCAGTAGTGCGATTCATTAACTTTTATTGGACATATTTTTTTTTTGGCAAATTTGTTTGTTTTTTCAATCAGCTGTGAATTTTGTCCTTGCAATGAGTAGTGCATAATAAATTAAAAATGACATTCACAGTTGATAGCACAAATTTGCTATTGCATATATTTACAATCTCAAATGCCCAAGATTGTGAGTAGAGCTAATATTGCTTTCCTTTCAATTCAGCACACCATTCAACACATTCACTATCATACAATTTAAGGAAAACTGAACACTGTTTCTATAAGTGTATTTCACTTCTAGTGTCCACTAATAAAAAAGAAATTCTTCGTTACGGAATCAGGCCCTTGTCCTAATTTTCTCTTTAGAGCTTCTTCGAAAAATATTCACAATTATCAAAATTGCTGGTTAAAAACTTCTTAATACATTTAAGGAAAGAAATATGATTATGAGTTGATGTAAATTGCATGCGTATGTGTACCTGTCTCCTTAAAGGAAACGGAAATACTCATTCATTGTAACAAATCACTGTACACAAATGTGTCTGTATTTGTTAATGGTGCGCTCCACATTTAAGGTGAAGTGTGTTGGACATCAAAAGTGTGTATTGCAAGTTCTGAAAAGTAAAGTGTTGCAGGACATTTACTGGTATGAAAATTTCGGTCTGCAGTGTAATTTCCACCCCCAAAAATTCAAGCTTTTCATAAATTAAACAAAATTTATAATTATATAATGTTCATTAAGATAATAAAACAACAATAAAGTACAACGAAACAAAAGGTCCCTGAAAATAAGATGAAATAATTGTCAGTTTAACAACAGAATTGCAAAGAAGATTGTAGAATTGAGTGGTTGTAAATTTTGACAAAGGCAAGATTTTACAACAAAGTTAGTGTAGATTTATGAAAAGTATCAGGTGTGCTGTTGTGTGGCAACCACTATGGCAGGGGCCAGCAATGTTTGGCTAATGAAGCGTAAAGTAATGAACGAACCTTCACAGCGGTGGCTGCAATTGATGTAAAAGTTTTATTTAGGCCTGACAGAATATGGAATTCTATTTTCACCGAAACAATAAAACAATTTTTTACCGCTAAAATGTTCATGCAAATTATATGGATTTCGACATGAATTATTAGCACCATAATGAACAACCCAAATTTCTTAAAGCTTTGGAAACGAAACAGCAGCTGCTAAACGGAATCAAAAAACCTACGAATTAATTATGATACTCGCAAACTGTTACAGTAAAGACAAGTATATGTACAATGTATATGTAAATAGCAAATAATAAAAAATATTTTTAAAAGAAAAAGGCTTTATTGTTTTTCGAAATATTCCCCTTGATGATCAATACACGTTTGCATTCGTTTAAACTATTTGTCATAGCAGTTTTAACATTCTTCTTGAGACACCTCCAAACCATGGTCTTTGAACACTTCAACTCCTTCTTCGGCGCTCATAAATTGTTGACCACGCAGTTTACCTCTGATATTCGGGAACGAGAAGTCATTGGGTGCCAAATCAGAATTGACCGTTCTACGTTGCTCAAGTCGGAGGCCCATTTGGCCGAACAAACAGGCGCCCATTTGCTTCGATATGCATCTTTCACGAACAGTTTTTGTTGGATTCAGCTCGTCTTGGAATACCCACACGGTCGATTGATGTTTTGTTTCCCGTTGATACGCATATCGACCCCTGTGCGCGAAATTATCGTATGTTACAAAAACTAAATTTCTCAGGAGAGTGTTTTTATTCGTCTTTTTTTATTTGCCTGACAGCAGTAACTGTCACATACGATAAAATGTACATAGTGTTATCTCCATTATTATAACAATTATCGCTATAATACTTTATCTGCAGATGAATTAATGGATTTAGAACCATTTTGCATAAAAAAGTCGATTTCGAAAAAAGTGTAACATACGATAATTTCGCGCACAGGGGTCGATATATCCATGATTCGTCACCTGTCACGATTTCATACACGTCTTTTGAAGCACTACTTTTTAATCATTTCGTTAAGTGGTGTAACGCAAGCTTTTTTTTGAGCGATTGATAAATTATGGGGTATCCAACGAGACCAAATTTTTTTTCCTACCAAATGTTCATGCAAAATCGAATGTATGGAAGTGGAACTAATGTGCAAGGATGTCTCTATCGAACAATAAGTCACATTATGATCTTGCATTATCAGTTCACGCACTGCATCGATGTTTTGTGCGACAACAACGAATTTTGGACGACTTTCACGGAATTCGTCGTCGAGCGAACTACGACCTCGATTGAATTCAATATACCAACGATATGCTGTGGTTTTTGGATGGTGTTTTATCGCCATACAAAAAATTGAGTTCATGGTCACATTCTTGTTGAGATAATCGACGTCGAAAATTGTGAAAAATAATCCAAAGAAAACCTTCTCCAGAAATTTCCATTTTTTGGTCAAATTGATTTTTTTTAACTCAATGTAAACGAAACAAATAGCACTTGTACATCAAAACGTTGTGAGTACGTTTATGATAAAAAAATGTCAAACTTTATTATGGTGTTGCTAAAATTTAGTTATTGCCATTAGTGTTGCCAGCTCCCGAAATATAAATAGTACCCCTCGTATCATTGAGGTCCTTTTGCCCCCTAATTGAAAACGAAATTTCTTTTCGTAAATTTGTAATTAATGGCAGAAAAAATAACTGAAATATGTTTTTATATAAATTATTGTGACTTTGTTCGAATCTCATTTTATGCAATTAATTAAAATTTTTCGATTTTATAAAAGCTGGAACATGAACTTACAGGCAATTAAATTACATACGACAATTACTAAAAAAAAAAAATAAATCAAAGGAAATGAAATTAGTGTGAAACGAATAGAGAAGCATGTTAATCAATCATGTAGGCATTTTTATTACTTTTGATATTTGACACAAAACTTCTCATTCAGTTTCGATTATAAAGATTTTTTCTCTCTCCTCTCTCCAAATGAGAGTCTTGAACAAATTTCTGAAGTTTAGCTTTTAATAGTAAATCCGAATTCAGTTTTCTGCTCTTATACTAGATGTTTAATGAACACCAAATTAAATAAACTTATCACAGGGAAAACCTTAGTTTATTGCTACGAATTGTTTGTTCTAGATTTTATATAGTCCATGGCATTTTTTTTTATTGATTTCTTTCTATATTTTCGCAGCATTTTCTATTCATTTAGCACTTTTTCCTTCTTAAGTTTTCTTTTTTTTTTCGTATTCATGTGCTTATTTGTTTCATTTCTATTTTTAGTTTTTTCTTTCCTCAACGAAATTGTCTTAAACATCTTTATGGTTGAATACAACATGTCTGCTTTTCAACGACAAGTGCAGTTTTTCCTTATTTTTAACATATTTTCTTCTATTTTTTTTTTTTTAATTTTCCTATTTTAGCATTTGATTCTCGTCGTTTTTATCTTGCTTCCTTGCATGGTTTGTTTAACTATCAAATGCAATAACGATACAACTTGCGAGAAGTTGACTTTGTTTTTTTAAGTATGAAAAACTCGATATTAAACACTAAGAAAAATGTAGTTTTTCTTAATGCCAAACAGAAGTGGTTTTGCTTAAGAAATTTCATATTTAGAAAAAGAGAAAATGTAAAAAACACACATTCACACATGCACACTTGAAGGTTTTGACATTAAAGGGGCTGGATGAAAAGTATTTATGACAGGATGGAGATTTCCGCTTGAACTAAAACTGAAAACAGAGAGCCATTTGACGTCAAGGAGCTCTTTTCAAATTAATGATTACAGATTATACGAGCGAATGTTTAGCAGGGCTGTTACATGCTCTAATAGGAAAGTTTTTCATAAAACATGGAGTGATTTCTCTTCGTACATTTTCTATTAGAAGAGTTCAATACATTGGTTTCTATAAAATATGTGGTCCTTGCTCTATTGTAGGTGGCGATTATAACGACAACGATACGTCAATACTAGCGTGTTCGATTATTCAACATTTTTAAGAAGCCGGTTCTTCGAATAATTCGAATATTTGAATATACACGGTGGACCAAAAGTAATTAGCCGGGGCATAAGTAATCACCCGATGTCTTTCTGCTGTAATTTTATTTAATAAAAACCTTTGGATCTGCATGTAGGGTCATCAACTCTGGCGGCGGTCACTTAGCCCATATCACAAGCAGTGCCAAAATTTGTCTTAAAAAAAATAACAGAAAAAGAACATCGGGTGATTACTTATGGCCCGAGTGATTACTTTTGGCCCACCCTGTATAAAAGAAAAGTGTTACGGTTTTGCAAATTCAGAAAAATTCGGTGAGCAGTGTTTTTTATTACAAAAAGTAATGGCCAGTATTACGCTGTCTTTAATTAATTTTATTAATGAAAAGTTTTAACCATTCATATGTTAAAGAAAAAATATCGCAGTAAAGCAACTAAAAATTAAATTAAAATGTTTAAACTTCAGATACAATAATTTTGTATAATACATATCGAGCCTTTGGTGCAATACCGCAGTAACTCAAAATTTGAATTGAGCTGGCTATGCAGAAATGATCTTTGGGGAAATATATATCTAAAGGAAAAAAGATTATGGTTCTATCTCTAACTATTCTGATTCTACAGCTACAAATGTCTTTATTGCCTCCAGCTATTTCCAACAATATTTATTTGCAATAATGAAATATTTCCTTTCTCACAAGAAATTTACAAACAGAAAACATTACAAAACATGCCTCTTTATTTAAAAACCTTTAAAAAAAAATAACTTTAGTAAACGAAAATTATATCAAAAAGATGGCTCAAAACTTCAAATGCATTTTTCGCAGTTCACGATTTTTCGAATTACGACGGTATTGCGCCAAAGGCTCGATATGCTTATGAACATATACATTCATATCAACCAATGTGAGCGAAACTATCGTATGCTACACGAAATCAACTTTTTTGTGCAAATTAGTTCTAAATTCATTAATTCATCTGCTGATAAGGTATTATAGCGATAATTGTTATACTCAGTTATGGAGGTAACACTATGTACATTTTATCGTATGTGACAGCTAATGCTGTCAGGCATATAAAAAAGGAATAAAAACGTTCTCCTGTAAATTTTAGTTATTGTAACATATGATAATTTCGCGCAAAGGGGTCGCTATAAGTATCTGCATATTAAGCCTTTCTTGTAAATGTCGCAACGTACAACTTTAAAATGTTTCAGTTAAGCGTTCTGGAATTTTCTTTAAAGATTTTAATTTTTGGTTTCTTTTTGAAAAGTAAATTTTATTAAATGTAAAAATGAGAAAGAGAGAAATATAATTAATAAAAAAAAATTTTAGCTTTTATTGGTCGAGATAAACACTGAAAAAACACGTCATTCTTACAATTAATTTTTACATTAATACAATGATATTTGTCATTAAAAATCATCCAAAGATATCTTTCATTAGATCAATGTAGAATGATAATGTAGATATTTCATTGATATAATGACGTTATTACATAACATATAAATGAAATTAATTCATAAGCTCATATATGAAATAATATTGTTTTCATAAATGCAATGAACGTATTTCATCAATACAATGAAATATTCGCCGCGAGGTTGTGTGTTGATGTCAATAAATAATTTTACAACACAATACATAATCTTATGTATTATTTAAAAAAAAAATGATTCCTCATGCCCAACTTAACAATTGATTAACTCATACAAAGTTTTACAGTGTCGCTGAATATTTATTTTTCAACGAATTTTCACTTTTCTATTGAACCGAGAACAATTACTTTCGTATAGAATTCTTTTTCATTGACCGTATTCGTGTTATTTTAATCAGAAGTAAAGCTTTACCAAGTGGTGTAGTCAAGTTGTCTAACATCAATTCCCAAAGGCAAAGTAAAGCGAGCGTCATGACAAGCTTGCACTTCACTCTGCTGCTAATTACGTTCATCAAGGGTTTTTAAATTCTGCCAGAATATTGCTAAAAAGCTCAATTCCTGTTTATAACCCTCCTTCGTCAAGAGCATTCTCATCAAAATCCTTGTATTAAAAAAAGGCAATGGTACGTTTTCTTTCCAACTTTCTTAAATAGAGAACAGGCGAAGAAATCAAAATAGGAAAACAGCAAACTAAATTTTTAGTTTATTTAAGAAAGACAACATAAAATGGATTTATATATTAATGGTCTTAAAAATTGCATGCTTCGTATACTCGTATAATGTGTGCAAGGTTTCTTTTATCACAACTCCAAACATATAAAAATAAGTAAAAACAAATCTTGTTAAATAAATATTTCAACAAACTAAACAAGTAAATACATCATTCAGTTTTAGCAACAACGTGGAAAACATCTATCAAGTCTCTATAGAAGTATTTCCTCTACCACTTATATACATATGTACATGGCAAAAAGCATATAAAAGCTAATCCCCCAACTATTTTGAAGATTTTGGCAAAGGCTCTCAAGTGTGATACGAAAGCAAGAAAATAAATTACTAAAGTTGCTTAAGCAAACATCTTTTTATAGTGGAAAATAAACTTTCCCAACTACTCGAACTTTTGCATTAAGCAGCACAGATATTTCTGTCATTAAAGTATTTCTTACACCCTGAATTGTAGTAGAGAATGAATAATAAATTGAGGGAAAATGTGGCGAAACTTTCCAACGGCATGTGTCAGTCTAGCTCTGGATCCTGACCAAGCTATGTAGATTCGTATTTACATCACTGGTACTTAATTCATGGACACCTGTTGAGTTTTGAAAGTCTTGGAATTTACATGGCTGACAACTGTCCTATATGCGCCCTCTCACTAGTGAATGTGCGTTGGTATATTGAACATTTTCAATATGGCACACAAGTTTAAGGGAGCAAAGTGAGCAAGAGTGAGCTGCTACCGCTGTTCTTCAATAAAGGAAAACAATTTTCCGATTCATAAAACAGCGTGGCCAAAAATGACCGAATTGGTGTTCCCTTGCAGCATGCGCTGTGGCTCCATCCTGCTGGAACCATACTTGCGGATTGTTTTTCACGGCTGGCTTTAAAAAATTTTCCAACATTGTCCGATATCTAACACCAGTGATGGAAATGGTGTCGTCGTGTTCATTTTCAAAAAAAAAAAAATGTGCCAATTATCCTTTCCGGCGAAACAACACACAAAAAGTTCAACGATTTTGGGACGTTGTTCAATTGTGTACTGTTCCATTTTAAATTCCCCAAATCTTCTTAACAAAATACTCAAAACAAAAAAAAATAAAAACTTATAATAAAAAAGTTATAAGGAATTCAAACAATTTCGCTTCTTTTGGGGAAATTTTAACTATGGAACGCTACACTCTTGAACAAAGAATTTTAACTGTGAAAATTTACTATAAAATTCGAGCAGCTTTTCCTCGTAACCAGGCTCCTTCTGAGACCGCAGTGCGTAATTTAATCGCTAAATTCGAGGCTCAAGGTACTGTTGCTGACAATAGACCAAAACAATACGCTCGTAGTGATCTGTCGCGTTTCAGACTTATAAAAAAAAAAAAAAACTTCTCGCATTTTTTCCGATGTGCATTTGTGTGCCTTTGTGTCAGTCGATATATAAAATCTGCTCCATAAGAAATTTAAAATTTTGTAGGGTAATATAAATATAAAGCTGTATAATAACTTAAGTTTGAAATTAAAGCTTTAAAATAAATTTAAAGATTTTAGTATGAATAAATTCGTTAACGCATTTCTTTTCATAAAGTGTAATAAATAAGATTATATATGTATGTAAATTTTTCTTTAATAATTCTTAAGCTCCCTAGTAGCAAATGCCGCCATTGATGAATTTAAGCAAAATGTTTTTTTCAAGATTTATTATGTTCATTTGCCTTCAAATTTTACGCAGAACTACATTTTAATGAGCTCTTGTGGAAACATTTTTATTACTCCAGCGAACACTAAAAAGAAAAATCTTTCAATTCCGAGTAGAGATTATTTTCAAATATTTTATTTTGGTAAGGAAACCAATTTAATACCTATTAAAAACCACTTCCGTTTTGTGTTTAACACACACACAGGCACTGGGGGCATTAACGAAGTTAATACAATGAAAAAAAAAATAAGAAAAAAACAGAAATATAATTTTGAGATTACAATTCCACTATGTTTAAACTCAGGAATCCTTTTAACCAGGTTCGTTGGTTGTACGAAAGCGTCCTTAAAATGTTGAGGAATAAAAAAAAAATAAATCACAGCTACAAAGGAATTAATGTAACGGAAGTAATTTAAAAGATTTAACAAATTATTTTATATGAGTATTTGCTACGAAATTCGAGTGCCAACAGTTGGCAATAATACTTACAAGGATTATGGAAAGTAAGAGATGAAAAGAAAACGTTTTAGCGTTTGAAAAAGAAAAGAAAAGTAAAGTATTTATATGTAGAAAGCAAAGCAAGCAAACCCTTTTTAAAATATTCTCTTTCTTGTGCAATATTTCACGCTAATATCGGTTTATCCTATATAGAGGACTTCTGATTCCCACCTGAAATTACTTTGACAAAAACTTTATGCGTGGCTTCTAACAGGCAACGTTTGTTAGTGTTTGTTCTTTCTTCATTACTTTTTGGAAAAATTACGAAAAACATCTCACTCAAAATATTCTGTACGTAAAATGAATTGAAATTGTTGAATTTTAAATAAATAAAGGGTGTCTCAGTAAGAATGCACTTTTTCATTTTAAAATAGAAACACGTTTGTTTTGAGATAGTTGTGATTTTTGTATTGCATTGTAAAAAAGACATCTTTCGATTAATTATTATTATTATTATTATTATTATTATTACTAGTTTATTATGTACAACAAGACTGTCTTATATTTATAGTACAGAAACGGACTATGGTAAACGGAAAAATGGTTTTTAAGAATATGGAATAAAATGTTGTTCAAATGGCCACCACGGCTCTGATGACATTCTATTACTCATTTATTGAAATTTTCTATGACTTTTTCACAAAGACGTGGCTGTATCTCATCGATGACGCATTGGATCTCGGACTTGAGCTCAGGAATTGTTTCTGGTTTATTCGCATTAACCCGAGATTTCACAAAAAGGAAAAATATCGCATGGCGTTCAATTACCAGTTGCCATCAGTATTTCTTAAGATAATTTCTTCTCGAAATCCATATCTTGCAAAATTGTAAAATCTGTACCCTGTATTATGTAGTCTGTACGGGAATAATATTGTGAGTGTGAGAAAGGAGAAACAATAAATATTCATGTTTCTAGTAAAATAATGTTTGTATGAATTTTTTAACAAAAATTCATGCTTTTCCTCACATAAGCCACCCAGTGCCACAATAAACATTTGGAAAATGTTACTGAAAATATTTGCTTCACTTTAAAATACTTTTAAGGCAAAAGGAAAACTAAACGAAAGAATATTATGAAGAAAAACTTTTAACAATCTGGTAGCTAAAGACCATTAACAATTAACTTCTTTCAGAATAAAAGAGAGCGCTCCCCTCCCACATATTAAAATTTAAAATTAAATATAAGAAATCTTTAACACGACTTCTTGTAAGAAATTTTATGATTTAAAACGTTATTTTTTGGCCTTCGTAAACTTCTAAGAAATTATTGAGCTCATGTTATAACACATTCTTTTATTATTAAAAGGGGAAGTGAGTAGTTGCATACAAGTGTATCTGTTGCTGATTTCTTGGCTTTACGCAATGCCAGGATAATAATACGAAGGCAACCCTGATGACACTTATCTAAGGCACTACGTGAAATAAGTATTTCGAAAATAAAAAACATTTCTTTTAGTAAGTGAATTTACGGGCTGTTCATGCACTTGTTAAATACTTGTAATCCCACTGTTTTTCAGACATTTCTACGAAAAGCTCATAATAATTTCTTTCACGTGTGCTTAACATGTTCACATGTCTCAGACGATTCACTAACATTGTGCTTAAAATGATATGATATGAAGTCACTTTTTGCGTTATGTTGAAAAGTAAGACATTTTCAATAATGACATCCGTCAATGTTCTGTGACGCAACATTTAAAGATTTTTCTTTTGCTTCTTCGCAATTCTTTTTTTCAAATTCTTTCTAGTTTGTTTGCATTTGTCGGCAGCTTCAATATAACTTCATGGTGATTATACAGCCATTGAATATTATTCCATTAAAAAAAAATACATATTTTGAAGTGTATGTGTCAATGGCTGAGAGTATGTTTGTAAGACCAGTTGTAAACATGCAAATAGCAGTACCTCCTTGAAATATATTTCAAGATTTTTGCAAGATGTGCAGGATTTTCAAATGAACTTAAATGAAAAGTTTATTTGTTCAATGATCTGCACCACTGAGCAACGCCAATTAATTTTCTATCGTTACTATAATGGAATGTGTTGCAATGAAATCAGAAAACTTGTTCCCGAAACCCGGTCATACATGCACACAACGCTTTCATCATTAAGAGCGCATCCATTTGTGGTCGACTTGGCAGTGAATCGCACTACACATTACAGAGAAAATTCGTTTTTTGGCCGAACAGCCCGTTTGTGAGATGGAGTACCCGCGGAGGTATTTCCTGCCACTTTTGATGTGAGAAAATTTCAATCGAATGTCCATAAACACTAATTCCTCTAACCTATCTCCCAAAACTTTATTTGCTTGTTACCACACAATGCATCCCTTGTGTAGGGGTCCACCCCTGAGTGCCGGTCCAAGAGAGAAAAAATTCAGAAAAGAAAGAATATCTTATCCACAAATTTAAAAACTTATATCCTGCTCAGGAAAAATCCAATTGTCGGTATTGTGTAGCGAAGTAAAATAATAATAAAAACAATAATAAAAAACAAAGAACGTGCAAAAGCAGAGCTGTAAAATAATGAAGCTTCACCTCATGCATCGCATGTGTAGGGGTCATCTCCTGAGTGCTGGTCTCAGATAAAGAAAAAAATGCAATAAAAACCGCGAATAGATTCCCCAAACGTAAAACTTCACCTCTAAACGATCGAAATATCGTAAGAGTAGCAAAAGTTAAACCCTTTAAGTTGGTCAGACATATCAAATCGAATTAAATTTAGATGTGCGGAGGAGGTTATTCTTTTATCTTGCACCAGCACTGCGTACACATGTGATACATTGTGCTGGAACTAAAGGAAAGCAATAGTAGGAGAAATTTCAGGTGGTGAAGCTTCACAATCTAATAACTCTGTTTTTGCACATTCTTTGTTTTATAGCACTCTCGAACCCCCTCTGAAGTCACGGTGATGTATTAAATTTTGAAGCTTCGTTTTAGTAGCCAATTTTAGTAAGTGTTTACTTCGGCGGTGCTACACAATAGAGACGAAGCAGGGCGTTCTGACGTGCCTGTGAGTTGCTTTCAGCTGAAGACGGTACTGTTCAGTGACCAGTGACTTTGCCTTCGCCACTGAAACCTTCCGACAACAGCTGACACAAAGACTCACTAAAAAAAATCAGAAAAAATGCGAGATGTTTTTTTTTGTGGTGTAGTCTGAAACTGGAGTCAAACCCAGGACTTTTTTGGTTTAATAGTCAACGTGCAGACTACTTCAGCCATCGTCACCCTCAATCAAATAAAAAAAAACAAAAACATAGGGAAAACGTTTTGAATTCGCCAGAAAACATGTCGACTGGCCGGCAGTTTAGGTTAAAAGGCAGATGGATCGATTCAAGTAGCACCGGAGGTGTCTTTTAGTTACCTTAGCCCCGTAGAACGTCACAGCTGGCCTGCGCTACCCACGTACCTCAATAAGTTTGCCAGGTTCAACTTAGCGCACAGCCCCAAGATCTGTCGAAAAATGCGTTCAAAGAAATTTCAGCTTTGATTTAGCAAAACCCGCGCATCCACAGAGAAAGCCGCAACAGCAGTCTCCTTCTCCGAAGGGTCCTCAAATCTTTTACACCGCAATGCCCATCCTCTCAACTGGAGTCCGATGGACTACCGGCCCGTGCTGACGCTTGTGAGTGTACTAATAGATGAAATAGATGAGTTCTGCATCCTTCAGAAGGCCGGTAGGCAAATGCTGTAATACAGAAGACTAGATTGAGAGAAATACTCGATTGAGGAGACAGCGAAAAATCTTTCATTGAGTACACTATAGAGAGAACCATCATTCTGATTTAGTATTGGATAGAGGAAACAACTTCGCAAATTTCATGTGATTTGAATCGCAATAAAGAGCAAAAAGCATGTGCTTTTACATATGATTGTTATTTATGGGATTGATAAAAATCCGATACTATGCTTAGTTTTTTTTAACACTTAAAATGAAATGCTCAATTATTGAAAAGCTTCGTCTTTATTTAAAAGCATTAAAAACATACGGCGGTACCAAATTTACCATATCAGGTATTAAAAATGGCAAAAAGAAATTTTTGTAGAGAGCGTCGGCGTATGCACATATAACATAAAGAACCACATTATGGCATAATGGAACCACAACATATATAACAACATCCTTATGCAGAAACGAATTTTGTAATCGGTTTTAACGTGTACTTTAACTTTAACAATTGGTTTTGCATATGGACAGCATTAATAAACACTTTTTGTATGTGAAAAGTTTTGAATAATTTCAGTCTCGGTAGAAGGGTACACTCTTGATTGAGAGAAAAGCCTTTGCATTAATTAGTTCCCTCTCTTCCGAGTCTACTGTATTTCCGTAACTGACGAGCCCAAAATTGTTTTGTATGGAGAATCTGGCTGCAGACAATGTGTTCGCAGATCACCGTCTGCAGCATGTTAAAAACATTTTAAGACGGAGATTTATTATGGGGCGTACTGCTAGTTTCCTATTTGCAACTGTATTTACGATGTATGTATGTGTTTGTAAGAATGACTAAAATTTTGCCCACTGCGTAAACTTCCTGTTGATATCAATATTTTGACAGCAGCTTGTTTTCCTTCGTTTCCTTTTAACAAACAAAAATGTGAGTAAGAAAAGCAAAGCATTTTTCAAGGAAATGATACAACACAGAAATAAATGAACGGATATACGTTGTGATGGAAAAAACTTTTTGTATAATAGATTTTTAATGTGGAATGTTATAATTAAAAGAAGTACGTACAAATAGAATAGCGTCGTCCGGAGGTTGGGAGATAAAACCTTGGGTGTTGATACAACTTATTGGAAAAACTCTTACTTCTGCTCTCAAAAAATGAATAGCGATAGACATGAAATATTGCAGTTAAGAATTATGGTTAGTTGGTCCAATATTCCTGTGAGATATTAAAATTCAAGAATTCCAACATGAAATAACGCAACCCATCCTGTGGCATAAATATTAGATAATCTCAGAGGAAGGTTACTACCTCGCTACGCAGTAAAAATTCAAGCTACAGATACGATCAAGATTATCGTGGGTATCTGCGCATAGCGTCTAACCCCACGGTGCTCTATACACCGGGTGTATTTTGGAACGCCTAATGAAAGACCCTGTACACATAACATTTATTGTATTTTCAGTTTCATTATTATAATATTTTTTATTTAAAATATGAATTGTTAAAACTTTTATTTAATAAAATTAATTAAAGATAGCGTAAAATTTGCAATATTTTCTTTTTTATAAAAAAAAAACCTGTCACTTGCTTTTTTGGGAATTTTCAAACCCGTAAACGTTTTTTTATATATAATAAAATATTCGAACTATTGGAAATCCGGTTTCTTAAAAATGTCGAATAATCGATCGTCTTTACAACTCTGCTTTAGCACGTTTTTTGTTTTATACCACTGTTGCAGGGCCCCTGTGTTTATTTAGCAGCAAGTATTATTAATTATTTTACTTCGCCGATGAATCTGCCCATGGAAGGAGGATCTCTGATGTTACTTGTGTATTATTATCAGTTGAAGCCGGTACTGTTCAGTGACCAGTGACTATGCCTTGCGACTGCAACCTTCCGACAACAACTGGCACAAAGAAAAATGCGAAGTGTTTTTATAACTTAATCGGAAACTACGCTCGAATTCAGGCTCTTCGGTTTTGTAGTGAAAGCGCTAACTACAATATCTCACGCACATGCCACCCACAATTCCTCTCGAGAATAACATAATTAATTATCAATCATTACCAAACTTCTGGATCATTACAGAGCTTAGGGAGGTATTGGTGCAATTTAAACATTTTCTTCCCAATAAATTACAATTTTATCAATTCGACTTACTTCAGCAATAAATTTAATATCGTTTCTTACCAGCATTTAGCTGGTAAAACAACCGTCTATGAAACCTTGATTACTTAAAATTATTTCAGTTCACATTTTAAAATTTGTTGAGTCAATTAAACGTCACGTACTTTTATCACATTCTATAGCTGTGGCAACAAATTCTCTCCCTCATTTTCTTTTCATTTTATTAAAACGAGATAAAATAAAAAAATAAAAATAGAAAAAAAACAAGACACATTGCCCTATTCAATTACCGCCACAAAATCGAGACACATTTATCATTCGATAAAATATAGTTTGCAGGAATAGAAAGACAAGAAAAACTAATAACAAAGGATATCAAACTCCAAACGTTATCCTTCACGAATAACTAGCTCTACAACTGATAAATGACATTAAGTTTGCAAAGAACTTGTAGTAGAGAGAAACAACAAGTTGTAGTAGTTGGAAAATAGACGTGGTAGTTGTGGGGCGCGTGTTAAGAAAAATTACTGGTAATAAAGGGTTATTCTTTTAAAGATATTTATCTTTTACAGATAAAGCCACAAGCAGCGTTTATTATGACGAAGAAATAAGAACCTGAAAAAAAAACCAATTTTATTGTGTATCCCCAACTATACCACGCGATGAATCACACTTTATGTTGCAGTAGAAAATTAATACAAAGAACAAAACAGTATGACAACGCTTAAAATTACTATTTGCGCAATTGTACATATTTGTGAGACTTGTATCATGCAGACGCCTTTTTAAACTTGCCAGAAAAGCACAAAAATGTCCTGGAATTTAGGCAACTGTAGATCTGCATTAGATGCGTTACCATTTTGAGTAAACGTCAATATAAAATGAAATAAAATAAAATACGAAAAATTTAAATCAGTGTCTAAAATTGTAATTTGCTTTTAAAAATGTCTTAAGATAAGCGAAAGACTCAATTGATCAGATTATTTGCAGAATTTGTTATTTGGGAAAAAAGTGACGAGATGCTATTTTATTAAATGCACAATTGAAAAGGCCAAGTTTACGAGTCTAAATTGTTCGGCAAGTTTACAAAGATTGTGCAAATGCGAAATTGCATATTAACTGACACAGTGTTGTATGTTTTATATACAGTGCTGTGAAATAATTTAATAATTATAATTATAATATTTATGAATTAATCACTGGCATAAGTACAAATCACAGCCTGTCTCCTGTCCTTTACCGCAGAACATTTTACGTATGGATTTATATACATACGTGTACATATATGTTTACATATGTCCCTGTGTGTGCTTATAAGCGAACAAAAATTTCCAAACAGTAGTCGATTAAATGTATCTAAATGGAAGTTTGAAACAATGCATATCATCATGCATTTATTTATATATTGATGTAAAAAACAGTTATGTATGGGTGCTTGTATAGATCCATATGCAACTAATGATTAGAAATAAACATGTTTTGCCAGGAGAAACTTATCCAAAACTATCGCTTCAAATCTAGACTTCTCACCATTTAAAATTCAATTTGTTTCGGAAAAATCAAATTCTATCCTTGAATTACAAGTGCCACCTTAATTAAGGTGCTGAAACATCAAATAGATACACTTGTAGATTTCCTTTACAATCAATTTAAGTTGAAACCACTACAATGGCAGAAGCATATGTGCGCTTAATACGCATGCATGCATACATACATACATACTAATGTAACAGTACAATTGCAACAATAAGAACACGACAAAATTACATTATCAGACATTCGGATGAACGAACTCATACACATGTAAATTTACATTTTTATCTCTACTTCATTTCGTTTATGGTTGTTTCATCACATACGAGTACAAACATTTCATTTCTTGTTCATTCACATATTTCAAACCCCAAGCCAACATATTTCCCGACACATTGCCATTGTTTGTCATACTCGTACATAATATTTGCATGTTTACACGCAGCTACGCACACTTTTACACAATTGTATGCCTATTGTTTTTCCTTTAGTAAGAACTTGCGATTTTCTTTCCTTTAATCCTTTAATTACAATTTCAGTTTTATATTGTGAAGCAAAAAAAAACAATTTTTTAATCGTTGTTATTTCAAAATTTTATATGGTATTTTTTTCTCTTTTGCCGTTCTGTTCATTTAAACAGAAGGTTATTTTTCTTGAAGGACATTTGGCAACACACCAGAAATTAGATGCAATTGAAAAAAATGAGATCTGGTGGCTGATGAAAAAGTAAATAATTAAATTAAAATATTGATTTTCTAAGCATAGTAGACGCGGGCAGTAGCCATACCCTCAACCCAGATTGTCGTCTTTAATCGAGATTAAAAAAATTAATATTTAAAATGAAAAAAAGTATTTGAAATAAGAAGTATGTGAGTCCTACGTAGCACGTTGTTTTTTTTAGCTTTAGTGCTTTAGATGTTTAACAATCGGCCCTATTCCCGTTGGCGTTGTCGTAATAATTGTGGTTTCAATATCGTTCTCGCTCTTATTGTCGCTCCGTTCTTAAATTGGTATTCTTAAAATACATTGTAACGAAAACAGAACTAAAAAGAAGTGTGGTAGCACAACAATATATCACTTGGTTATTTCTGGCAATATTGCTTATGGTTCCAAGTACTGAATTTTATTTTATAAGTTGAAATGGAAATGATGAAATAATGAACATAAATATTCATCGAAAGGCGTTGCGCCAACACGTCATTATATATTTGCCATTCACAATTCAATATAAGAATTGTTATTTCTATAAAATAATTTTTAATATATTAATTTTTTTATTACACTTAAGATTTGTGAACATATACAGACTCAATAAAACTGCTTACGCACGACCTCCTGGAACAAATCCGTACAAAACTGAAATGCAATTGATATGCTGCGAAAATCTGTATTTAGTTTCATTGAAGCTTCATTGCAAAAACCATCGAAATTTAGGAGTTTTATGGCATTTTTAGCATAATATGGGATTTTTTCCATTTCGGAAATTAAAATTTTAAAATTTTTAAAATTTTTTATCTTCGCTTTTATTTTCGAAAATTCGTTTCAACTTCGGTGCTCCTAATAAGAACGACAGCGAACAAATGTTTGAATGTCGTTACTATCTTCGTTTCAAATTAGAGAATACCGATACATCTTCGATAAACGCGCATAACGCCAACGGTGATGCCAAATCATTCTTTTTTATATCATTTTAAAATTGTAACGATAACGGGAATAGGTCCGAATATCTCTGATATTTTCAAGATCAATAAAATGCATTCAAGTGAGTTAGTGTTGTTCTCAGTCAAATAAAGTGCTTTATCGAAAATGTTAATGGCTTCTGTTGCATTAATTGTAGATGTTTGCATATTTATTTCGTTCCGTTCGTCCTCATCAGAATCACAGCAAGCTGTTCAGTGTGATCGATAACGTCGTGCACATTATCAGCGCAACCGTCATATATTGTTTTCCTTTGATTTTAGTTCAACGTTCCCTCTACACAGTGCTAAACAGAGCGAAGATTTCCTCTGCAGACTACACAATGAAAGAATATTTTCTGTATCTTCTATCGAGTAGTTCCGTCGATTCTACATTCCCTCTATCCAAAGTATACTGTGCTCATATTCTTCTTTTTTTATAATTTTAGTTCGTTTTCTAAATTTAGTAAAAAAAAAAAATAGAAAATTGTGATGACGAAAGTCCTTAGTACGCACTTCAACCAATAACTTTCGTCCAAGGGGGAATTTTGGTCAACTTTGGGCGTTACAGTTATCAACAGGTGTGCAATAACAAGTCCAGATAAGTTGATTATTTTTGTGTGATACGATATTAGATTAGTATAAACAAAGCTTCGCAGAAAAAACTTTGCTGTCAAAGTAATGAGTTGAAATACTAATTATCACACTTTTTGCTACTTCTACTTTAGCTTTTTTTACTAATAACTTCAACATGGCGATGTCATTGGAGGCAAGTATAACAACTTCTAAATGCCATTACAAAGAAGTTATTGCATTTTTTCAACCGCTAAAATCGATCTTTTATGCCACATTCTGTGATGTTATCATCACTTTTTTCGAAAATAATATTCACATCAATTCGCCAAATTAAAAAATTTCTATTAAATTGTGGCTTAATTGATTTCTTGTAGTTAAAAATACTATATACATATTTGTTTAATTTACGTTTAAATTCCTTTTTCTTTTTGCCATAAAGCCTTTTACTAAATCTTAATCAAAAAGCAATTAGTTTGCAATTAAGTAAAATTTCCTGCAGTTTACTTACAATTCAATTCTTCAATTCATTTTTTTTTCTTTGCTGGTAAATAAAAGTGATATTCCATTCTTGTAAAATTTTGTTGTCGTTACCATTATTTAAAAATGTTTCGTAAGTTTATCTTTTTAAAACATACCTGCAATGAGAAAAGAGAAAATTGTATTAAATCAAGGGAAAAAAATAAACAAATACAAATTAAATATTTGATGTGATGGGGTAGAAAATCAAAAGGAAAAAGAGAAATTTTATTTGTTACAAGTACGGCCAGAAATTTCAAAAAGAATACTATTAAAGGAATGAGATAAATTAATGTATCGATTATAAATGCCAACCGAACTACAGTTGCTTTGCCGGCTGGTAAGTAAAAAATTTTAGTTGCCACAAAAGCACTCAAAAGGACTGTTAATATATTGTTACCATAAAGAAAATTTCTTAGAAATTCATTCTAACATCCTCTAGTTGAAGCTACGAGTTTATAAGAATGTAGTAAATAGTTGAAAGACTGCCTGCTCCTTGTCATATGATCTTTAGCAATTTCCATCATATATGCAATGCAAATATCCAATTTCATGTTTTTTTCTTATACATATTTGCAATGTATGAAGGTGGCGATAGCATATTTATCTGTTTCACAGATTGTTAGCATGATCAAAGGGTTGCGATGGCTGAAGTAGTCGTTTTTATACTGCTCAGGTTCGCAAAGTTGGAGGTACAGAGCCTTCTAAGCCTGAGTATGGACAGGCTCATGCAGTTGCACAATGCATAGAAAACCGATTCCTCACTCTCCAAACTCACAACAGCTTCTGTAAAGTGTGTTTCGATTTATTTCGAGGGGTATTGCTGTGTTTTCCCAAAGGCCAGTAGTGTACAGTGTGTCATTCATAGTTCTTCGTAAATTATTATTTTTAATTCAAATCATTTCCCCGAAGATTCGTTTTAATCAACATACAATATTTTCCATTAAATACTTTTCGTAAAACATTCTCACTCTCGTTTGCCTTTTATTGCTAATTATTCTTCTTCTAATACGATACATAACATAAGGGACACCTCAATTGAGTTCTCGTGTAGCTGAAATAAATTTAAATCAAAAAAACATGGAATTTTCCCGTTTCCTCCCAAAAGGTGTACAGTTTCTGATTAATAATAAATAGTTTCAGTGAATATCAGAAAAAAAAGAACTATCAATCAATTTTTGACATTTAATCAATGTGTTAACATGTACTCTTATTAGGTTTAATATGAATTTATGTGCCCGTTTCTGTGCATTTCATGTGACTGTTGTGTCTGTCATGTTGTAAAAATACACATAAATATTTTCCCTTTGGAATTATTTATCAGTAAATTAACGTTTTGATATGTGATATTATTGTCTTTTTAAACGACATAACTGACATGAGAAATGACATTAGTTTGACACATTGAAAAAATAAAGACAATTTTGTTTTGAATTTTTATTCGTACACGTTTGCCATGATATTCGAAAATTGGAGACAAAATGAGGGAGCGTTGCTAAAGTGCTACACACTTCATTTCATTTATTTTCCATATCATTGACATAGAATTGGAAGAAGAGACAGCAATTGCCAGAAAGAATCAAATAAAAAAAATTTTTTAATTTCTTTTAAGTGTTGCCTTCTTCCTTTTTTTAAAGTAGGTCGAAATCGAAGCTCAAAATCGACGAATGCGTACATCAACCTTTAAGTGGGTAACATATTATACGCTTTAATTTGGATAATAAATTAAAAGAAAGAAAGACCGTTGACACTGCACTGCTACAAACAACACTAAATATTCATGTACATATGTATGTGTATTGATGTTTAGTCGAGCACTTCATCTCCCGTCTTCATCTGCTGCCAATCGTTAAAAAAATCTGGCTGTCTTTCTGTCCTTGCCCAAGTCAGCTGATCATCACTTCATTCACATTTCAACGACTTTTTGGATACAGTTATTTAAAAGCAGGTTATGTCTTCACCATTTCAGTCCAATCAATGTCTGATTGATAGCGTTACGTCCAAAATAATGTATATTTAAAAAAAAAAATGCCACGAGTTATCTGAAAATCGAAGCCATGATATCAAAAGACCTAATCACAATAAACACGCCATGAATTTATTACGGAGACAGATTTTAGATATTTTTCATAATTTACGGTAATAATCAAAGTATACTTATCAAGTAGTACATGAATAAAAAAAACTACAGGCATTTTCACTACAAAAGAAAAAAGTCCTGTGTTGGAGACAAGGTTCAGACTAAGTCGTAAAAACATTTCGAATTTTTTCTGATTAGTGTGTCTTTATGGCAGTTGTTGTCGGAAGGTTTCAATGGCGAAGCATATTCACTGATCACTGAACAGTATCGGCTTCAGCTAATAGCAAATCACAGGCACAGCAGAACGTTTTCCTTGGTTGGTATTGTATAGTGTTGGCATTTCATTACATTTGGCAAATACTGAAAACATGGCAAGTATTAAATATTTATAAATAATAATAATTACTATTATTACTTATTTATGATTAATTAATTTAGTCAATGGAAATTATGGAATAACAAAATATTAAGTATTTACTTAAATATGTATAAGAAGATTATGAATTGTGAAAAGCAATAATTTTACGCTTTATTGAATTTGAATTAAAAGAAAAGTCAACAAATTGAGACAAAAAATTAAATTGACGACATGAAGTCGTATACCTGAAATCCTGCATTCGTAAACTGGAATGAAGGGAGGTATAGAATTCCTTGGTGGCGCGCATATTAAGTCCTCGTCTTACCCAACGCTTTCTTTTTAGTTTTCTTATTATTGCCAAGCATACGGTGACACTTTACATTTGTATGTGAATAGATAATATTAAACAATATTAAAATCGCTAAATTGCTCAAGTAAATAAATGACGTTATGTCACCATTCGTTCTAAATGTAGACAATATTGCCATATTGGTGTCATTTAGAGACGAAACACTTTTGTTTCACATTGACACAACAGAATTGTGTCTTAAGCTATGTACACACGATTGTCAGACAAATTGTCATATAATGTTTAAAAACCGTGATAACCTCAAATTTTAATCTCCTCATCATTTGTTATTGTCGGATGTGCATAATGTAGAGCACCGTTAAGAACACCACTGTCAGATAAATATTTCTATTGGCAAAACTGCCCATAATTATTAAGAGACAATCGAATCTGGCAATTTTTGCCATACAATAATCTGACAACCGTGTGAACTGACAATTTTTGCTGGCAGATAAATTCTTTGTCGGTCAACTGTGTAAACAATAAAATTTTCAGGATTTCTTACAATAATCTGAACTGACAATTTACTTTTTGGTGACAATTTTTCATTGTCAGTACAATGCAATATCTGACAACATTGTAATATCTGATAATCGTCTGTACATAGCTTTATAATGAAAACGACATTGCATGCATTTCAAAAATTGTGTCACAAAATGACAAAACAAGAAATGCCAAGTGTGTACTCGGAATTAGTTTAACAGCTTACGTATGAAATGTTTGACCACCAGCACATTTATCAAATGCTTTCAAGACTAGAGAAATCACTAAAATTGTTATAAAAATGCTCGTTACTTTTGAAACCTATCTCGCATGACTCGAAACTTTTTTTTGTAGGTTCAGTAAATACAGTTTTTCTAAAATATGTAGTTCATTTAGTTTTAAAATGTTTTATTCAAAATTCTGTTTCATTCATGTGTGTCTAGCAGAGCTTTAAATGAATCATTTTAATTTTTAATTCGGTAATCATTCATGCACTGAATTAGCAAATTTTGAATTAATTCTTTTCACACAAATCCATGAATTGAATGAAATTGGAGACAATTTATAAGAATTTGGTTAAAAATTAATTGCAATTCATTTAAAATTCAATTTATCAAATCGTAATTCATTTAAAATTCAAATTAATTTATCAAATGAATTGTAATTCATTTTCAATTGATCGATTTTGAATTCTTTCAAATGAATTGGAAAAAAAAAATTAGCAATTCATTTGAATTGATTTTGTAAGTAAATATGCAGTAAGCATTACTGTCATTTTGTTATTCAATTAATTTTTTTATGCAAAAGACAGCAAGCATTATTCTCGGCTTTTCAATTTTTGTAATGCATATTTATTCCCCCTAGATCTGCTCATGAATTTGATTGATTGCAACTCATATTTGATTTTATTCATTTGAATTGCAATTCATTGTTCTAATTCATTTGAGTGAATTAAAAATCAATTCAATTCAAACGAATTGGAAATGTATTGCAGATCACTTTAAAGAATTCATTAGAATTGGAAACGAATTGCAATTCATTTTACAAATTCATTTGAATTGGAAACGAATTGCAATTCATTTTACAGATTCAATTGAATTGGAAACGAATTGAATTTCATTTCTGCCTAACACGTTTGAATTGATTGAAATTTCATTCAATTCTTTTTTGTTGTCAAAAAAAATTAATTCAAAATTTAGCTAATTCGTAACGAATTGAAATCAAAAAAGAATGATTCATTTACAGCTCTGGTGTCTAGTGACAATTACAAAAGGCGAACCTATTAAAACCAACTGCTACTTTCGGATTTTTTCCCAGTGGACTGCATGCAATGAATTTAGAACAGTTTCAGAAATGAGGCGCGCAACACATGAAAAATAAATGCCAATTCGATAAAAAATTTATAGTCATTGCACCAGGCAGGAGAGGTGTTGGAACAAAAAGAGTGCAATCAATTTCTTCTTTTTGCCTAAATCGACAGAGCAAAAAAAAACTAAAAAAAATGTGCATTTGTTTATTCACTGTTATGTACGGACGGTTGTTATATCTTCATCTGAGGACTAGAAACAACATTTCTAGCCTAAAAAGTGTTCAATTTCCCAACGTTTTTTTTTATCTTTTTTAATTTTTTTGTAAATAATCAGACATATTGTATCGAAAAGTGTGATTTTATTTTTTTTAGGTTGAGCTCGCAATTCAGTCCAGTTGCAATCTGTATAAGCCTGCAGGTTTTATAAATTCTATTTTTGCATGCATTTGGTACACAGACATCACCATATTCGTCATCATCAACACTTCATATCCTTCTGTACATTATTTGGTTTACTTTACGGAGAAGCACAGAACAGCCCAAAGTGTGGACACATGAATGGCACGAAAACAAAATATATGTATGTATGTATGTATGTATGTGTTTGTCACTCATAGCGGAGTAAAATCCAGGATATTGTTACGTATGCCAGAAAACTTGTCTCTGTGTGTGCAAGGCTTAGCCGTTTTACTTTATTTGTACGATTTACATGCTTAATCAAAACCTCAATACTGGCTGAAGAAGATATGGTACAATATGCAGAGAAACATTTTGCAATTAAAAATGCCATTGATAATAATCTTAAATTAAAATGTAAATTTATAGAAGAAAGGAAATTTCAAAAAAAAAAGCTGAAATTATGCTATTTTAAATTAGAGATCACGGGCAGCTGGCACTGACGTTGACATGGTTTTCACCATGTGAGCCCGCCCGTAGACAATTTATTTCATAGTACATGGTACGAAGTCTCTAAGTTATGTTAGGTTCCAAGAACAACCTTTCCAGCGAAGTTTCTCACTTTGATCCGTCAGTTCACTCTGGGAACAAACAATGACCGCACTAGGATCATTGCACAGGCCTCACTAAACTATTCAGATTCGCTTAGGAATTCACCGTCAGACATATATCAGACAATGCATGATATTGCCAAAAGAGATGAAACACAGTATCCTACTTGTACAGATCATTACAGATCCTGTAATATTCGTCGCAACTTAGACTCATCGTCAGAGCCTAAGTCTCTAAAGACCGCCGCCAGTAATCGAATTCAATTTTTACTGAACGCACGAGTTATCATACTGTTTGTAATAACGTTACGAGTTGTACTCTGGTTTTACTGTGAGAAAAATGCAAAATGTTTCGACAAACGTAGACGTTACATAATCAAAAAAAAATGGAAAAAGGGCTGTTACCTGCTGAAACGGATAATTAAAACTAACGAAGCAAATGACATAAAAGAACGCCGAGTCTCTTTTCTCCCTTGAAGCTTCACCTTGTAATAAAAAAATTATTGTTTTGCGTAAAGATTTCGTCATTATTATAAATTAACTTCTGGCTGTACCTTTAGTTTATTGGAATTCTCATTTGGTTAATATTAAATTTATTTTATGTACAAATATGTCAGTACTTTGTTTAACCACAGGCGAGTAACGAGGCTGCAATTTGCTGCAATGATTCGAAAATACCATACTTTGTGTTTCAGTAGACTTACAAAATGGTATTTTGTAAAACTTATCTTGTTGATCTGCGAATGGTTGATAGAGATTTCGATGCTGGTGCATCAACTTCATTTATTAAAAATATGTATTAAAAATGTTTTCTTTTACAGTGCTATAAAACGGCTTTGCAGCGAAATAATAAAAGTGTAAATAATTTAAATGAATAGAGCAAAATTGGCCATGAAGTGCAATGCACTTTTGGTTGAAAAGAAATCGGCATAAGATTTTAATCTTAAGAAGTCATTAGAAAAATTTAAGGCGGAAAGGAAGGAAGTTGCTTGTAACTAATCAGAGTTATTTTAAACTAATTTCTTCCGAAGTGCCACTATATTTTTAGTGTTGAAAAACAATATATGTATATTCTCAATTTTTTTTAAACTAATTTCTGCTTTAAATATTCTTCACTTTGTTTCACTTTAAGTGTTGAGCTTTTTTTCTTTGTTTTCTGTTTCATATTTTAAGTTTTGTTTTCTCTGGTATTGTAATTTGAAATTGCCTGGCAATCTTTTATTTGCAAAATTTTCAAGTATTTAATGCTTCATTTAACAATGAAATACAATAGCAGGAAACATGTCCTGGTTATTGTTGTTGTTGCATACGACATGTTTAGTTGTTGCGTTTAAACTGCGAAAGAAGTTAAGTGAGTCAGTAATAATTCCATGCACTTACCCGTTCACTTTTTAAAGCCTTTTTGTTATACGAACATAAATGGCTTCAAACTCTTGAATATGAAACGGAATTTGAAGAACCTTTTAGCTCAAAAGCTGAAGTAAGAAATATTGTTATTTGAACCAAATTAAACCAACCAAAAAATTTAAACCACAATTTAAAGACAGAAAGCGAATGATCCAAAAATTGCTGATGAAGCACGAAATATATGTACATCAGGACTACTCCATGAAGATAAAAGTGTAAAAAGGAGGGTGTTAATGGCGGGAAGTTAGCGGGTTGGCATTACAACCAGAAGAAAGCGGGTTCGATCCCAGCCCGGTCATATCAAGTTTTTTTTGAGTTTTCTGCGCTACAGTACGCCCATTCGTCAGTATTTGAAAAATACAACTTCAGCGTAGTAAAATATTTAATAAATAAAATTGCTCCCCTTATCTTAAATATAATGCATCAAAATTAACATCAGAGCAGTTGCAATTCTGCTTTATAATTAACACGCAACTACAGAGTTGTGCAAGAATTAAGCTCTATTTTTCTACTACTTTCACCACCTGCCTATTTTCTTCAATATCCCTCCACAATGCAATTTTTTTTTTTATCTGGGACCAGCACTCAGGAGAAGACTCCTACACATGCGAAGCATTGTGCTGCAACTATAGGAAAGGGATAGTAGGAGAAATGACAGGAGGTGAAGATTAATTAATTATTTTTGCAGCTCTGCTTTTGCACGTTCTTTGTTTATACTCGTAGCAGTGCTAAAGCTTCGGTTCAGTAACCATTTTTATTATTGTTTTACTTCGCCGGTGCTACACAATACCGACAAAGGAGGGCGTTCTGATGCGATTGTGGATTGCTATCAGCTGAAGCCGTTATTGTTCCATGACCAGTGAGTATGCCTTCGCCACTGAAACCTTCCGACAACAACTGACACACAAACCCACAATAATGCACATCAGAAAAATGCGAGATGTTTATTTTTATTTTAAAATTTTAGTCTGAAACTGGGTTTGAAGCAAGGTCTGTTTTTGGATTTGTAGTCCACGTGCAGACTACCATCTATCGTGCCATCGGAACGCTTAACTAGTTTTACGTATTCTTCGGTTGTTAAGCGATCCATATTCGTAAATGGCAAACCTATCACTAAATAAATAAAACTATAGATGATAGATATTTAACAGCTAACAGCTTAGCCAAACGAGCAGTTTTGGAACCACTAAGTGGATAATTGGATATAAAACTTAAAAGTCGAAATGTTTAGCGACCTTTAAATATGATCAGATTGTTCCAATTTTCGGTAGGAATAGTTTTTTGGATGAATGGAATAGGGAGACAAAAATAAAATACTTCTGCAAATCTCATACACAGCGACATTTTGATCAAATTTTGCTTGCAAATTTCTTAAAAAGAGGAAATACCCTTAAGTTGTAATCAATGTTATCATTAACTTGATATTTTTGAAAAAGTGACATATGACACTTTCCAAATAAACGGCTCATATAATGAATGAATCTTCATTGTTACAATGGACGACTTCATTAGCTGACTTATAATGATAAATTTCATTGATGCTTTGAAAAACATCATTGTCGGAATGAAACATTTTCATAAGTGTTCAATGCTTTAATACATACATATATAAATTTTGCAATAAAAAATGGTCCCAAAACATATCTCGCGCAAATTCGTTAGTGTCCATGAGTCACTACAACTGAAAATTGAGTACCTTGAAAGCGTAACATTTGTTCTACATCCTATTTAATATTCAATGACATATTATTATGGGTCTTGCAAATAAAAAACGTATTCCATTAAAATTTCTCAATTTTATTTCATTCTTTTTGTTAAAAGTTTTACAATATACAAACAGTATCTTATTAAATTCCAATAATTTTTACCTCTTTTACATACAAGAAAATCGAAGGCATCATACAAAAAGAATTAATGTAATCAACTAAATAAAGCTTTCAAGATGAAGTTTTTACAAAAAAAAAAAAAAAAAATTAAATAAAAAATGATAGAAGAATACCAAATAAAAACTTAAAGCAAAAAAAGGAAGAAGGAGAAGAAAAAGAGGGAAAGAATTTTTAATAAGTACATATAGAAAAAAAAATACTTTTGTAAAATATAAAAGAAGACTGCAAACAATAAAAATTTTTTAAGGGGTTTTATAAGGTTGCCTTAACTGATGTACAGCTCTCAAGCAAGGTAAGGCATAGTAAATATACATGCAAACATACATATGTATAATATTTAAAGCAACTGACTTTGGTGAATTTTGTTTTACCACAAAAATGCCATCTTGCGTACATAAAATGTTTGCCTTGCCACTCGTTGAGGGAAGCTGTGATTTCTGCCGAGTCCGATCCATTCGTTTTTCGGTACACAGACGGTCTGCACGGACACTTCTGAGGCTTCGTATTGCATGGTATCACAACGGACCGTTATGTGTGCTCAAGCGTGCTTTGACTCTACGAAGCTGCCACTCCCTCCTAACATAACCTAAGACGTACATACGTATAAACATATTAAGTTTGTTAGGGCGCGTCCCGGTACCGGCATATATTTTTTATCGCAATATTATACTCTATTAGGAATTCAAAGTAACAAGCATTGGTTAGAAGAAATTGCATAAATTGTTAAATTAAATTTGCAAGAGAGCGGAAAGATAAACTTTTTCTGTCGCAAAATTCTATTATAGAGATCAAGTTCATGGAATTGCAATATAAATATGTATGTAATTCCATTTGTAAGGGCGTTGCCATTTTTTTTAAACAATGGGTTCAAGCGAATAGTGCAGCGTAGCAGACAAAAAAATTTTTCCACATCGGTTAATAAGTGACAGAGTTCTGAGGTAGGAAACATAAAAAATAAATATTTGACTATAAACATTATATTTTTACCAGTTTATTTGCATTTCCTTTTCCGCTCACACACGTGTACCACATTGGAACATGAATCTACACACAAATATCATTGTGTACTTGGCGTTTATTAATTTTGTTTGTTGGTTGCATATATTTTATAAGAAAAAATTGTACACTGACTATCACTGATGTGCTACGTAGCAAAATTGCAACAGGATTGAGGATGCTTTATCTAGTGTTACATGTGTAAAATACTTGTAAACAACTATTGTGCAAAAATAGTGATGGCAAAAATAGTAAAAGGCAAAAAAGAATACGTCTGCAAACACAAAATAAGCGAACCCACAATAAATGATTTTGTACGCCAAACAGAAAATATTTTACATGCTGATTCCCAGAAGGAAAGAGCAGCATTTGGGTGTTTTCATAGAGTAGAAAAAAATTAAAAATTATCAATAAACTCAGTAAGAGATTGCAACAGATAAATGTTGATTTATTTATTTTTATTTAAATTAAATTAACTATACAAAAGATTTCATAAAAAATGCAATGAACAAATTTTCAAGCAGCGAAAGTAGGCTAGGAAAATCATATAATTTTATGGTACAATACAGCATAGTTCAAAATAGGCCACAACAATACTAATGGCGTTTTCTTATCAACCAAAAGTTCATTGCATTTCTTGATCTATTTTGACCTATTCATTGCACTTTATTCATCCGATATAAAATTATTTTCCACCACTTGAGAAGAGAACACTGAAGTGCAAATATTTACTGCCTAGCTCAAGATGTCACTCGAGTTCGTTCGTTCGCATAACAACATTCAAAACAAAAAACAAAACAAAAGAAAAAAAACAAACGAACGAATTCGCGTGACATCGTGAGCCAGCCTGTTAAATAAAAGGAAAAGCGCAATACACTTTCCGAGTACCTGATACTTTCTTAGATTCCTCCCCTGGACCGCTTCCGCATTACAGCTGTTGTCTCTGATTTACCATTTCAGAAGTGCGGAGCGTTGCCAGACGAAAAGTACTAAATCGCCAAAAAAAACAAGTGCTAAAATTGATAACAGTTTCAAATATCTGTACATATTTTAAAAAAATTTTATCATTTGAGAAATTTTACCCAGGTTTTATCAGCATACTTACACACATATATATGTATGTAATCAAAAATTACTTTTGTTGTAAAAATTATGTTTTTTTTTTTATCAGGGAACAGCACTCAGGAGATGACTTCCACACATGACCCCAGCACAAAGCCACGCTAATGTACATCAGACAAATACGATATGTTTTTTTTTTTTAGATTTTAGTCTAAAACTGGAGTTGAACCCAGGTCTGTTTTGGTTTTGTAGTCAACGTGCAGACTACTTCAGCCATCGCCACCTTTTTTATTTAAAAGTATAGCTTATAGGGTGGTACAAAGTACGCCGGTTCAGGTAGTTTGTAATAAAGTCGTTTTTAATTCTATGAAAAATGCATTTCTTTGTTATGTTGTGATGCTTCAAAAATATACACCCTGTATAAGCAACAAATATCGTAATAATATTTTCTTTATAAAGTTGAATTACGTCTAGAGTAAATACAACAAATACGACCAACTATCGTTGATGTATAAAGCAATTAAAAACTTAAAAAATTCGCTATGAAAAACTTTTTCTGATATCTTTGCAACAATGAAATGACATTAATCCACTACAACATAAGAAACTTTAAAAAGCAAAGTTCTGAAACTAGAGTTTCCCTTAAGAATTACATGTTATTTTTTCTAACCAGTTTTTGTTTTAAGGTTTAATTAATGACTTAACAATTTTGTTGCTTCTCTCAAGCAACACCTGACAACACAAACTTTAACTCGCCGTTAATATTTTTCTATTTCAAGAAGAGAAATATGTAAGAACAAATAAAGGGGGTTATTCACAAGGTAGTCATAAAGTCATATGTTTTAAAATAATAAAACGAAACAATATGACTGCTATGAACAACCCGTCATAATTTAGTGTGCTATTTAAAAAAATTCATTCAGCTGTTAAGCAAAAAAACACTTATTAATGTTTGATATTAAAATGCTAAACACACGTGAAGAAACTAAAACAATTCGGCTTTTAATATAGTAAATAAGGGCATACATGTAAGTTTTGTAATAATTCCATTTTTAATTAAAATTATAAAATTGTGCTTTTTGCACACAAAACTGTTAAAACAAATATAATCGAAAACAGCTGTTGGCAGGGATATGAGCTGAATAATTTTGTGGACGGCGGCTAGTGGATAAACGTTAAGTGGTTGCCAGCCAGATGAGTTACATTAACAAAATTTCCTCACTTGTTTATCATTAGATACTTGTATTTTCTATCCTATATTTATAAGTATCGGCGGCTTGTAAATATTATCGCCGCCTCGGTGTACGACTGAGATTTGTACTGTTATTTTATCACAAAACAATTAACATAGTTCAAAAAGTTTTATTATTTTATGACTATTTTGTTTGAAGCATATCAACAATATATTTAAACTATTTTAAAATATTAAGATATTATGACAATATCACAATCTGACTTAATAACAGGAGTTGTGAATACCCCAAATGTACGGGTAATGCGAGTATATGAAAAGAGATTCATTGATTTGAACGGGGAGAGAAGAGAGAGTACGAAGGAGTAAACTAAGGCAATTGAGATGAGTAAATTAAGGAATTATAAAAGCAGTTTTCACTCTTCGATGTAAAATACCCCTGTAAAACTTGTTGGTCTTGTACATTTTGTATAGATATCACACACAACAACAAAATGTATTAAAAAGCGTTACTTGCCTCCAATGTGAAAATGTCAAGGATGAAAATAGGTTGGTTTAAAGTTAAAAATCAACTGCAAAATTAAGGCGCTGTTTCTCTAGAACAAGTACTACTTCTACTGTGCAACTTTATATCAAAAACACTCAAAATTGTTATAAATTTTGCACACACAAGTACTACTTGTCATACGGAAATAGCACCTAAATAATTCAAAAATGTAAATCATTTTTAAAGAATATCTCAAACACAAATAAACAAAAACAAAGAATTGTTAAATTTTGCGAAAAACTTTTTGCAGTACATGAAAATACCAAGGCGGTCACCGACCGAGCCATATTTTTTCTAAGCCATAGAGCCACCAAAAATACAGCCCACTTGAATCCCGTCAAAATATGATTGATTAAAATTTTTTTTAATTTATCTAAATTTTTTCTATTCTTGGAAAGGGTGGTCCAACTATTATTGTGAGTTACACCGTCAAATTTTTTGCCCAACTTAATTTGACATTTCTTCGTTTCAGTGTTTGAGAAATTCAACCATGGAGATGGACAAAACTGAGAAACGCGTTGAGATTGTTGAAACCTTTTACGAAAATGGGCATTCAAATCAAAATACATTTCATGTACATCGTGATCTTTTTGGCCAGAATAATCCACCAAATGCGTCCACAATCGGGAGAATTGTGCACAAATTTCAGCAAACCGGGTCTGTAGGAAATGTCAAAAAACACATTTGCATTCTCGCGCAGTTCGTACTGCGGTAAACATTGCTGTTGTTCGCGGTAGTGTGGCAGAAGAACCGTCAACCTCGACTGGTCGTCGTACCCAGCAATTGAACTTCTCACGAACATCACTGATGCGAATTTTAAATTGAATTGACTCAAAAGTTAAAGCCTACTGACCTTTTCAAGCGTCGTCAATACGCATCGTGCATTTTGATTGGACCAACCTTTATAGCTAAAAATTTTTAAAATCAATCTGCTAGAATTATGGAATTACTTCCATAGCAAAACTGTATTGAATATTTGCGTGTTTTAATTTTCTGTTATTAGGATTGTCGCCAGAGAGATCTATCTTTTGGATAAATAGTGAATTACATTGCATTAAAAATTACTTTGCAAAAATACTTGATATTAGAGGGGGTACGGCAATTTATTTTAGGTACGGTCCAATGTAGATACATTAGCATTGTAGTTTCTTCCTTAAATACAATAAAATGTGTTGAACATAACAATTATATTAAGAAAATCATTTACTTTATAACTCATTATTAATGTAACTTTTAAATAATCCTTCCTATTTCCTGTTTTCTAATATAAAAGTAAATACATATGCATAAGTGTTCTCTTCAATTTTATACATCATTCATTTCTTTTCTGATTCATGGATATTTCTAGTGTTATTTTTTTAATCAATAACTGACTGTACATGTTCTTTGAAACGTTTCCTCTTGCCATTAAAATTGCTCATTTGTGATTGAAGGATTAATTCTTTGCTACCCAACCGTATACTTAATATTGTCAATCATTCACCAAAGAATACACACCCACACACACATTTACTTGATTGAATAAAATCATCCCATACACAATAAACACTCAGCAGAAGTGCACACATCCAATCGTACCTTTGTGATTGATTAAGGGAAATTCAAGTGGAGAGTTACGAGCAGTGTGACCGCATGTAAAATATTTTGCATCTAAATCTGCTCTGAAATAATATTTAGCATTTTAGTTAAAAACAAAATTCGAGGTGATAAAAAATAAAGGGAACAATTAATTACAAGTGCATTTTAAAATTATGAAAATAAATACATATCTATTAAGTATTTTCGGAGAGCAATTTCAAAAAAATAATGAAAAAATTTTCACCGAAGGTAGGGGTCACTTATTAAATTCCCCGTACACCCCCCCCCCCCCCCCCCATGCAAAGTATTTTCGGAGAGCAATTTCGAAAAAATAATGAAAAAATTTTCACCGAAGTTAGGGGTCACTTATTAAAATTTTTCTTTAAATCTTTGGCATTTGCAGTCGTATCTTAAAGAATAAGAACTCCAAAGCTCTGCACCAATGGCCATTGACTTCAAGTATCCAGTTCTATTATTTATCAGAGCTGTAAAAGAATCATTAATTTTTTTTTAAATTGTGAATTAATTCTTTTCACACAAAAAAATTAATTGAATGTCTCTCCGAAACTAACTAAAGGACACATAAATCATATAAATTTTTCTCAAATAAAACTATTATAACAACTACAGCAACGCGTGGCGGGCTCAGCTAGTTTATAATAAAAGCTAAATTTTACATTAAACTCCATCTGGCACAACAACGCAACAATGCAATGTACTCATAACACAAAATCAAACTTGCCAGATATACCACTAAAGTTTTCAAAATGTCGGCTTCATAATTTAGATCACATCGACATTTTCTGCTTGAACTTCGGTTCATATACAGAAAGTAGGAAGAAGGTATTAAAATTTAAAATTTTTCGAGATATGACTACGTTGCAATAAAGGAGAGATATGAAAACTTTGCTGCAAAAATTTTCTCTTAAAAAAAACGTGAATTTACCGTAGCAGGTGAAGACAATAATTTGTATTCTTTTTTAAGCAATTTTAATTTCGCAGCTTAGGGTGAAAAACAATTAATTTTTTTTTTTTTTATCTGGGATCAGCACTCAGGAGATAACTCCTACACATGCGAGGCATTGTGCTGGAACTATAGGAAAGGGATAGTAGGAGAAACGACAGGAGGTGAAGCTTAATTATTTATTTTACAGCTCTGCTTTCGCACGTTCTTTGTTTATACTCGTAGCAGTGCTGAAGCTTCGGTTCAGTAGCCATTTTTATTATTATTTTACTTCGCCGGTGCTACACAATACCGACGAAGGAGGGCGTTCTGATGTGATTGTGGATTGCTATCAGCTGAAGCCGGTATTGTTCAGTGACCAGTGACTATGCCTTCGCCACTGAAACCTTCCGACAACAACTAACACACAAAGACACACTAATGCACATCAGAAAAATGCTAGATGTTTATTTTTATTTTAAAATTTTTTTTGTCTGAAACTGGAGTTGAACCCTGCTCTGTTTTTTGGTTGTGTAGTCAACGTGCAGACTACCATCCATCGTGCCATCGCCACCCTCAATACCACGCAAAATCCGGTTAAGCGATTAATTTAAAACTAGCTCATTAAATTAAGATTTAAATTAATTAATCGTCGTTTTATCAATTAGTTTTCATTATAAGTTTATTTTTTACATACGAAATACATTGATTGAAACAATTAACATCACTGGTTGAACCAACTCTACAAAAAAAAAAAAAAACAAACAATTTCAAAAGAACAAGTGGCAAAAAAACGTAAATAAATTTCTTTTAACAATAATTGGTAGATAACAACGAATTGTAACCATAGAAATTAAATTCAATTAATAAAATTATCTTTTTGCTTCATACACAATTGCGGTAAATGTGTGCTTGCTGAAGTGCTTGCTTTCAATGTACATATTTATACTTCTGTTAATTATATGAAATTTTCAAAAGGGCAATAGACAAAGTAAAGTAGACTAAAGTATGAAATTATGCACGTTTGAACAAGATTATTATTCCGAAATGTGCAAGGTGGGGCAAAAGTAATCAACCTATTGGAAAACGTTATTCCTTTTGCAAACGCCGCCAAATGTCAAATGGGTGTTGACATTTGTGAAGTAAACAAATGCAGAATACAAGTTAAGTTTTAAAACCATTAAACAATATTACAAAAATACTAAAATTTCTAAAAAAAATTCTTGAAAGCATAGAAACGAAGAAAAAGATTTAATGTAACCAATGAAACACGACAAAAAGCACAGGGAAAAAGAATTTGCAAAACTTTTGCCGATTTATTTATTCAATTTCAGTCAATCATAAACTGTAACACATTCTCTAGTTTTTGCTTAAGTATCTTCGGGCCTGTTTTGGCCTGTTTGATAACTCCGTGACTATTTCTATAAAATTTTTTTTTTCAACAAATAAGATTTTTATTTTTCAACATAATCTCCCTTTAGATCAATACATTTAGTTCAGCGTTTCCAATTTTTTTATTCCTTCCAAATAATAGGTTTCCTCAAAGACTGGCGATGGTCGAAGTAGTCTGCACGTTGACTACAAAACGAAAAATTTTTCCTGGGTTCAACCCCACTTTTAGACTTATAAAAACTTCTCGCATTTTTCTGTTGTGCATTTGTGTGGCTTTGTGCCAGTTGTTGTCGGAAGGTTTCAGTGGCGAAGGCATAGTCACTGGTCACTGAACAGTACCAACTTCAGCTGTATCCAATCCGCAGGCACATCATAACGACCTCCTTCGTCGGTATTGTGTAGCATCGGCGAAGTAAAATAATCTCATTATTTAAATTAAAATACTACATCACCCTTTTTCTGCATTGTACATATTATTAAAATTAATTTTTAATTTTCCCAACAATAATATATAAAATAAATGAACAATTGTTATTGTCCTTAAAATGAAATCCTTGAACAATTGTTATTGTCCTTATGAATACATACAGATACTATATTTTTTCTTTTATTTGTAACCTTTCAATTTACACACATACATGTTCATTTAACTTTATTAAACCTAAAACATTCACAGACAGTGAAAATTGTTATGTTCATATGAGCATAAATAAATTATTTAAGCACAAAAGCACTTATACTATACAATCAATGATTTCACACAAAAATTTGGCTTCAATTATAATGGATTGCTAAGGAGCGATCACAACAAGTGGTTGATATAAAGAGTTACAGTTAAATAAAACAAAATGTCGAGAAAAGGGTATTTCTACACAAATGAAATGTTATGTGAAGAGAAGAGAAGTGATTGAATATAAAATGGCAGGGAATTCCTAAAATTATGTTAAAAAGCCGGGAAAATGTAATGGTTATCAGCAGGGAAACCACAAATATGCAATTGCATGAAGTCGGACATAAGATATTTATTCGTTTCATGGATTTTTATGAATTTTGGCATCGATTCGTTGGTGCATATTTTGCTCTGAACAGCATTTTTGTGCATATTTTAGTTTTAAGGTAATATTCTCGAAATTTTTTCATATTTGAAAACCATTTCATGTAAATGTGTAATCAGTCCACGATTGTACAGAGGAGCCAAAATGAGCGAAGGTGTT
Source organism: Dexiosoma caninum (assembly GCA_963924685.1). NCBI lineage: Eukaryota > Metazoa > Arthropoda > Insecta > Diptera > Tachinidae > Dexiosoma > Dexiosoma caninum. Next base: position 81,154,990 of record OZ004729.1, on the reverse strand, counting down.
TGAATTTCTTATAACTTTTTTATTATAATTTTTTTTTTCGTTTTCAGTATTTTGTAAAGAATATTTGGGGAATTTAAAATGGAATAGTACAAAATTGAACAACGTGCCAAAATCCTTGAGCTTTATTTCTCAAATCAACTATCCATTGTTTTGACTCAGCGTGCATATCGTTGTTATTTTAATGTGCGGATTGAATCCTAAGAGTCAACAATAAACCTTCTGGTTGTAAATTTTCGACAACAAGGGGCAGTAAGGAATCTTACTGGTGCACAAGTTCTTTGATTTATAGCAGTGTTGTAGCGCCTCTGATGTCAAGGAGACCTATTAAATTTTGAAACTTCGTTTTTAGTAGCCATTTTTAGTAACTATTGTACTTCACCGGTGCTACACAATACCGACGAAGGACGTGCAGACAAATTCGACCATCGCCATCTTGCGAAAAAGATGATTCAGAAATTCAAGGGTTAATATGAAATTGTTAAGATTATCACAAATACGTATAGGGTGTATTCCTATGATGGTATGTGGGAAGTAGATAATATTAAACCCTCGATGAATGATTAAATATAGGTAAAAATAAAATCGGGATGATTTTATGTCAGAATGGACGAAATGTAGCAACTGAAACTAAGACTACTGGCAAAAGTGGAAAATAAATGAATTGTAAAAATATATGTAAAGCCTCAGTTAGTAAAAACGTAACACGTTCGCGGCGATCATCTGTAACATAGTAATGCTCGTTGCTGTTTACTAAAATGGTATCGTTGAAATTGTCAGTTAGAAAATATACAAAAAATTGATTTTTACGTTGCAAACGTCAACTTGGCATTACTTACCTATAAAACAAAAGCCAAACATACAAAGCAAAAGTTTTACGTTTTGAATAACCGACACCTAAAGTTGAACGACACTGACAAGTCTAACGTTGGACGATACGTTTTTACTAACTAGACCCTACGTCAGTTCTGAAATACTTGTCGAATAGAAGAGTTTAAAATAAAAATTATAGAGAAATACACGGTTTGACAAAAGTAATCACCCGGGGCATAAGTAATCACCCGATGTTCTTTTGCTGTAATCTTTTTTTTAAGACAAATTTTGGCACTGCTTATGATATGTGTGGGCTAAGTGATCGCCACCAGAGTTGATGACCATACTTGCAGATCCAAAGGTTTTTATTAAATAATAAATTACAGCAAAAGGACATCGGGTGATTACTTATGCCCCGGGTGATTACTTTTGGCCCACCGTGTATATTCAAATTGTTTTTTATTGCCTTCATACAAGTTATGAAAATTTACCACAACAAAGATAAATGATTTTATGATTATTTTTTTCCAAATTCAGTTACTTTTTCCCTCTTCTGTAAAATATGAACATTCCATACTTGAAAATTTGTAATAAAATTTCTTGACTTTTCAAAAACCATAAAATTTTTTTTATAATTTTCTTACTGTAAATTATAAAAGAAAGTTTCTTTTGAACTTTAGCGGAAACTTGAGATAAATAGCTTTAGATACTTTTAAGATCGCCTAAAACTTTTGCTTCATAAAAAAATTCCTCTTTTATTTTTGTTTTGAAGTGACTTTAAGGGCATCCTTTTTCCAAATACGATTATAATTTCCATCTCTATTAAAACCAACAATAATTATCAATATGTTTATTTTACAAAAGCTTAAATAAAAACATAGTAAAGCACATTATAATAGAAACAAAGCACGTACCTGTAGCTACTACGAAAAAGCATTAACTCTTGTATAATTTAATTAAAAGTTTATATTTAAAATTGTTTAGAAACTAAAACCCAAACATTTTTCCAAAACTATCCCACAATTTAATCATAAATTTGTTGTTATTTTATTTTTTACAAAATAATAAAAACCAAAATGTGAAGCGTTTATCATGTTAGCATACTTTGCGGCTAAAAGGGAGACAACAACAAGCTGAGCAAGTTTCATTCATGGAAGAATGTGCTTTGTAGATAGCAAGTAAATTATAAATATGAATGGTTGTATTCAAAATTTATGTATGAAGTAATATTTTCTCAAACCCTAAAAACCACAACTTGATGTTTAAATAACAAAAACCAAATGATATAAAAAACCATATGGAAAAGTACAACCCTTGCGAAAACCTTTACCCCAAAAAACAGGCCAAATTTAATCTCTCTTTCTCTCTCTCTCTCTCTTCCTATCAACTTCAATGAGTGTTGCCACGACCAAAAAATTATCGTAAGCGAAAATGTTTTAGAAAAAGTCACAAAATGGAAAATATTTCTCAGTATAGTATTTGACGTTGTATCAGCTACAATCTCACATTAATATACATACCATGGTACAATGTTTTAATAGGTAGTCGCGCAAGGCCAGCTGACAGTGTGCGTACAGCTGTCAAATTACATGCTAATTTTGCCAATTTAAATGCACAGTATTTAATATCCGTTTTGAACACGTTTATAATTAACATAAACATGTTTTTTTTTCATTACATGAAATTCTACCGCTCAAAATAACAATAAAGTGCCCCGTTGTTTTTTCTATTGCACATTTGTTGTAGTTCCGCGCCTACCTAGTAACTCATTCTACCACCGTACATACATAATTGGTTGTATACTGTTGTAGTACAATTTGGAAGAAAAACATGGCTGCATCACTAAGTACTACTAGATTTTGCTAAAAATCTTGTGACGAAGTAGATTTTGTTTTGTATGGGAAATCGATTGAAAAAAACATGTTCATGCGAATGTAAATAGGGCATTATAAAAATAGTTCTTCCATTTCTTCTGGAAAAAAAATTTAGATGCAGACATTGCAATCGTTGTCGTTATTTTTCGTATTTCAATTCACAAATTGGTGAACTTTACAAATATTTTCTTCGATCACTTCAAATAAAAACAAAATATTTTAATTAGACATGTCTAAAAGAAAATGATACACAGAGACGCAGCATCAGGTTATTCAGCAAATAAGTACCGTTGGACAGATTGCGTTTGCTTTGAACTACTCTAGGAAGATGGTGTACAATGCATTACATCATATTTAACAATATCGGACATATAAAAAAAGGACCACAGAGTCCTACATCTAGGAAAATTACGATCAAAAATGATGATGAGCATAAAGCTCAGAACACCAGGACAGAAATACAAAACTCTACTTTTAAATACAATGATTCCCTACACAGACATAAAAACAATGCACAATTCACACGCAGAGAAGTGTTGCTTGCATCTGAATCAAATAGATAACCTATGTAAACGTGTAGAGCAATATTTTAATACCCTCAAACCCAAAAATATGATTTACGGACGGAAATCGAAAAGGTAAGGTACGCAAACCCAAAAATATGCAGCTAAATTAATACTATAAATAAAACAAATTAATTTAATTTATTCATTTCATTCACTTTGTAAATTTTCTGTGTCTTTTCCAAATCACCCGTTATGAAAAAATTCACAAGTGTAAAAAAATGGCAACGCTGCCGCATGAAACATGTAACGAGAAATGATGTAAATCCGTAGTAAACGAGTTTTTATATCCATACGAGTGCACGTATAAATGAACCTGTATGTATGTATAGGAGGAGTGTGTTACCTTGTTTACTTTCTGATAAAATGAGTAAAAGAATGTACACGTAAGGAATTTTTAAATTTGTTTTCTTTTGGCATTTTCAACAGTGTTGCCAACTTCTTCTTCGTCAGTATTGTGTAGCACCGGCGAAGTAAAATAATTACTAAAAACAAAGCCTCATAATTGAATACGTCTCCTTAACATCAAAGGCTCTGTCTGCTACACTGCTGTAAGCAAAAAAAGGTCAAAAGCAGAGTTGTAAGATAGTGAACCTTCAACTCCTGTCATTATTCTAACTTTCCCGTTTCTCTAGTTACAACACAATGCACCAGATGAGTAAGGGTCATCTCCTCAGTGCTGGTCCACGAAGAAAAAAAATCGATAGTAAAATTTTTCGACTTCTTGAAAGGTTTTCTTTAATTCCGTAGAATGTATTAAAAAAACTTACCTTCAATATTTCATGTAGACAAATTACTGCTGCAAGTTTTCCTAAGCTGACATGACAGAGAAATTTTAACAGATGTGATCAGGATTATCGTGGGTATCTGCCCGAAGGCCCAGCCCCACGGTGCTCTCAACACCGGCTGAATTTTGTAAAGTTCACCACCGCCCCCATGGGCACAATGAAAGACAACTTGTGCCAGGTACACATAGGTTGCAAGCCATAATCATAGCGCTTTACAGCCTATAATATACACCTTTCTGAGGTGTTTCGGTCCGTTTAAACCCTGAGTCACATCAGAAATATAAACTCTCCCGTGAATACTGTTGAGTGGCAATAGCAGCTAAATTAGAAAAAGTCGTATCAGGGCATATGTCATAAAAATGACGAGAAATTCGAACAATTACAAAAAAGACCTAAACAGCTTCTGTTACTGTGAACAAATGCAAAGCTGGGCCTAGCACTGACATTTCACATCGTGTAAACAACGCCAAACTTATATGTATATGGAGCGTTGGTCACCATCGGGAACTCCACATATCCAACGCGAGTAAATGTATTTTATAATATAAATGTTAATTTAAAATACTCGTATAAATTGAATACGTCCAAGGTGTGAAAGTAATTATTTTAAAAAGCATTTACCCCTTTAAGTTTGCTATTAGCACCTTTAATTAATATTGATGTGCTTTTTTGCTTGGAAAAGATTAGCATCACAGCTACCCTTAGCGTTGCGTAGAATTTGAAAAAAAATAAACATTAGATGCGAATAGCAGTGAGAATTGAATCTGTATTGACACAAAAGATAAACAACTTTCGTTTGTAATATGTTATCCAATAATATGATACACATATTGGAAACAGTAAAATCTTTATTAAAAACTAATTTCTAATCGCATCAAAACATCATGATTTTATATACGGAAGATAAACTTCTTTGTCATCTTGAATAGATACTACTGTTGAAAACAAAACAATATTTTGGTACACAACAACATGCAAAACTTCAAAGGATATTGTTGTAACAAAGTAAAAAATCCTTACCAAAAGGGAAAAAGGGTTTTATACAAATAGAAAATATTTGCATAATTGAAAAGCTTTTTCAAATTTCTTTATAATTTGTTGGTGGGCAGAATTTTAAGATCAAAAAATAGAAATTATATGTAAATAATTTCTTTCAAATATACATACAAACATATATACACATATTCATTTAAATATACGTATAATTATTACAAGTATTTAAAATGCAAAAGGATAATAGTACGTATTACATATATACATACATACCAGAGTATTGCAAGTTGCCTATGTTTGTGACTCTAAAAAAAGTTCAACAAAGAAATGATACGTTACACCAACATCGCATAGTGTGTGCAAAGCACAGAGTAAATAAGCGTTATACATACGGAGCTGCCATTACTCTCTGAAGTATGCAGTTTAGTGCGGTTTGTGGGCCGACGGCATTATTGGACCGTCGTTATTCACGAACAATGAAACGTTACATCCAATGAAGCAAGGTACCGTGCGATGGTTACCAACCTTATTTTGCTCAAAATTGAAGAATTGGAATTTGTGGACATGTGGTTTCAAGAACCCGGAGCCACATGCCACACCGCACCTTTTTTTTAACCTTTTTATGGCATTTTGATTGCACTGTTTTCAGATAACACAAAAATCAATGAAAAAAAACGTTTATTTAATTAAATTATTAATTAAGAAAAACCATTTTACTGATCAAAGACTTAATTGGGAAAAATTTAACTACATATAGTTTTTCCTGTGTAGTTTCCATAACATAAATAAATAGTAATTGTCTGATCATAGCGAGGAGCAGATTACCTCCTTTGCCAATGTTCTGCATTGGTCCGTGGTCGCAAAATTAGGTTTGGCTCCTATACATTGAATGTGTTGTATGAACTATGAAGGAAGGGGCTGGATGGTTCAGCAAGTCAGCAGGGCCTGTGGTGTGATCGTGGTGCGGTCTGGGCTGTCCCTGCCGTATCACAAAGGGACAGAAGTGGCGGACCCAAATGTGACGCCCTTTGGCGGCAACTCTTGTAACATAACATAACATATTACAAATTTTAACTTCTTTTCATATACATTTTTCCTAAGTACTACTTGTGTTATATAAACTAAGCTGTCGTTTATATTAACTTTTTTTATTTCAAAGTTCCGTAGAAATTCTTTTACACAGAAGAAAAAGGAAAATAACATTAAAATTTTAATGGGCGAGAGCGGAATTTGTGTGCATAATTTCTAATAACATTGTGGAGAAGTGGAATGAATAAAAAATAGATAAATATTGACTGTATATTTTAATTCAGCCTGATTCTATTGTAATAACATGTGAACAGAGATGAATCTATATATGTATGTATATAAAATGGAATGTGTGTTTGCTTGTTTGTGTGTACCTTATAGGAGACCAGGCTTCTGGACCATTCGTCCTGCAATTTTCACAGCATTGAACTGGGCCTCTTGAATGAATTATAGGCTACTTTTCTTAACCACGCCCCCATTTTTAAATAATGTTACTTCCTTCATAGTTTTTAACATATTTTATAATTAAAACAAGCATAACGTCGCCATTTGTTGGCCAATTTTGAAAATTATTTTTGTTATGGAAAAGGTCTACAAAATTTTTTTTTTAAATTTCGGCTTGCCGCCTCAAAAATTGATTATCAAATATTTTTGCCATTTGTGAACCCATTTGCAAAACTCATTTTGCATATGCAAAATGTTCACTACAATATTTTTCCAAAAGTTGGGTGTGGGGGCTAAGTGACCGACTTTAAAAAGTGAATATCGAATAACTTGGTCGTTTGTAAACCAATTTCAAAAATTCTTTATTTTATATGGAAAAATTCCGCTAAATTTTTTTTAAATTGGGGAGGAAAGACAAACTGGCCACCCATCTATATTCAACGGTTGATATTCGGTATGTAGACTCCTCTTTCCATGTTTAGATGATCCACTAAGAAGTAATTTTTGGATATTCTAATGTTAAGGGGTAAATATGCTGCTGAAAAATAAGAGGACATGTGTTTGGTACTCCTTCCATATATGGCTAAAACTAATAAAAAAAATTTTTTTTTTGGTATATCTCATTTAAACCACATATCTCCACATAGAATAAAACTTTTTTCTGCAGTCTTTTCTTCTAGAAAAACTCTCGAATATGTTTTCTTACGTTTTTGAAATTTGGAGTAAATTGTAGCTTTGTAATTTTATCTCATTTAAAAAGTTTTATGATATGTATTTGTTTACTATTTTTATATAAAGGGATTTTTGAAGGAAAGGAGCATAAAATATAATGATATCTCTGCAAACACACTATGGTGGACGACTCTTATTTTACCCTGTTCTATAATATGGGTATCAAATAAAAAAATTTGTGAGCAGAAACCGAAAAATAAAGTGAAATGGGTACTTTTCGACAAACTACGTTTTTATTTTTTGGAAAAGGAACAGTTGATATAACAATAAAAGTATCCAATTTTGAAGCAGATGGCTTACCGTAACAATATCTATACAAAAGTGGGCGATGTTAGATAAGTTGGTGTGGGCTAGCAAAGCGCACCGGGTTAATCTAGTAAAATATAAAATTAAACCACTAAAGCTGTTTACGACAAGTGCAATTTCGAGGTAACAAACTTCAAAATAATTTATTATGATACCTCCCTTTTATGAAGTCGTTTTGAAACATTATCAGTGTAAACATTTTTTTAATCATCTTTCAAACAAATTGTTATGACAATTTCGAAAGACGAATGCAGAACAGCCCCTTTTAATGGAAATATTTTATTTAGCAAATTTAGCCACAATACCAGATGTTAACTTAAATATAATACAATAATTAATCATAAATTTTAAAACATTTTCCAAGTTGTTTCAAGTATTATTATACTCAAAACTCCACAAAAGAATATCTATTAATATATAATTCATACGCAATATTTATGTATAAATTTTATGGGGCAAAATGACATTAAAATTTGTGTCGTAACGTACGTACGATATAAAACATGAAATGAAACTCATTAAATGAAATACACATTTGGGGGAGAAAGAAAAATTTGTGCAATAAGAGGATTAAAGTTGAATGCAAATATTATGAAATCATATTGAATAAGGAAAACCTATGAAGAACGAGAATTTTAATTTATGGATTTAAGGAAAATTCTATTGTTTGTACGTAATTAAAAATAAATTATCATAATTTGCAATTACAGTCCTTACAATGGAGATTTGAAACTTCTTTAAACAAATCGTATATACAGGTTGTATGGTGGAAAATTTATATTTTTAAATACGATTATTTCAAAAAATATCGATTGTGCGGATTTGTCAGTCACGATGTCGTAGTGGTCGAGTGAGCATCGCGAGCTCCCTGTGGAGACATTTTTTAAGAGTAATGATTCGTACATAATTGCTCGTCGACAATTTTGTTCAAAGTTCGGTATTCAGCGAATAAATGATGGACCGAATGTAAATTTAATTCGTTCGTGGGTGCAGAGATTCCGCGCAACTGTTTCGGCTATGAATGCCCCACAGCCAGGGCCCAGTCGAGCCGAAAACATTGAACTGGTTGAAAGCAGTTTACGTGAAAATCCGGGACTTCAATATGGAAAAGAGCAGCCTCAATTGGACTTCCAAGAGCGATTTTTCATGAAATTTTAAAAAAGGATCTGGATGACATACTTATTAAATCCGCATTTTCATTCTATCGTTCAATGCTTTTAATAAAACTTTGTGTCAATTATTACGATTTTTATTTAAGTTGGAAAATATAAAACTGCTGCCAGACACCCTGTATAAAAATTACATGTATATATGTATGTATGTGTAATTGTGACTTATGGACAGCTAAACGGCTGAACCGAAACTATAAGCTATATAAATTTCTAAAATTCCAACTGGGCGGCGAGTGCACTGTATACATTGCCGTTTCTATTTTGTGATTTTGTGCGTTCCCGTACTTTTGTACATTTTTGTCTCTTATTGAAATAAATTATAGTTTACTCTCATTTTACCGAACTTTACCGGAAAAGTAAAGAAACAAACCTACAATTTTGATCATGTTATAACATGTTTGTATTATATTCGTCCGCCCCAAATCCCCAAAAACTAGGCAATAAAACTTACATGTATTATTTTCAGCATTAGCAAACTTATTATTACAAATTGCAGCATATAAGCATGAGAATATTTACCTGAAACGAAAAGAGAAATAAAAATATTTTAGTAAATATTTATTTATATATTTACTTAAAATTGCTCTGAAATTTTAAGAATGCAGTTCGTTTTTATAAAATTATTTTTATCTCACGAATAGTGAACAATAGCAATAAATCTCTTAAAAAAGTTTATTTATGGCAACAATTTAATTGATTATGCTTCAATAACAATAGAACATTTTTATATTCTTTTGCAAAAATGAGAGGAGAGATTTTCTTATGTGCAACCCCAGTATAATAAAATATATGTATGTAACTCTGTAGTTGTAAGATTGCTTTTCTCTGTTTCCATTTACTTTTCATTTTTCTCGTGTAGTTTGTTATAACGTTTTGTAATCTTTGTAATTTGTTCCCCATAAATTTATTAAAAAATATTGTCTACCAGAGAATGTTTCATAAGTCTGGTATGTGTCTACAAATTTATAACAACCAATATAAATAAAATTAACAAAAAAGGAAAAAAAGATGAATAAAAAACCAAGAATAACAAATTTAAATTCGTTTATAAGAGACTATTAGATCTATAAAATCACATTGTAATATTGTAATATAAAGTAAAGAGCAAGAAATAATTAATGACGATTATCAAATAGTCAAAGTAATCCTAATAAAAAAAAAAGAAAAATATTAAGAAAATTTCAAGTTATTGTGAACTTAAAGCCTTAAGTAGCCACAAGTTACAATATCTTATTAAGTTTTAATTATATCGGGAGTTTTATTTAGCTGTATGAGAACTATCGATATCGATAACTATGGTTGCACAGCTGATAATGACAAACTGTGTTGACATTTCTCTTTAGTAAGGTTTGGCAAGGCCTCTTGTACCGTTTAACTCCAGAACAACGATTCCAAATTGTGGAGATTTACTTTGAAAAAAATAAAGCTGTTCGCGAAGATCATAGAGCACTTCGTCCATTTTACGGTCAACATAATAGACCTAGTGAGCAAGCAATTCATGCAGTTATTGATCATTTCGCACTAATTTTAATCTTCTCGAATCAAAAAAGCAATAAAATGTGTGTTCCGAAGAGTTTATTGTTGCTCTAGAATATTGCTGTATTGAAGAAGATGCCGAAATATCAATTCGTTGTCGTTCTCAACGTGTTGGGCTTTTTTTATTTTTGTTTCCAAAAATTAATCAGCTGAACATCAACGATATTTGGTTCCAAAAAAACGGCGCAACTTGCCATACAGCGCGCTTAGCAATCCATTTATTGTGAAATTAATTTGGTCACAACTTTATGTCCAGTATTGGCACTGTTCCCCTCGTTCGTGCTCTTTAACGCCTAAGGATTACTTTTTATGGGGTAACGTTAAGTCATTGGTTTATGGCGACAAACTAGCAACTCTTGCAGCATTGGAAGCCACTATTATTTGAAAAAGTAGTCAAAAATTGGTCTGATCGAATGGATCATGTAACTAGTAGCCGCGGGGGACATATGCCGGAAATCATATTTAAAAAATATGTAAATGCTAAAAAGTTATCTACCAGATTATAATAAAAAAAAATTCTTTCCAAAAATATTTCTGTCTTGTATTATCGCATAAGTTCTCACGCACATAAAAAAAACACCCAATACATATAATATATTCCTGAGATTTTAGAGCGATTGAAAATCCTTTATCGTAAAGTGACTGTCTGCTGTAATGCAACGGGGGGTATGGTGATGCCGGATGATCGTTTGGCATTGCAATGAGTCGAAATTGAAACAATTTTAAATACAAAAATTCAGAATTAATTAAAGCAAATAAAATTGCAATTATATATAAAATTAATCGAAAATATATGCATAACATGATTGAACTATTTTTGAGGCTAACGTTTTGAATTACAAACAAGCTAAAATTTAATCAACCACATGGCACATTAAAGTTTTTGCTTTCTAAAACACAATACCTCCAGGCTTAGAAAACTTTTTATGGAAATTTTTTTATATAACAAAAGCAAATTTAATAACGCTCAGCAGTTACAAATTATACTCCTCAATATTGAAAGAAAGTCCTCAAGCAATAAATAATCAAATTTTCCTTTTCAAAGCCAAAATATGTTTATTGATTTGTTTCAATTGAAATAATACCAGCAGATTATTAATCGTTATGTTTTTGTATTTTTTGTACACTTAACCGTCCATACAAACACTGCTCTTTATTGTTACAACAAAACCAAAGCACAGAGATATGCTTTCACAAGCTTTTGCTCTAGACTTTAGTGGTTTCCAAGAACCGCCTGGTAGTTATCGACCTCCACTTTATCACTTTGTCCTTAGCAAGCGCCAGCATTTGCCTATAGGCAGAGTTATTCAACGTTGCCGATTTGGTTGTTCTATATGGACATAATTTATTGCTGTTTTTTGATTAAAATATGCCGAGAATTGTTTTAAGCAAAGAAAAGTATGATCCAGAGGTTGATAGGGCGGTCGGAGGAAATGGCACAGTGGTTAAATAGAAAAATTTTCATACAAAATTCAATCGATATACCCTCTATAAATTCAAAAAAAAAATTTTATGAATATGGCAGTTAATTTTTCATTTTTCTTTTCGAATACAATCATTGTGCTTTTATACAAAAAAATTTGGTTGTGGTTTTGATTTGACAATTCCTGCGGTAATGTTATCTCAATAGAACAACGTCTTTTCATTATTCAGCGACATTTCAATAATAATGAGACTGAAACAGATACATTTAATTTTAAATCTTGCATTTATTTTGGGACACCAATTATTGCGAAACCTAAGAAAAATAAAAAATGTGCCTCAAAAACACAAAATTCATCACTGACAACGTAAACTTATTCTAAAGCTTAAAACATTCAGCCTTTGTTCATTACTCACCCAAACAAAAAAACAAAGAAAAGATATTATAAGTGGCTGAGGTTAAAAAATGACAAATAGTTTCATAAAAGGAACTTATCATAACGTTTCATACTCTGGTACTACAGGATCATTGTGTACACAAACATGTTACATCAGGCAAACAGCACATCAGCAAAAATTTCTATTGTTTCTTATTTTAATGGAAGTAAAATCCCCAAATACAGCTATAAGCCAACTACTGGAGTTGAAAACTAAAATACATATAAAAAAAAAGAGAGAAAAAGGATACCAAAAGAATTTGTCAGCTCGTTGGCTATAAAACAAACAAAAGCACGAAGTTTTTAATCAAATTTTCATTTTGTGGCGTGTTAAGACAAATATTTCACTGTTTGCAGTTTATCATGGTTTTTTATGAGAAGAAGGGGAGCGATAAGGGAAATGCAAGGCATTCTTCAACTAAAAAATGTCACTGTTTCCATTATTATGCCAGGCATTTTGTTAATTTAATAGATTTATCAAGCGGTTAAACAAAAAACTTCATTTAATTTATTGCCAGGCTATCGATGACAAAAGAGGATAATGGGTACTCCATCTCACAAACGGGCTGTTCGGCCAAAAAACGAATTTTCTCTGTAATGTGTAGTGCGATTCACTGCCAAGTCGACCACAAATTGAGGGTGGCGATGGCACGATGGATGGTAGTCTGCACGTTGGCTACGAATCCAAAAACAGACCTGGGTTCAACCCCAGTTTCAGACTAAAATTTTAAAATAAAAATTTCGCATTTTTCTGATGTGCATTAGTGTGTCTTTGTGTGTCAGTTATTGTCGGAAGGTTTCAGTGGCGAAGGCATAGTCACTGGTCACTGAACAATACCGGCTTCAGCTGATAGCAATCCACAATCACATCAGAACGCCCTCCTTCGTCGGTATTGTGTACCACCGGCGAAGTAAAATAATAATAAAAATGGCTACTGAATCGAAGCTTCAGCGCTGCTACGAGTATAAACAAAGAACGTGCGAAAGCAGAGCTGCAAAAATAATTAATTCAGCTTCACCTCCTGTCGTTTCTCCTACTATCCCTTTCCTATAGTTCCAGCACAATGCTTCGCATGTGTAGGAGTTATCTCCTGAGTGCTGGTCCTAGATAAAAAAAAATATAGCTCATTTTGCGCCACCATGTACAATTAAAATCATAGTTTACATTTACTAAACGTTGGCAAAACTTATTTGCAATGGGTAGGGGTCATCTCCTGAGTGCTGGTCCAAGAAAAAAAAAATATAAAATATATAAAATAAGGAAAATCCAACTTAAAATTTTAAATTTTTAGTTATTTATACATGCTTGTATGGACTTCTTCGAATTAAACTTCCCATATTCAACCACACATCACAATAGCAAACTTTAAAAAAAGTTCAGATTAGTTGTTTAGCTGCTCTTCGATATCTAAATACGAACATAATTTATGCAAAATAAAACAAAAACCAAGAAACTCTATATTTTATATCATTTACCAAACAAGTCAATGTATCAGTTCATTTCCATTTTGCACATTTTATTTCCATAATTCTTGCTATAAATTCTCTTTTTCAAATGCTATCAGTATTTATCATTTCATCAAGTGTGCTGTGCTTGTATTAAGTGCAATTTGATTATAAACACACTCTCCTACTCTACGAAAATCATGAAAGTTTATAACTATTCGTACTATTCGTGTGCAGTGCAACATTTTGTTGCACAACAAATGCAAACTTATGGAAATTGTTTGAGATTTCTTCTACATTTTATAAAGAGTAGTTTATCCCACATTATTATGTGTCTGCACGTTTACTTTCAACACAGTATAATACAACATAATCATGATCATGATCATTTTTAATATGTAAAATGTTGTGGTACCGCCTCTGCTTGGTGTTCCCAGGTTGTAACTCGTAGTTGGAGCAAATGTAAACATTTTCAATAGAATATTTATTTTTTTCAAATTCAAATTCAAATTGGGAGAAGAAATAAAAAAGAAAAAAATATTTAATCTTAAATTGTCAAGTGAATGCAAGAACTTCCTCTACTCATGTATTCGTGCCATCATCAACCACTAATAGAAAAATTTCATCTATTTTGTAAAGATAAAGAAATTTTATGCAATTTTATGTAGTTTTTTATATCTCTTTTTTTTAACGAAAAAGGTACTTTTTCTACTACAACTTATTTCGGAAGAAAATATGCCAGAAAAAGGTAGTTTAAAGAAAAAAAGAAAAAAGCATTTCTTGCAATTTGTTGAAAACTAACGTTAGTAATGGAGGGATGCCTGAATAGTTTAGTTTTTCCTTTTATTTTTCTCATCGATGTTGAGTTACTTAAATTGATGATACTGTCATTCATTACGAGTATACACATGTAGGAGTATTTGTCTGTTGCAAAAATTTCCTTTGGTTGCACTGAATGTTTTATACACGTAGTTGGGTGAGGAAGCAGCATCTTGAAGTTTTCAGTCACAATGTTGTACTTTAAACGGTTCATTAGTTTGCAATGGCAAGAAAGGTAAATGTAATTTTGTTTAGTAACAAGCCCTATTAACTAAATTATAGCAACAAATATAATAGAAGACGACCGCAAGAGGAAAGATTTATCAACAATTTTAGATAACTAAATTAAACACTTAAGTGTAATGAAATTTTGGTTGAAATGTTGAGAAACAGAGTAAAATAGGGGAAAAAAATATCCTTTACACATATGCCTCTATATGTTTAGAAAATTATAATTTTCCTATTTGTCTAAAAAAAATAATTACGATTATTTATGTGTAAGTATATACTTGTTGTATGGTAAAGTTAGTCTATCTCGTTGGTGCTTATGCCAACTCATCAGGATACATTAACAGAATTTTTTAAAAAGTTAAGAGAATCCCACATGTTCAGTTCCCGAACACTGTTTGAGAATAACAAAAATGCAAACAGAAAAAATCAATTAGCCTTTCTAAAAATTATTTTATACAGGGTGTCTGCCGGGAAGGTATACTACTTTGTTTGTTTATAATTTTTGATTAAATGAGAATGGAGTTTATATTGATAAATGTTTTATTTAATGTCGGCAATTATGTATGGAATACAATATCAGATAAATGTCCGCCTCTGTTAGCCTCACAAACGCGAGCCCTTTTGAGCACATTTTTCATTACATTCTCACACATTTCACCCGGTATTTCATTAATTTCATCACAAATATTTTGTTTGACTTGCTCAAGCGTTTCTGGTTTGTTTGGATAAACCTTGCTTTTCAAATATCCCCACAAAAAGAAGTCCGGAGCAGTCAAATCAGGCGTCGGTGGAGGCCAATCAACATCACCATTGCATGAAATAACTTGTTGTGGAAACAGGTCTCGCAGTAATTCCATTGTAATCCTGGCTGAATGCGATGTGGCACCGTCTTGTTGATACCACATGTTAATCAAGCCCAAAGTATGCAGTTGTGGCGTTAAAAATTGTGGCCGAAGTTGTTCTTTGAAGCCCTCCTCTCCTGAGTGCTGGTCCCAGATAAAAAAAAAAAGAAAAAAAAAAAGCTCCTGAGTACGGCGTCCAATTGAGGTTGATGGATTGTTTTGAACACTTTCTTGAGCAGCAGTAATGTTTTCAGCCAATCTTGCAGTACGTTGTGGTCCATGCTTGGGCCTATCACCTACAGACCCTCTTTCTTCGAAATCATTCACTACACGATAAATAGTGCGTTTTGTTGGCACGTTGTTTCTCCCAAAAATTTCACGTAACTCTCTCATCGTCACAGTAATCGATGATTAATTTTGATAAAATGTTTTAGCGATTAAAACACGTTGGTTTATCGAATATTTTTCCATAATAAATTTGCCACGTGTCTACTTCACGACTGCAAAATATGAACTGTCAAGACTAATGTTTACCAAAATGGCGGCAAAACAAAGTAGTATACCTTCCCTACGGACACCCTGTATAAAAAAGTATTTTTTTTATTCGATTTATATTTGTTACTTTTTCTAAACCATTTTACAATTAAATTAAAAAAAAAAAAATTTCAAGAAATGTTGCGCTTTTTCACTCAGTTGAAACATAACTCAATGCGACAAGCGTCATATATTTATCAAAAAATTTTTAAAAAGTTATAAAACCTTCTCATGTTTGTATAAAAACTCCCGAAAACTGTTTCAGAATAAGAAAAACTCAAACAAAAAATCAAGTAGCTTTTGTAAAAATTATTTTATATAACAAGTATTTTTTATTCGATTTAAATCTATTTAACTTTTCTTAACCATTTTACAATTAAATTTAAACAAAATAATTAAAATGAAAAAAATTCAAACACACGCGATTTTTCTTCAATCTATTCCACAATCCTAATAAGGGTGATTACTTATTAGAAAGTCAAAAATAGCATTTCATTTCATTACATTAAGTACAAACGTGACCACGATCCAACAAACAGACCAGAGCGATTCTCCTCATGGTTTCATGTATGGTTGTGTTTTGCACGTCAGAAATTGTCCAATTGTCAAAAATTGTTTACTTTTCTTTTTGTAACATTTCCCATTCTATTGATTTGGCTACGGCTGAAGAAAAAACAGTTTTGAAGAAATTCGTATAGAGTATTTCCAATGCGAACCTTTTGCATTAATCCACTCCTGCATAATTGCACTAAATTTTCCAAAATATATGCATATGAATAATAAAATTTAAGAATTTTCTTTTTACAAATTATTTTTATTTTTTGTACAAACAACTGAACCAAACGAAATTTCTGTTTATTTTGTAGAGAAATGTTTTTGGCAAGTGCACAATTTCTTAACGCCTGTTGTTTTTGGTATTTGTTGGATTGCTGTACTGGCCTAATAATTGGATCATGAAACGTGACATTTAACATTTTCCTACGACTTTTAACTTAATTAATGCCAATCTGCTAGTATATGGCGGCAGATTAAGCATATTTCAGCCTATTCCACGAAGACACAACAACAACAAGAACTGTACAGATTCTATTGTACGGTTATGAACAGTATGCTGTTAAAAGACATCGTTAAAAGTTAGAATGACGGCCTTCTGCCTGCGTAAAATTTTTTAAGCCCTGGTTTTTAGTTGTTTTTATTGTGAAAAGAAATCATTTGTTTCCGTTGCAATTATTTGCTCTTAAAATTCTGCAATGTGCAAATTTATATTATTTTTAGGATATCTGAGTACTTTGCGTGTTCGCTCTACAAACAGAAAGACGAAAGGCCCCGGGTTCGATTCCCAGCACGGTCAAGTCAAAAAGTTTTTTTGAGTTTTCCACGCTACAGCACGCTTCTGCATTGGTATTTGAGCAATAAAACGTCGGCGGAGTTAAATAATAAATGAAATGGCTCCTTCCTCTTGACTTAAAAATGATGCTTCCAAATTAACGTCAGAGACGGCGCAAATTTGCTTTATAATTAACATGCAACTGCAGAATTGTGCAAGAATTAAACTCCATCTTCCTACCACTTTGAACAGGTGCCTATTCTCTACTCTATGCCTTTTTCTATCTAGTTCCAGTGCACTGCATTACATATGTAGAGGATTTCTCTTAAGTACTGGTATGAGATAAAAAAACGAAGACTGGGTTTCGCTAGTGTTTTTACATAAAATTGCATATATTTTTTATATGAAAAATATTGAACAAAAGAAAATGAAATAGTAACATGAAAACATCTAAAGCTACTGCCGCAGAGTTAGTGCTCCTCGTCGTTATTTGCAATTGCATTTTTCTGAAATTACAGACTGACGTAAAAGCGACTCTTAAAGTTTAAGAGTACATTAACCCAGGGATTTCCTAAATAAAAATAGTTCTATAAACCTACATTAGCTTTAATAATTGTTTCTGAACAAGCCCGTTTTTCTGTAAATCATATTTGAATTCATGATAAATTCATTTAAATTTAAATTTTAATTTATTTGGTTAAGTCAATGCATTCCAGAATATTTTATTCAGCACGAATTCTTTTATATTAAACGTTGCGTTACATTATTAAAGTGTTCGCATTTCTGCTGAATATTTAACTAACTAAATTGGAATTTGTGGGACCTTCATTACACACGTTATGATGTCTGATTGTCTATGAAATACTCCCCTTCATGTGTTTAATTGAAATTTTCTTCTCTTAATTTCTATGAGAAAACATTGTTAAATTTTAGAATTTTATTCAGAATGACTATAGTTTTATTTTAAGTTATAGAAAATTAAATTAAAGTGAAACTCTAATTCAAAGCCATAGTCGTAACATTAGCTTTTTAACCAAATGCGAAAACTTTTCATAGCAGATACAATTTTCTATAAAACTTGTTTGCTCTGCCAAAAGCTGGACGACTTGACCATTACTTATTTTATTTTTGTTTCAAATATATTTTTTTATATATTAGTTCGTAGTTTTTTTTTCATCTTTTCGCTCAGGGCGGAGTTGTCTAAAAATAATCTGAAAACAAGATTTGAATAACTAAAATGAACTAAACTAAAGTACAAACAGTTGACTTGCGATAGTTTGGCGGCGAAGTAAAATAATAAATAAAATGGCTCCATTAGCTTAAAAATAATGCGTCGAAAAAAAAACATCAGAGACGCCGCAACTTTGTTTTATAATTAACACGCAACTGCAGAGTTGTGCAGGAATTAAGCTCTATCTTCCTACCACTTTCACCACCAAATATTGATCAACGCAATTAAGCAGAACTAGAACGAAGCACGGCTCAAAGATGATCTGTATCAGAGATAAGACGTTTCTGGACTCCTCAGCAATGGGGTTGTACATGGTTCCTGGCCTAAAAACCGTGTAGCAATTTGCAACTTATTGTCAGTTTTTTTTACGTACGTTTGCTTTCGTTGTTATTGATTGATTGATCAGGGACACGATTACACATTATCGAAAGATTCACATTAACGAGAGTCAGCTGTATTTGAATTGCTGTCTGAATTTACTGTCCTCTTGTTTTTGGGTTTTTGGCCCCCTCACCCTACACCGCAGTTTTTGTCTGTCAGCAGTACTTGAAAACATAAAGAGTCTATGTTTCTCAAACTTAACGTTTCAGAGGCAGAGCGTATGACTGCAAATTTAACAAAAACGTATGAACACTAAAAGAAGTAGAACATTAGCAAGGATTAAAGTGTTGTGGTCGGTTTATTTTTTTTCTCTTTTTTTTGTTGTTCTTGTATAGAAAGATGTGTTGTATGCGATAAAAATAGCGAAATAATAAAGTCTCATCATTATCCTTTAAACACAACGTAACAATTTTTTGTATTTTGTATATAAAATTTTCTGCATAAAATAATGAGGATATTATAAAGTGTGAACATGTTTTCAGGTTATATTTTATAAAATCTTAAAAAAGCACGTATGTATGTGTAAGAAACTTAAATGTGACCTTATCTAAAGTATTACCCTCTCGGTCGCCAAAGGAAATGCTGTGTTTGTGGCATTATTTCAGGACAATTGCTTCCTTTGTAGGTTAAGTGTTATAAATAAACATTTACGCAATTTATAGTACGCCGTTAGAGGCAGCAAATTGTATAAATTTGTAAAGGGCGACAACAGTGAAGACATGCGTGCATTTACTAAAGAATGTCAATAAAATTAGAGCGTAAATTACTGTTTGGGAACAATACCCTGAAAATTAACCTTTTTAATACAAATTTCCATAAATTTGTTTACACAAATACAATAATAGCGATATTTTGGACACTTGCAAATTCGGATACTGTGGTAATTCTAACATTTAATTTTTGCGATGGCACGATGGATGGCAGTCTGTCTGCACGTTGACTACAAAACCAAAAACAGACCTGGGTTCCACCCCAGTTTCAGACTATAATAAAAAAAAAAAAAAATGTGCTTTAGTGTGTCTTTATGTGTCAGTTGTTGTCGAAAGGTTTCAGTGGCGAAGGCATAGTCAGTGGCCACTGAACAATACCGGCTTCAGCTGATAGCAATCCACAAACACATCAGAACGCCCTCCTTCGTCGGTATTGTGTAGCACCGGCTAAGTAAAATAATTACTAAAAAAGATTTGGTGTCGATGTCGACGTCGACAAATGGAATAAGAGTGACTATGTAATAAAAATTATAGCTGAGTAATCTTTAAAATTCTTAAGAACAGGAAAAAATATACCAAACATTTTTTTCAAAGATCTCTGTTGTTGAATATGCCACAAAACGTCAACAACATTTAGTATTTCATTCAAAGGCAATGTTTATCAAAATTGCAACTTAAAAAAGGCAGAAGATAGAATTCATTCCTCGTTGAATCAATAAAAGTTTTGTTTGATTTCCACACAACTTTTAAATAAAAAAATTTTCAAAACAACAAAAATCGTTGTTGGAAATGAAATTCAAATCAACAATTATTTTCTTTGGTTTAAATGATTTCCTTATTGAATTAAAATGAAATATTTTCAATAAGCGACCCTACAATTTTCTTTATCAAATATGCAAAAATCGTCATCAGAAAAAATTCAAGAACATTTTCTATTGAGTCAATGATTTTCGTATTTAAATATCAAAAGCATTTTTTTCTGTGATCCGTATGCAAGACTAGATACTAAAACTTAAACAAACTTCGCACAAAAGCCGCGCAGTTTATATGATTAATTTCGAACTTGACTGGTATCTGTTGTTATGAAATAAATTCCAGTTAGCCTTTTAGCACTAATTAAGGTAAAGCTTGCAAAACTAATTTTTGCCCGTTTTAATGGAATTTTGTTGTACAAATTTACAAAGAGAAACAGCTGGCCAAAGCAAAAGTTATATGACAAAACAAACAAATAACTAACTAGAATTAAATACATTTTTTTTTGTTTGTTTAATAAAGATTTTAGAGTCATAACTACTAATATAAGCAAGGAGATTTACTAAAATGTAAATTCATTTGTATTTAGTATAAAATGTGACTAGATGTAGATACAGCTTCCCTAACACTCCCTTGAACATGCCACAAACGGAACGAGTTCGACTGCCAACTAGAAGAATTTTGTAACCAAAAACAACAACCACCACCACACCAGCGACACTTGATGTGGCAACATCTATGGTTTAGTTTCTCAACAAGTTGCAATTTGTTACTGAAATCATAAATACAGAGGTTACGTTGAAATGTGCCACTGTTTGTGGGATGAAATAATAAATAAACTACAGTAAGGCTTTAGAAATAGCTGTTGGCGTATTGAGTGCATATCGTGGAAAAACAGCCTCCAAAGATAAAATGGAATGGAATGGAATTACAAAAGTTGCAAAACTAAATCGAAAAAGAAACAAACTCCAAAAAAAAAATTAATTAAATTGCACAGTGGGCTACGAAATGATTAGATAGATGTATGTAGAAAATGCGCACCTAAACGTGAAATTTTAAATCTGTAATAAGCAATAAAACATGTGTTCTAATAGAAAAGAAAGGCAGGCGACTCCTGATAATTTGAAACACATTAATTGGAATGTCGCGATAATTTGAATTGGTTTCCAGGTCCCTTCAATAAATTGAAAAAATTCATGTAATCGGCAAATTCTCGGCAATCAGAAATTTTTTGGATGGCCTCTTGATCGCCAACACTCTCTAATTTGCATTTTTTCGGGTCTACTGTTATAATCTGAATTATTTTATTTATTGTAGCAGGAATCTGCTACTGATTTCCGATAGGAAGCTTGCGGTGGCTGGCTGCCCGACCGGAAACACCCTTAGGGTATATGAATCCATCAGGGGGTAGAACTTCGTCAACTATATTTGTTGCATGAGCTGTTAGGGGTACACATGAAAAGGATCTTCAGATGTCAAAGGTGATTCTGGTTAAGTGAAGCAACGAGGCGTATGGAATGATCTGGTTCAGTATCTAATGCCTCCACTATATCACAAAGGAACATAACTGACGGTCACTAAATAGTCACTGCCCTGTTGAGAAGCCTTATATTCTCACAATCGATGAAGCATAGGTCGTCTTTTGACTACCTCATCGCCTTGAAGTACCTCAAGTTTGAAGAGGACAGAAGAGGCGACTCTTCGAGATGCCACTAGAGACTTACATATGTGCTTGTGAGTGCTTAGTTGTGTTCCTTCTGAGTACTTCGTGTCAACTCCGAAAAGTTGGAGTTAATGCTGCTTTTTGGGTTTGAATTTGTAGTGGATGTGGTTGGTACCCAAAAAAGTTTAGTTATTGGTCTATTTGGGATATATGGTCTGTTTATTATTCAAATATATTCTGATATGACTTTTACTTAGCTCGGTGCTTTTGCCATTCAACAGTCGTCAGCGGAGGGTGTCTTGGTCTAAATGGGTTCATAATGCTTTGGCCTGTGATAGATTGATAGATGAATTCAAGTCTGTTTAAGGATATTGATGTGACACGGGGTTTAGACAGCCCGAAATATCTCAGCAAGGCGTAATATCAGAGACATAGAAAAACTATGATACTTGGATTGCAAGCTATTTATGTGGACCTAGCATATCACAAGTTGTCTTTCCATGTGCCCATGGGGGCTGGTGGACGTCAAAATTCAAGCGGTGTTGAGAGCACTGTGAGGTTAGACGCTATGCGCAGGTACCCACGTTAATCTTGAACACATTTCTGCCCTTACAACCTAACATAACCTAGGTGCAGATTTCGCATAAACGAAATATTTGCTGTCAAAACGACCATGTTTTCCACTTAAAGAAGATAATACTATAAAGGAAATACATATCTAATATTACATTTCGGAATTAATTGTGCCTCTTTTGTGTTTAGCGTGCGAAATGTACAGAAAATACAAAAAAAAAAAAAATACATGAAAATTGTAACACCAACAGAAACAAATAAAAACCAATGAGAAGGAAAAAATAAAGTTAAACAAAAAGTGAAAAACAACTGAAAAATTAAATGCAAAAACAAATTGCACATAAAAAAAGAGAAAAAATCAAATCCTAGTTTAGTACTGTTTGAAAAGCAGAAAGGAGCAATGCAGAGGATACAAATATGGAAATACACATACTCGTACTCCGAAGGACCCTCAAGAGTCCCCGTTGTGATAGTGATATTGTTACTGTTGTTGCTTTTGTAAATGTGTTAAGAGTACCCTTTTGGCAAATAAAGAAAAATGAAAAGCAACAATGTAAAATTAAAAATTTTTCTTGCTGTTGCTACAATAAAAGATGTTGTACAAATTTAGCTTGTTGCTGTTAGCTGATTTCTTACTTTATTGCACACAAAAAAAAACACAAGTACTAACTCCAAATAGAAAAATAAGCATTAAAGAAAATGGAAAGATTTCAATTTGAATTTAGATTGTACATAAGAGTATATTTAATGGCGTTTTCTTCTGTGGAAAAATATGCTACATACACTCACAAAATTATTAAGTGAAAATATGCGGCATTTGATATTTCTGCACATAAAAAAATTTTAAAGCAATTAATTCCCTGCAAATAATATTGGACTACGTGGTCCATTTTAGCTGAAATGAACTGGTTACAAATATGGTACTATGTAATGCAGCAGTGGACCCTGTCATTGAAAACAACAGCTTATTGTTATACGAACAAATGCTCGTGGTTTTCTTCGTATTTACGACTACTACGTCGCATTAAAATTACTCCCTGAGGTTCTCCATGGAGTGGCTACATGGAGTAGTTTTTGGGTTAGTCCGATGGGTTATATGGTCCACCCCTAGGACATCGTAATGTTAAATAAACCATGTGTACTCCTCTGTGCACTACACTATACATGCATGTCTGGACTAGTCACATTATTTGCAGGGTTAACAATGTATGTACACTAAGAAAATTTTTACACTAACGGACTGTGTTTATTAAAGAAGTATTCCCCTCAGTTATTTGTCAATGAAATTTTATTTTTATTTTATTTATAGAATTATACGCAATTTAACATTCGTTTAAAAAACTAAGTACACATTAATATGAATTTTCAGTTGCTTTCATAATTGTCATTTGTTTATGTTTTTGATGCAGTAATATAAATAGAAAAAAAATGTGTTTCAATCAGTTAATTAGTTGTTTTTGGTACGGCAAAATATTTAGAAATTCC
This sequence comes from Dexiosoma caninum, assembly GCA_963924685.1. Classification (NCBI taxonomy): domain Eukaryota; kingdom Metazoa; phylum Arthropoda; class Insecta; order Diptera; family Tachinidae; genus Dexiosoma; species Dexiosoma caninum. The sequence goes on along the minus strand of OZ004729.1, from coordinate 81,130,889 downwards.
CAAATAGTTTATGGGAATTTTTATATAAACATGTGATGTTTTTTAGGTTTTGGAAAAAATTTTTCTTAAATGTCAAAGGACGAAATTGAGTCCAAACAATAAACATAAATTAATAATAAGAAATACATAATATTACAATTCTATTTGAGTTATTTATTGCACGGTTGAATTACATAGAAAAAATAAAGTAAAAATAAGCTGTTTTTACGGAATTTGAGGTCAATTATTTAGTTCTAAAAATAGCAGAAACAAATGAAAGGTTTAAGTCATTTAATTTCTTACCATTTAAAATTCAATGAAATTTTCGTTAAATTTAAATAAAGAATATATAGACCGATTTCAAGTGAAGTTTCATTTATTTTAAATTGCAATTTCAGTTAATTCTATGTTGAGAATATTTTGAGTGTAAGTACATAAGAATTCTTAAAATCATTTACCACACTGTTGATGCTCCCCTTCCAATAATTTTAATAATTTTGATGGATTGCCCTACGCTTAAAACTGAAGCTACTGATTGCTTTTCATTTGTTAACAGAAATAGTATTATATTAGAAAGTTACGTTAACATCTGCCGTTTATAAAATACATATGCAAAGCATTGTGTCATTTTGGCTATTAGCCATGGCGAATCTTCGTTTAGACACCGTTCGATTATTGCTTGTAAGAAGGAACCATTATCAATAAATGTTACGCGAATCTTTCACCATGCATGATTAACGTTCTCAAAAATGACAATACAATACATTCGAAGGTATTTGAATGCATTGTTGTACTTTCAAATAATAAAAAACATACATTCGATAAAAATTGGTTCAAAGGTACATAACGGGCCCATAATGGGTCGAATGTACAAAAAGCCAATATAAAACATATGGCACATACGCCTAATATGTATGTATGTATTTCAAGTTCAAACGATACATACATACATACGTTTGTATACAGATATAAATAAACGATATATAATAAAAAGCTTATCATTAGAGGAGAATATATGTATGTACCTGAACTAACGTAAATGTTTGAAGATAAATTTAAATATTCAGAATAGAATTTAATCGAACTGCAGTTATTACATATTAATGAAAATTTCCTGTCGTGTTCAAGTTCACTGTTGAAAGATTTAAAGATGTTCCTTTCCAAAGTGCAGGCAGTGCATCAGCAAATAAACTTCTAGTGATTACTTTTGCCCCACCTTGTACATATGAATGTGTATAATAGAAGATAAATTACGCATTTTGTAAGAAAAACAAAAACTTTAAAGGCAGCCTATTTTTGACTATTTAAGAATTTATTTAAGTAAATATGTACATATGTACATCAATATGTATAATTACATTAAATTTCAAATAATTTTGATAAAAGCTTATTTTTTTGCTATTGTCGCATTATTCATGAAATTTCCATTCTGCTGCTTAACATGAACAAGCTAAAAGCCTGACCTTAATTAGGATAATATTTCAAGAACAACGAATCGATAACCATAATTGATTAAAGAACTGAACAAAGAATAAAACCCTGAGAACAAGCCCTTAAGAAATTATAACAAAACTGACATGCATAGCCTTAACAAAAGTTGCGACTGTTCTAAGAAGACCTTCGCCGTGAGAAGGCATGCAAAATTAATAATAACGAACACAAAAAAATACATATATGTATATACATATATATATATATACATATCTACATGCATACATATAATATATGTATGTACATATGTATATGAATTTAATACGACAAAATGTTAATTACTTTCAGGTTGGCCTCATTTCAATAATTGGCTTTCGTTTATATGTATGTATGTTTTTAATAAGATTCTTTTTTATGAGGTTTTATGGCTAAATGTTTTTTTTTTTCAAATAAATAAATAAAATAAAAATAAAAGTTATTTATTGACGTTTTATGGGGTCAAAGTCTTCATATAATTCCGTGCAGGAACAACGAAGTACAATACAAAACAACTCAAAAAATTCATAAAAGTATAAAATTTTCGTAATTTAAGAAGCCGAACAACAACAAAAAGCAAGGAAAGCGAAAAGAAAATGAAGAGAAAAACCCCAAAATGATAATGTTGCTCTAGCCAAAAACCATTTTTCAAAATCGTTAAACAAACCATTAATCAAAGCACACTGGCTGTTGCTGGCTGCTTGTTTCTTCTTGAGGATTTTTTTTCTACCGACAGTTTGAAATGTTCTATTGTTGCAGTACGTGATTTTCCAAAGTCACTTTTTTCCAAATTGCTACAAACTAGCAAAGAAATTTCTGCTTTTTGTTTTTTTTTGTGCCCTTACATTCGTACCCTGGAAATACGTTAAGTATCAATACATTTAATGGACAGAAACAGTGGAGTTAAGAAATGCCTGGCATTGGAAAAATAAAGTGGGCGTGTGTAGGGTGTACAAAATGTCATAAGCAAGTTTAGGAATATTTCTATATTTAAGAATATAAATAAAGTCTTCAAAAGAACTCAAAAAATTAGGAGTAGCAGAGGTTTCTATATCAGGTTCAGATATGGGCGAATCCTTCGTGACGAACGATACATTCGTATGTATTTTGGGATGGAAATGTAATAATTTGTTGGGTTGTCAAAAGACATACATACCTCCAACTTATACATAGTGTTTAATGGGATTAAGGGTATAAGACATAATTTGTTAATTGAACACAACGTTTTGTGACGCACGCTACGAAAAAAGGGAGTAAAATTGAGAGTTGAAGTATGTTTTCGTAATTTTTTGCGAATTAACATATTTCACATTTTTTTCTCCACAAAATCCGTGAACCCAGTAGCATGTAAACAAAAACAATTGTATTTATTTTAACAAAACAATTTTGGTGCAGTTTCTATAATAGAAGTAGTATTTGTCCAACAACATTTGTATGGAAATTACTCAAAATTGTGAGTTATTTTTTCATATAAATTCTTTTAAGCCTGTATTACTTGTATTATAATACAATATAATTATTTTCATTAGCGTCTCGTAATACAAATGTTATGTTTATAACTGAATTTCTGAATGAATATCTCTGAAAGAAAAGCACTTGTATTTTTGATATATCTACAGCTGACATAAAATATAAATGCTATTTCTATTCAGTTTTGGCCATTTATAAAAGATGTAGGCGTTATTGAATATAATATTTTGAGCTTTAATCATCTGTCAAATTTTTCGCTTTATTCCCTCCAATTCCGACTACTGCAAAAAAGAACTAACATTTCTTTTTGCTTTGAATATAAACGCCCGAACAAGTATTTGCGGTCGTCTTCAGTTGAAAAAGACATTTCAATTCCAGTAATTGATAGGAAATAAAAAAAATCGATTTCAATTATTTTAAAAACGAAAAGTATAGTTTATTGGCATGGTTTCGAACGCTCTTTTTCAAATCAGGAGTGCCGCGCATTGGATAAAAAATTGAATTAATACAAATAAATGGAATCGAAGTAAAAACAAAAAAAAGGAAATGGTACTGCAAAATAAAACACGTAGTATTTCCTGACACACACATGGAAAAGTAAATAAATACATATGAATGTACAATAATGAATTTATTAGGTACGGATAAATAATGTGGAGTAGATATACAAACATGCATTTGTTTGTCTGCATCCCATAAATGAAGAAAAATAGGTTATGCGCTGAAAGCATTAATTCCCAAAGTGTACAGAGGTGAATTTTTTTCTTATGTAAAATTTGGCTTCGCCAAAAATCAATTCAAGGATTTTACCGGGAATCGCTTATTTTCGTTTTCCGGTTTTGCGACACTAAAAATCTATATAAGTAAGATGTGATGATTTTGCGACTCAAAAATTCTCCTTTTTCTTTAAGTTAATATCGTTCACCGTTAAATATTATTTTCGTGCTGGGAAAGAGAGTAAAGAAGGTTAAAAATAATTTTTTATTCACGTAACTAAATACATGAGGTTCGTGTCCTTTTGATATCACTCCAGTGTGATTGACGTTTAAGACCAAAAGTAAAAGAAGAATTTGGGTTTCATTTTGGCAATTATTTTCTATGCAGTATATTATAGTTAAATAGCAAATTTTAACCAGCAAAAACTTTTTTTTATCTTGACCCCAACTCAGGGTATAACCACTACACATGCGATGCATTGTGCTGGAACTAGAGGATATTACAGGTGGTGAAGCTTCACTGTCATAGAACTCTGCTTTTGCACGTTTTTTGTTTATAGCAGTGCTTCGCTGGTGCTACGACAAAGGAGTGGGCTCTAATGTGCCTGTGGATTGGTTACAGCTGAAGCCGGTGCGGTTCAGTGACCAGTGAATATGCCTTCGACCCTCAAACCTTCCGACAACAACTGACACAAAAACGCACTAATGCACATCATCGAATGTGCGAAATATTTTTACGATTTGGTCTGAAGCTGTGTCGTATCCAGGACTCTTTCGTTTTGTAGTCAACGTGCAGACTACTACAGCCATCTGCCGAATTTTACCGACAAAAATTTGTGTAGTAAAAATATGCAAACTCTCAGAAAGACATTGTCATTTTACTCCTGCATATTGGTGCTCTCGTTTGCAAATTTTTGTGTAAACGAACGTTTTTCAGTAAAATCCAATGGAGTTCAGCAGTTTGCTGGATGTAAAGGTAAACAAAGGTCGCAGTCCACTTGGGGACAACTTATTATGGTCCCATTGTGATACCTGTTGCGAAAAAGCTTTACGTGTCCTAGTGACACAGAGCAGAGTCATCGCTAGGAATCGAACCTAGAACCCCCAAACGGATAAACTAGAGCACTATTCACTAGACTACTATAGCATGCGGTACAGTATTGCACAACAATTTATCCACGAAAATGCTTTGATATCATTTAAGCTGCTCAATAATTAAAACAATTTTTTGGTAAATTTTTCCGGACGTTTTGTCAATTTCCTCAAGGCTAGTTTCTATTTACTTAAAATTATAATTGGAATTATAGTAGTGATGATATGCATACAACATAATATTATTTTACTAATAATTTTATTAGCACAGTAAAAAAATTAATATTGCACAAATTTTGGGGTGGTAAACGAACACATTTATTCTCAGTAAATTACAAGAACAAAAATTTGAGGACCTCTGATTGATACTAAATGCTTGACTGTGTGTGTGTTTTTAAAAAATATTGCTGTGTCAATATTTTCCATTAAGCTTATCGACCACATTTAAAGTGCAGTGGCAGAGTTATGTGTATGTATGAGTGCTTTTAACTTAATAGTTGTTGCAGTTGCAACAATTCAAGCAGTAAATCCGTTAGATTATTTTCAACATTTTAAAATCATACGCACATAAACACATTTTTTTTTGGCTTAAAAAGTTTTCTTACAAATTTTGTTTTTTTTTAGCAAATTTAAATTCAATAAATACCAATGTAAATGAAAAATAAGTGAATAACTATGAATGTGCATATCGGTTGTGCCATATTTTATGTTGGTGTGACAAACGTCAAATCAATAACATTCTATTTTCATAGCCCAGTGCCCAGGGAATGTCAACTACGAATTAAATGCATTGTAACGGCCCAAGTTGGAAAGGAATAGTGTAGAGAAATGTCGGGTGGTGAAAAGTGAGAGAAAGGAATAGAGCTAAATTCTTCTGATTACCATGTAACATAATTTTGCCATGGCCGCATGTCACTAAAGCAGCACGTCCTAATAATAACTTGCAACTGCCCTACTACTTAGAATATATTGTAAAAATCTGGGGAGTCTTTTGACAGTATAATTTCAAATTATTTCATTTGGTGTGAATACCAAAATCGTCACTAGACTGTTAACCAAATTCTTGAATTAAGCTACGAAATTCCATATGTTTATACAAGATTTTTTTGATAATTACAAAATATTATTACAAAATACAAACAGAATAAACCAAATAGCTTCTTCAAAAAAATTTTTTTTTACAACAAACATTTAATTATTTGATTTAAATATATTTTTTAATTATATTTATTTTTGAGCGATGGTCTTTTTTATGAAAAGTTTTTTAACAATTATTTATTTTTCAATATTTCGCTACCAAATATGTAGCATCGACAGGAAATAATAAGTGCCAGAAAAGCACTAAAACGCAACTGAAATTTCAAATTTTCAGTTGGCAGTTGCTCTCCGGAATTACACATTTGGCAACTCAACTGAGATTAGGTGGCCATCCATAATCGAACCGTTATAGTAATTGTTATAATTGCTTGTTTTAAAAATTGCCGTCGCGTTTTCACCGTCATCGTGCTTCATTTGTACGAAAATTTAAGCTCTTAAGACTACCTGCTATGAATATGCTTTGACTGTTTGTATGTCTGCGATGTCATGTTTTTTTTAATTTTATGTCTCATTTCTTACATTTTGTTCTTTATTTATTTATTCATTGCAATCCATAGGAAGCCTCCAAGGTCTAGAAAATGTTTAGTAAATTCTCTTATTTGTAGAGTATTAAACTATATTTCTTAGGTAAACAATCGATAAATTGTTTTACGATTTCTTCTCCTATTTGAAAATTTTTATCAGCATGTAACAGCCGTACGATATTTTAAATGGATTTTCTTTGCTTCAATGCTTATAAAAATCTTCGGTTTCCAATATTTTTTCTAATCACAATGCATGCAGTATTAGCCGGACATACCCCCACCATCAAGCAATAACGAACCGCATTTTTAGGAGTAGTATTGATTGCCATTATAGCAAAATCATCAATTATTACTTTAGTAGCCTGTCATTCAGTTTATAAGAACATAAGAGAAGATTCGCCGTTGTGTTAAGCCTGTCAAAATTGTAAGAACGTCACAAGTTCGATGGGGCTAGAAATAAATGGTTATACGACTTGTTTCTTTTTAGCTTTAAAATGTTTGCCATACTAATGGTAAAATATTTACGATTGAATGGAAATATATTTTAGTTTAGTTTGCTTTAAAATTGAACCCATTTTCTATTTATTTTTTCAAATAAGCTTTTGCAATGTCCCTAAACGTGTTGCCTTTTTTAAATTAAAAACTAATGTGTGTACACTAAAGTTTTATAAAACCAAATCAAGAATCACAGAAGAATTCTAAACCTCACAAAAAAATAATGAAAGAAATTTATAAGCGGATTTATTTTCATCAGAAAAACTAAATTAAGAAGAGGAGATGCGTAATCCATTAAGTGCATTAAATTCGATGAATATACATTTCACGCAGGTGGCGATGGTCGAAGTCTGCACGTTGACGATAAAACGAAAAATTTTCCTGGGTTAAACCCCAGTTTCAGACTCATAAAAATATCTCGCATTTTTGTGATATGCATTTATCTGTCTTTGTGTCAGTGGTTGTTGGAAGGTTTCAGTGGTGAAGGCATAATCACTGGTCACTGAACAGTGACGGCTTCAGCTATACCCAAACCACAGGCACATCAGAACGCCCTCCTTCGTCGGTAGTGTGTAGCACCGGCGAAGTAAAATAATTCATAAAAATGGCTGCTAGAAACGAAGAGACGCTACAACACTGCTGTAAAAACAAATAACGTGTAGGATAGCGAAGCTTCACCTCCTATCATTTCCCCTACTATCCCTTTCCTATAGTTCCAGCACAATGCATCGCATGTGTAGGAGTCATCTCCTAACATCATAAATCGAGAAAGAATTTTAATCGAAAAGAATCTTCACAAGACGCAGATATCAGGCAAAAGGTAATCAATTTATCTGGACTTGTCGTTGAATTTATTTGTAAGCTTGATTTTAATAGAGATTTAATAGAAAACTTAGCTTAGTTAAACTAAATTTATATATTTTTTATTTTTTTTTATTTATTTAAAAATTTAAAATTTTCTAAAAGGAACAAAATTAATTAGTTTTTTCGCTCTACAGAAAAATTTTTAAATTTCACATAAAGTTTTGTTTAAACTCCATATAAGAGAAAAAAAATATATTTAGAAATTTGGAAATTTTGTAAACAATGTTTTAATCGGAGCTTCAAACCGGAACCGAACCGAAAACCGGAATTTATAACCAAACCGTAACCGAAACCAAATATTTTAAATACAAAAACCCGTAACCTTAACCGGAACGAACTTTCATTTCATTTTTCTTTCGTTCCTCAAACAAGAAAAAAAATTTAAAAAATTATAACTTTTTAAAAAACCTATAAAATTCCATATGTATATACCTAAAAAATCTTTGAGAATTCGGAAATATACAAAACAAAACAAAGCAAAATGCCTCTTTTTCTATGTCTAAACCTTTGGCAAAATGAAAAATTAAAATTTTTTTAATACAATTATGTATGTAATTATTTTTTCATGTATTCAACGTGACTCAAAATTAATTACGATTATTTATCTATATTTGTTATATGGTTGAGCTGGTGTATATGTACATTTCATTTGGTGGTAACATAAAAATCGTCAGTAAACCTTTAATCAAATTCTTGAAAAAACCTATGCAATTTCATATGTTTATACAAGAACTCCCCAAAAGTACCTGAGAACAACAAAAATATAAACAAAATACTTTTTTGTGGTTCTTGTATAAAAATATGAAAATAAAATGCTACTAGGAAAAAAATTTGAACCGAAAAAAATATAAAACCGTAACGTAACCCGAAACCATAAAAGTTTAAGAACAAAACCGAAAACCAGAACAAAATAAATTGCGGTTCGAAGCTCTGGCTTTAATTAAGTTTGTAAGCTCCTACTGTCAAATATCTGTAAGATTACATAAACGGATAAAAGCCTAAGATGTAATGATAGCTTAAAGTAACTAGCAGGTCATTCAAATGCGATTATTTTTAAACTTGAACCAATACCTGTGTATATCGATTAAAAGGAAATTAAGGCAAGGCAACCATCAATTTTAGTTTAATAGGTTCGAAATCAATATAAGATTGAGCAGAAAATTTAGTAAATGTTGTTTGACTTTTTTTATATGATTATTAAAACGATTTGCCCTTTATAATTAGCTAAAAGATTCAAATTCAGTCGAAACATACATAATTTGAATCTTAAGATTGTAAATGTCTTTTATGAAATATCATATCTAGTAAGATTAGCATGGTGTTGGAATCACTATCTAACTGAACTTCCCATTTGAGCAAAGATTTCCTTCGAACATTTTTCAATCTTATTCAAAACCGCACGATAAAAAAATAAAATGCACAATATTTTTGATTGTTTCAAATGCGTACATAGTACTTCAGTTAATGTACATAATTATTTTTCAATAGGTTGATAATGAAAATTGATTCCTTTACAGCCAATGAGAATTACATGCGATAATTATATACTAAGAAACAAACTAAATCAATAGAACAAAATTGTAACTTACACTGATATACACTAGCAGAAGGGAACAGCATGCCATTTTCGAAAGTTGCTACACTTTCATCATCAGCGTTCTTCGTTCACAAAGTTTTGTGGATTATTATTCCACTAATTACTTAATAATATTTAATTTATTGTATTCATCTTTTCAGTATTGCTATTGAATTGGAACGTGGAAACACTTACTAGATGTTTTATATCTCTTAAAAACATTATTTATTTGTTATATTTTTAACATTTTGGTTGGGGAACCAATATATATGACTTTTTGGTTATGGTAAATACCCAGTAGATAATAAATAATATACTTATCTATGTAGATTTAGCCTTTAAGGCTTTGTATTATTTGGAAGAATAAATAACTAAATGTCGACGGACCAAATAATTAGAAATAACTTATCATATAAAAGTAAGGAAAGAAGAACCATCGGCGCGGTCGCCAAATATCGAAAATAAAACGACATTTTTAAAACAGTTTACCTAACGCTGATGGTTGGCGTCATAAAAAAAATTAAAATATGACGAGTGCGAATGAAATGTGGGGAACTTGGTTGTTGTTTGGTAAAACCAAATTAATTTGCACGCGACAACAATTTTTATGGCAAAAATAAACTGACTTTAGGTCAGTGACTTAGTGTAAAAGTACGGAACTACAGCTTTATGATGAAAAATTCTAATTGATTTTTTTATTGTTTGCTGTTGAAAAATTGTTATCTTATGATCGCATTCAGAAAATATTTTTAAATTGTAATAGCGCATTTCATATTGAAATTGATTTGTATGATTGACTGCAGCATTGGAAGAAAGCTGACTTGAGAAGAGATAATAAAATAATTAAGTTACATTTTCCATCAAGGAAGGCACAATATGTTTTTGTTTTTTAGTCGAGCACGTGTGGTCCAGCTACCCGTCGCCTTAACTCTACATATATATTTTATAAATTTATTTTGTAAAGTATTAGAGTAATAAATATATAAATGGATTTTGCTTTAGAAAGGATTTACTTTAGGAACTTATAGACTTTTGTGGTAAAAAATTCAAAAGAGGTAAATATAATTCCACTTACCTGTATAACACTGTCGTTTCCTATACCAGCTAACGCCTTACGTTGTTGTTGTTTTCTAACTGCCGCTGTGGCACTTGCCAAACGAACACCTGCTCCACCTGAACCGGGTAGACAAGCAGCTGCTACAGCTGCTGAAGCTATAACAATTTCGTCGTCTTCTTCGTCGTCGTCGTCCTCGTCCTCCTCTTCTTCTTGGTCGTCTAAAATATCGTCCTCCTCATCTAGACCGGAACCGCTTAGATTGAAATCGGCATTAGCAGCAGTGTCTAATTGTTCTTGAAAACTTAAATCTAATTCTTGGGGCAGTTTAGCATATTTCTTGTGATTTTTCATGGTTTCTCAAGACCATAAAACAATAAACTTAAAATGTATCAGACGAATTAAAATTTGTAATCAACTTCAAAACATTCGAAAAAGTTCTATAACTACACTCGCGTAAACGCGCTATAATTAAATAAGTAACTCTCGAAAATACTTTAAATACGACACTTAAAAAAAAATAATCTGCAATTGACTTCTAAGCAAAAAACGCATAAAGCAGAGACAAAAATATTAGCGGTGTTTTGTTTTGCTTCACTTTTTTTAAAACTAATGCACTTAGTTGTTGTTGTTTTGTAAGGATTTTTTCTTGTATTTATATGAGTCATAAAGCAGACTAAATGGGCAGAGTAAAATGATTTTAGTCCTTCTTTTTTATATTTACTTTATACTCTATTGTATGAGTTCTTTATACATTTTATAAAAGGAATTTGTTTTTTTTAGTTTTTGTTATTACTAGTGATGTTGTTATGTATTTTCCTCTTGCAAATAAAAATGGAACAGAATCGATTTTTTTTTTCGTTTTTATTCTTTCCTTTTTCACTTCTAAAAGCAAAATTTTTTTATTTCATGGAGCCTGTTTTTCTTGGAAATAATTACTTCATTGTTGCTGTTGTAGTTGTCTATAGTATTTTCACTACAATAAAGTACTTACAAACACAACAGGTATTTAGCTTTTGTTTGGTTGATTTTTAGTTAAATGATTTACATACATACATATACATATATGCAGCTGAATTTTTTTATTTTACCACTTCCAATGCCTCCATCAATAATTTTTAACTTAACAGCATTGCAAGTGCTGCCTTATACTAGAAGCCTTTATTGCAGCACGTTGGTTCATTAACTAGTTAAGTTATTGGAAAACTACAAAAACACTATGAGTACAACATCACAAAGAATAATTTCTTTGCTTTTTATGGTTAACGAAAAGAAAGTAGAGTTTTTCAGTTGCCTCTCCACAGCTCTAAAAATTAAACAAGTTTAATTTTCACTTTATTTAGTACATGTTGAAAATTCTTTTTTCACTAATTTTCTTGTTCGTAATTCATTTTGTAATAGTTTGGATTATTTTTATTTAATTAAATATTATTAGATCTTTTTCACAGAGTTGAAATTTATTCTCGTTTCTTATATTTTATCCGCGATAATGGTCTTTATGCCTCCACTAATAAAATGCATTTGTTCCTATCAGTCTCTCTGAATTTGTCAATTAATTTTTCCATATTCTTACTTTTCTTTACTCACTTTCCTATTTGCAACCCTGCCAGTGCGCAAAATCCTCTAAAGCCGTTCTGTTTGTTTTGCTCCAATTTTGCATGCAAAAGACTTGCATATCTTTAGAGAGTTGCCACATAATATGGTTGATATAATCGTCAGATTTCCAATATCGCAATAACTATTAAAGATATTAATTATTGCATCCATTTAACTTTAAAACTAAAACCAGTATTTGCTGTACAATTAAAATCTATATATGTATGTGTTAAAAAAACATAGGCATACAAATATGCTCATCATACCGTCGTTTAAGACTTTATACAGTCTGGTAATTCTTCAACATTGTTTATGTGCCGTCAGCGTCAGTCTCAATGTTGTTGTTGGTTATATAAATTATGTAATAGATTAAAAGAACATTTGATATAGTGTTGAAAAGCGAGGTTTTTTAGAACAGTGATGGGAAACGAACAAATGCAACGGTAAATAGGCTGGAGCTGCAACGTAGGTATTTGAAAATAGTGTTTAAGTAATTAATCAAATTACTAAAATTTTATTGTTGTTATAGTCCAATATGTTTATTTATGCAATTTACGGATATTTGAAGAGAAATAGCCCAAGCATTCTTTTTGGAATACATTTATGTAGAAAAAAACTTTAGAAAAAAATACATATTGCTGACGAGATCATCTTATATCTTTCTATATTAAACCATCGATACATACATCCACGTCAAATAAAACACATTTTTTATTTAGATTTTAAACTTTTCGAAAGCAATTTTAAATGATTTTTTATTTTAGTTGTTGTTTTTATTTACCTTCATGAATATCTAATTTTTTATTTGTATTTTCAGTTAATTTAAGTTTGTTGTTTGCTTATGCTGCTAGTCTATATGTTGCATTTCATCAGTAGACCTTCAACAAAATTTTTAATAAGGTCAGAAACTGCATACACATATGTTCATGTAAAAAAAAAAACTATCAAAAAATAATGAATAATCCGAATTCCTTTATTCTTATAAAATTAAAAGAAAATATTTTCCCATATTAATTTCACAAGTATAGAGACAGAGATATTTCGTTTTATACATTCGGTCTAAAATTAAGTTTTTCAAATTTATTGGTTTTATTTAATAGTAAGCAAAAAAAATTTAATTTTATAAATAAAAATAAGAAAAATATTAAATATTAAAAAACCGTTATAAAATTAACAAAGAAAAATTTATGAATACATATGTATAGGTAGCTACCACAAATTTCATTTATTTACTTAAGACTTTCTTATAAAATTATATATAGAAATGTATAAAAAATGTTATCGTATATTTATACTATAATAAATTTAATGTTTTTATTTTGCATTTGATTTGTTTTTTTATAACACAATGATTTATATTATAATAATTTGTAATATTTCAATCAAAGTGTTTTATTTTTAGCCTTTAGAGTTTTTAGTATATATTTATATGTATGTAGTTTAAAATACTTATTTGTATAAGTTTACATAGTATATGCATAGAAGTGTATTGATTTTCATATATAAATAGAAATTAATGTAATGTTTGATGTGTATAAATAATTTTTAAATTTAAGTTTTAAACACAATTTGTATTTGCTACAAGAATTTAAAAAAATATGTTAATTTTCTTTAAATTCATTTTATCAAAAGATGCTTTTGGATCTCATTTATTTTATATATAAAATAAATACAGTATATTTATTACATTAAATATTATATATTAGTATTATATATTAGCATGTACATACATATATAAATACTGACAACTTACAAAATTTTAATATGAATTTTTATATTTTTTTCTTTAATATTTATATAAAATGGGTTTAATATTTGTTTAATTTACAATTTCTTAGTAAATTTATTGTTAGTAATTTTGTGTTAAAAAATATCAACAATATTTAACAAAATAAAAAAAAAATAGTAATCTAGTTTAAAGCACTAGACAATGTATGTATGTATGTATACAGTAAAAATTAAATATCTTTAAGACTGACTAATGTTATTAAAAAATGAGGACTAGATATATAGCATATAAAAAAATAAAAGTATCAGCGTTTTAAGAAGAAATCTAGACACATTAAATTTATATTTCAACTTCACTTACATGATATACAGAAATTTTCTTTAGTACAAACTACATATTTCGAATAATTGTATAGAAAACAAAAACTAAGTTTCGTTTTTTGTAATAAATATAAATCAAACGCTTTTATAAAAAAATAGTAAATTTTCATAGAGAAATGCTGTATAGACTACATTTAGCTTTTGTTGCTATAGACAATTTTTTGAAAATAGTATGAATTGTTAATATCAAGAGGTGTCTAGATTGCACTAATTTTTCCCTAGAAACGTTGTTAAGAGTTTACAATTTTCGTTTTTTTTTAATAATTAATTGTTTTCTTTTTTCTTTAAAAAATCGTAACTGTAGAAGTTAACTAGATTAAAAGTAGTTTCGTTTTTTTTTTATAAAATTATCATGTTCCTTAATTTAAAATTAAACAACATGATCATGGAAAAAATTTTATATTTCGTAAGTGGTGTTGAAATGTTTTCTAATTTAAAATTTTGTGTTATTAAAATAAGAAATATAGCTGCAAATATTGTTAATATCATTTAAATATATCATAGTGCATCAAATAGTATTCGAGACTTCTGTTGTAAAATAAAAATAAAATAAAAATTAAAAATAATAAAATAAATAACAAATACCTTAAACTACAATTATACAAAGCGATTTGAAATAAGTATGTATGTAGTATATGCAAAGCGAATTAAATACAGTGTTTTGCTGTCTTGCCCTTTATTTCTTTTATTTTTTTTAATTATAGAAAACTTTGCTATCACTTAAGAAGAAGTCATTGAATAATTCTTGTCGAACAATGACAATGCAATATTGTAAAATCTGCCAGTATTTTATAAAAAAAATAATTGATCTCCTTAATGTCCATTCGGTGAATTATGTGTGATATATTTAAATCAAAATAAAATCTGTAAGGAGTTAGACAATACCAAAGGCAGGGACATTTGCTTATTTATGTATTAATTCATGATATCACTAATATAAAGCCTTCTTGGCAAAAAAAAAATATATATATATATATGTATATATATATGTATGTATATATATTACATAGTTTATAAAAACATTTATTTATTTATACCTTTTGTAGTTTCCTGCCATAGTTAATTTAATTTATTTTGCTTGCAAGTGCTGATATTTATTCACCTCGTATTGAAACGGACAAAATAATATTAATTGAAAAAATAAAGTTGCCTCAAGTATTAAGCAGCAGTTGATTTCAAAATTTTAATAAGATTTTTTTTACAATAAATAGTTAAGTCCTAAACTGCAAATGTGTTAATACTTTTTTTAATTATTAGTACAAATGCTTATGTAAAATAAACAAAATAATAATTTTATAAATGTTTTAAGTACAAAAAAAAAACAAACAAACTTAAAATTACAAAAACTAAAAAATTGTACCTGGCATTTTAATGCGAATGAAAATTTTTTTTTTTAGGAATATTTACATAATTTCCTTGTGTTTTCAGTATAAATATGCGGACGAAAAGTCTGCTCACGTTTACACAGGCGTTTATAACTGTTTATATAAATTCGAAGGAAAATTCCGTTAGAACATTTATGTTGAGCATAAAATTTTCGTTCCCAAGTAGATAAGTAGACAGTAAATTAAAAACAAAACTTATTTTAAAAAATTTTGTTGGCAAATCCTTAATAAAAACTTTGTTTCTTTTCTTATTACTTAAGCATATGTATACTATAGTTAAATATCTTACAACAACTTTTAAAGTTATATTGTGTATTGGCTTACATAAAAATAATAAAAAATCTTATTACATATTACAAAAAAAAAATAGTTTTTTCTTGCTTTATTTAAATACGTTTCAAAAAGTTCTGTTCAATTAATGTAAAAAAAAATCATGGCAAGCTTATTTGAGTGTAGTTTAATTCATATATCATTTAGAGCCAGTTTTTAAATTGCCGATTTTGATTAAATTAGTTTATTTCAGCAGTTTTTAAGTCTTGTTATTGTTGTTTTTGCGTTGTCGTTAATCTCGTTTTGTTTGCTAGTTTAAACTCCCCAAGATTGTTGCTTTAAAGTAGCAACCAAAGATTAACAAATATAATCTTAATTCTCAAATTAAAAACTGGCCAGTAAAGTTTATAAAACTTTATGTTCTATTTCATTTAGAAGATCAGATAAAGGCAACAAAATCAAACCGTTTATACCCTTTAATATTAATGTTGTTGTAATTGTTGTTCTTGCAATTGTTGTAATAATTGTTGTTTTGTTTCGGCCTTAACAGTTTTATAACGATCTTTTTCTTCGGTGTTCTCAGGTGGCTCACATTCAAACGAAGCCATCGATAGAGTGTTCTCATTTAGGACCGGACTATTTTGCAAGTATGCAATAACATTTGGCAATTTTTCGAAGGGGCATTTTACTTTTTTCCATTCGTTAAATTCCATAATTTGCTTAGCTAATTGAGAACATTTTTCGAAATTGATATGATTGTTTTGTAATCTGTAAAAAATAATTAGTAAATGAATTTCTAATTGAAAATAAAAGCGAAACATAGAAAAGCCAAAAAAAAATCCTTTTTGAAAACCATGAAATTAATTCAACTAATTTTAAATACAATATATATGTATTATGTAACTATTTTTTCATTTATTCAACGCGATCTCTGAGAAATCTCGATATCAAAGAAGTAATCACCGACAATAAAGGCATCAAGCTTTGACAGAATTGATCCATGCCACATTGTAAATCACCTTGTAAATATCTCGAGCCATCATCTTACTTTCGTCCAAATAGTGAATGGATGGACACCACTTTTCCGAACGGAAAATCCAGTAAGTCGCCCATAGCGCGAGCCCTGCGGCAACCGTACTTGCGGTCACTGAGCACGCTGTTATGCTCCAAATACCTTACAAGATACCATACTCTCCATTACTTTGGAGAGTGCCGAACATATTGTAGTTGGACAGTAATTTTCAGTGTTAGTAGCCGTCCCCTTTTTGGGGATCGGCGTTACATTGGCAACTTTTCAACACGTTGGAAATATACCATCATGGTGCAATGTTCATGAATTTCAAGGCGGCCAAATAACAAGTAACAAACAATAGTAAAAAAGAAACAAAATGCAATTGTTCTTCGTGATTTATCCAAACACGACAAAATTTGTTTATTACATGTAATTGGCTGCCTAGTAGTTCTCGAAATAAAATGTTAAAATGAATTAATTGGATACGATGTAATTTGCACCAAACCAAATTTAAATTAATATAGAAAATTTAGTTTGGCAGAGTATACCAGCATGTTCGTCAATGATCCAATTAGTTTATGGGAGCATGAGTTCGCCAAAAAAAAAAATGTTGATAATTTTGTTAAGAATACGTTTTCTTGTTCATATTGATAAATACCAATTTGTATAATCTCACCTATTTGAACACCCCTCATTGAGAAAGTATAAATCCTTAACAAATAAACTAAAAAATGGAATGATAATACGTTCACGTTCTTCGGTGGCGCCCTCTGACCGCCACATGGCCGCTTTTAAGGTGGAACGATAACTATTAAAATTAGAAGTGGGATCCATTTGATGTTCTAAGACGGAAAATTTAGCTGATTGTATTTTCGACCACTAAAAGCAAATCAAAGAAAAATGTAGCAGCATAATTTGTTAAATGAAGTAAGAGAAATAAATGGTTAGTTACCGTCTTTTTAAGTCTAGAAATCGGGGCTAAATTTAGACCAGCTATTATTGCCATAAGACTATTAAAATTGCCAATATTAAAGCACTCTCTGGCAGTCTCAATCCAATATTCAATAATACGAACGCGTTGCTTCTTTTTCGGGTACTAAAACGTAGAAAAATTTAAATATGTATAGCGCAAAAGATGCAGTAAATCTTATATTTGATAAAGAAGTTTCCTTTCGCACATACCTTGACAATTTCCGAAGCTGTCAAGTAGCTTAAGCGATTAAACCACTCCACATAAGATTCCAAATTACGGGTCTTTTTCATATCATTTAAAGACGTTTGGACTGCTGGTTGTTGCTGTTGCGATCCTGTTCCACTTGAACCTCTGCTGGCACCACTAGAATGAGCCGTTGCCGAAGATGATGAACTTGTGGCATTTTTGCTTATAGAATTTTGATATTCCTTGGCGAAAGCTTGAACGAATTCTTCCGGACCTATATGTGAAAGGCGTTCTAATTCAATGGCCGTTAGCTGATGAGCCAATTGAGCGCAACTGTTACATAAATCCATTATACCAAAAACATCATGACTATTAGGTGAATCCGACGAAGAGTGGCCCGTATTCGAAGAGGCTGTATAAGATGCAGGTGTTGCTGTAATATTATGGGAATATTGGGCATTTATTAAGTAATGATTTTTTTGGGCTAATGAGGATGCATGATCGTGACTATTTAGTGCCTGAACAGCAGCCTTTGTTAAAGAATTATGAGTAGCATTTGAGGACGAAGTGGAAGAGGATGACGATGAATAGGAGGCCGATGCCGATGTACTATAATGTGGTTGTGTAATGGTATTGAGATCATTTTGTAGCAAAGATTGTAGAAATTCTTCATATTTTTCCAGTGCGGTAAGCCGTTGGACCAACAGCTGTAATATCCTGGACACTTGTTTGCCCAGGGTATTGTCAATGTAGACACATTTGCGTGTTAGTATGCGCACCTGTTGCATCAAACGTTCATCCCGAAAGTCGTAAGGAAATGTTTCTATCCATTCAGCCAATAGCCGTATACAATTTTGTGCAGAGTTTTGCGTTTGTGTAGCAATTTGTCCCGACTTGCGTTGTAATAGTGGCGAATTTGTTACACCAGCTTGGGCAGCACAAAGATTCGTAAAATGACCAGCATCATCTAATTGATCTTGAGCAGTACCAGACTGCTGCAGCAGTTGCTGCTGTTGATGTTCCCATGTTTGTGATATTTTGGCCAGCAATTCATGGGGTCGTATAAATAGCCTCACACTTAAGAGGAACGAAAATGTATATAGTCTGTCGGGATAATAGTCTGCAGTTGGTACCATATGTTCTATCAAAGTATCTAAACTGCCTGCTATTAAGTGATCATCATAGTAAACTAGGCAACGGTCGTTATTTAAATCTTCCGGAGCAGTGCGCTTCTCTACCTTATCGACTTCATCTTTGTTTCTTCGATTAGTGTTGCCGGTAGGTGTTTTATCATCATGCGGACGATATAATGTCTGCGGTTTAATGTATCTGTATTTTGAGGCATCTTTTAGGCTTTGCGGCAAGTGTATGCCACCAGTGTGGGAATTATGATGTCCACTAACACTGGAACTATCACGTCGATGGGTTTGTATTCTCGTATTTATATTGGCATTGGCTATTGGTTGTTTTAATGAAGGTGTTCCGGTTGTTGCTGTTTTATTTATATGTTCGTTGTTATTTGATTTCGGCTGTTGATGGTGGTGTTGTTGTTCTTGTTTTTCTTGTTTATCCGGCAGTGCTACTGTTTTAAAACTAATGGACGCCTTAGTATTGTTTGGTGTGCTGCTGACGTTCGTATTAGTCGTGATGTTACTTGCTATTTGAGAATTTGTGTGCGTTATAATATGCTTTTGTGTTGCTGATGCTGCGGCTGTGGAGCTTGTTGTTGTTGCTGTTGCATGACTATTATTGGCACTAGTGCGCCCATTTGTTGAGCTGTTTGTGCCGTTATTCGACATTGGCAAAGGAAAGTTCTTGAACGCAACTTATCGTTGGTCCATGTGGTAATTAAAACACATCAGGCTAAAAAGCTTTTGTTACGCGCAGTTTTTTTTTAATGAAATGAAATACTGAAGAAAGAGAAACAATTAGTTTGTGTACAAATGTACGTATAATATAAATTTGCAATGAAACAACTGCATCATGAATCAAATAAAAATAGTGTTTGCCTATGACCATTAAATTTTCATAAAAATTCATTTTTGTAAAATTTGTTTTGAAATCGGTCCAAACGATTAATTAATAATATTTAATTTTAATTAAACGATTTTTCCAAGTAAACAACTTGCGCTTATCCGAATTCGACTGTATATATTGATGTTTATTTATTTTAAGAATGGTAATAGAGCAAATAAGCAAATTTACAGCATACAGAAACGGTAACAATACACATAATAAGTAAAAAAGTGGGCGGGATTGGAGTTGAGGCGTAACCCACCAAACAAAGACATTAAAATATCTGTATGTGTCGAGAAAGGCAGCAGTAAGTTTTGATTATAAATACACAAAATCTGTCAAAAATTTCACGTTATTGGAACAGTGGGCGTGGTACTTTGCATACAATGAATACCTATGTATATGGAGAATGGTGACATTAAATATAACTTCGAAACGCCTACAACATGCTTGGTTTTTTTAAAAGAAATTGTTCTAAGTGGACCCCTACTCGGGTCCTGAGTGCTGGTTCAAGATAGAAAAAAAAAAAAAAAAATATGCCTTTTGTGAGAGCAAGATTGGATATGCTGTTGTTATTTAGAGTCCGCATGTATCAAATTATATCTCTGGTGTTGAGAGAGTTCAAGGCTTTCTTTTATCAAATTTGCCACACGTTCACTCGCATATTTAGACCATGTTTGTTATGACACAAGATGCTTCTTTATCGGCCTACGTACATTAGAATCACGTACGGAAACTCAGTCAGCACTACTAGTATTGCTAACCTAACCTAACCTAACCTAAAATTCGAGACGCATCAACTGTTCTTTAAAAATAAAAACAAAACGTGCGACTGCAGAGTAGTCGAAGAATTAAGCCGTATTCCCTCCCTTGACTGCACCATTTGCCTCTTCACTACACTATGCCTTTCCATCTTGTTCCGGCGGAATGCATTTGACACGTAGAGCACAGGTCCGAGAAAAAAAAACCATACGATATAGCATTGCATATGTACCAGAAATTAAGACCATAATAAAAGGTATTTCTTTGAATTTACTACCGAAAAAACAAACACAAAAATTAATGATGGCAAAATAAAGACTTGAATTTAAATAATAATCATGCTTATTTTGTTGTAAAACAAAACATGTATTTTTGAAAGTAAAAAAACGCCTTAATTAACAGCGAACGTAAACGTTTTTATTTTTAATTTTTTGCTTTTCTGCTAAAAAAGAAATATGTAAGTAAAAAATGTATAAATGAAAAATTCATATATTTAATGAAGACACAGCATGTAATTAAACAAAAATAAATAACAGAAAAATAATAATAGATAAAAGGTTTTCGCATAAGAGTTGGCGCACATTTATGCACGATGATTAATAAAGATGACTGATATGCAACGTCTAAAATAATTTTCTATTTTTTTTATGTGAATTCGTTAGACACTAATTTCTCTCTTCACAACTTTTTTTGTTGGCGACATCAGGATAAGTTATACAGGCAGAGGGCTGGATGGAAAGTCCCAGCCTAATAGGGTGCACAATTCATTTTCACTTGTGTAGCAAAACAGACCCGACTCTTTGCTAGGAAACGAACCTAGAACCCCCACAAATTAATAAACTAGTGCAGCACACACTCCTTAGACTAACGGCGCACCTGCACACCAAAAAACAGTGAAGTTTCCAATGGAAACGAATTTCTTACCAATCGAAATCACTGAAGGGTAGACGCAAGTTCCCGCATATTCGCACCAGTCACTATATCATGATGTAAAGCAATTTCCATCATATTGGTCAAAGTGGTCCGCTTGTTGTGAATTGCCTTCCTGCAGACGATACAATTGTTGATCAAAGTTGGAACTGTGTGAGACTTTGGCCAAAATTGACAAATGGTGCATGTGCAATACCCCTATATAGGAAATAATAAATAATTTTTGGAGTGATGACCGAAAGCAAAAGGAGATGAAATGCAAAGGAGGGCTAGGGACATGTTGCTTAAACTGCATCGAACCATCTGTGTCGACATCACGAGAGCAATTAGAACATGTCTGCCTGATTCAATGGGTGTGCTTTTGGCATTCCGTCACTTTCGAACATGATATAAAAGGAAGCTCGTTCCGGTGCTCTAAGTTTGGAGGCTATTTCGGAGATGAACAGTGGGGATCTCAGGGGACATTCAAGTCATGGTTTATTTACATTTAAAAAGATAAAGTTAATCATTCTTCGGGAAGCAAGGGGGGGGGGGGGGGATTGACGGGGCAAAGACCACGCGACTACCGATTGAATAGGAACTACTTCGGGGTTTTGATAGCAGCTTTAACCGGTCACGACTCGATTAGACCGATGGTCAGCAAATCGGAAAGGGAGCTGGCGTCTTTGCAGGCTGTGCGAAAACCAAAAGGAGACGATGGAGCATATATAGTTTGTCATTGGTCTACATTATAACACGCCAGGCTGAAGTGGCTGGTGGTGGAGTTGAGCTGAGCTGAGCTGAGCTGTTAGGATAACTTGGCTGTAAGAGATGTGTTGTTGTCTGGAGCGAGATATGGCTTCTTTTTCTATTCTATTGCTTCGTCTTTTCTAAGCTTTTTCTACGAAGGATTATTTACACATTTTTTCCACATTAATTTTTTTTAGAAAACTTCTATTTTCGTTTCTTCCTTACTCACAGCCAGTAGTAGCTTTATTTCATTTCACGAACGACATACTCTTACTGAAAAACCCATTTAAGACAAAACACAAATATTCTTGTTGTTAAAGTAAAAAATATGTGTGCAGTGAAAGGAATGCACTCGAAGATGAACATTCATTCACTCATGCAGATGTTCATAAAGTACGTATGGAAATATGTACTGTCTATGAATGTATAAAAAAAATAAACAAATGAAAAACAAAGAAAAAATCAGACATTAATACGTACATATGTAGGTGTGTATGTGTGTACAAACATACATATATGCATATGGATATGAACGTGCTACAACAATTATAGACAAGTAAGTTAAAAGCCATTATTAACAGAAAAAGCGATGGGGTGGCAGCCAATGCCAACAAGGCAACGTGTCAGTCAGTCAGTCAAACATAGAGACTGACTGGCGGCCATATTCTTAGTTTTCATTGCTGTTTTTATTATTATTGTTGTTGTTGTTGTTGTTGTTGTTGACCTAACAAACAAATAATTGTGGAATTAAAATGAAAGCTAGGAAAGCATAAGAACAAATAATATTTATGTACAATAAAACGTAGCAAAATAAATATTACACTTTTTCTATTTGATGTTGGAATCAAAGTAACGCTGAGACGTAGTAACAAAATTGGTAGAAAGATATTGAAGAAAATACAGCCAATAAAGGAAAGTTCAATACAGTTGGACGAAAAACTGGGCCAAAGAACAGATTGTATAAACGAATTACTACACAGTAGTGCCATAATTTCTTATCTGAGAATAAACATAACCAGGAGGGAAACGGAAAAATATTATGCGAATTTGCATGTAATTTACATTGGAATACGATAACATTTTATTTCTATTTGAATTACAGAGTAACCCACCTATTTTGTTATAGTATGTTCGCCCTCTTGCTTCTACTTTTTAAAAGATCTATCTTAGGTTAGGTTAGGTAGGCAGGTTGCTGGATTAAAAAAACATTCACGTGTTGTGGTGATACAGACCAGAGTTTCTGCTAGGAATCGAACCTAGAACTCCCCAGTGATAAACTAGAACACTACTCACTAGACTGCCGGGCACCCCAGATCTACTATACTTGTTTTAGAAAAAAATCAGCTGTCATAAGGGCTTAAGACATTTGATTAGTGTCTTGGGTTTAAATGTCGAATTTTTATCCGAACATTTTTTTTTCAGTGAAGCCAGCAAAGGTCGTAAAGGAGCAAAGCAAATTGACACTAGTGAATTTGACTTGGTAACAAAGCTTCAAACCAGAACCGAACCGAAAATCGGAAAAACCGGAATTTATAACCAAATCGTTCCCGTAACGGAACCCAAATATTTTAAATACAAAAAACCGTAACCTTAACCGGAACGAACTTTCATTTCGGTTTTTTTTTTCGTTCTTTAAATAAGAAAAATGTTAAAAAAATTATAATTTTTGAAAAAACCTATAAAATTTCATATTTTTATACAAGAACTCCCTGAGAACAACGAAATATATAAACAAAAACATTTTTTGGGAATTCTTGTATAAACATGTGGAAATTAAATGCTACGCAAGAACAATTTCAGCATAAAATCCGGTTTTGCACCAAAAAAAACTGAAAACCGAAACGTAACCCGAAACGATAAAAGTTTAAGAACGAAACCGGAACAAATTGAATTGCAGTTCGAAGCTCTACTTGCAAACACGAAGGAGAAAGGCGTCACGCCCGAAGGATGGCAAGGCAGCCGAAATTGCGTTCTTTCGTATGCGAAGAAGAAAATTTCTAGGAATGGCTCAAGGTCGATTACGCTCTCTAGAGTTAGATACCGTTCTATTAGAGTATTTTTATAATAATAAAAAATATTATTTTACTACTGTAAGGAGTGTAGTGTCCCAACAAATTGATTACAATATTCACAATTTTCCGTTCGATGTTTAAATTCATTCCATTTGAATTAAACAAGCTTGTTTTGGTTCTCTTTGATATGTGTGATGAATTAGCTGTCCAAAGGATTGCCGAGCTTTATATATGCGTCCTTAGATATCTGCAGTTAAGACATTAGTTCTATGAAATATACTACCTAGGTAAAAAAAACTATGAACGGTGGCCCGCCAGTCTAGTGAGTAGTGTGCAAGTTTATCATTTGGGGGTTCTAGGTTCCATTCCTAGCAGAGATTCTGGTCTGTATCACTACAACACGTTAAAGTTTTTTCACAGCAGGTATCACAATGGGACGATAATTAATTGGACCCAAGTAAGCAGGAACCTCTCTTTACCTTTACTTACAGCAACCTGCCGACCTAAAACTAAGAACGTAAAACTTACATATGTACATACATACACAGTACATTTGGCATGTACAAGTGATGTACCCAATATACTTAAAAACTTACATATGGAAGTTGACTTATTAAAACGGCATTTTTATACTCTTAACAACGTTTTTCACATCGACAGTAACCGCCTGCCTGTTTTCCAGATACACTCACTCATTATACAATAATTATCTATTGACATGTTAATATTCTTCGACCAGCTCACATAAATCCATCTCTATACAAGTAAATAATGCTGAATAATGATGGTGCCTTTTGATGTGGTCGGTCGTTCAATGTATAATTTAAGTATTTAAAAGGTAAACAAAATATAAAATACAAAGTGTACGAGTTGATGGCAGGCACGAAATGAATATAAAACCTTATTTTATATGGATGCATATGTACTTATGTGCAGACGTATGTATGTATGTATATACTTTTTATGTAAACACAATTATTGAGAGCTTGTTCACGTACGGAAAAAGTTAATATCACTATTATAAACAATTGTACAACTAAATGGGAAATACATTATAGATCATTTACCTAGAAAGGAAAACATACAAATTAAATAAATTGAAGAGACAATTTAAAAGTGTGTACTTTTTGTTTTAATTAATTAACTATTAATAGTTGGCACGCGCCACTGACATACATATTTACATACATACATACGTAGTAGTTATATTTTCTTTTTTGGAATGATGGAACAGAAATAAATACAATGAATACAAGTGGCGTTTTTTTTATTTTTTTTTTATTAAATTTGTACTGATTGCAAGACAAGGTTCTAATATAAAACGTATAAATAACATTTTACAATTGTTTCAACTTTAAAGCCATACTACCGTATTCATAAAAATTGTTTGGATTTATAGATAGTTTATTGTTTGCAATTTGTATGGAAATTTGTCTAATAAACCTTTCATAAATATAATTTTTTTTTTATGAATACGGCAGATAGTTTGCAATTTATTGAAAGGGTGGGTTGAAGGAAGGCTGGAAGAATACAGAGTACCGCTTTTATTTAATTTCCCTTTCTAGAAATAACATAATAGGTGTGTTTTTTTACATTTCTGTTAAAGTTCGGTTTAATGAGAGTAAACTATAGTTTATCTCAAATAAGAGACAAAAATGTACAAAAGTAAGAAAACGCAAAAACCATAAAATTTACCACAAAATAGATCTGTTCCAGGTGCATAACAAAAGTGTCCAAATAAATTTTATTTTAGCGATTTTAGACGCTTACAAAAAGCAAAACATTGGCAACAACAGTAAAAAGTGAATTAAAATAAACAGATTAATTTCTTAGTTTCATATTTAAATAAATACAACCGATAATTTAATTCTAGCCCGACCTTACCCAAAGAAAAAGTGCGTGCAACTTTTTTTACTGTCTAATTTTCTCTCTAAATTGCACAAAAATTGTTATCTTGAACGCTTTTGGTTAAATTTAGAGCAGTCTATCTTACACGTAATTCATTGAAAGATAAGCTTGTTAAACATTTCTCGCAATTCAACAGATCTAGATTCTGAATATATATAGTCAAATTCATGCACAATATAAATTCCAATTTATATATAGCAGCCTAATCCAATAATATTATAAATATTATTTTTTTCATGAACATTGTTTCTAGCTTATTTGTTACCTACATGTTTAATTATTCTTACGTTACACTTTTCCACTTGTAGTCCACTAAATAAATATGGCCCTACGGCTTATAAATAAATAAAATAGCAATAAATTAAATTTGTAAAGTTCGGGCATTTTTGTTATGCACCTGGAACAGGCCTAATGTATATGACCATGCCCAAACTAGCCCGCAGAAAAAGTACGGGCTGTTTCGTGCAAGAACAAGAATATTACTCTCTCAAAACGTCTCTCAATAACCCAATTTTTGTGTTCGGGAACTCTTCCTGGTAAGATTGGGATCCCGCGGGTGCCCAATTTAGAGTAAAGAAGCTTACGTAATATACTGGCCATTGGTTTCCTTTGTATTGATGTTGATGAATAAATAAATAAATAATGGCGGTGGCGACAGTTTTTATATCTTTTTCTCCGTATTCAGCCTTCGCTCTTAAGTTTTTTCTCCACCATGGTATTTCCCGAAACGGAGCTGGTTACTAAAGATTTTCTGCCACCATGAGGAAGCTTAAAGGATTTTTTCTTCTTTTCTATAAGCTGTTGACTTCTGATTTTGGAGCCATTAATACAGCTTGAGGATTTACTTTGAAAACATGTGTTTGTTCATCCCAGTTTCTGCTTTTAAAAATTTTTTATATTCATTTTGCTTAAAATCCCTATAAAAGTCTTAATCCCACCTATAATTAACTTTCCTTCCAACAAGTTCGAAGGTGGAACAATAAGAACGAAGGGTGATACGATTATTTCGTTTTAAGATCTGTGAATAACTTTAAAATGCTTTATATTAAAATCTAAACAGATGGTAAAGTATGTCGTGTGTGTTTGTTGAAGATATCCATTTGTAAATGTGGGGGTTGTTGTTTTTAATTAATGTAGAGTTCTGAAAGCACTTACCTTCATGCAGCTAATTTTTGATTTTTATATTTTATATTCCAATTTTTTGCTATTGAAGTAAATGCACAGTCAGCACAGAATTTCTAGCAAAGCAAATTATCACTAAATAGGTATCATAGAAATATATTTTTTTATTTTATTCGACTTTCTGCTAAAAAATAAATATTACAATTTTTATTAAAAGGCTTGGCACATTTAAATTTGATTTAAAAATTGTATTTAAGTTAAAAAAGCAACGTCGCCAAATTAATTTTTATTTTCAATCGTATCAGCATAACACTAATTTACTATAAAACGTAAATTAATTTTTTTTTTTTTTTTCAAAACATAATCAGTAATAATAAAAAATGCGCATAAATATAAAAAAAAACTATTGGTTCAGCTGCTACTGCTAGCAAAGTTTAGCGCAGCTTACCTGGCCAGTCTACTAGAAAACACACTCTACTGGCCTCACCCGTTTTTACAAAACACTGCAGATTTCTTTTGCTTTTACTATATTACAACAAATGTGTATTATTTTTCTTTAACATATGGTCAGCTATCTTTGTATTATTATATATTTCATAGCAATAACAACAACACTTTATATTGTTTAAATTATTTGCTTCATTATATTTAGGCAGAATGATTTAATATACAATATTTTCTCTGACCGGTTTGTGTACGATTTTTTTTTCTTCTACGCAAAATTTTCCACTTTCTTCTTGTTTGGAAATGTTTTATGTTTTCCTGTTTTATTATCTTCCTGTTTTTGTGCTTCAAAAATATATTTTTTTATACATCCCCGCCCCCTGAATTAAAACAAACATTTTGGTTGAAACAAATAAAATAAAATACACTTCTAGAACACTTGTCATTAGATTTTATGGTTAATTTGTTTTTGTTGCTTAAGTTTAACATTTTAATTTTTTCGTTTGTGCTTAATTAAGTTTACTTCTGATAAAATTTATGTGTGTATATTTTGTCTGTGGAATTATTGTTTGTTTTATTAACACCGATGATTTTTTCAGATTCCACTGATTTTCATTGCGTCTTTCTTTTCACTAGAGTTTTTTTCGTGATGGATGACAGTATTGCCATAATGAAATTACCTAGTGTAAAATGGGCAGCACTTCTATTGACGAAGCAGCCGTAGAAGCTATTGTGAATTGAAGGAAATTTCGAATGTTAAATTCAAAAATAGGTAAACTCAAGTTTTTGCTTAATAAAAAAATGCAAAATAGGCCATAAACATAAAGGATTTTTAAATTCTTGTTGAGAGCTTTATTATTAATCTATGTTATAGTGCGTTTGAATAACTTTTCATTTGGATTTGACAAACATATGAAGTATAAAAAGTACCATTCTGAATTCCACCAATTTTATAGAGTAGAAAAAAACTTCTTTCATTTGCCGGAAATAGAAAACAATTGCGGCATCCTACAGAACTGATTTATGTATATATTGACTTGATTAGAAAAATAAATGAAATAAAATGAATTCAATCATATACATAAGTCCATAATTTCGAAAAAATCTCCAAGTATAAAAATTAAGATTAAATATATATATATATATATTAATATATATGTACATTTAAAGTTTCTCATCTGATATTGTCTTCTTCACAATGCAAGTAACATCCTCTTTATCAAGACTTTCCACAAAGTCCCAGTCGTACCATCATGTTTGTGTGTACGTAGATTGAAATCCGTCAATCAAAGCGGAAGCTTGACCTCCAAAATCAAAACTTTCCAATAAAGGATCACACGTTTGAGTATGTTGAGTATGATAAAGACCTCCAAATGATACAGGCGGTGTACTAGTAGTAGTGTCGGGATAAGAATTAAGTAAACACTGTGTAAAACTTGTTTGAGTTTCGGTAGACACAAGCAATTCATCGTGTATGCAAGGATTAGTAGATGTAGATGTAAATTGGACATTAGTACTTTCATCATGGGTATCAGAAGGCCAATTCGTTTGCGTTTGAATATCTGACAAACCTAATTCATTTAGAAAATCATTACTTGTCTGAGTATACATATGAGATGACTGAGATAACATTTGATCTAGGTAATTATGATTTTCCCTTGATGTTGCGTGTAAAAAGGGTTCTGTTTGCGTTTGTATGTCCCTTAGTAGAGAGTTGAATTCATCTAAAGCATTTTCAATATCTTGATTTCTGGCGGCTTCATTGATATTTGACAAATCCGTTTGTATGGGCATAGAGTAGAAATCGACTGAAAATCATTTTTTTGTGATATAAATTTTACATTTTATTTTATAAAAACTTACCTTGAATTTCTTTAGCCACTTGCTGTTTAAATGTTTGGGATGTTTCTCTTCTGTCAAATTTTTTATGGGAATTTCTTGGTAGCTTACAATCACTCTTCCTTACGTCTATAAATTCCTTGACATTGTGCCCTTTTCTTTTGCCGTGAGTTAACAATGCTTCCATCGAATTATACGACCACTTGCAATCATTACAAACAAATTTTTTACCACACATTTCTTTTTGATGTTTTTTAAGCTGCGTTTCTGTGCCAAACGCTTTAAAGCATTCTCCGCATTTAAAATCTTTATTGAAGTGAACTTTTTGATAATGCTGTCGCAAATATTTGTAATTTTTGAAATGTTTAGAATTCTGCTTGCCGTAATTATACATGCAGTTTAACTCCGGACAATGAAACAGTCTAATATGCCTTAATTTTTCCCCAGATGATAAGCGATGATGTTTTTCTAAATGCATTTCATAATTAGCTTGGTTGGTAAACATACTTGTGCATTCTGGTTGGGAACATTTTATTTGGTGAAATGGTTTTAATTGTTCCTTGGAAGGTGTATAATGTTCTATATTATTAAATTCCATAATTTTTTTTAAGTATTATTTATGTTCCTAAATACAAGTTGATTAGTTGACTTTATGACTTTTGTTCAGAGATCTGCGCCGTAACTCTTAAAGCCGACTAAGTCGAGCCGCCGTCGGTTAAAAATTGGCAAGCCAACTCAAAATCAGCGGCCGATCATTTTATATGTTACCTAGTTGTCATGATTAGCGCAACATATAAGTAATACAATTTCAATATGCGAAGTTCAAAAGTAAATTTATGGACGGCAACCGAAGCTCAGTCAAGATTTATATATGTACATGCATGCATGATATGCATATGTCCAAAATCGTAATAAACCAGAATTCAAGAAATCATTTTAAATATTTTTATGAATTATTATTGTAAAAAGATAAAAAACTAGAAGAATTATAAAATATGAAAACTACAAGGAATGCCCTATTTGAAAACGTTTAAATTTTAAGGACAAAAAAATTTAAAATTTATAATTCGTCTAGTTTTTTGACCTCCTTTTATATCAATAACAATAATTATTTAACCTGTAGGTCTTTTTAATATATGTAATATTTATTTTGATTCGATATTTCGCTACTCGTTTGTGTAGATTCTACAGGAAAATTGGTTTTTGTTTATAATGAAAAATTGTTTTTTTTTTTTTTTTTTTTTTTTTTTTTTTTTTGACAAGAACTTTTTCTGTATTGTAAATTTTATAAAAAAAAAAAAATATTTTTTTTCATTCTAAACAAAAACCAGGAGAGAAATAAACGTCAAGAGCATAGTCAGTGAACAAAACCGGCTTCAGCTGATAGCAATCCACAATAACATCAGAACGCCCTCCTTCGTCGGTTTTGTGTAGCACCGGCGAAGTAATATAATAATAAAAATGGCTACTAAACCCAAGCTTCAACACTGCTATAAACATTTTCTTTTGCCATTTTCTCTAACCATCGCTTTCCTGTAGTTCCAGCACAATGCATCGCATTTGTAGGGGTCATCTCCTGAGTGCTGGTTCCAGATAAAAATAAAAAAAATGGAAAAACCGTTGTTATAATTTGGGCCTCAAAGGAAAAGCACTATTATTATAAGAGTTAATTTGAATACCTTTTATGTTAGTCAATATGGCATCATCATTCACATTTATAACACTTTCATACGTCAAATGCAGCACAAAACAAAACAGACAAATCAAAAAAAAAAGTGTCAACTTTTTCATTGTCAGTTGAAAAACTTTTAAGGAAAACAGCAAGAAAAACAGGGGAGATTTTTACTTAATCAAATAGACTTATTGAATACTTTTAAGAAAAATTCAATTTGATTTGAAAGAATTTATTGATAAGACTAAATTTATTTAAATATATTGAAGGAACTGTTCGAAAGACTTAGGAAAAGAAGAAACCCTTTTCGGTAGAGGCGTCGTAACTTGGATACCAAAAAAAAATAATAGAAAGAAAAGTATAAAAAGCAAAACTTTGGCTTATAAAACAATATTACAAATTTGGAACAAATTGTTAACAACAACTACTATGGCTAATGAACATGACAAACAGCAGGAGAAACAACAAAACACAAAAAAAGAAAACAATATGCTGGACGAGAACTTTAAAATTAGCGATTCAAATAGCTCGAAAGAAACGGAAAACGATGAAAATTTAGAGCTTTCTAAGGGTTGCAAAGGAAAAATGAATGATTTAGTGGCTGATTTGTGTATAAATGGTGGCCGGTCTTGTGGACAGACAACTCAAAACATGGGTGCGTATGGTGACTACAAAAATATAAGAGCAACTGCGGGACCTGTAGGTCTAAACGAAAGCAATATAAACACAAATTCATCCGTGGAAAATAGTAATCCAATAAATAATGTTCAGCAGCAGGCACCTACACAAAATTCTTCTTTTTCTTTTAAACATTTTCTCAGTAACAATACCGTGCCTACAGCACCCTCAACAACAGTAACTTCTTTGGATCCACCCGTTAAAAGTACGTCCACAACATCATCATCAAATGCTACTACATCATCGCGGTCGTTACAAAGTTCAACGGGAGCTCGGCCCAAAGTACCCCAATCCAATTCTGTGTCCTCCACTTCCATATCCTCATTAACAGTGGGTAATGCAAATGATACACTAACATCGCTTACAAAAATGAAACGATCACCTCGATTTTCATCGTTTGACTCGCAGGCTAGTTTGGCGGAGTACGTTGGATCAACGACCACAGCAGATTTACCATCGGCAGAAGCAACGGCTGCATGCTGTTCAACTGAATCCAATGATTGCAATTTATTAGAACGTGACCATTTTGAAGGTAGTGTTAAATATATTTACTGTGCAGTTCATTTTTATAATAATTTCTTTTTATAGAATGGAATCTTCCCTCAAATGCCAGCACAATTACAACAAATTCCACAGATTATGATCGTGCATATGTACCGCGATCGTACTCTAATTACGACATGCCCAGACCTCAAACTTCGCCTCGAAGACGTGTAGGTATTGGTGCTACAACTAAAGATACCAGGCCTACACGTTTAGCATTAAATACAAATCCCACCACGGCCGCCAAATTAAAATTAGATTTGCCTTTAACATCTAATTCTACCGGCGGTAGTGGCAGTAATGTAGTCGGAGTTTCTGTTTCCAGCAGGAAAACTGCCCACTGTTCTAGACCAAGCGACTTTCCAATACTTAACCCTGTACCAGGTGCGGTTTCAGCTGCCGTCTTATTACCAGATTTTGTCCAAGATCATTGGATGGATGCTTGGTATGCTAGCGACATGCATGTAAACTCACCACCTTCCTCTCCTATAAATAATTTTATGGATGACCTAAATGTGGAGGGTGCTTCGGGCGTTAGTGGTAACATGGGAGTAATACATGCTCACAACTCAAGCATCCGCACGTTACAATCGGATAACGGCCCATTGCCAGATCCTGCGGATAGGGAAAATTTTAATATGGGTTTACCCGAACAATCTTCATCGGTGGGCTCTAAAATGTTGCCCGATTTCCTATCTGATGGTCCCATTATACATTCGTCTCAGCGTCTAGCGGATGTAGCTGCTGGCTTGCCATCAAATTCCATTGGCTCTCCCGAAGAATCATCGATAAATAATCAACTGTCACGTCTGCGTTTAGATAACGAACGTTTGCATAGGGATTTAAATGAAGCCAGACTGGCACTTAATGAACAAACCTTAAGAGCCAATAATTTAGAACGTCAGTTATTTGAACAACAAAGGCTACATGAAACACAAGCCGACGAAACGCTTGACACAAATAAGAAGCGAACAGTAGCTGTACAGACACAAGTGGCGAAGCTTAAGCAACAAGTACAACAATTAACCGCTGAAGTGGAAATTCTAAGACGTGAAAAAGAATTAGTGCGCGAAGAAGGTGCTGTAGGCGGCTGTACTGTACGGAGCTGTGATACCACTTTTGCTGCAGGTACAGTCTCTTCTAAAGCACTAAATACGTCGGAAACAACATCTGTCAATGATACAGAAATCGGAGGTAGTAGCAGTGTCAATAGTGTGCCAGGTGCGGGTGGAGGAGGTGGTGGTAAGATTTTATTAGGTATTAGACCGTCCAGACAACATCAGTTATCAAGAGATTTGCGCAGGGCAGCATCAAATGCGGAAAACAACCTAAAGTAAGTAGTTTTTAAGACTATAATTTTTATAAATACTTTCTATAAGAATATTTTAATTCAAATCCATAATGAAATTTGAAAATCTATACATATAAACACAAGCATGTATATACGAAGTATATAGCGAACATAAACGCCGAAGGCGCCATGATTATCGGTTTGCTTTTTATAAAAATCGATAATTCTCGATTAGTCGTCTCATCTCACAAAATATGATATTGTGTGTGTGTGTGAAGTGTGTCATTACCATTTTGCAGACTTGTATATAGTAATTCCAAGTGAAATAAATTAAAAGTATAAAATTTTATTCTTTACAATCTCCGATTTCAATAAAATTTGGTGTAAAGGAAGCATAATTTTCCGTAAAATTCCCAAGTCATTAAACTTTGCAACTTCAAAAATCAATATCTTCCGTTGTATTGCTGCAAAATTTATAATGGTCGCTATAATACTGCACGTTGACTACAAAACCAAAAATTTCCTGGGTTCAATACCAGTTTCAGAATCATAAAAACGTCTCGCATTTATTCTGATGGGCATTTGTGTGACTTTGTGTCAGTTGTTGTCGGAAAGTTTCAGTGGCGAAGGCATAGTCACTGGTCACTGAACAGTAACGGTTTCAGCTGTATCTAATCGACAGGCACCTCAGAACGCCCGCCTTCGTCGGTATTGTGTAGCACCGGCGAAGTAAAATAATTACTTAAAACCGAGCTTTAAAATCAGATGCGCTACAATACTGCTATAAAACACACAACGTGCAAAAGTAGAGGTGTAAGATGTGTTAAGCTTTACCTGCTGTCAATTCTCTTACTATCCCCTACCTCTAGTTCCAGCACAATCCATCTCATGTGTAGGGGTCATCTCCTGAGTGCTGGTCCAAGATAAAAAAAAACAGGCAACATTTTGGTTTCGTTGGACGTTGATAATTGGAATAAATCTAAATAAAATGTTGGCAGGAAAAAAAGCTCAGTAATTTAAATTTCCCTCTTATAATTCAGCTTTGAACCATCTAAGTGTAAAGACCACGGTTTTATTATTAATTTAATTAATATGGTGCGCTTTAGTATCCCCACACTCACTTATGTAGTTGTCCGCCATTTTGAGTCGTCTGCTATATTGTGTTTATATAGTGATGCTATTTGATTTGGAGTGCTCTTTATAAAAATCCTGTTCATTTGATACCCATATCACGAGGTATATACAAAGTAGTGGTCCGCCATTTTGGACCGTACTACATATTGTATTTGGAGAGATTTAGTTATTAATTTCCAATTTTATATGTTTCATTATATACATAGATCTTTAAGTGTTTAAAGTTTCATTGCAATAGGTTGAATAGATTAGGAGAGGGCGAAATTATCCCCTTTTCTCCCTCGTGATCCAATTTTTGGAAAATCGTTAAACTTATGCTTCGTAATCGGTTGAATAGATTCGGAGAGATGGAAACTTCCTTTTCTCCCGTTCCACATCTGTTTTTACTCATGCAAAGGTATCCTCCTATATTTTAATTTCGACCATAAGCTATCCGTCTGCCAAATTTCATTCAAATCTATTAAACGGTTTTGCGTGATGGTGAAGCAAACATCCAAACATGCAAACTTTCACATTTTTTATATTTCTGGTATTAATTAATTTATTAATTACGCTGTGTTTAACTTTCAGGCAACTTTTGGCTGGTGTTGAAAATTTACGTCAAATGGCTGCAAATATTGAAAAATCTGACACACGAGTTGATTACGATGCCAGTCCAGATCTGTTTTCAGATTTTTTAGACGAATGTGATGATTATAATGAATATTCCGGAGCTGGTCCGGCGTTGTAAATTTTGTTTATTTTTTCTTTTTTGTTATCTTTCTTAAAATAAGGTAACTGAACAAAAAAAAAAAATTATTAAAATAAATAAATAACAAATAATAGACGCGAAGAGGCAAAGAGAGGGAAAAATATAAAAAATGCTATCAAAATACAATAGAACTTTAAACTAATTTCACTATTAAAACTTAATGAAAAAAAAAATAAGACAAAAAGAATTAAATCAACCTTTAGAAAAGCAACAAAATAAAATTATTTTAAGTATACATTTCAAAAAAATAATGTTCCCTATTAAAAAAAAAATAAATAAATAAAAAGGAAAGGAAATGAACAGAAATTTGAAAGAAATTGTTTATTAGTACTTCTCTATTTATATTTTAGATTCTATAAAATTGTCATCAATTTATATTATTTTTTATTGCTACAATTTATTTTTTTAGAAACCTCCTTAATACACCAGTAAATTAATTTTTACATATATTTTTTCGTTCCTCTGCAATGTTGTGTTGTATGTATGTATGTTGTGTGTAACATTAGAAAATCAATTTTTATTTAACTATTAAACCATAACCATTAAACAAATACTTTTAAAATAATTAATAAACGTATTAAAGAAAACAAACGAAAAAAAAACAAATTTTCTAAACAAAAATAAATAACTCAGCACTTAATAATTATACAGAAGTAAAGAGAAAACTACAAATAAAACCAGCCAGCATATTTTATTAATTTTTAAATATTTTTTGACTGAAGGAATTGCGAAAAAAATTAAAATTTTTAAAACTTTTCGTTGGGCTGTTATATTTTTAATACGAAACTGATATTAATAATCAAAGCTTTGCAAATTAAAAAAAAAAAATAAATAAAATAAATAAAAAATATGCATTAAAAGTTAAAATTAAAAACTCACCATTTATTACAAAGAAAACGAATGAATAAATAAACAAATAAATAAATACATATATGAAATCAAATACAACACCAAGTAAAAAATTATGAAGCAAAAGAAAACAAAATGTTAAACATTTTAAAATATTTGGAAAGTTTTTGATTTAAAAATTTTAATTTTCTTTAAACGCAGGCGATATTTAAAATTGATAATCAAAACTTTTTTAAAATTTTAGTTCATCGCCGATACTAAAAAAAAAGTGAGCTAAAGGAAGATTTTGACATTAAGAATCTCGTAGTATTGCAGTTCAAGCGAATTAAAGTTTTACACGTAAAAATAGCAACAATTCAATGGCAGGAAGACAATCGAGCAACTATAAAATAATCGAACGATTTTAATTCAAATGATTATATAAGAAATTCAAAACTATGGTCGAATTACGGCATTCACTTCGAATCATAATTTAATATAAAATTCCATTAAAATTTAAAAGAATTTCGTTCGATAGCGTATCGTATTTTGGTTCAGTTCTGGTTCGAAAAATTCTAATTCGACTGGTTTTTATAACTGCATATTTATTATTCGAATGAAATCCCATAAAATATGCAAATCGAATCTTTTATGCGAATAATTAATAATTTTATTTCAACAATCACATTCGAATAGCGTTCACTTCGTTATAAGGCAAATTATTAAAATGAAATTATTCTGTAATAAGTTTAAGAACGTATTGCGCCACAGCGTCCCAATTGTCCTCGCAATCGAGCATCCTCCCTATCACGCCGGCAGGAGTGAACCCGCCAAGCCGCTGCGCCATTGCATTTCTTTCAGTATGCCATCTGATGCAGTCGAAGAAAGTGTGTTCTGCATCATCATCCGTTATACCACAGTAAATGCAGTCGGCACTATCTGCCCTGCCCATTCGGTACAGGTACTTTCGGAAGTATACATGTGTTTTGTTAAATATAACATAACTTAAAAAGAACGTGTTAAATTAGTATAATGTAAGTAAAATTTGAAGTAATTATTGCAAAAAGCTATTTATGCATTATTATTATTATTCTAGTAAATTCTTATGATTATTAAATTATTTATAACCACTTTTCTTAACTTTTTCATTAAAGTAAACAAACATTGACGTTCGGCTTTAAAGTAATGAATTTGCCTTGGGCTCATGAAAACGCTTAAAATTGCCATTTGCTCAATTGACCATATACGTCAGATTTGTATCACGTAGTCGCCATTGTATCATGAAGGAACTTCCAAAAGTTAGTGTCAGTTTGTTAGAAACGTCAAGAAAAATTAATTAAATATGCATGCGTAAATGCTCCGTGTTAAGATCACCACGAACTAGGTTGTCTGACAGGTTCTGCCTCATATTAATCTTAAACATATTGGTAGCATAGCATGATTGTAGTATCAATATTACCGATACTAAGTAAAAACAGAACTGCACTTAACAACGAGACATGCACTCCTTTTGATTGTCCGGCATTCATGGTTTGAAATGATCACCGCTTGTGCCATTGATATTTGAAATCATAGGAATCTGTGTTTGATATTCTTTTGTTCAATGTTTGTTCTGTTGCTACTAAGTATCGGCAATGTTGATACTGCAATCATGCTATGCTACAGTAGTACGTGCGTGCAATAAATCACTGCCAAAATATTTTTCAAAAATCCTTTTTGGCAGCACAAATAGATTCGTTTTTAAGTTGGGCGGGTTAAACCCAACTTGAATATATCATAAGCCTTTTAAAACTTGATATGCATTCAATCAACAGCGTGATGTACCGACATGTCAGAATTTTCTAAGAATATTATTCTGTCCAATAAAATACTTAAAAAGTTAAATTCGATATTAAATATTATTGAAAACGAGTATTATTTCAATTTATATAAAAAAATCAGATATGTTATCGCTGTCTGAATTTTTACTAAACTTTGCTACTATTCTTAAATTTTACAATTATTTCATATCATTATTTTAATAATTTTAAAAAAATTTTATATAACTACCTACCTACATGATATACACATTTATAAATTTTTATTATTTTGCTAGAATATTTTAATTAAATTTGATACAAAAAAAAAAAAGAAGAAAATTAAAAGAATGGGCTTTATTTTGTAGTTTGTCAATAAGAAATAATATTAAAAGCAAATATTAAGAAAAATTAAAAATAAAAAATTAATTAAACATTGCAAATGAGTTTATTTTCTTTATACTGATCCATAGGCACTTTAATTTTTTTATAAAAAAAACTCACAAAATATGATATGTGTGAAATAAGCCGTTACGTTTTTTCAGTGACATTGATTTAAACGTACATAATGGTGGCAACAGACGAAGCAACATGTTTATGCAACCAGGCAAGTTTGGTTGTTGGTTGCATAGTCTGTAGTCATGTTTGTGGTTTCAATCCGTGTTGGATTTGAGGTTTAAAAAACATCAAAATATTTTGATATTTTCTGGGTGCATAGTGTGAATCGTTCACTTCAGTGGAAACAAGCAAGCTGTGTAAAGTTGTATTTTTTTAACCGTGTTTCTCCACCGTAATTCAATTCAGAATTGATGTTGTGTTTATGGTGTATGGAACTAACGATGAACTTCGTCTAGCACAACGAATTCGTCGGTGACAATTCGGTGCGGAAATTCGCTTAATGACGACGAACAAATTACAGCTATCATTATCAGCAAAGTTGTTTGCTAGCTGTATTACCGTATAAAAAAATTACTTAAAAATATTAAACTTTAACAAAAAAACAATTAAAAAGCAATTTTATGGCAAATAACTGTCTATATTTTATTTAAATGACATATGATTAAACAATTTTTAAAAGAAAAATGAACTTTATTTGCTAATACATTTGAAAACAAAAATAAAAAACGGTAAATCATTACTAATATGTTTGTCGTTCGTCGGCGTATGAAATAGAAAAAAAATCTATCGCAGAGTTCGTCAAGCACGACGAATTTCGTCAAACGGCGCTGTTGTGTTAATCTGCATATGCACAAACGTGTTTTATTTCTGATGACGAAAGTTCGCAACGAATAATTCGACGTTCGTTCCAATTGCGTTCCTGGCATTACTTGATGGTTACAGTGTGTGTCTTAAAAAATGCGTCATGTATGATAAACGTGTTGCATAAACTTGTTGGATCGTCTGTAGCCTGCACAAGGACAATTCTGAACCAAAGATTAAACAAAAAAAACCGTCTCCAGTAAAATTTCGTTATTGGCGCTTACGTCTGATGGACGCAAAGTCGCGCAACAAGTTTTCTTAGCGCTTTTAATGCACAACAGACATGCTAATTTTAGATAAAGAAATAGTATTGAATAACTTGTTTTGTTGATAATCGTCTAGAGCCTGTAGTCTTCGCACATCATTTGCTATTGCAGACATAACAACTATTCAGTAGTGAAAAGTAGGGGTAAATGAGCCTAGCAGTGGGCCTTTTGTATCGTGGCTCTTTTCAACAAAGTGGTTTTTAGGTCAATTATGGATAATTGGCAGAAAAAGAAGTGAAAAGCAATTAAAATTTTCAACTCTTAGTGTCCAGTGGTAATACCAGATTATTCAGCAACTGCTAATCCGCCCAAATCGACTACACAAGCGGATGGCCAAACATGCTGTTTTCATTTGCATACCAACTAAATAAAACTAATTTGTACACGCCTAGATCTGCCTTTCTGGTTTGCGAAGTGCTTCTTCTTCCAGTTCGATCACAATGACCCCGCTCTAAGAAACGAATGTATTGTCTTCTCTTTGGATCAAGCCCAAATCCTAGTTTTAATTTTTCACAATGTCCACACTCTCCAAGAATTTTGTTATAAATGCGACAAATTCTAAATATCAGTCGTATTTTTTATTTAAGTATTTTTTTATGCAAGACATTTGTAAACCACATTATAAAGGATAGTCCATCCAAAAAGCTCGATGTTAGTTGTAAATAAAACAAAAACTTTTCAGACAATTATCTTAATATTTTTTATTATAATAGAAGGATCTATGACTATTATGTGTGAAATAAAATATCGGACAAGTGCTCGCCACAGCTTCGGTGGCATTCCTCTAGCCGATGGTCGATATTTTCAATGACTCAGAGATATAATTAAGGTCCAATGTGGTTAATGTGCCGCATTATCTCATCCTTTAGCTCTTGGATTGTTCTTGGCTTATTGACGTACAATTTTTCTTTAAAATATCCG
The DNA here is from genome assembly GCA_963924685.1 of Dexiosoma caninum. NCBI lineage: Eukaryota > Metazoa > Arthropoda > Insecta > Diptera > Tachinidae > Dexiosoma > Dexiosoma caninum. The sequence continues at coordinate 81,090,121 of OZ004729.1, read as the reverse complement.
CAAAGAAAGAAGTCCAACGGTGTCAAATCTCATGATCGTGACGGGCAATTAACATCGCCACGACGTGAGATAACACGGCCATTGAATTTCTCGCGCAAAAGAGCCATTGTTTCGATGGCTGTGTGACAAGTGCCACCATCCTGTGGGAACCACATATCGTCCAGGTCCATATCCTCATTTTCCGGCCACAAGAAGTCCGTGATCTTCCCGCCAATCTCATTTTCGAAGATGTAGGGTCCGATGACGCCTCCAGCTTATAAACCATGTTATACAACAGTGTTGTAATAACACACATTTCTGTCGTATTTTCTTTTTTTAATCATGTGCTCAGGGGATCTCCCTTCATATGCAATGCATTGCTCCATTGTGGTAGCACAAGGAACAACCAGGCTCTAGGCGGGAATCGAATCCGCACCTCCGCATGGATAAGACTAATGCTCATGCACTAAGCTAGGGAGCCACCCAAGATCACACATCAAACATATTTTTATAGATGCTACCGTGCTTAATCATTTCGCTGGTGTTTCCATATTCTACAATTTTGATTATTAAAACTGTCCCATGTGACAAGATCGAGCTTTAAGATTGAGCAAATTGCGATTCAACTGCGAATTGACTTCCAATCAAGGTGAATTTATACCAGGTATACTTACTAGTACAACAACCACAAAAATCATTGTACGTTGTCAACAAAAATTCTTTTTGACCATGGGCTAATCTGTGATTTTGACATCCTTGCATGATAAATAGTCGCCAGCTGGGCTCATAAGTTCACCTGATATGAATTCACCTTGCTTTCAATTTATTTTTCGGTCCATTGAAAAGAAGGTACGGCACAAACACTATGATCAATAGTAGATGCCATGACGGATGGACTCATTTGTGCATAGGGCGCCCCAATCGAAATCCGAATAATTGGATTTTTTCTGCTGACCCTAGTATGTAATTTAGACGATAAAAGTAGTTTTTATCTACCACAAATGTCACCAGTACAATTCAAGTTCATGTTTTCATAACTAGAACTAGTAATGAAATAATTAGGAGACAAAATATAGATGCAAGAGAGTGAGTGTATATAAAGAGAATAAGTTTTGAAGAGATATACGGTTAATTATTGAACTAACGAACAAACGTAAACCAGCGCGTCAAGCGTATTTTTGCTCTCAACAATTCTCATGGCCATACAAATTCTGATTTATTGTATTTGTTGTTGATTTAATATTATTTGTTGCTGATTTATTGTATTTGTTGCTGATTTATTGTATTTGCATATGCTCAGCATGGAGCTGCAATATAAGTCCGTATTGGACATGAAAAAAGAAATAAATGAAAAATAAAATTCTTTTTATTCAATTCTCTTGCACATAGAAATTGTTTTTGTTTTGTTAGCAAAAATACGCTTGACGCACTGACTTAGGTTTGACTTTAAACTTGTTGCAGTCATATCAATTTTCCTTCTTACTGCTGGTCTTTTTCTATAATTGTGGTCTGTCTCTACAATTGACTTTGGAATTTCTATTCAGTTGCGTAGTTGAATTGGTGGGAAACGGTTTTATTTATTGGTGTAAACGAGAATAATGTATAAGTACGAATGAATTCATTAATAAAAAATAATTTCAATTAGAAAATTAATGAACTATTGTATAAGTGGTAGTGGTGTTTGTTCAATCAGAAAGTTAAGAAATAAACTAAATCCTGGTATTCTCTACAAAATGATGCCCAGAAATATATTCGGTAAATTATTTTTATATTTAAAATTCTACATTATTTAAATACAGTGCACTCGCGATAATATGAACAATTTTCCTTTCATTGGTGCTCTAAAATATAAACTTGTGCAAAGCTCTAAAATATGAAGTAGTACAGTATGACCTCGGTTAACGCCATCTACTTGTGATATGGGCTAAGTGACCGCCACCAGAGTTGATGACCATACATGCAGATCCAAAGGTTTTTATTAAATAAAATTACAGCAAAAAGACATCGGGTGATTACTTATGCCCCTGGTGAATACTTTTGACCCACCGTGTACTATCTTACTAATAAATAACTGATGGAATATAAAAAAAAAACAATTACCAATTTTTACTTGAAGTCTTTCTTTTATTAAATGAAGTCAAATTATATACTGTGTAATAGATTTTAATACAAAATAATCAATTTAAAAAACACTCCAATATTTCTCCATGTTCTTGTTAAAGTATGCAGATAAAGTGAATGGATGAATAAAAGCACATTTTCACTAAATTCAGTAGATATATCATTAAAAGTCACTTTTAAATAGGAATAAACATTATTTTGAAGAAATTTTCAGTAGCTTTATTGACATTCGGACGTATTGACGTTTAAAAAATCTTATGCGAAAGCAAGTTCGGATGTTGGAAATCGTGTGATTTTTAGAACACCAAATTAGCATTTACTCGTTTTTGAGAAATCACTCGTTTTTAAATCGACTCGGTTACAGAACAGGGCGGAATATAAAAAGATATTGTGCTATTTTTTCCATTAAAATTCACTTCAGTATCATAATTGTTCCATATGAAAGGAAGCGTATGAAGACCGATTGTTAGAGAGAAGGCCGATTGCAATCAAAAACAAATAGGGCATAATAGTAAAAATTAAGTATGGAAAGAAACCTTGCAGCAATGCTAACAGTGCTATTATTTATCCCCCTACTGTGCTACAATTAAAAATAAACGACAGGAAAAAGAAACAGAGGATCATCTTAGTTAAGGTGGCTTAATCTGGCAATTTGTGTTGATAACATTGCCATTCTGTCACAATAAAAAAATAAAAAAATCTGCTATATGTACATAAATACGTATACATGTATATACATACATTTCCATTCCATACAATGTATGTATGTATATTAAACTTTAAATGATTATTATTCTTAATTAAACGTCAACGTAGTATTATTGACGAGTACAGAATGTATACTTTATAATAAACAATAAATTAAAAATAAATATTCATGGCGTAGAACAGCGAAGCTGAATTAATTTTGTACTTAACAAAGGTCAATACACTTTGGTTGCTTGATTCAATTATTGGATATACAAATCTGACTTTGCATGTTCTGAAACTCACGCGTTTTGCCTGTGATTTGTGATGAAGTTCCTAAAAGTTTTTATATAAAAGTCTGCATTTTCCAAATTCTAACAATTTTATATGGCATTAGCGGAAAAATAACTAGTTACTTCCGTTGAATTATTCACAGCAGTGTCAACATACATACATTATTCGAACATTATTCAAATCAGCAATAGAAAAACAAAAGAAAATATTTTATAAATTCAATATTTTTAATAAAAATATTACGAAACCATTAATCCTTTTGAGCAGAGCTTTTTCGAACCGCAATTTAATTAGTTCCGGTTTTCGGTTTTAGTTCTTAAACTTTTATCGTTTCGGGTTACGTATCGGTTTTCAATTTTTTTTAGGTGCGAAACCGTTTTTTTAGGTACAAAGTTTTTTCTGAGTAGCATTTATATATGTATATGTTTATGCAAGAACTCCCAAAATATTATTTTGTTTGTACTGACGCAACAAGCATATCGAAATTATCGTGATGAAGCTCATTTGCATCTTAATGGATATGTAAAGAAACAAAATATGCGATTTTGGAGTATTGCAAACCCCAGAGTTGTTCAGCAGCGCCAATTGCACCCGCTGAAGTGTACGTTATTGTGTGGAGTGACATCAGAAAGAGTTATAGGGCCCTACTTGTTCGAGAATGAAGTTGGTAATGCAGTGACGGTGATTGGGCACAGGTATCGAACTGTGATGAATAATTTCGTACGCCATGTGGCAGCCAACAAGTGGATCCAGCAGGATGGATCAATAGCACAGACGTCCCGAGCTACAATTAGTCTTTTATAGGAAATTTTTGAAGACCGAATTATCTCAAGAAATTCGGAATTCAATTGGCCAGCACGTTTAACAGACTTAATTACCTCTGATGATTTTCAATGGGGTTCTCTCAAAGAATGTGTGCATGTAAACAATCCCCAAACTATAGAGCAGCTAAAGCACAACATTGAAGCTGAGATCAGGGCAATGGAGCCTGAACCTATGCGTGCAGTTATTCAATTCGCCTGTTTAAGAGCCCAATTGTACATCGATGAAAATGGTGGTCATCCCTCTGATATTATTTTTCATAATTAAAATGTAGATCGTACAAAACTAATAATATATTTAAAAAAAAAATAAAAAATATACAAAAAAATTATTAAATAAATAAAATTTAAGAATTCACTTAATTTATTTTTTAATTGTATATGGGCATTTCCACAGAATCGAAAATTATGTCAATAAAGAAATGATTTTTTGCTAACATTTTATAGGAAATGTTAAAATTTTAAAAAAATTATGTATTTTCAGTTTGTGGTGTTTGTTATTTTTAGAAAATTGGTCTGGAAACTGAAAACTTATTTAAATTATGTAGAATATATCATTATTTTTTTATTTTATTTTTTTTTTAATACTAATTTTTTAACCTTTTTTATTTTAAGAACAATATATATATTATATTTCAAGCTCAAAGGTTCGTCAATATGTTTATTTTTCTATATATTTCGATATTTCGTTAACCATCGGTTAACATCTTCAGGAAATTTTTATTATTTAATATATTTAATATTTTTATTTTATTATTTATATTAATTATATATTAATATAATAATAAAAATTTCCTGAAGATGTTAACCGATGGTTAACGAAATATCGAAATATATTGAAAAATAAACATATTGACGAACCTTTGAGCTTGAAATATAATATATATATTGTTCGTAGAATATTTCAAATATACGAGTCTATTTTATAACATAATATTTACAATTTACTTCAAAAAGAAACGGCATGTTAAATATTTAGGAGAAATATTTTTTCTAAAAATGGAGATGTCTCACTTTTAAAATCAACGGTTTATTTATTACATACCAAAACCTAAAATTTATTTTTAAAAATATCTATAAAATAATAAGTATACAAATTTTTACAGTTAATACAATTTAAACTTAAGAAAATTTTTATTACAAACATTGTAGAAAAATATGTGCCGTTCTAGATGTGCCGTGATAAGTCATAGTAAAGGCTGTTCAAAAAAGAGAAAACACAAATATTTAAATATGACAACCATCAGTGGAAAGCCATATTATTCTATTTTAAATTTCAAAAAAAAAATTCCTTTCAAAAATGGTGTTCTAATTCGCAAATTTTTTAAATTTTTCTAAAAGCAGTTAAAAGCGACTTCTAAATTTTGTCCCGTTCGTGATTTAAGATTTCTTCATTTTACCTCAAAGGCAAGCTAGTGTCACTTCTAGATCGTGGAATTGCCCATATTCAATACAGTAGTTAAGTTAAGTTGAGTTTTAATTGAAATTTGAAAGCGAATACAATTGTTTTTCTAGCTCATTCAACTCGTTTCACAAGGTGTTCTTCGAAGCTGCATTCCAAAGCAGCAACCACCGGCATACCTGTCTCGAAAAATGAAATGCCCCAATGTAATTTTACAGCACCCCAATATCAAGGACCCAGTTATGAAAATATCGTAGAGTTGCGGAAAAATCATTTGACACCCAACATACAGGCAATTTACAAGAAGCCTTTGCTTATACACACCGGTCACATGCAATGGCTATATGACCACGATGGCACCAGATATTTAGATATGTTTGGTGGCATTGTAACTGTTTCAGTGGGACATTGTCATCCGTAAGTGATAGAAATTGTACAATGATTTTCGCTTTCAGCATGCAGTAAAATGTCAAACGTTTTTGCTTTCATTTGCTTTTAGAAAAGTCAATAAGGCTTTGGAAAATCAAATAAAAAAGCTTTGGCATACCACCAATATTTATTTGCATCCTAAAATTCATGAATATGCAGCACGTTTAACTGCCAAATTTCCGGGCGACTTAAAGGCCGTTTGTTTTGTGAACTCGGGATCGGAGGCTAATGATATGGCCATGCTGCTGGCTCGTCTTCACACCGGTAATCAGGATATATTAACGTTGCGTAATTGTTACCATGGTATGTCTCCCTATACCATGGGTTTGACGGCTCATTCCACCTGGCGTTTCCCTTTGCCCGGGATATCGAATGGTATACATCATGTCATGAATCCCGATCCCTATCAAGGCATATGGGGTGGTTCAAATTGCCGTGATTCTCCCATACAAACCGATAGATTGTGCGACTGTTCTTTAACTGGCGGTTGCAAAGCTAGCGATTTATATTATAAAGAGTTGGAACAAACATTTAAATATTCCTTGCCCAGAGGCAAAGTAGCCGCCATGTTTGCCGAGTCCATACAAGGTGTGGGAGGAACTGTGCAATTTCCTAGAGGTTATATTAAAAAAGCAGCCGAATTGGTTAGAGCCAATGGAGGTCTATTCATATCGGATGAAGTACAAACTGGTTTCGGCCGGACTGGTGAACATTTCTGGAGTTTTGAGGATCATGGTCTCATACCAGATATTGTAACGCTGGCTAAAGGTAAGCCGTTATTATAAAAAAAAAAGACTTAACAAGAAAGCAAAACTGTTTCGTTTTTAATGCAGGGATTGGCAATGGCTTTCCCATGGCAGCTGTGGTTACGACACCCGCTATAGCAAAGTCTTTGGGTATGGCTCTGCATTTTAACACTTACGGTGGTAATCCTATGGCCAGTGCTGTAGGTCTTTCCGTCCTAGATGTATTAGAAGAAGAACAACTGCAAAAGAATGCTTTGGATGTAGGCAGCTATTTTCTCAAATGTTTGGCTGAGCTTAAGGAGCGCTATGAAATTATAGGCGATGTCAGAGGCAAGGGTCTCATGATTGGCGTGGAATTGGTAGCAGATCGTGAGGCCAAAACACCATTAAGCGTGCCGCATGTTTGCGAAATTTGGGAAACTTGCAAAGATATGGGTGTTTTGTTTGGCCGAGGTGGTCTTAATGGCAACGTAAGTACCTTATTTTTAATCATAATTGAAAATAGCAAATTACTTTTTTTGGTGTAATTCTTTTGGTCAAAAGATGGCTTTTACGTTATTCATTCCAATTATATTTTTGAGTATTTACGAAACAAAAACTAACGCTACAAAATTTCGAAAATTCTCTTATTTTATGCCTATGTTCCTTTAATTATGAATCCTTTGTTCCTAAATCAAGCTTTCCCTTCATGTATATATATGTATGTATGTTTTTCAGACGCTCCGCATTAAACCTCCCATGTGTATTAATAAATCGGATGTTAAATTTGCTGTGGACGTACTCTCTAGAGCTATTTCGGAATTTTTAAAGAAAAGTGCGACACGTTAAGAGCCATCTATTCGCAATATTAATTGGTTAAGAAATTGGACTTTAAATTCTTTTAAATATTTGGATAGTTTAAATTTTTTCAGAGACCGTTGTTAAATCTAAACTACAGAGTAATAGACTTTTTTAGTTGTAATTATTGCATTTATATTTCTAATAATTTATTTTAGATTTTTTAAATAAATTTTTTATTGCAACAAAAAAAAAATAAATAAAATCGGAAAATGTTTTTAAAACAGTTTAAACCTGTTTCGAATCGAAAAAAATTATTATCCTTCTGTGAAACACAGGATGAGTGAGAAAGAAATAATGGTGATTTCTTTTCTGAACAAATATGTTGCCCTTTCGATGGATAACATTTTCTACAGTTTGCCCACACCTTTAAAAAGTGATACATTTTTTACTGCCACAATGGTACAAAATATTTGAGATTTAACATTAATGTATACTTAGCGTTTCACTGTCTCTACGGTTTTTAGCACTATTTTATCAATAAAAATCGTCAGCAACATTGTTTTCTAAACAGCTGCTATTACCTAGAACAGAGTCGTGAAAATTTAACATCTCCGTTCGCTATAAAGATCGAGAAGCTTATGGAAAAAACTGCAAAAACTTTAAACCAAAAAATTCAAATCGAATGTTAATAAACACTACTCCTTCTACACTTTCTCCCAAAACCTTAATTCCTAGTTCCGGCAGAATGCAACCAACGCATGTATAGGTGTCATAACCTGAGTGCCGGTCCAAGAAAAAAAAAAGAAATATTTCCAGCTGTATCCAATTGACAGGTACATCAGAACGCCCTCTTCGTCGGTATGTGTAGCACCGGCGAAATAAAATAACTACTAAAAATGGCTACTCAAAACGAAGTTTCAAAATTTAATACGTCTCCTTGACATCAGAGCCGCTACAACACTGTTATGAGAACAAATAACGTGCAAAACAGCAGTGTTGTTAGATAGTGAAGCTTCACTTCCCATCATTTCCCCTACTGTCTCTTTCCTCTAGTTCCAGCACAATGCACCGCATGTGTAGTGGTCATCTCCTGAGTGCTGGTCCAAGGAAATATTTTAAGTTGTGCCTGTGTTTTTATCTTTACGTTTGTTAAATGTAAGTTTATTGTGCTGTTATATTTCGCTTTGTTTCTATATTTATGAAATTAAATTAACAAATTTCACCAAAAAAACTTATTATTTTTCGATAAAAAAACGGCGGTTGCATACGTCCCCTTTCTTATTTCATTACAATGACATACTTGTTTTTAATTTTTATTGTAAATATTAAAAAGAAAAACAGGTTTTTGCCTCTAGTGAAAATTTTTCAATTTTGAGTTGACTCCATTTAGATGAACCAAAGTAGAGTAGATAATTTAATAAGCTGTCATTAATTTTTCTTAAAAAAATAAAAATGTTTTTTTATATACTTTTCTTGTTGTAAATATTAGGTCATGTGTTTAAAACCGCCTCTGTGTGTCAACAAATCAGATGTGGATTTCACCATAAATGTGTTGGCTACGATATTCGGAAATCATTATTTAAAAGAACCACGCAGTTGGCGGCAATACAATTTAAAATAAATACAACCATATTAAAGATTTCACTAAGAATTTATTGTATTAAATATATACTCTCATTACTATATATAATTTTTTATATTAAAAAGTTAAGCTTAGATCAGAAAATAAAAAGCTATTTAGATTTCTCTATTTAATACTTTAACAGTGTTAAGTTTTTCCACTTTTATTTTTAGATTTAATAATATTTCTTGTGTTAAGAGGCACAGAATTCTTTTTAATTGTTTAGAGTACGAGTTTTTTTTTTTTTTTTTGAAAAAAACTTAAATTCATTGTAAACTAAATTAAGAAAATGATTTAATATATTTAAGAAGTGACATAACAAAATATAACATAAACGAATGTTAATTAAAAATCAGTTGTTTACAATTTTATGTAATAATTTTACATAATAAATAAAAATTTTTTTTTACTCGGAAAGCTTTTTTGTATTTATTAAATCCAACATTTTTTGATTTTTTCAAAACGAATTTCATAAATTCCTTTCTTTTATGTTCAAATACTTGCTTTGCTAAATTAAAATATTTTTTTGTTTTATTTCTGGTTTGAGCAATTTTTGTAAATTTGGCTTCTATATAAACTCATTTCCGCTTTTCTGAGACTGACGAATTTGACTTTTTCCCGATAGAGCAAACGTTTCGATGTTGGAAACCTGCTGCCTTATGAAACAGATTTCTGAACAAAATACATCTTTTGAAAATTTTTTAAAAATCATTAATATGCCAGTTATTTTTGCTTTAATTTCTTAAATTTTGGCGTTTTTTTTTTTTTTTTTTTTTTTTTTTTTTTTTTTTAATTTTGCAGCAAGTTTACAGAGTTCACACACCTCACACACCTCACACACGTAGAATTGTCTTCTAAAATTTCTTAATATTTTTAACGTTTGCTCTGAGAAATATACATTTAATTTTAGAAATAAACAATTTATGTATATTAATAATTTGAATTACTATTCACGTATGTATTGTATATATAATTTGATATTTCATGTCATGTTTAGTCATTATATTCTATTCTTCCATTTTTTTTTTTTTTTTGGTTTTTGTGAAAGCTTTTCAAAAATAAACGGATTTTAAATAAATGCGCTTAAAAATATATTTTAAAAAAATTATTAATAAAAAATATATGTATATTTTCGTTTTTATATTTTTTTAGTTGTTGTTGTTTTTTTTTAATATTTATAATTTAATAATAACATTAAATTACTGCAGTCTTGCTACACTTGAATATCGATTAGTTTACCATCGTTGCTAATATCGGTGAGCAGTGTCTCCGATAATTCTTTGCGAGCTTTTTGTACCACCCAAAACATCAAGGCCACACCACAAACAACCTGTAGAATTGAGGAAGACAAGCATAACTCAATAAATAATCGTTGGACATGTAGTGAAAACATATGACGGAAAAGTAACTATACAACTGAAAAATAAACAACAGAAAAGCGAAGCATATGTTGAGGATGAGTAAAAATAAATACCGTTCACTTAGGATAGTGGTCATCCATTGTCTTTTAAAATAATTTTTTTATTTAAAATTGTATGTTATGAAGTGAAATGCACATACGAGTACACTAAAGCCCCGATTTGCGTTTTTTCGATTTGCGTCGCTTTTTAAAAATTGGTATAATCCGACTTGCGTCGTTGTGATTTCGATTTGCGTCGCTTCTATTTGCGTCACTTTGATTTCGATGCTTAAGCGTAGCTACAAGGAAATCTATGCGCAAAAGAAATCTTTAACAATTCAGCAAACCTTAGACAGTTTTGTTAACAAAACAGTGAGACCACCTAACCAAATGGAAACAACTGTTGTTAATTTATATTTATCTGCTGAATAACATTTATAACACTATTTTTTACTTTAATGTTTATGTGAATCGTATATACGTATGTATGTATTTATGTATGTATTTATGTATATGAAAATGAATTTTAATAATTTAATTTATTATTATTTTTTATTTCTAACTTTAAAAACGTTTATTGAATGAAATTAAACAAATAAAAACGTATTCATATGAATTTTTTTTATCTAAATATGTATATATTTTTTCGAAATTTTTTAGTTTTTCCCCCAATTAATTCGAAATCAGAACATTTGTATAGAAACAAATAATTCGATTTGCGTCGTTTCAATTTGCGTCGCATTCCTCCCGTCCCCATTAACGACGCAAATCGGGGCTTTAGTGTATTTGGTTTCTATTATCAGTGAATATATTATAAAACAATTGCCTTACGGTTGTTAAATATTCAGATAAAACGTAAAAATTCAAAAAAGCAAAAATCTCAGAAGAAGTCTGTAGAAAATTAAAATAATTTTTATTTAATTATCGAAAAAAAATAGCACTAGAATAAACCAAAAAGTAAAAAAAAGCTGAATAGAAAACGAAAGTTTTATTTCATGATAATAACGAGAATAACAAAAATTAATACGAGCTTTTTATTGTTATTTGATATTTAAATATTCATTTAATTTAATTTTACAAGTTTAAGTTAAATATTACATATAAAAAAATAATAATTAACTTTATTTACTAATATATTTGCAAAATAAAATGAAAAACGGTAATTCTGTACTAATTTTTACGTCGTTCGTCGGCGTATGATCAATCGCAGAGTTCCTCACGCACCACGAATTTCGTTCGACGGCGGTGTTGTGTTAATTTTCATAAGGACAAATCTGTTTATGTAATTAGTTAACATTTTTTAATTTTAAATAGGCTGATAATCGATACCACTTTCATCGTCAGTGTACTTCGTGTTTTCTCCACCGGTGTGGATATCAGTAGATGTAAGTTATTAGTTATATATTTATTTATTTTCTATAAATGTGTTTTATTTCTAATGACGAAAGTTCACAACGAAAAATTAGTCGTTCGTCCCAATTGTGATCCCGTCATATGTTAAGAATCATGTCATACGCAGCCTTGGATGTCAAAAACGCATTTAATTCGGCTGACTGGGGCACCATGCGAGCTTCACTCAATGGGAAAAACATACCCAAATACTTGATTGAATTGGTTGCCGACTACTTTAAGAATAGAGTGCTTTTGTACAATACGAAAGATGGCAGGAAATCGTATGCGGTCTCAGCATCAGAGTTCTGTGCTGAGCCCAATACTATGGAACGCCATGTATGATGCGGTACTAAGGATCGAGTAACCAGATGACATTGCCCTCGCAATAAAGGGAAAACACCTCGACAAGCTTGAAAGAACGTGCAACGATGCCATCGCTACAGTTAGAAGCTGGATCACGAGCATAGGTCTCGGACTTGCAGATGTTCGGCTGGTAAGCAGTACCAAGAAAACGGAGTGCATCACGGTAACAGTAGGAGGTCAGCGAATAAGCTTTAAACAAGCGATTAAGTACTTGGGGGTCATGATCGACAACAGACTCACGCTGAAGGAACATCAGCAGTATATAGGGGCGAAAATCAGTAACTTGCTATAGCGGAAAGTTAAACAGAAGAACTAGATACCAATAAAAGCAATTAACAACAGTATCACATTAGTCTTGCTTTTAAAATATTTCCCAGTTTATTTTTGCGTATACTCGCAATATAACAGCAAAGAACTGTACTTTATTCGAGATGTAGTCGGTACAGTGATTTTTAAATTAATGAAAAATAGTTTGCAATTTCAGTTAATTTTGCGTGGACGACACGTACTTTAATTCTCAATGAAGTAATTAAAATCTGATCAGTCTTCCTCTACTTCAATTTAATAAAAATAAATTCAAAGCAATGAAATATTTAATGAAGTATAAAAAATAAATAAAACATATTATATTATTTCAAAATCTAGGCATATAATTGGAAGAAACTGGATAGATGAAATATCTTTTAACACTTACCTCTACACCGAAACTAATATAGCCCGTCATCGCGGTTCCATGATTGTTAAGAACTTCATGCATAGATCTCAATGTTGATCCTAAATACACATTAATCAGTTGAGCTGGTAAAAGACCTAAAAACGTAGCCGTGTGATAGACTTTAGAGTTAATGGAACTGACCTGCAATAAGGAGTAGAAAATATAAAAGTGAATTAATATAATCAAAGAGTTGATTAATTTCTATATAATGTCTATCATATATTTGGTTATATACATACATATGACGGATAAACAAAAATTAAAACAAGATTTAAAATTTTGCAATTGTGGCCAACAATCTTTCATTATTTTTATTTTAGGTTAGGCTAGGTTAGTGTAATACTCTCCTAGGTTTGCATATTAGTTTAGAAAAGATTATTTTAGAAATAAAAAATTAATCCCCCCTGTTCTGTAAACCGAGTCGATTTAAAAATGATTGATTTCTCAAAACCGAATAAATGAAATCACACGATTTCCTCCAATGTTTTTATTTTCTTTATCTTGGACCAGCACTCTGGAAATGACCCGTACACATGCGGTGCATTGTGCTGGAACTAGACGAAAGGGATAGTAGGAGAAATGATAGGAGGTGAAGCTTCACTATCTTAAAACACTGACTTTTTGCACAAAGTTAAATCATGTGAAGCATTTTACTTTCGACTTTGTATCTTTATTCCTAGGACATAGGCAACAACGACCAAGTTTTGTTCCATCTCTTGCTATTAACTTTTCACAATTTTTTCATAAATATTTGATAGAATATTGTAGTTCTCATTGTCTCAATCTGCTTCTGCATCAGTAGGATCCTCTGCACTGTCATTTAAGTAATCTTCTATCTGCCGCTGTTTTCAATTTTTGGTCCCAAAATAACACACGAAAAGTACGACGTGAGGTAACTTGGGACCACCAAGCGAATAACTCATCTTCCAATTACAAAGTGATTAATATTTTTATGCCACTTGTAGGTGTTTACAATAGTCTACTTATTTTTAATATGCACTTTATTATTTAATTTGTAATTGCTATTTTTTAAAATTTAAGTTACTGTTTTTTTTTTTATATTTTCAAATTGTAATCAAAAATTCCTAATTGTTAATAGAAACTTGAATAATAAACTTAAATAATTTTTTATTAAAATATTTAATATTTTTAATAAGTGGCTACAACACTTATAAGTATACTATTCAAAATAAAACTCGACTACTTAAAACGAAAAAGATGGAAAGAAATTATTTTTGATGTTATTAGCATTGGGCGACCCAAATGGGCGACTTTATACTCCGTACTTTACGGGTTAATAAAATTTTTATATGCAGTTATCGTAAAACTTCCATTTAAAGAAAAATACGAATTAGGGCGCTTTTATATAAGGTAATGATATACACCATAAACAGATATTTATGTACATATTTATCTGATTAAATACGATTAAACGTTTAAGGGAATTTAAAGTTGTGCATGAAGAGCCGAAAAGAAATACTAAGAATAATAAATGTGGAAGTACGATAATAATAACAACAAAAGGTATGAAGACATATTTTTTTATTTTCATTATCTGGTTAATGTCAATAAAAGCTGCTTGCTACATTTGTATAACTCGTTAAAATTCGAAACCCAAAATTATAATCATTGCAAACTAGAATGATGATGATGTTGGACTGTGACGAATCGTAAAAACCCTTCATTTAAGTATACTCTTATGTACTATTCCACTAGTAAACTTTATTTTATAAATTATTTTTGACTTCTAAGTTATTGTTATGTTTACAAAAGTAAAAATATTTCTGCGTTATCTCTCAGAATGCAAAAATAATTTTTTTAGTTTTATTTTTTACGTCAACAGTTTCAATTTATAGCTTTTATTTAACAAAAAAAAATCTCGTTTGTGTTCAATATTTGCAATTCTCTACTTAAAAACTATCGGTAGTCAGCACCATAGATTCCATTCGTTTAAAATTTTCGGCGGCGGAGGCTGAGTTGAAAATGAACGGCGGCATCTTAAAATCGTCATTTGTCTTTCATTACAAACTAGGATAATTTTTCTTTAATTTGGTTTTATTGAACCCTCTCATGCACCAAACTTGGTTCGGGCAGATAAATTTTTTTAACACTTTGTTTTAGAATAATATTAGGGCACAGAAAGATAGAAATGTATATATTAGCATACAACATGGTGCGTATAAAGGCTAAAAAATATCAACTTTTTTTCAAAAAAACTTATTATACGTATGAAACACAAAAACCGTTCATTTATGTTCACGTACAAAAGAAAACTAAAGCAAATCATCACAAAAATAATGATAAATGTGCTTTCAAAAATTATTGTTGTACACATACAATCTGGTCCTATTTTTCCAGTTTATTAATTTCTTTAAATATAATTCCTTCCTTCGATATATTATTATTTACGTCATCGATCAGAGGGGTGGAGTTTGGGGCGTCACACAATTTTGGTATTTTGCTCTAATTTAACTGCCCCTAATAAATAAATAAATAAATTTACAAAAGATCAGTGTAGTTGAATAAGTCGGCTGACGTAAATTAGCCGAAACCAGCCGATCATATCGGCGGCGGCTTGAATACTAAAAAAAATTTCGGAAACGTATCTTAGTCGACTCAAAGCCGAACGAATTGGACTTCTGGTCAGCTCATTCGATTTTTTCGTAGTGACATAATATTTTAGGAATTGCGAAATTAAAATTATTTGATGCGCACATATCCAAATTGTAATTTGCTTTGTTAAACAAATATGGGAATATGTTGACCTTGCAGGCCATCCCTGCAACTTCCCGCTAAGTTTAACTTATTCAAAGCAAATTTGAGCAGTCGACAAAATTTTTAAGTCGAGAAAAAATTAATGCGTTTCGAAAAAGTAAAAACGAAAAAATTTTTCAAAAATTTTAGACACCAACATCTATAGATTTTTGTTACATTTTTTAAAAATTTAAAAATCCTAACTCGATTTTAAGAATTCATTTGGAGTTATTAGCAAAAAAAAAGACACATATTTCGAACGAATCAAATTGACAAAAATCGACGCCTCTTTTTGAGGACTGATCGGACTTTTACCTTTACCAATTTTTCGAAATTTTTTTATTTTCGAAATCTATTGAATCGAATCCGTTCATTATCACACAACATCTAAATCAGCTCAAAATCTTTCGAGCGCGAAAAATGTGCTTCCGATTCCTTGACGTGGGCAAACACCTCGACAGGCTTAAAGAACGTGCAACGATGCCATTGCTACAGTTAGAAGCTGGATCACGAGCATAGGTTTCAGATCAGATCAGAGACTATCAAGCAGATATTCTACTTCTAAGCAGTAGAAAGAAAACGGACTGCATCACGATAACAGTAGGAGACCAGCGAATAACCTCCAAGCGGGCCGTCGCTACCAATATCTTTTGAAGATTCCCATGTCCCTAGCTCGTATAGCTACAAAAAAAAACAACATACATCCATACTGGCATCATCGTGAAAATAGTCAGAATCGACTCCCAAGATTTCAAAACGTAGAAATTTAATGAAAAGTCGGTGTTCGAAATTTGGGCTTAAATCAGTCAATCCTATTGCGGAAAATTAGAAAATCATAACTACCCAGAAGAAAACTGAATGCTTGTGCTATGAATTCGTATTTTCGTAACTTCTTAAGCACTTTTATATCAGACTTTTTAATCCCGCCTTAAATGTTAACACGAGTATCACTTTTCAACTCTTCGAAAACGCATTCAATTCTGCCGATTAAATCATATGAACAAATGTTCAACTGAAATTTAATTTTTGTACTTTCCCTAGTATTCATGACGAGCTGTTTTGTAAAATGTGAACACGTGGTCGCCAATGACACCCCTGTGTTAAAATCATGCGTTCTTCAGCTAAGTTGAACCAGGTCATTTGCAATAGAAGCTATTTCTTTTGCATGTCTTTTTTTTTAATAGGTAATAAAATAAATATAAAAAAGGAACAAAAAAATTTTAAATTTTTTTTCTAAGAAGTTACTTTGAGATCAAATATTTTACAAAAAAATTGATTAAAAATACTTATAAATACTATATACAGTGAACTCGCGATAGTATAACTTAATTATAACAAAGGCATTTATTTCACTTTGTGATATTGTTAATATTTGCGAATGGCATAAAATTTCTACAAATTTACAACACACAAAATCGATTTAGTTTACACCTCATAAATTGAAAACAAATCAGTAGTCAAACTGAGACAACCAAACCTCAACCAGCGTTGTCAACTTTAAAATTTTAAAAAGCACTGAAACCATGAAAAAAACGTTTAATTAAAAAAAGCACTGAAATTTGTTTTTATGTTAATTTAACTAATTTGTTATTTAATTCAATAGGTTGCAAATCACATTTCAAATATTACATGCCCTCTCACCTCTAGCTTATAAACTCAGAATTTTTGAAATAAAAAATTCGTATTTTTGTTCTAATCAATGTTTGATAAGCGGTGAAATTATAACATTTTTTTTTTGTTTTTAAAAACGTTCAATTTACATTTTCTATTGCAATTCTATTGTACACAAAAAAAAAAAAACAGTCGATAGGTATTTTGCTTATGACTAAAAACTCCCAAGGATGCGTTCAAATCGCTCGCTATCGACTGCTGTCATCAGAAATTTCGATACATGTTTTTCGATAATGAAATAGTGAAAAAATCGCAAAAGTAAAAAAACTCCAACGTACGAGTAAGTATTTCGATTGTATACGATCAAAATTAGGCATCTTGTGTCACAGAAAAAAGCACTAAAAAGCATAGATTTTAAAAATCACTGAAAACAGTGCTCAAAGCACTGAGTTGACAATGCTGACCTTAACCTTCATTTAAAATAAAAACAAAACACACCATCATATAAAAATCACCACTTTAAACACAAGAGAATTTAGTGAAAAGCAAAACTTTTATGGAGGTAAGGGAAAAATATAAAAAAAACAACAACAAGAACAAATGTAGCATGTGAAAATTAATACAAAAATTGGAAATTCTAAATCAATGTGTTGGCCTGTAATACATAAAAAACAAGCATGTAGTATGTCGTGTCGTTAGATGATGTCAATCTAAAAACCTCAAGATATCCAGAAGGCATATACAAACATACATACATACATACATACATACATATGTACTTTTAAATCGATATTTAATAATTTTCTTTTAATTTTAATTAAATTATCTTTAAGACGAAAACTTTTTTAATTAACTACTTTGCAATTTTTCCTGGTGTCAAATAGTGAATCAAAGTAACGATAAATATCAGATGATATAGAAAGCCGAAATACATAAACACATACTTGCTTTTGTAAAAGCACAGTTAAATAAGGAAAGCTGTTCATATGTATTTACTCTCAAACGCATTAATTAACAAGTTTTTAGCAAAATGACACAAGTCGAACAACTTTTTTTTTGTGTTTCTGTTAATCACGTTATTTTGATTTCATAACAATACTAATCACTTTTTAAAAGCTTTAATTACACCAGCAAATTACTTAAAAGAATGACACATTTTTATACAAAAAAAAAATACACCGCCTGAGATTTTTGTGCAAATGAATGTTTGTAAACATTAAATAGAAATCAAGTTCGATAGATTTATGAGTACAGTACGCCTTTACTTTGTGAAACAATTCGAGAGTGAGCGAATGGTTTGAAGCAATTGAATCGAACATACCCCAAAAGCCTGTGTTGCCTACCGCGGCTAATCAAAAAAAATTCCAGCTACGAAATTTTCAATAACAAAATGATTCGCCACATACAGGAACAGGTGGTAATCATTTGGTGACTGCTGAAGCTTTAAAGATGATGCATAAGCGCCTTTCAAACAAGTTCCCACGTATTCTGCAAGTCACTATCAAATGCAATTTGCTTGTGCGATTGCCAAAGTGAAACAACGGTTGTATGCACATCCTCTTTTCAAACTCTCCCACGACATGTAAATGGTGCGTCAGGCAAACCTCTAAGGAGCAGAAAACCTCGAATTACCCAAATAATATTCAGAGTTTAGAAAAATTATTTACACATATCACACTGTATACAAATGGTGCGGCAGTGGCTGCTGTAACGAGCAAAAAAGGTCGTATTACTCACTGACGCACCATTTGTATATAGTGGAATAAGTGTAGCAGGAGATGATTCCTACACATGCGAAGCATTGTGCTGGGAACTATAGGAAAGGGATAGTAGGAGAAACGACAGGAGGTGAAGCTTAATTAATTATTTTGCAGCTCTGCTTTCGCACGTTCTTTTTGTTTTTATACTCGTAGCAGTGCTGAAGCTTCGGTTCAGTAACCATTTTTATTATTATTTTACTTCGCCGGTGCTACACAATACCGACGAAGGAGGGCGTTCTGGTGTGATTGTGGATATCAGCTGAAGTCGGTATTGTTCAGTGAGCAGTGACTATACCTTCGCCACTGAAACCTTCCGACAACAACTGACACACAAATGCACATCAGAAAAATGCGAGATATTTATTTTTATTTTAAAATTTTAGTCTGAAACTGGGGTTGAACCCAGGTCTGTTTTTGGTTGTGTAGTCAACGTGCAGACTACCATCCATCGTGCCATCGCCCATTTTTCCACAATGGCCACTAATTCCCAGAAGAAATTCTATTAAAAAAATCGCATTGTTGCATGTAGTGAAATACATCCAGATGTCACATTTCCGGAATAAACAATTATTTTCATACTTTCATCAAATGTAGTACCGCTGTTAAGTGCTTAACAGTGCTCTGTTAACTAGCAAAAGAGCTATGCTAAAAGAAATGGTTTGTGTCTTGGGTTTTTAAAATTTGAATTTATCTTCACACACATGAAGAAGTTTTACAGTGTGAAAACGAAATATTGGAAAAAGTTAAATTTTATTAAATTTAAAATACCAAATAAATTAAGATCTCAAGCAAACAATTTTTGTATTACTTATTTATTTATTATTTTTCTTTTGTTTGTTTCAAAACTACTACGGCATTCATATTACGAGTTCAAATTACAGAGAGTATAAAAGCCAAACTTCAAATTATAGAACGTCGCCAATCAAGATGTCTTTTCTACTTATGGAGCATTTTATATAAATACATATGTAAACTAAATCAAATGATTATTTTGTTCTTTTTTTATATTTTGCATAAAACACAGCAAATTACAATAATTCAAATTAAAGAGCGAATTAGAGTAAAGAAAAAATCAAATTGTAGCGTGTCGGCGATCGAGATGACATTCAAATAATTTCAAATTACCGAGGGGACCAAATTACATGGATTTTTTTTTTTAATTTATTGAATGTTTTTGAAGGGCCCTGGAAAGGAAATCAAATTATATTTATATTTATTTATATATTAGGTCAACTGCAGTACAACAAGATCTGATCTTATTTAACAGTACTGTTTAGATAAAGGCACACTTGAAGGTAAATATCTTATCATATCATATAATTATAAAATGTAATATTTAATTTATGAGAAGAATTAAAAAATAAAAAATAAAGCAGTTAACAAAATGGCAATTAGCAACTGATTAATAAAATTATAATATTGCAATCGCATGATTAAAAAGGATAGTTAAGCAAAAAATAAGAATAAAAAATGTGAAAGTCATATACAAACGATTACAAAGTAGTTTTAGTTATCTGTGGTGTGCTAAAATAGCAGTGTTAAAGTGGTTTACATTGCTTAATAGTTGTACATTAGGAGGGAGTTCATTCCAGAGACGAACAGCGGTCACATAAAAGTGTCGTTCAGATATGAGTTTGCGATACAGAAAAGAAGTTATTTTAAAACCACTGTTGGATATTGAAAATTCAATAAAGAGGAAATTATAAAGAGATTCCAATTAACGAGTTTCAATTTATCGAGAGTCGACTGTACATTTACAGTCCAGATATAAAATTTTTGACGAATGAAACGCTAAATTCAATACGCAAAATATAGTAGATAGAGACCAGCGAAAGAACAAAACGACAACAAAATAAAAATATAAACAAATTAAATTTGTTTTTTTTTCTGAGTTCGCGGGATTTGCTTCAAGTCGTTTATTATGAAAATAAACAACATTGAATTTAATTTGTTGGTTTTATTTATTTTTTGCGAAAAACACATTTTTTTTTTAAATAAATTCAAATATTTGAATTCTCTATGTATGTATAATAATTTAATAAAAAAAAAATGCTTTACTTACCCCAAATATAACATTTTGGATGCCAAATGGTATGGGCGTTAAACGAGTAAATAAAACAACGCGAAATGCTCTCGGTCCAGATATAACACGCAATATTGCGCGCCCAGTCTCATTTTTAATTAATCTGTAAGAACAAAAACCAAGCAATTGAAACAAATTCTAATAAATTATTAGAAAATCCATTTAATTGTAGATAATAATTGCATCTCATACAAATTACATATAACACGACTGGTAAGAATATACACACATACATACAGATGTAGAGTTGCGGTCAATATAATAGTAATAGTAGTCGACATTTTCTTCTATTTATTTTATGGCCGGACTAAACAAAAACTGGATATCTATAAAAATGCACCACCACCACAACTACTAAATATGGCGAATGCGGCATAATACAGGGTGTCTGGTAGCAGATTTATATTTTCAAACTTAAATAAAAAACGTAATAATTGACACAAAGTTTTATTAAAAGCATTGAACGATGGAATAGAAATGCGGATTTTATTTTTTAAAGAGTGTGTCATCCAGATCCTTCAGTTCCTTTTTTTTTTTTTTTTTTTTATCTAGGACCAGCACTTAGGAGATGACTCCTACACATGCGAAGCATTGTGCTGGAACTATAGGAAAGGGATAGTAGGAGAAACGACAGGAGGTGAAGCTTAATTAATTATTTTTTGCAGCTCTGCTTTCGCACGTTCTTTGTTTATACTCGTAGCAGTGCTGAAGCTTCGGTTTAGTAGCCATTTTTATTATTATTTTACTTCGCCGGTGGTACACAATACCGACGAAGGAGGGCGTTCTGATGTGATTGTGGATTGCTATCAGCTGAAGCCGGTATTGTTCAGTGACCAGTGACTATGACTTCGCCACTGAAACCTTCCGACAACAACTGACACACAAAGACACACTAATGCAACATCAGAAAAATGCGAGATGTTTATTTTTATTTTAAAATTTTTGGTCTGAAACTGGGGTTGAACCCAGGTCTGTTTTTGGATTAATAGTCAACGTGCAGACTACCATCCATCGTGTCATCGCCACCTTTTTTAAAATTTCATGAATAATCGCAAAATCAGAGTTGTATGATAGTGAAACTTCAATACCTGTCATCTCTCACTATACCTTTCCTATACTTCCAGCACAATACATCGCATGTGGCTGGTCCAAGATAAAAAGAAACACCACAGACGTAGCAACTCTGCATTACAAATTCTCAACAAACGCGTAACTGCAGACTAGTGCAGGAATTGTTTATTTATCACTTTGCCGCCCTGACTCTTCTACTAGTTCCGCATAGCATACGCAGGGAACATTGGTGAGAACTGGTCCAAGAAAAAAAAAATTAGATACAGTTCCCACTTTTTTTTTGGAATACAAGTCTGAAGAACTTTACCACTTCTTAAAAATATACCCTATAAAAAGTAATAAATTTTGCATAACGAACAACAAATTGCATACAATCAGCAATTAAATTGCAAACGTATTAATAAAAAAAAAACATTTCTTTTTGCCGTAGCTTACAATTTGCTAAAGTACGAGATCGCTGGATTTTTTCTTAATTTTAGAACGTCATGCGGCTGGCAATAAATAAATTTATTGTTTCTGTAAGAAAAATAAATAAATTACGTACATACGGTATTTAGAGAAATAAATAAATAATTTACAATCTTTTTCTATTACATATCGGAAACTACCAAAGGAAACTTGAAAGAGAAAAGTCGAAGGAATGCATTTAAAATTGGAAACATAAAATTGTTTAAACAAGTGCCATTAATTAAAGGTATACAAGTTTGCACATAATTATTTTTTTCTGCGTTGTCAGTTTGTCAAAAGTTGTTTAAATTTTGCCGGCCATTGCTGTTATTTTGTATGTTTTGGGTTGTTTTCAGCTGTTTTTCTTTTCTTTACTTTTCTTTTCTTTTCATATTTCCTTAAATTTCTCTGTATAGTATTTTTAATACAAAATACAGTCTTCGTCATAATGTAGTCATTCTTTAAAATAAAACAATTTTTGCTTTACTATAAGTATAATATCAACAATCTATATATTAAATTTCAAGCTCAAAGGTTCGTCTTTATGTTTATTTATTATACTCGTACTACGCTATTTCGTTAACCATCGGTTAACATCTTCAGCAAATTTTTATTATTCTTTATATATAAAATATAAAATAAAAATTTTTTATTCTTTTTAAATGAAGTATAAAATAAAAATTTTTTATTCTTTTTAAATGAAATATAAAATAAAAATTTTTTATTCTTTTTAAATGAAGTATAAAATAAAAATTTTTTATTCTTTTTAAATAAAATATAAAATAAAAATTTATTATTCTTTTTAAATAAAATATAAAATAAAAATTTTTTATTCTTTTTAAATGAAATATAAAATAAAAATTTATTATTCTTTTTAAATGAAATATAAAATAAAAATTTTTTATTCTTTTTAAATGAAGTATAAAATAAAAATTTTTTATTCTTTTTAAATAAAATATAAAATAAAAATTTATTATTCTTTTTAAATAAAATATAAAATAAAAATTTTTTATTCTTTTTAAATGAAATATAAAATAAAAATTTATTATTCTTTTTAAATGAAATATAAAATAAAAATTTATTATTCTTTTTAAATAAAATATAAAATAAAAATTTTTTATTCTTTTTAAATGAAATATAAAATAAAAATGTATTATTCTTTTTAAATAAAATATAAAATAAAAATTTCCTGAAGATGTTAACCGATGGTTAACGAAATATCGAAGTATAACAAATAAACATAAAGACGAAACTTTGAGCTTGAAATTTAATATATAGATTGCTGTTAAAATAAAAAAGGTTAAAAAATAAGTTTTAAAAAAATATAAGAATAATAAATAAATTTCCATACAAATATGTATTTGGTAGACCAAAACTATTTTTATGAAAATTACAGTGAGCCGGAACATCACAATTTTGAACGTGTATCAGGGCATTTCTAAACTAAATGATTTTTGATTTTTTTTCCTCTGCAATACTCTAAATGTTATTTATAGGACTTAAATCAAAATTTTTTTTCATAACTCTTCTTAAGCTTTAATATTTAGCCCAAGGTTAGATTAGGTGAATAAAATCAGAATTTCTAAATTGATTTTAATGAAATATGGCTCAGTTTATTTGTAACATATGCGGGTACCAAAATTAATTTCAGCATTTCAGTATTTCAGATTTAGTTTATTTTACATTTTGAATAAATTTTTTAAAAGAATATTTTTTCAAAATTCTTGAAAAAGGGGGTTTTTTCTCAAAACATTCTGAATATCTCCCAAACTATAAGGATATGCAAAAAATGTATAATAACATAATTTAAAGGTTATTTCATTCTCGATCCTTCCGCTTTTTTCCTAGTTCCATCAAAGAATTAGTTCTCAAGTTATTGCAAATTACGTGGTGTAACCTCCGCTTTTTTATATATGTATAACGGTAACTCTCTAGAACCAGAGTCAATCCAAAAAAAAATAATTTACAAGCATTGAATCGGAGTACAAAATGTATTCAAATTGACAAAGAAAACTCGGGCCAATAAATTCTTGTTGACCAGTGTTAATAATAAAGCGGTTAAATTTTATGAAATTATACAATATAGCATTGTTGTATAGCGCGTCTGATGTCAAGGAGACGTATTGAATTTTTTGAAAATTCGTTTTATTAGCCATTTTTAGTAATTATTTTACTTCGCCGGTGCTACACACTACCGACGAATGAGGGCCTTCTGATGTGCCTGTGGATTGGTTGCAACTGAAGCCGCTGCTGTTCAGTGACAAGTGACTATGCCTTGGCTACTGAAAGCTTACGAGAACAACTGACACTAATGCACATCAGAAAAAATGCGAAATGTTTTTTTTTATAATTTTCTCTGAAACTGGTGGTCGTACCAAAGTAATTTTTGGCTTTGTAGTCAACGTGCAGACTACATCAGCCATCGCTATTAGCGATACGCAGGCCAAAAAAAAGAATTAAATAATTAATTTTATTTAAGTGTTGTGTATTTTGGATTTCTTCCATTTCTCACGATTTTTTAAGCAACGACCTGCACAGCACAAAATAATTTAAATACTGACGGGATAAATATTAAACATTTACTCGTAGCATACGCACATTTCCCATCAATATATTCAAATTGTATATACCGATCCAAGTATCATAATATATGTACGTATATTGTAAAATAATAAAAAAGGTTTAGAAAATATAATTATACCCTATCAAGGTTAAGGGCTACTTAAAAATAATTTACTGTTGAACATATGATTATAAAATTTTGTATAGGTTTCTCCTTCTTTCATTGTCTACAGAATAGCTTCTAGCATTAGAGTTTTCATTTTGTTTAATGATTGTAATTTTATTTAATTTATTAATTTTATAAAAGTCAGCTATTTTACTATGAGGGATGTAAACGAAATTACACGTTGCGGAAAAAATCCCCACAAAAATTATGTACACTAGAGACCCGTTGTGAGTCTAACCTATTTGCGTAGCTCTTGTAAATTTGGTTCAATCCGTTTGCGACTTTTTGATTTCGATTTGTGAATATATAATACCAAAAAAAAATATTCCTATAATGGTTTAAATGCTCTATGTAAAGACTTGTTTGGAAATTATTCACATTCTAATCCAACAGTAGGAACAATTAGCTTTCTCATTGAGAGTTGCCATAAAGTTTAGCCATCGCCACGCTCATGAAAGAAAAAAAAAATTAATAAGAAATTGTGACCTTTTACATTTTGAACTACTTCCTGTTTCAAATATCCATTTTCTCAAAAATACTAAAGTTCTTGATTTACTGTCGTTCAAAAATTTATTTATGTATTTCATTTTCATAAAATTAAATGCCTCTAAAGAGAACACCCAATGAATTAAATATAAACAAAAGTATTTGTCAGATGAAAAATTTGTGGAAAGCAGCCATACGACACACGGATGTTGATTTTTTATATAAAGGGTGGTTAAATTTCAAGGGCCGATGTTGATTTTGAATAAAACACAAACTATTTAGGAAATTATTGTAATTTTATTTTATTATGATATATTGGTATTACTCAATTATGTATGGAACAAAATATCGGCCAAATGGGCGCCGCGACCACGGCAACAGTGGATGATAAATTTTCGAAGAAAATCATCTTCAGTGATGAGGCACATTTTCACCTCAGTGGATTCGTCAATAAACAGAATTGCCGCATTTGGGCGAATGAGAATCCAAGAGTGATTGTCGAAAAACGAATGCACCCACAAAGAGTGACTGTTTGGTGCGGTTTATGGGCTGGCGGCATCATCGGGCCGTATTTTTTCCAAAATGAGGCCGGTCAGGCAGTTACTGTGAATGGTGTTCGCTATCGTGAGATGATAACGAACTTTTTATGGCCCGAATTGGAAGATATGGATGTGGACGATATGTGGTTTCAGCAGGACGGTGCCACTTGCCACACAGCTAACGAAACAATGGCTCTTTTGCGCAACAAATTCAATGGCTGTGTTATCTCACGTAATGGCGATGTCAATTGGCCGCCAAGATCATGTGATTTGACACCGTTGGACTTTTTTCTTTGGGGTTATTTGAAAGAAAAGGTGTACGTCGATAAGCCAGCAACAATTCAAGAGCTAAAGGATGAGATAATTCGGCACATTAACGGCATAGAACCTCCATTATGCCTTAGGGTCATCGACAATTTGGACCATCGGATGGAGGTGTGCCGCCGTGGTCGCGGCGCCCATTTGGCCGATATTTTGTTCCATACATAATTGAGTAATACCAACATATCATAATAAAATAAAATTACAATAATTTCCTAAATAGTTTGTGTTTTATTCAAAATCAACATCGGCCCTTGAAATTTAACCACCCTTTAGTTTATTTTATATGGGTCACAAGTCAATTAGTGACTTTCGTTAGATTTCAACAAGAGACTGGGAATTAAATTTTTTTTTAATTTTTGATTTCAAAAGATGAAAACGAAAATCATTTTAAAGCGATGAAAACGACGATGAATTTTTTTTTTTTTGATGAGAACGAAATAAAAAATGTGTTTTCAATTGGACAAAAAGCAAACGCAAGCAATAAATAAGTACTAGCCTTCCCTATTTATTCACAATTCATACCCGTGTGTATAATTAATGATAAAGCCAAAGTAAAAAAAACTTATTGTATACTTTGTTTTTAATGTGCTAACTTTGATTTCTATATATTATCTTTCAAACAGTGCATACTTTTAGTAAATCGGCTAATAAATGGCTAAGTTATAGTGGCTGAAGTGTAAAAAAACACATTTTTCAACAAAAAAATTTTTTTGCTCACGCTCTAACTTGCTTATGAGATACAAAACAATATCCATATTTGTCATTCTGCAAAAATAATACTAACTTAGCTTTCCAAAATGGGTAATTACAACTAAATCGGTTAAAAAATAAAAGAGTCATGCTATGTTTTGTGCTTTGACATTTTGGTTTAGAATGACATGTTTTTCTCTGCGTTTTATAAACTTCGCTGTCGGTATCGCGCTTTAAAGACCAGCAGTAGTTAGAAAGCATACTGATTTTATTTTTCCTCTATAACGCTGTTCAATTCTAAATATTTCAAACAAAAGAAAAATATATAGAAATCGATTAGGAAACAAAGAAGTTATGACTCTTCCAATTTGAAACTTTAAAAAACACGTTTTTCACTACATTTACCGTCATAAAATCATTTTTCGAAGTGACCTAAAAAAACTAAAGTTATTTTCGTTGTCTATGAACTCCAAGAAAAAAACACTGGTACATGAGAACCAATGTATAATTTTTTTCTCAACTTTTGTCTCACAGCGTTATTTTTGTATTTTTATTTATTAATTGTATGCAAAATTAAATGTATTTTTCTGCAGACAATAAAACGCTCCAGTTTTAATTCAAAAAAGGTTTTATTATTATTCTTACCAGACAGCTGCTGCAAAGAATATACGCAAAGAAGCGGTTACCGCTGAAAGTATCGAGTACAGCGAAATCTCTCCTAACGGACGGACATCTCCCATAACCGGACAAACTTTGTAGAACCGAGATTTTCATCAGTTTTTCAATACAAAATGCATTCTCATAACCGGACGCGGACATTAAACTTTAAAAAATTGTGCGCCAAAAGCCTCTCATAAGCGGACAGAAGCGTTAATTTTAATTAATTGGCCTTGATTGAAACTCACCAACCCTAGCAGTATTTCTTCATTTTTCAACTCTTATTCGTATTTGCATTAATGCCATTGAAAATTATGATTCCCGTGTTAACACGAATGTACATACGCATGTGTTGAAGATTGCTGTTTATTTGAGGAAATTGTTTGCTTAGCTCGTGTTATCACCTTGAGAGTCACAAAATGGCACAGAAAAAAAATATTTTATCAATTAAAGAAAAAATGTAAATTACATGTACAGTCGGGCCTCGATTATCCGTGATGATCGGGACCACAAGTATTACGGATAATCGATTTCCACGGTTAATCGAATAACAATTTTGATTATACAGTTTTTTTTAAATTTTTATTATTTAACTAGTGAAGATTGGTGTACATACATATTTACATTAAAAAAATTAATTCAAGAAGTTTATGTACATTTGTAAATTAAATAAGTACAGTCGAACTTCTCTATAACGTAGCAGTTGGGGACCGTCAAATTTCTAGGTTATAGAGAAACTGCAGAAAGTTTTGACTACATATTTTTTATGTAGAATATATATTTAATAAGACAAAGAAAATTGTTTTTACATGAACACATTAATTTTTTTTTTATTAATACATAATGTGACTAAATTGATGCCAAAAATTGATTGGTAAAAACTTCGCAATAGAGAGATTATTTAGTGTGAAAAATTCTATTTAGGTCTTAAAAAATTGTACGTTACAGAGAGAACTTCGCTATAGGGAAGTTCGTTATAGGGAGATCAAAATGTATGAAAATACTTACAAAAATGTTGTATTCACGACATTTATTTGTTATAGAGATTTCGTTATAGAGAAGTTCGCTATAGAGAAGTTCGACTGTATGTATACATTAAATTTTCTACTGAAAACATGAGGCAAAAAAAGGACATTAAGCAAAAAAAGAATACAATTTCTTAAAAAAAAGTTGTTTGTCTAATATTTTTCAACTTATAATTTTCTTTTATAAGGTTCTTTTGGATGCGATAAACTTGTATTTTATCCTGCTCTGTAATTCCGGAACCACCAGGGCTATTCTTAAAATTTGGCGTATTCACACTCAGAATGAATGTTTAGTTTTGTGTGGAACATTTGAGCCTTTTCTCGTATCATCAGTCCTATAATTGGAGTGCTTTTAAAATGCTCTTGTCTGAACCATTTGTAAAGTGCCAAATCTACTTTTGGCTCTTCAGCTGTCTTTAAAGTTTTTTCGGTTACGAAATCCAACCACCGAATCACTCTCAGCACAAAACTTTAAAAACTTGTGTTTGTTTTTAATAATGTCACAAACGGTCTGTATCACAACTTCGTATGTTTGAGCTAGCATTTTAACACTCACATTATATTTTGAATGCTCCTTAATTATTTTAACTTTATCTTCAATATTTAAAACGTTTCTTTGTCTTTTTACCAAGGGTAACAATGTCATACTAAATATATTTAGATCTACCTACTACCTACTAGATCTAACTATCACTTGTAAATGCTTCTGACTCATCGTATGGAAACAAGGGAATTCCCCGTTTTCATATTTATTATATTGTATGTATGAATTTGAAGTTAATAAAAAAAAATTCTGCCATCACCGATAATAGAGGTAATCACGGTTAATCGAAGCAAACAATTTGAAAACATTGCAAACAATTAACAATAGACTGATCTTTGGCCATCTCGGTTAATCGGGGTTACCGGTTAACCGGATCACGGATAATCGAGGCCCGACTGTACTTGATTTCTTAAATACTTGAGATTGCCGGTTTAAAGTTTTGTTATTTTAAAAACATTTAAAATCATTTTGTAACTCCAAGGCTCAAATTGCATCGATCTAAGTTAAAGCAATATATTCGGAATAAATTTTTTCAACCACTAGTCTGGCAGTATAACATAAAGAAAATTTTTACAATAATAACTGTATAACACTTTATAAGCGGACACCTCTCATAACCGGACACAAATACTGCGACAGTGAGTGTCCGGTTATGAAAGGTCTCACTGTACTTATAAGGTAGAATAGAACATGTCGTCATATAATTTCAAAAAATCCATAAGTTGCAAAAAAATTTGAAATCGACTTTTTAATTGATTTTGATGTACAGTATCAATATACATGTTCCTGCAAAATTTCACACGCCTGCAATTGGAAATAACGTTCTTATAAACAAAATACGAAAATGAATAAGTGCACACGTCGAAGTTATTTTGACAGTATTTTGCTTCTCCTGTAAAGTTTTTTCAATGTAACTTAGGGCTTTTATGAAATCATATGACGATGTTTACATTAGGAAACCAAGAAACTTGGACTTATTTTGTGCCAAAAAATGTCATCCGTTACCATTTGTTTAAATTCAAAAGTATAAAATCAACTCACAACAGACATGTTAAAAATAATCGGTTATAAATTGTTTTCTTTTTGCATTAGCAAAAATGGAAGTCGGGACCATTCTATATTAAGGTAATGATATACATATCCAAAAGTAAAGATTATTAAGAAAGTATAAATATCTACATAGTTGTGTGGGTGGTGTTGTAAGTAGAATAAAGATGACGTAAAAATGTAAACATTTTACTGACATACTTATTTTCACATCTGTCGTACATTTGTTGTGAAATTCACATGTGTACGTCCTTCAAAATCATAGAATAAAGAAAACTGAACATTGAAAAATCGCCACAAAATATTTTTTGAAACACATATGTATATATATGTATGTATGTATATGCAAGTGTGTAAATCCAAACGTAAAAACATAATCCTTTTGTAGGTCAATTAAAAACTGACTAATGAAAGCCATGTAAATAACCTTTCGACTCGCATGCACATGTTTTAAAGGTCAAGGAAATGTCAAAAGTAATAAATATACAATATTTGCGAAAAAGCATATACCTTCAAAATAATAGGTCTATTCCAGGTGCATAATAAAGCCGTTCGGACTTTTGAGAGTAAAAAGAAAATTACTCTCGGAATGTAACAAAGTTGCCCAAAATTACTGAAACGCAAGAAACCACGATTTTTTTTTTATCTAGGACCAGCACTCAGCAGATCACTCCTACACATGCGAAGCATTTTGCTGGGAACTATCGGAAAGGGATAGTAGGAGAAACGACAGGAGGTAAAGCTTAATTAATTATTTTGCAGCTCTGCTTTCGCACGTTCTTTTGTTTTTATACTCGTAGCAGTGCTGAAGCTTCGGTTTAGTAGCTATTTTTATTATTATTTTACTTCGCCGGTGCTACACAATACCGAGGAAGGAGGGCGTTCTGATGTGATTGTGGATTGCTATCAGCTGAAGCCGGTATTGTTCAGTGACCAGTGACTATGCCTTCGCCACTGAAACCTTCCGACAACAACTGACACACAAAGACACACTAATGCACATCAGAAAAATGCGAGATGTTTTTTTTTTATATAATTTTAGTCTGAAACTGGGGTTGAACCCGGGTCTGTTTTGGTTTTGTAGTCAACGTGCAGACTATTTCAGGCATCGCCACAGCAGTTACGTATTTTTACGAATTTGTAAAGCAGCGTTACTGCGTTTCTGATCTTATGTTAACGCAAAAGTAAGCAATTTTATTTAGTGGCTCAAATAAAGAAAAGTGGAAAAATTTTGTAAAAACAACAAAATCATAGGTATTTTTGCTAACATTGTCACGCTCCCTGCAATCGAAAAGCATTTATTAAGAGTTGTAAGTAGAGTCAAATCACAAAAATCAGTGTCTGACTGTCAACAATTAATAA
Organism: Dexiosoma caninum; assembly: GCA_963924685.1. Lineage (NCBI taxonomy): Eukaryota > Metazoa > Arthropoda > Insecta > Diptera > Tachinidae > Dexiosoma > Dexiosoma caninum. The sequence goes on along the minus strand of OZ004729.1, from coordinate 81,058,244 downwards.
AAAATAGGACTCAAAGTAAAATTACACACAGATTACACATGTCACTAATTATACATTGGCTACACATTCGAGTAGAAATTACACACAATATGCGTAATTACACTCAAAGTGGCAACATTGATTCGCACACACATGTGCGGTACTCGCAAATCCGTACCCTGATATTAACTCTTCCTGTCTGATGATTCTCATTTCACCCAATTTAAAATTTTTGTTTGATAACTCGTGATTCACACACATCAAGTTACCTGATCACTTTTTGTTACATATTTTTTTGAACCTGCATTTACGTTCATACACGAAAACATTTTGCCGTCAAGTTTCGCTTGTTTTACAATACTACGGTTAAGGAAAGAAGAGAGCAAGCTACAAAAAAGTAGAGAGAAAGAAATAATCTTGACGAGTACCGTCAAGTCTGTACCCCTTTCCATTCTCTCTTCGCCGTTCATACAAATACTCAAGACTTGACGAGTCTAACTTGATGTGTGTGAATCATGAGTAAGTTATTTATAGGAAATTGTTACGTATTCTGAAAGAGGACATTTATGCGAAAGCATTTTTTAAGAACTTGAAAGAATTTTGTGGTGTTGAAAAGCGAACCGTTCTTGAGACTGGCATATATATTCTATCTAACGTGTTTACTATTTCAGCCACAGATTCCTATTACCCTATGATTTCAGCTAACACATAGTCGCAATAACTTTGGTTTTTGTTTTAAAAAAAGTGGTCGAAAAATTGTTTATTTATATTTTGTGTCACACAATTATAATTAGGCACACAAAAATTCTCGAAAAAAAAACAAGATTGACGAGTTAATAATTCCTTTTAAAGTTGTTATAATCAATTGTTATTAAATCTAAATTGTCATTCTTCCAGGGAAATTATTTGGCTATATTAATTATGGCTCGTATATCGGGTGTTTTTTTTAGCTGAATGAGAACTTCAAATGATAATAGAATACAGAAATATTAACGAAAAGAAATTTTTTTATTATAATCTGATAGATAATTTCATGGCAAACCAAAAAAAAGTCTCGGGTTCGAACCCAGTTTCACACTAAATCATAAAAACATCTCGCTTTTTTCCTGATGTGCATTTGTCTGTCGATGTGTCAGTTATTGTCGGAAGGTTTCAGTGGCGAAGTCATAGTCACTAGTCACTTAACAGTACCGTCTTCAGCTGATAGCTGTAGTAACAAAGAGAACACAATTTGAGAGAGTAAAATGACAAATTTTTACTGAACGAATTTTTGTCAGTAGCATCCACTGGAAATGAAAAACATATGGTTAAAAAATAAACAAGCAAAATTGAGCAAACAAAAGTTTAAAATTTGTCATAAAAATATTTAAGAAAAGGAAAAGCTGAATTAAACCTGCAACGAAAACTAAAAATAATAGTATTCAACGTGAAACAAAAGATGACCATAAACTATACCGAGTGCCAAAAATTTAGTATTGATGTATTTTCGCATAACATTTAAACAGAAACAAATTAAAAAAACATACAGCAAATTAAAAAGTTTAAAACCTTTTGCAGTACTTCTATTTAAATACATTTTCTGCGAATTTTTTTTTTATCTTGGACCAGCACTCAGTAGATGACCCCTACACATGCGGTGCATTGTGCTGGAAATATAGGAAAAGGATTGTAGGAGAATGATAGGAGGTGAAGCTTCGCTTATCTTACAACACAGATTTTTGCACGTTCATTGTTTCTATAGCAGTGTTGTAGCGTCTTTGATGTCAAGGACACGTATTAAATTTTGGAGCTTCGTTTTTAGTAACCATTTTTTTAGTACAGCTGAGTGCATTCGTCACTGAAACTTCCAACAACACCAGACACAAAGACACACAAATGCACAACAGAAAAATGCGAGATGTTTTTATGAGTCTGAAACTGGGGTTGAAGCCAGGAAAAATTTTTCGTTTTGTAGTCAACGTGCAGACTACTTCGACCATCGCCACCCTCTACGAATTTATGATTACAAAAACGGATTGTATCAAATACCACAAACTTGTATATACTGAGTAGTCAACACAACTCTTATTTTTATAACACTACAATTTTTAGTCATCAGCTGTTTTGAATAATCTGCAAATTTGAGCAATTTTTCCCATTTTCCCATATTAAGAGTAATTAGTTTAAATTATACAAAATTTACTCAACTACTGGATTTTACTGGGAAAGTAAACAAATGAACCTAAAAATATTATATGTGAAGTATAAAAATTTTTAAAACTTTTCTTTAATAAAATTAAAAAGTTTTTTCGTAATAAAAAAAAAGTCATAACCGGTTATTTTAAATATTCAAAAAACGGTTTCTTAAAAATTACGAATAATAGACCACCCTAATATGTATGTATGTATGCATATTAAAATTGGCCAATTACAAGGAATAAATATAAAAAAAATAAAGGGAGTTGTATAAAATAGAATTAAAAAGAAAGCAATACTTACTTTTGTATCGGTAATCGATGCCGTAAACTTCTGAGTGTTACATGAGCAATAGCTATACCCATATTTGCACCCAATATCACAGTTAGGAAGCCCTTGATACAACCGAATAAATAACCAGCGGTTATCATCAGCACAAAATAACCCACTACAATTGGAAAACTAACAATAACAAATAGCACCATAAATATTGCGAATATAATCCATGGATTTTGCGTTTCAATCCAATACAGCAAACGTTTCGCATAATCTCTCGTCAAATAGGCCACGAACAAAAGAGCCAAGAGTATGGAAAGTGGCACTAAATAGCTGAGATACCAATTACGTGATATAAAAGCATTGGCACGATAACATATTGAAGATCGGGTTTTACTATTCGAACGCTTTAAGCGACGTTTATTGCTGGTACTAGAAGTGGTAGTTTCTCCGACAGAATCTATTAAAAAACTATCATTTTCGCCATCAGCTTCATTCGCCATAGGCGTAGAGCTAATAGCAGATTTTGTAGCTGTCATGATCAGCAGGCTGCCATATTCACTATCGGTATCGGTGAGACTAGTGTTAATGCGACCGTTTAAACTGTCCTGTTTGATTATTGTGGATTTGCCTTTTGGTGTTATGGTGCCATGATAACTGCTACTCTTGTGCATAAGTATACCGTTCGTGGCATTAACATGACACTTTGTTTGTGACGTTTTCTCAAGGAGTAGGCTTTCTTCGGATGTTATTGTACGTGGTTCATTCTTAAAATTCAATATTGTATATTCAGTGCGCCTGGCTTCACTGGGAAATTGATGATATGTGGCTGACGAGGTAAGAATGTTGTTTTTGTTGTTATTATTGGCATTAATAGTAGTTGAGCTTGTAGTTGTATTATTAACGGGTTGGTAAACGTACTGTGATTTTTGTAGAGTTTCTTCCAGTGATGGTACTCGAGTTAAAATTAAAGTCTTTGGAACACTCATATTGGAGTGCAAACTTGCTCCTGGTGTAATTTATGTGTGGTTAACAACAGGAAATAAATGTTTTGCCAGAATATGAGAAAGTAGCATAGAGTGGCAAAGCTTATTCTATATTTAAGTTTTGGTTTAAATTTTCACATTTGCATATTGTTTTTTCTTTGTTGCATATTTCCGTTTTTCTGTTACACAGGTCAAGAAAATCAAATTTTTTTGTGTGGTCTAAGGTTTCATAGGTAAATAGGTTTCAACGGTAAATCTAGAAAAGCAGAGTCAATCCAAAAAAAAAGTAATTTATAGGCATTGAATCTCGGAGTACCATATGAATTCAAATTGACTAAGAAAACTCAGGCCAATAAATTTTGACCAGTGTTATTATTCTTAATTTATTTTATAATAGTCTAAATATAAAATATTATTATTAAACTTTCATATATTTCTCTTCTCTGAGACCAATGCTCAGTAGATGTATCCTACGTATGCAATGCATGCACCGGAAATAATAAGGAAGGGATAGCGTATGAAAGCAACAGGTGATGAATAGATGATAGTTGCTGTTGCATAATTGCGGTTTGAGAATTTCCAAGGCAAAGTTGCTGCGTCTCAGGTACGATATTATGGTGACGCATACACCGAAGGAGAGGAGGAGGAGAGGAAGGGCCGTTTGCTGAAATACCGACGCAATCAAAAATTTTTTGGTCTGATTGGACGTTCGAACCGTGTCACTTCAACCTACTTCGCCATGTCCACCATGGCGATCGTCGACTGTTAGTAATTGGCTGTGATTTTGCCCCCTTATTGGGCAGCGCGTAAAGGCTTTTGTGGCCTGTTACGCCTGCAAGGGGTCTGAAATCTAAGATCGCTCTCTGGACATACAGTGCCGCAGTTAGACCAATAATATGTTATGGATGACTTTTTTGATGGGTGGCCCTCGGTAGGGGATACAATCTGACTAGGCTGGGTAGGATTCAGTGATCCGCTTGTGTCGAGGTTTCCGAGGTTCTAGCCACTATTCTGAATCTGTTGCCGATTAATTGTTATATTTTCTCCTACGTGTCGAGCGTAATGCTGCTATTCTTTCCGATAGTTAGATGACGATGAGAGCGTTGGAATCGCCTGGCTGCACAAATTTACACAGTCGTAGCTCAGCTTAAGACATATGTAGGATTTTTTTTTAGGCTGTAGCTGTACAAATATCAACAACTCAGCTATTGTTCACAACCTTTCACTGAAGTGTTATTTTAAAATTATTTTTACTATTTCAAATTTCACAGTACAGAAGAAGCTACAGAAGGGCGTAGGGAAATATTGCTAATTCTTATAAAAACAAAAAGACTTTGAACTTTAAAAATTTGTGATAATTAAATTTTTCAAATCCTTTTATATAATAGAGCAAAGGACACCACAATTTTAGGTAATTCTATACTGCAGAAACCATATTGTTCAGTTCAATAACACTTTAGAAAATTCGCCAAACGGACACTGCAAATTCGTTCCACTTTTATACCCGCCTTTCACACGCGCCAATAAAAATGCAGATTTCCATAAAACAAGAAGCGCACACATGCATATGAGTATATACAAAGGAATGTTGCATTACGAACAAAAATGGACAAAAACAACAAAAATTAGGGAAACAGAATGAAATATGGAACACTAGAGAAATGCAAAATTTACGTTTTTATATGTCTGTATTGATGAAAGGTATGTTCGTAACATTGGCATGGTCAACGGTAAACAGAATGGCAGGAAATAATGCATCGGCACAGTTTTTGCATTTGCTTTTAATCGCAATAACAAAATCACTTCATTTTTTTTTTCTTAAAAAACTTTTTATTTGAAATGTTTCTTCCTATTTTATTTATTGTTACACATCCCTATATACATATGTATGTATGTATATTGCTTTATATACGCTATTGTTATTTTTACACAGATTTAATTGAAAATTAGAACTGGTAAGAAGTGATATTAAAGGTGATTTCATTTTCATTTGCATAATATATTACGCGTATTTATCTATAGTACTGATACCAACATACTGTGTGCTTTATTAAACTTAAACCAAAGCAAATGTATGTATGTATATTAAAAAGCACATGAAGCAAATTTCTTTTCTTTTGAAAGATTATTTTTGTTAAATATTCATTTCCTAATTGATTTATTTTTTCTTTATACGAATTCAGTTTTTGTCATAAATATTTCTATTTAATTCAATTTCACTTTTCCACACGAAAAAAAAATTTTTTTACCAGCGTTGGTATTTTTATCAAAAAACTGATTATTCTCAATCGCAGTATACTTCTTTCTTTAACTAACCGTCACGAATTCTTTCCAATACTGATTTCTCCATATTTTAGTTAATTCATTTGTTTTCACATCATGTATTTTAAAAATAAATTTCTGTTTTGATGAAACAGCTGAAAGAGATAAAGAGTATGAGAATGAAAAGTAAATAGCGAAATTTCACAGGGTTGCAGTAAGAACCACTAGAAAGAAGTGTTGTCGTTTTGATTTCACAATGCTCAATGACTTGACTATATATAGACTATGAACGAATTTTTCTACCGCCACGATGACTGGATGCTGCCCTATTGGGATTTATGCAAGACGCATTAGTCTGCCGTACGACGATTTCTGCTCTGTGTGGAATGATGAGAAGGAGGTGGAGAGTGTGGCTACGGCGACTTCCTGCATTCAGGAAAAAACAATTTCCTGAAGATGTTAACCGAAGGTTACCGAAATATCGAGATTATATAAAAATAAGAAATAAAAAACCTTAAAGCTTAATTAAATAGATTGTTTAAATAATAAAAAAGGTTAAAAAAGTATTAGGAAAAATAAAGAAATATTAAATATTACTATTTAATACAACTTTGGTTTGAATCACCTGTTTACTACAAACAATAAATTTTAGCACATTTTTATATTAATTGTAAAATGCTATTTTTGACTGTAAATAATAAAATAAACATGATTAGATATTTAATAAAACCAGCCACAACAAATATATGCAATCATAATTTATTGTATATCAAGAGATATTTACGTTTAGCAGTACTGCATTTGGCACAGGAAAATCACCAAACAGCCAAAGACAGATATATGACTAAAATGAATGAAATTCTGGCCAAATACAATACGGAGCAGGAAGCCAAGATACTAAACATAATAAATAATAGCAATTTCCAAGACCTAGTAAAGTAAGTACCTTATTTTTCTAATATATTTAACTTAATAATACATAACAGACTTATTCTTTAGTTATAAAATTTCCAATGGGAGTGCAAAAAATCTGTTGCTTATGCGAAAGCGTAAGGGTTCATTGGAGAATTTAATTGATATATTCGACGTAAAGGGCTTTGGACTTAGAATTACCGAAAAATTTCTTGAAAGCATATTTGAACCTGCCAGAACAAATGAAGTGAAATTGAAACAACCTCAACGTAAGATGACCTCTTTTATTACACCTAACATAGGAGAGAAACAGAGACATGAAATAAAATCCACTGTCTCAGTTCGAGTAGGAGTGAAGAGCATAACTTGGGCTCGCCTAGATGTCCCACCCTTAAATGCTAATGCAGCATGTGAACTGACCCACTGGGAACATCTCAAACTTTCCGACAAAAAGCTGCTTTTAAATGAATTGATACAACTATGTTTTCATATAAATTCCTGCATTCCACATGCTGACTGTTATCTCTTTGAAAGTCCGCCAACTGTTCAGGCCACCAATAATCCCGGTAGTGTGGAACAACAAAATATTAATATAGAAACCGCACAATTAACTGCCATTATGGGTTATGCTTTAGCCATCAGAAATAGTACATTAAATGAAGTGACAGACCTTGAATCGGATGATAAATTAAATTATTATCCAAATCTTTTCTATGTAAAAAGATTTTTAACAGCGCGCTTGTTTAATCATTTAGTGGGCAATGAACCAGTGTCTTCTGAAAATATTATAATGGATATGATGCGCACATTTTATAATACAGATGACTCTGGATTGGATGATATACAGAATTTAGAGGACAATTCAAATATTTCTAGATTGGATGATATTAAGCATTCCGCCGACAATGCAAATCTTTCTGGATGCATACAATTTTCAACAGAGTTAAGACAAATGTTTTCCGATGCAAATGCTTTTGGTCGTGATTCTTTAAGTCAGACATTACTGTTGAACTTGGCGTTTGTACGTTTGGTTTTACTCCAGGATTCTAAAAGTATATCCATAGTGTCGAGGCATAATAAACAACAATCGGTTCTAAATAATTAATTTCATAAGTTTTAAATTATGTATGTATAGTACAGTTTGTTGATGATAACAGTTATATTAAAAAAAAAGTAGAAGACTATGTCACCATTGTGGGTGGCATCGGCATCTTAATTGTCGTGAGTACTACTCAAAAAACTAATAAGAAAAATCTATTACAAAAACCATACAACAATTTCTTTAAAATAAGTGTTTAAAAACATAAACCACTGTAAACCATGTTTTTAATCATATATGGCCTTATGGGCTCGATTAATAAGCAAACTAATAAATGAAATGAAATGAAACTCTATGTTGAAAAAATTTGTTTTATAAAATGTAGAAATATCGAAAGGTCTAAAAACTAACGGAATTGCGACTTTACAGCAGAAGGGAAAAATATAATACACACTGTTATTATTACAATGTAATTAACAAAATGTAAATGCATAAAAACCGTTATTTTTGCGGCTGTTGCATTAAATTTTCGTGATTAGGTATATTTTTATGAAATTAATTGAATTATTCACTTGTCATGGGCCATTTGTTACAGTGTTTCTTTTCAACCAATAGTGCGTTTCATTTCTTGTCAAATTCTTTAATATTCATGGCACAGTGACGAAACACCCAAAAAAAAGTAACAAAAAAATAAACTAACCTATTGTAAACGAGTTGCCAACACATCTTTGGGATGTACAATAAATATCAAAATTATTTAGATTTTTGCCACCACATACATATTATCGACATCATTGTAGAATGAGAAAAATTGCATTATTATATTCACATATGTATATCTTTTCACTTTTAGGTGGACCGATTTTGATGATTCCTCCTTCATTGGAAAGCTCGTGCTGACCTTGGTGAACCGATTTTAATTTTCCTTTTTTTATGGGAAAGGCTGTGCTTGCACAGTTGCCCCTTTTTAATAGCGGAGGAATCGGGGCAATACAACTAGCTAACGCGAGACAGAAATTAAACATTATAAAGGGTTTTATTTTTTAAAACGAGTCGATAATAAAACAACACTTTTCAACATTTTAACGGCCCTTTTTAACAATGTCCGATTAAAAGTTAACGTGGACTTTCACGGCAACATTGGCATACAAAAGTTGCTGTTAAAGCTCACGTTAAGTTTTAATCGTACATTGTTAAAAGGGACGTAAAAAGTATAAAATAAAAATTACACTAAAAAAAAAAATTTAACCGACTTAAAAAAGCAACTAAAAAGTACGAAATAACAAAATTTTTTTTTTGTATTCGTTTGAATTGAACAGCTTGAAGTCAATGCCAAGTACGGAATACAATATATCAGCAAAAACTACATGCATAAAACGTATTACATGTTATAAAACAAGACATTTGTAAAAATATGGCGCGAGATAAATTTGAAGATTAAATCAATTTAATAATTTAGTATTTTAATAAAAAAATTAATAAATTTTTTAAAACAACTAATTTTTAATTTTTGCCAAGTTATATTAACATGGCAAGTATATACGTATATATGTCAATAATTCTCAATTATTACCTAATTTTGTGTGTTTTAATGTATAAATAAATATTTTCTTAATAGTAAATTTCATAAATATGGATTCTTTTCAATAATACAATACAATTTTGTTCTATTTTCAGTATTCGAAAAGGTGTAGAATTCGCAAACGTGAACACCACCAGTTTTAATTATATCACGTTATCGCGAATGCACTGTAATTTGTTTAATTTTTTATTGTTTATTTATTAAACACCTAATTGCCCGAAGAAAAAGTGGGGACTGTTTCGTGCAAAAAGTAAAAAAAAAATACTTTTTCAAAAGATCTCGCATTTTTGTGTACTGGAACGCTTAGTGGTAAGATCGGGAACCCACGGGTGCCCAATTTACAGTAAAGAAACTTACCTAATGTGTGTAAAAAAATATAATGGTAGTACAACTTTTTCTCGTTTTGCACGATTTAATTTTTTATGTGCCCAATATCATCGTTACAATCTTCAAGTTCATATGATGTTCCTGAGGTTATTTTCTATAAATGTACGTCTCAAAAAAAATCAATAAGAACTGGTTTTTAAGAGGAAAAAAAAAATTTATTTTTGATGTTTGAAGATTTGAGCAAAAAAAGAGGTAACACTGCTTCTAATTAACAATGGTTTTAAAACTGGCTAAAATTATTGCTTAATAATCCCCCTATAGTTATAAAATAGCTGGCAACATTCACATCTCAATAAATATGACACTTCTTGTCAACTTCTCTTGCCATTTTTCTTAATTCCAGTTGTGAACGTGGAACTTTGGAATAAAACAAATGAGTAGGAAAAACACGTCAAAATTCTGCTAAGAATATCAAAAAATTTAAATTCGATTATTTACTAAGTTAAACACCAATAAAAATTTTTAACTACTTTGTTTAAAACTATTCTGCAATAAGTTTAAAATATACATTTTATTAATAATAAAACAAAACTTGCGTTTTAAAGAAATCAGTGCTTTTTTTAATAAAGAAAAACAACGAAAACTCCAACCAAAAAAAAAAAACTAATTAATCTTTAATACAATAATTGCACTGGCCAAAATAGTGCTAAAATTTAATTTAAATATGGCAAATTCAACAACAGGTCCTACTAAACAAGAAATCGAAGCAGTTTTTGGACGTTTGCGCTCCCAAGCAGCTAACAAGGTAAAAAATGCCTGTATAGATTTTGGGCACTTGCATAGATTTAGACTTTTTTTTTTTAACGAAATTGATGACGTCCTTTTGTACAATAAATGAGGGCAATGAACTTTTCTTATTAACCGACCCTTAACTGAGCGCATCTAAGTGGTTTTTAAGGAATTCGAATAAAAAAAAATAAATTATTGAAATCCGAACTAATTAAACTTACTTAACCTTGACATATTTTCTTTTATATAGGCATGTTTTGATTGTGGAGCTAAAGCTCCAACATGGTCTTCTGTCACGTATGGAATTTTTATTTGCATCGATTGTTCTGCAGTTCATCGTAACTTGGGTGTTCATTTGACTTTCGTTCGTTCTACAAATTTAGATACAAACTGGACTTGGCTGCAACTGCGCCAGATGCAATTGGGCGGCAATGCTAATGCAGCTCAATTTTTCCGCCAACACAATTGCACCACAACCGATGCCCAACAAAAATATAATTCACGAGCTGCTCAATTATATCGCGATAAGTTGTCTGGTCTCGCTCAACATGCCATGAAGGTGCATGGTACAAAGGTAATTTTCGTGAAATGACCTGGTTTATCAAAAGGCTTTTTATAATTTCTAGTATGTGCAGCAGCGACACAAAACCATTATTTCGTGTATATTGCATGACTTAAAATCACTCGAATCCGAGAAATATAAATACATATATAAAATAAAGTATAAAGTTAAGCTCGAAAAAGAAACTACAGGGTGGCCCAAAAGGAGCGAAGGTGTTTGAATTCTTTATAACTTTTTTATTATAATTTTCTTTTGTTTTCAGTCCGTTTCCAGCACTGGTGTTAGATATCGGACAATGCAGGAAAATTTTTTAAAGCGAGCCGTTGAAAACCAGGCGCAAGTATGGTTCCAACAGGATGGAGCAATAGCGCCCACTGCGAGGGCACGATGCCTTCTTGAACTCAAATTGTTTCGCTCATTTTGGGCTACCCTGTATAAAATAGCACCTGAAAGTCAGCTAGGCCTTCAATTTATTGGGGAATCTAGTGATTTGCAATCTTTCGATTTACTTTTGAACGAAAATATGTACATATAAATTTGAATATCACCATATAAGAGAACAAAAGGAAATATGTATTATTTTCAATAATTTGTAAAGATTTCTGTAGATGTCCGTACACATTTATTTATTAAACTTGTAAAAATAGTTGCCATTTTGCTAATTAATTTATACCTACTAATATTTTTTTTATTAAATATCTGATTTCAGTAGTAAGAAAAATTACAGTCGAGTGAGCTTAGCTATACTAAATTTATAAAATACGGGCTTACAAAAAAAAAAACGGCTTCTATCCTTAAAATATAATTTGGTAATAAGTTGCAAGGCGAATTCATACCTGGTAAACTTATTAGTATAACAACAACAAAAAATCATTGTACGTTGTCAAAATAATTCGTACAATTTTGACATCAAACAATGATAAATAGTCGCCAGATGGACAAGTAAATGCACTTGTTATGAATTCCTCTTCATACGTAGTAGTCCTTTGTCAAAAAGCGATTTGGTTGCAAACTTGCTTTCGAATCGGTAACAATGCATTAGTTTATTTAAACTCGTTTTCTAAAGTTTTTAAAACAAGCTGAAATATCCTCACCACCAGCTTTTTTAAACTCTTTTTTTTTTTCTAAAGTTTTTAAAACAAACTGAAATATCCTCCTCACCAGCGCTGGTAGGAGGAAATGGTTTCTGTGTCGGCTACGAGTTTTGAATTTTATTTGTTTTCTTAATTATTTTATGTTCAAATTTAATTTTCTTGCAAGATTTCTTTTATTCTTTTATATAATTTAATTTTTGATCTTGTGTTTTTGCATTGAAAATTTTTGCTGAAAATTCTTCACACATACGTACACACACTTTCACTAACATACTGCTTTCATGAAAAAAACATAAAAAACTTGAAATATTTAACTATTAATTGCAAATGGGCAACAGCTTTATTTGGACAATCAACAGGAAAAAATGGAAAATAATGATAATACCAAAGAAGAGGAAGATTTCTTTGCCCAATGCCATAATGATAATAATAAAGATGCATTTTTCGAAAATAATAATAGCGAAAGCAATAACATCGAAAAGGTAAGTATCAATCAAGTCTTAATGCACGAGCTTTTGAATCATTTGAAATGATAATGACTGCTTGCTTTTGGTTGATATAATTTTGTGTAAAAAACAACCTTTTTAAACAATAATTAAAAATAATAGTTTGGTTTTTAGAAACTGATATTTTCACTTCACTTCGTTAGAACTTTTTATTTATTTATTAACGTACATTTTTTTACAGATTGATTTAGCCGTTGTAACACCATCTACAATTAACAAACCCACCGCTGATACTTTAGTCGGTGCACCTAGTGTAGATTTATTGAATTCGATAGTACCGCAACAAACCACGATTTCCTCAATAGGTGTGCGAAAAATACAGCCAAAAAAATCCGGGGTAGTTATTCTTTGTTTGGGTTTCATTTTGTTGGAATATTGATGCAATATTTATTTTTTGTTAGTTGGGCGCCCGCAAAACCGTCGGTTTAGGTGCTACTAAAGTTAAAACAAATTTCGCTGAAATTGAACAACGTGCCAATATGGCCAATCAATTAAAAGACGCTCCAATGTTGCCTGATAAACCTGTGACCATCGAAGAGCAACTAGAAACTGTGGCCAGCATGCGTTTAGCCTATCAGGATTTGTCATTAAAGCAATCGCAGCAAGAAAACAAATTAAAATCCATTGATCCTGTGAAGGCCAAACAAATGGAACGTTTGGGTATGGGCTTTAATCTAAAAGAAAAGTAAGTAAAGTCAAAGAATTATAAAATAATATAATGAAAAAATCTTTGCCAAAGTTTTTTATTTTTATAGAAAACAAAGTTGGAGCTATTACAGTTTCTATAGTTTAGGTTAGGGTCGCCAGGTTGCTGCATGTAAAGGCAAATAAAGGTCCCAGTTTATTATGGCCCCCAACTGTGGTGAAAACACTTTCACGTGTTGTGATACAGAACAGAGTTTATTTCAGTAATCGATCTTAGAACTCCCAAACTGATAAACTAGCGCACTACTCACTAGACTACCGGGCAGTTTATCGCTCTAGCTCCAATCGGAATTATCGCTTTGGTTCGATATTGTGCAGACTTTGAGATGAGGTTGTGCAATGCCAAACATTAGAACTATTCTTACAGTTTATATAAATGCGAACAAAAATTGGTTTCTCACAATTATATTGAAAATAAATAATACATTTTTTCTCCTTATTATTACGCATTGTCTCCAATATATAAATCTTTACCGATATGCGAATATTTTTGTTTAAAATTTTCTATAAAAAATTTCACATACAATTTTAAAAGAAAAGTTGGAGAATACCAATAAGTATAATTTTTTTGGAAAACCCATAGAATTCTTATTTATTTATTTTGTAATGCAATGCAAGTACCAATTAATTTATATTACAGAGTAAAATTTTTGAATTGCTAAAAGGAAATCAAATTTAAACTTATTTATACAGGATGGCCCAAAATCACCGCAGAGGTTTGAGTACATTATAACTTATTATTTAAGACATTATTATTAATTATTTTTTTTATTTCAAATACAGTATATTAATGGAGAATATTTTTGATTTAATTAAGAAAAATTTATTTATAAATTTAAGTGGTGGCCATTTTCTGCTTCGCATATTCGTGCTCTTTCCAAAACATGTTCCATAACCTTTCGCATAACTTCAGGTGTTATGTTGTTGATTTCGTCGCGTATATTATTTTTTAATTGCTGTATGGTTGTAGGCTTCTTAATATAGTCTTTTTCCTTAGCCCCAAAGAAAACAGTCAAGAGCCATTGTATCCCTCGCAGTGTGAATTTTGTATGGAAACATTCTTATTGTATGCAAAATTCTCTGCAGCGACCCTCGACAAGTTGTGTCGAACGTCTCCTGGTTGAGGTTTCCCAATCTTCCCAATCCCTGTACTCGTTGAATATTATTCATGCGTGTGCACCGTTCATCGTCCGCGGGCACCAGGAAGTTTTCTTAATGCAGCTTGTTGTCGAAAATTTGGTACCAGTTTATTGTTGACTCTGAGGGTTCAACGCGCACATTAAAATAACGACGATATGCACGCTGAGTCAAAACAATGGATCGTTGATTTGAGAAATAAAGTTCAATGATTTTGGCACGTTGTTCAATTGTGTACTGTTCAATTTAAAATTCCCCAAATCTTTTACAAAATACTGAAAAAAAAAAAAATTATAATAAAAAAGTTATAAGGAATTCAAACATCTGCGCTCATTTTGGGCCAATGTGTACTTCATTTAAATTTATCTTACATTTAACTAGAGAGCAGAAGTAGTAGTATTGGTTCCCAACCCGAAGCAAATAATTAGAAAATATATAATGTAAAAGAAAAGTACAACGTAAACACAGTGATAGGAAAAAAACACAACGGGATGAAATAATCATAGACCATTCGTGAATCAAACATCGGCAACTAATGGCTTATAGCGTTTTCAAGAAAAAAAAGTAGTTTAAGATGGATGACATTAGCTCTGTTCCAGGTGCATAACAAAACAGTCTGAACTCGCACAAATTAGTCCAAAAGCGTTCTCAAATCTGCACAAAAATTGTTATTTGGAACGCTTTTGGGCAAATTTGTGCGAGTTCGGGTTGTTTTGTTATGCAGCTGGAACAGACCTATTATTAGAGTAAAGCTGAATTCATCAACTGTTTCGGAACGAAATTTTTGTTCTGAAACATTTTTACTCTTTTGAGAGATTGTTCTGAAGTGATTCGAACTTCGAACAATTGTTCTGGAACAACGAAGCTGCCATATGAAATATTTTTGGAAACGAGGCGTGTTAGTTTAACAATTAGGCAGCACAGTAGCAGATAATTGCAATTTGCTTGTTTTTTTTTTGCATCACATTCATATTTTTTATTTGTGTGAATGTATTTGGTTTCTTTTTGATTGTGTATTAAAGAAATTGTGTATTAAAAACAAAAAAAATCTTAAAGAAATAAAAATGGATAAACGCCAACTGCTTATGGCGTAAGATATGGCAGCTCAGTTCAACTTTGCATAAGAAATTTAAGAAGCTGGCAGCACAGTTTAAATGTTTCAGAACAAAAATTAATTTTAAACCAATTCGGGTTCTGAAACATGTTAACTCTCTTTCGCTCTCTCTCTCTCAAAAAGATAAACGTGAAACTACATATAAAAAAAAATGTTTCAGAACATCGTGGCGATGGCACGATGGATGGTAGTCTGCACGTTGACTACGAATCCAAAAAAACAGACCTGGGTTCAACCCCAGTTTCAGACCAAAAATTTTAAAATAAAAATAAACATCTCGCATTTTTCTGATGTTTTGCATTAGTGTGTCTTAGTGTGTCAGTTGTTGTCGGAAGGTTTCAGTGGCGAAGGCATAGTCACTGGTCACTGAACAATACCGGCTTCAGCTGATAGCAATCCACAATCACATCAGAACGCCCTCCTTCGTCGGTATTGTGTACCACCGGCGAAGTAAAATAATAATAAAAATGGCTACTAAAGAAGCTTCAGCACTGCTACGTGTATAAACAAAGAACGTGCGAAAGTAGAGCTGCAAAAATAATTAATTAAGCTTCACCTCCTGTCGTTTCTTCTACTATCCCTTTCCTATAGTTCCAGCACAATGCCTCGCATGTGTAGGAGTCATCTCCTGAGTGCTGGTCCTAGATAAAAAAAAAAAAAAAAAAAAATTCCGTTCCGAAACAGTGGGTGAATTCAGCTTAAGAGAAGAGTCGGTATGTTAAATAATGCATTCTGAATTTTAAAGACCAAAAGCTAAGCAAGTAAAGTAATATTTCGAACAGAGTTAAATAAGATCATTCAACGAACAACCGAGACGGGCTTTACAATCTCGGATAAATGGTCATGCCTCCGAATTTGATAGACATGCCTTACAATCATATTAAAAATGCACTTCAATTAATGAAAATATTTTTTTTTTAATTATTTTTCATTTATTCTACGCGAGTCCAAATTAATTACGATTATTTATTTACATACATTTCATTAGCACCGTCAGTACACTTTTAACCAAATTCTTGAAAAAATCTAAGAAATTCGAAATGTTTATACAAGAATTCCCAAAAATATTTGAGAATTGCTAAATATACAAACAATTAACTAACTAGCTTCTCCAAAATTTGTCCTCATACAACAAACATTTCATTATCCAATTAAAATCTTAATGTAGCAGTTAGCAAGCTACAGGCACATCGGAGCGCCCTCCTTGTTTTCAAATAATAATAAGAAATATATGACTGCTATTAACAGCCCGTCATAATTTAGTGTGCTATTTCAAAAAATTCATTCAGCTGTTAAGGGGAAAACACTTTTAATGTTTGACATTAAAATGCTAAAAACAAGCGAAGAAACTAAAATAATTCGATTTTTTAATATAGTAAATAATAGCTTACATGTAAGACTTGCAATAATTCCATTTTTAAATTAAAATTTATACAATTTTTTTTTTTTTGGCACACAAAATTGTTGATACTGTTTGTAGTTATCAATTAATTGCCATATGGCAGATGGCAGAAGCAAGTACGCAAATTGCCAGGGTATACCACACAATATAAATTTAAACGACCTATGCCTTCAAGTTAAATTATATATAAAATTCTTGAGTATGATGGTAACATCCACGTGATTAATAACGAAAAGCCACAACAACCGTAAATGATACAGTTAGCCGTGGCAAATCCATTAACCAGTGCGAGTGAGACGCAAAACTCTCGAAGGCCAAACAACAAAAACAGGCCTGACCGCACTTAAATAATAATTACGATGACGCGTGAGCTGTTCTACAACCCAGAGCTGCTTTACGACTAAAATTGTTGATACAAATATAATTGAAAACGGCTGTTGCCAATAATTTTTTGGACGCCGGCAAGTGGATAAACGTTAAGTGGCTGCCATACAGATAACATACACAAACAAAATTTGCTCACTTGTATATTATTTGATATGCGAATGAATTGTTTCGTCTTATTATTTTAAAACATATGACTTTATGACTACTATTTGAATCCCCGAAATATTTTTTTAATCCTATTTTTCAACATTATTTCTATAATAAATGTTTCTTGATTTTTAACCACCGATTAACGAACTATTGAAATAAATAAAAAATATTTAATAAAATCCTTTAGCTCTACAAAAAAATCAAAGAAATATTTATTACATAAATAATAATAACAATATGCATCAAATACAATCTCAGATTAACATTTTTTTCTGATAAAAATTCAAAAGTTTTAAATTTTAATGTAAAACTTTTATTTGAAAACAAAATTGGATTTGAATTTTTAGCGCTGATATATCGCATTCCGTTTTGAGCGACATGGAGACAATACAGCAAGCTCCGGCACCCAAACTCTCCAGTAGCTCTTCGTCGACTCATAACAAGTTGGCGTTCTTTGACAATGACAATTTCTTCAATGATTATACGACTAGTATGTACAGCGGTAATAGCAGTAGTGGTAACGCTGGTAGCGGCCCTTCACCCATCAGTGGCAGTTCGAAACTCGACAAACATGAATTGGAAATGATGGGATTTGAAACTATTGAACCAATTGGTACGAAGCAATCTAATATAACATCAATGTTTGGTAATAGCGAGGGAGCTGGTGGCGATGGTGCATTTTCAAAAGCTAAAACAAAAAAAACGCTGCCCTCTTCTAGCAGCTATGACAGTTATACGCGTAAATCGAATGCATCACAAAATAAAAATACAAATAATTCTGAAGACAATGCGGCTCAAAAGAAATTTGGCAGTGCCAAGGGTTTTGGTTCGGATCAATTCTTTAACGAAGGCCAATCAGAAGGAGATAGCAGTGCTAATTTATCCAGATTCCAAGGTTCAAGAGCCATATCTTCTTCTGATTATTTCAGTGATGGCACAACTCAAAGACACGTATCCAGAGGTATAGATCTATTTCGTTTTCTATCTTTTTAATTTTAATAATTTTAATGTATACATTCCAGGATACACGACTGGTGTAAATTTCCAAACACCTGATTTAGATGATGTTAAGGAAAGTGTACGACAGGGTGTGCATAAAGTGGCTGGCCGCTTGAGTTCTTTGGCCAGTGATGTTATGTCTTCTTTACAAGATAAATATGGTTACTGATAGTGTTTGTTTGTTAGTTTTTTTTTTTAACAAAATTTTTTTTTCACTTTTAATTGAAATAGCAAACAATTGTATTTCCATTTACATTTCACGCAGCAAAATAATTTAAACTCACGACTTTTGTTGCTTTATAATATTTGAATGCAATTGTAAAAATGTTTTGTTTTAAAAATCTATAGCAAAAGCAGATAATATTTACGTGTTACTAGGAATCTCGATTCGAAAATAGCATCTCCAATTTTTATGCACTGTACATTTTGTATGTTTGTTTTCGTTTTGAATTGTATAGTAACAGTGCAGATATTGATCTACTTTTTTTTAAATTAAATTTAATTCACTTATCTTAAAAGATCCATTAGACAGACGACTTTAAATATTTAAAGGCGATTTGGTAAAAGCAAACAGATAGTGTTTATACCTTAAAAACAAGTTTTATTAAACAATAAATTTCCATTTAAAAAATTATATATAAATTATATATAAAAAACAACAATTTATACATAAGTTAATATGGCAATAAATCAAGCCAATAAATCAATAAAAATTTCAATTACAGACATGTATGTTTGTAAATCATATACAATAAATTGCACCTGGAATGTTAAAGAGAAATACAGAATCGAAATAAATGACAAAATTGAACTACATGCAAAAATTCTTGAAACTGCAAAAAATATTTTTATTTTAAAAGACAAGAATTTTTTCGCAAAACTTTTGGTAATTTTATAACCATGATTCATTAACGAATTTTAACGCTGACGGAATTTTTGCATTACTTCTATTTCGCTATTACTTATTTATTTATATGTAAAAAAAACAGTATTATATATCAACGTGACCGGTTGCTACAAACGTTTGCTTTGCATCTGTCAGTTTTTCTTGAAGCAAGCGTGAGTATAGAGAAGAGCGAAGAAAGAGAAATGTTTGTACCCAAAATTACTTCAATTCTATTTTGTTATTTCATTCGCAATATTTGAGTTAATACTGGCTGCACATACATATCTAAAGATCGAGGGACATAGAGTCCGTCGTACGTTATACGCCGCGTGTGTCAACCGACATTAACGCAACGACGGATGAGGTTCACAGAATGGATACGTTGTTGACAGATATGAAATCAGCTGTTTTCTTTGATTGCATTGAAGCATTTGAACAGTGACAATATATTTGTTCTCCATTTTATTTATTTATATATTTTAGTTTTTAGTATTTTATATTATTTTATTTTATTTTTGCTGCCACACACATGTTAATAAACAGAAATGCCGAATTTGGCGTACCCAAATTGCTAGAGCATTGCATTAGTGACAATTACACCCTTAAAGATGAACGGTTTGGTGCGAAATTAAGGCTGATAGAGTTATCGATGCATGTTTTTTTTTAAATAACGCTGGGAAACCAGAAACCGTCTCTCAGGGGCGGTATATTATTTTTTAATTTAAATTATATTATTAATTGACCTTTTTTATTATATTTTTTGAAATATATTTATTAAGCTTGAGGTCGTTTTTTATTTTATTTTGTTTTATTATTCGATATTTCGTTAACAGCTTGTTAACATCATCAGGAATAATAGGAAATTATAATTGTTAATTAAATTTTATTTTTTAAAAATTATTAAAAAAACAATTATAATGTCCTATTATTCCTGATGATGTTAACAAGCTGTTAACGAAATATTGATAATCGAATAATTTGAAAAATGCTGATTTTGCGTGGCCACTTTGTTTCACAGTTTTGACGATCCCTAATATTTTTTCTGGGGTCTTTTTTAAGGAAAGGCATTACGTCAACAAACCACAAAACATTCATAAACTTAAGCAGAATATTATACAGAGATTGCAGAATTGAAGGCAGACACGTTGCGAAACGTAATGCAAAACGTCTGGAAAAGTACCATTAACTACCCACACGAAAATGGAGGTCATTCAATGGACGTAATTTTTCATAACTTGCTAAAAAAAATTTTATAAATACATAAAACTTTCCTTAAAAAAAAAAAATAAAATAAAACACTGTAAAAATTCAAAAGTTATAAGCATTTCATATCAGCTATTTGAAGTTGGCTTACGCTGTATATGCACTATATTCGAAAAACATCCCGAAATTAAATTAAAAATGCAAAAACTGTTAAAAGTCGACATTTAACTTTCTAAAAAATTTCGAAAGGACCTGTTTCAATGTACCATTTTTAAAATTTTTTCCTCAAAGTCAATTTTGTAGGAATTTCTAAAGTTTTTAACTTTTATTAAAATTTATTTCATAATTCTCAACATTTCTAAAGTTTTTAACTTTTACTAAAATTTATTTCATAATTCTCAACATTTCTATTGTAATAAAAATTTAATTTTAAGAAATTTTTTACTAAAAAAATTTAATTTTGCGCATACCACATTTATTTTTGACAAAATGAAACAATTAAAAAAACGCAACAAGAAGAAGCATATGCTTTCGGCAAAGTAAAAAGTGTAGACAGTTTGTCGACAATGTTACCAATTTATGCGACAAAATTGTTGACTAGGAGATACTTCACACGCAGCCTTCCTTCAGGGGCATAACTCTGTTAACATACATAATTATTTTGCTACAAGTTAACATCTTTTAGATTCATATAAACACATACATAAGTAAATACTCACTGTTTTATCGGAATTCTGCTTAAATCACCATCAGCGGCTGCGCAGTATCGTAGTCTTATTTAATGCAATCAATTACAACTAACGATACGGTATAAAACTGTTACAACAACAATAAACAAATATGTGATGTGTAATAAACAACAATAATATATTTTTGTAACTGTTTGGTTTTGCTGGCATGTGTTACCCACTTTCAATTACATTTATATATTTGTTATTTTCAAAATTAAACTTATAATTTTAAAAGCACTTTGCTTCTGCTCTTTCATTTGTAAAAAATTTTTCTTCATTTTAATTCATATGACGCATTGCGACGTACATACATAAGAAAAAAGCGCAACACAAAAGTATATAAACTGAAGAAGAATAGGAAAAGGAAGAATATAAAGAAAAGAGGGGTAGATATTTTTTTATATCTACTAAGAGATACTGAATATTAATAAGAGAGTTTTGAAAATCTCAACGCCTTTGAAAAGCAATAATAAATTTTCTTGTTATTTTTCAATATATGTATGCACATACACACATAGGTATGTATATTAGGATATTTAGATTTTTGTTAAGGGAAATTTTTGTGGTTTGAAAAGGAGAAATGCACATGAGACATTGTGCCATAAGCCTAATGCGCTCTACAAAAATATAAACTTCAGAATAGGACAAGGAAAGAAATACAAAAAAGAGGGGTATATAATTTTTTTATGCACCAGTAAGAAAGAGATGGATAGAAAAAGAGAGAGAGTGATACACAAAAATGTTAAGTAAGTTTTTGAAAATTGCAGTGATTTTGTGTCTTTGAAAACCAATTGGACTGAAAGGGGAAATTGGAATTATTTATTAAATGTTTTTGTTTTTTTTTTAATATAAATATGTACATATGTGTATAGAAGTTTATTTAGATTTTTTTAGTAAAGGGGTATATTTTGTGGGTTAAGTGGGTAAATTCGGTGCTAAAGCAACAGTGGTGGCAAATGTAGTTTAAATGTGTCTATTCCCTCTTTAATACAAATATTCTGTATTAATAATATTATAGTTTTTTATGCCTGTTTTTGTTCTAAAAAGTATTTTATTTCAAAAAAGCATGGATAAATATTTAAAGAGAAACGGTAAAGAGAACGAAATATTTTTAGTTTTTGGTATTATTAGTTTTAAGCAGAAAATAGCTTAGAATACGCTACAGACACATCGGAGGGTCCAACAAAAGCGAAAAAAATGGTGATCTGCTCAAAATCGTGGTAAGAATAAATTTGTTGTTGTTGTTTAACTTTTTTTCTTTATTTTATTTTGAATAAAATTGAATTCAAAATATATACTTTTGTGTTTTTTTCAATATTTAGACACTTTTGTTGAAAAATTAACTTTTTTTTTTTAAATAAAAATTTTTTTTTTAAAATATATGGTAACGCTGGTGAGACCGTAATGAAAAAAGCTGCCGTATACACTGTAATATAAAGCAATTTCGAAAAAATTAATTTTATGGCATTAGGGTTGTCGTAACAGAGATCTGGTGGGCAAATCCAGAACGGGATACTTGAAGTCAATGGCCATTAATGCAAAACATTGGTCTTCTCGAGACAAAAACATTGATATATCATACTTTGAGATCCGACTGTAAATGCCAAAGATATAACGAAATCTTTAAAAAGGAAACCCCTACATTCGGCAATAAAAAAATTTTGTTTGTGGAAATTGTTTTGCAAAAATAATTTATATTAAAGGGTGTAAGGCACCCTTTTTTTGTTTGGTGGTACGCTCTAATGCGTGCATTAAATGATGAACATGCATTTTTAATTTAAAATAATTTTTATTTCATAATAATATTTGCGTTTTTGTTTTTTAAAGGATAATTTTTTTTATTTTTTATTTGGGGCGTTTCGTGGTTTTACAATTGGACTAAAAAACTAATAAAATCAATAAAACATTTTAAGGCTTTAAAATAATGTTCGAACAAAAGACAGATATAATATTATAGAAATCGTGAAGACCGGCAATAGGGCACAAAAACAATGACTGAAATCACGAAATAAGGAAATAGACATTTTAGCTACGGTCGTATTAATGTTTCTTGCAGGAGGCACAGCCACGAAGGGAGGCAACATCGGGCGAACCATAAGCGATAGCATGGCTGGTAGCAGAACCACCTTCACCAGTGCTGAAAGAGTTGGCGATGGCAATGGCACCACCGGAGGTGCCCCCGAAGTCAATGGGGAAGAATGTGCCAACGGGAAGAGGTTTCTGTTCTTTTTTGGAAGGAGCAACAGCCTTAGAGGGTTTCTTCACAGCAGGCCGACGAGCAGGACGGCGAGTTACAGCTGGTACTGGGGCAACGTGGTCCTCTTCTTCATCTTCAGAGGCTTCTGCAGAGGCAGCTAGTAAACTGGTGTCTTCAACAGATTGATCCAATTCAACGTAGACCTTCTTCTTGGCGGGCAAATAACGGTTGAAAGGCTTGACTACTGGGGCTATGGGGGCGGGAGCAGGGAAATCACCAACAACGGCTGCATCAACGGGAGCTTCTACATCATCAGCAGGTAGTTCTGCGGCAACGGCTTCTTCACCAGCAACCGCTCCTTTAGCAGCAACATCTTCAGCAGCAACGGCTTCACCAGCTGTATTGCTGTCAGCAGCATCTAAGTTAAAGTCACGTGGTGTTTTAGCATCATCATCTGGTAGTTCATTCTCTTCAGCAACAATGTCAACATCAGCGGGTACTTCAAAAGCAGGCAATGCTTCTCCAGCAGCGGGATAGGCCTCGGCTTCGGCTTGTGCACCATGAGCACCAGCTTCACTCAAAACATCTTCACCGCGTTCAGCCACAATATCGACAGAAGCGGGAGCACCGTAAGTAAGTGCTGGACCTGCGGCAGAAATCTCAGCTTGAGTATGATCACAATCTACAACAGAAACACAACACATACACACACACACACACAAACACATACAAAAACATTTTAACGTGTGGTAAAGTTTTATGTACCTTGCAAATAAGTACCAGTGGCTACAGATTCACCGGCTACCAAAGCTTCAGCTCCTTGCGTTGAACGAGCAAATGGTGATGGATGCGTATATTGAACATACATCATGCGTTGAGGACCAACATGGTATTGAGCCGGCCGTTGGTAGTAAATCATTCCTAATTTGTAATTAAATCGATTAGAAATCATTAACAAAAAATTTGTACATCTTTAAAGGGAAAGATTTATTTTAAAGACGAGTGTTACTGCATTATCTCCGAATTCTTGGAATTACAATAAAAGAAAATTAAATAAAATATTCGCAGGTTTAGTGTTTCCAAAGCGGCATCAGTGATGCAATGCCAAAGAGTTTTTATTTTTCTCAGCAAAACTGACTCTGACAAATGCTACGGAAATGTTTCGAAAAGTTATTTCCCGAATAAATGATCAGTGTTAAATTATCGTGGATTATTTGGCGCCGACGTAATTCGCAGCAATTGGTTTAGCAAATAACAAGCATCTCTGCAAAATATGTCATTCGCAGTAATTGTTGCTCAGGGTTAAGGATAACAGACTTTTCAGAAACAAAAGCGATCGAAAGTTGAAAGAACTTTAAAAGTCAAAGATCTTTAAAATCTTAAAGCGTGACCAGCAACGTGTGCCGGCAGTCAAGGGGATACTAACTATAAGCTTAAAGAAAAATTATGCTGGACCAGCCGCTATACCTTCAGAAGCAGGGCAATTTGATAAATTTCATTTGAACTTTACCTTTTAGTGGAGGCTTTAAAGTACAGCGTTTGTCGTCAGACTTCGTTCTAAACCCGAACTGAAGGGTGACTCATGATTGTTTTAATTTTTCTTTTAAACTGTCATAATCTACGAAAGCAATAGAACTGGAGTCTCGTAATAATTCTCTAATATGCTGTAGGAAAAAAAAGAAGAGAAATGATTGTCTTCAGGTCTTCCACACCTCTCTATTTCTTCTCTATCTGTGTTTTTTGTACACCATACTTTGTCTATGATGGCGTTGGCTGAAGTAGCCTGAACGTTGACTACAAAACCAAAAAGTCCTGGGTTCGAGCCCAGTTTCGGACTAACAAAAACATTCCGATTTTTTTTGTGATGTACATTAGTGTGTCTTTGTATCAGTTGCTGTCGGTAGGTTTCAGTGGCGAAGGCATAGTCATTGGTCACTGGTCACAGTACCGGCTTCAGCTGATAGCAATCCATAAGTACCATCAGAGCTTACTCCTTCTTTGGTATTGTTTAGCATCGTCGGCGAAGTAAAATAATTCCTAAAAATGGCTACTAAAACGAAGCTTCAAAATTGAATATGCCTCCTTGGCATCAGAGGCTCTGCAACACTGCTATAAAAAAAAACCTCCAAAAGCAGAGTTGTACGATAATGAAGCTTTTCCACCTGTCATCTCTATCACTATTCTTTCCCTCTAGTTCCAGCACAGTTCATCGCATGTGTAGGGGTCATCTTCTGAGTGCTGGTCTGTCAAAGATAAAAAGAAGGTAACACACAATGTCCCCTTTGTTGGCACAGACATCTTCTTTTAAAATGAAATCAATGAGAAACAAATGAGAGTTCACGTAGGCAACTGAATTGGGGATATAAGGTACGTATTATTGCATTAGTACGAGAATCTTAAGAGCATCGTTCGGTTAGGTCAAGATATTTAATTAGTTTTAGACACAGCTATCGATAAAAGCACAGTATAAAATGAGGTTGCCAATTCGTCATCAATCCAAGCGATAGGCGACTCCCTGGAATTTTACACAAAAGCGTCAACGATATCAGCCAAAGCTTCATATTAAAGAAATAGAAGAAGATAAACTCTGAATATGAGAGAGAGAGAGAGAGAGAGAGGGAGGGCAGCCTGCTGCCGATTGCTTGTCGTACACTAGATCTCGAAACAGTATTACCAAATTTTTTTTTAAATCTTCATGTCGACCAAACAAAATCTCATTTTCCTATTAACAATCTTTTTTGTTTAAACTAAATTCAGTTAAAATATTTACTTACATACGTCACATTTGTAAATTTTCTATACTCAGAGTAACATTACACATTTCGTTACATTCAGTCGTAGAGGAGCTAAAGCCACATTTTGTGAAAATTCAGTTTTTGATACAGAGCAATTAAGTAAACAAAAATATTTAATATTTATTTTCTAGCTGTTGTTGTTTTGCAATCACATTTAAAAATGCTAAGTCCAATAATGTTGAAGAAGAAGTGATAAGAAATTTTAAATATAAAAATGGTTTTTTCCCCACTCCTGTAAAATGTATTAAATTGAACTTGGCTCCTTTACGACTGAAGGTACAGATTTATTTATTAAACATTTTAGTGATTTCTTTTTATAGTTAAAAGTTTCTGCATTTACGATAAAATTTTTTCAAAATGTGCTCAAAATACCACACAATGAATTAGTTTCTTATTTTCTTCATATTCATAAAAAATTCTTTTAACGTTAACCGCATAAACTATTTTTTAAACAACAAAGAGCTTGCAAAGCAATCGAAACTATTTGCATTCACAATGAAATCCTAAAATATTTCAATATTTTCTTCTTCCAATAATCTTTTAACTTTTTAATCTTTTTGCGATCTCAACAAACTTCGCAAATAAGATAAATCTTCACATATGGTAACACTGTCTCGAAACCGTGCCCAATTTAAATTTTTGTTTAGTTGGGGGTTACACGTTCAATTTTTGCCTTTCAAATTTTAAATCTCTCTCTCTCTCTCTCTCTCTCTCTCTGACTTTTATACTAATCCACTCAGACTTTTAAAATTTGGTAAGAATTTGCTTTCAAATTCTCCGGCGAAGTTTTGTTTTAAAAACTATGAGCAAGAAAACAGCTGATACCTAATGTTATGAGCAGCGAAGCCATCTTGCTAAATGAGTTTGCTTTTAAATTGCTCAAAAGTTGCGTGCAGCCTATGTAACAGCTATCAATACATATGAATTTTGCGAAGCAGTATGTGTAAAAAAATGTGGAAGCTAAAATTTAAGGCGTGGCTGCAGCCCTAAATAAGAGTTCAACGTTGAACGACGCCGTTTATTCGCTAACTGTAAAAAGTGTTGTATAGAGGCAAGGCGTCTGTAACAAGGCGGTGTTGAATGAAGTTGTTGTACTACCACACACATAGTTTGTTCGGTATATGTCAAAATTAACTAAAGCCTATATTACAAAAACAGTATGGGTCCTCATGAAAACGTGTAAAAGTCTCGTAAACTGCGCAAAGTGTGCAAGTTTACGCTCTCGTAAATGAACTGTCAGAATTTGTTTGAAAATTCATTTACACGAACCTCGTAAATTTGCCCAACAATTTAGTCTCGTAAACTTGCACAGCTTAATTGTGCATTGAATAAGTCAGCTGCTTTTGTTTACTTTGAGATTAACTGTTTAAAATTGCACAACAATTGAAAAAGGGGCTTCATGAAATAGGTCTCGCAAACTTGCACAAATGACAATTTTAAGCGTTTCCATTAGTACCCCTAATGTGTTTTTTACAGCATAAAATTGCCGCCTGTTTTAACAACCCGACCTTGTTTGATACGCCTAGTATATGCTGTCAAATTTGAAATATCCCTGGGACACAAGGTTCGCTTGTGCAATAAAATCGAAGAGAATTGTATCCTTTAAAGGCATACTTGAACCTTTTAAGTAAAAAATAATTACAGTACTACCGCACATATGATGTTTTAAATATATCTTTCTAAAGGAGAAGCCTTTGTTAGATTAAATCCACTGTATTATAAGCTCTATGAGGTGTAGGAAATTATGGAATAACCTCTCGGCGGAAAGGTTCAGTTAATATAAGTATGCCCTGCTAAACTTGCATGGCGTACGATAGGGGCTGTGGGATTACTGAGCACACAAGAAATACTAAACTTTACACGAACGGTCGAGCCATAGCGCTCTACACCAGATTTGACATTTTCCAGGGCACGGATTTAACAATTTCGACAGAATTTGTATAATGTTTTCTTTTTTTTAAAGAATGTACAAAATATTCACTTATGTTTCTTTTTTTTTGTTCTGGTTAAACAAACGTTTAAATTAAATACTTTTTTCTTATAATTTTTACACGTACTTTTTTGAGCCGGAAAACCACTGCTGCTGGCAACAAGGCTCGCAATTACAACCAAAGCAACAATTGCACAGAACTTCATTTTTAAATTTTGTTCTAATCCTTTTTTATCCTTTAAACAAAACCAAAAAAATTATGTATATTTCTTCACTGTTTAAAAAAGAGCTTTTTAAAAAAATTCACGAATGGCGACTGATCAGCACTGGAGCTAAACTTGACACGTAAGTTTCCACCAAAGAAATGATATCTTTTCTGTGGATTGCGTTAGATTTATATAGCGACTGTTGAGCGCAGGAATGGTGGCTGGCTGGCTGGCTGGTAGTGCAAAGCTAAAAAAAGAACGTTTAAAAAAATTAAACAATAACAATAACAATAACAACAACAACAACAAAATGGCAAAAATTTGCTATGGAATACAAAACAATAAAATGTGGCTACAATTTCTTTGATTTTTGTAGCTGACTTTTTATTTTCGTGTTTTTGTTTTTTGTTCAATGATAATCATCATCCCGCTTAATAATTGTTGTTCCTATTCCCCTGCGATAATTGTAGCTGTTTGTAGGTATTGTCTATCCGCATGTCCGTCTAGGTGTACATACATGCGTTTGTAGTTCTGTGCGATTTCGTTACTCAAATTAACATTCATGAAGTGTTCCCCATCAGTTTGTGCTTGAAGTTACTCCATCATCATCATACTGATTTGTATATTTTTGGGTTTTGGTGTTTTCTTTCTCCACTGGCAGTTTAATTTGTTAAAAGTTATTGTTTAATGAACATTCAATTGGTAGCAAATCGATAATTACTTGTATTTTACAGAAATAGTGAAACTGTATGGTACGAGTATGATATGGCGTTCGTTGATTTAAGAAGAAAACTCATTTTTCTTGTTGCATGAATGAACCTTCCAGATAAAAAAAGGACATTTAGAATTTAATTCTGGAATTGGGAGGGGATAAGCTACACCAAATCATATTTCCTTCGAAATATGTTTTTTCACAGTATTGGAATCAGTATGTTTTCCTTCTATCGGTACTTAAATGCCAATAAATCTTGTGTATTGTACTTTCGAAATAGAAAAATTAAAAACAACACCAAGTCCAAGTTTTTATGAGGTAAATAGCAATAAGTATTAAGCTATGTTCACAGGATTGTCAAATATTACAATATGTTGTCAGTTATGGCAATGCACTGACAATGAAAAATTGTCAGTTCAGTTAAGCATACCTGATAATTTCATTGTCACACAGTTGTCCGAGACAATAAAGTTAAAAGCCAACAAAAATTGTCAGTTCACACAGTCTTTCGATTGTTGTATGGCCAGATTCGATGTTAAACATTGTGTCTTAATATTTATGGGCAGCTTTGCCAATAGAAAAATTTCTCTGACAATGGTGTTATTGTTCGGTGCACTCAAATCAAAATCATACCAAGTAAACTTACTACAGGGTAGCGAAGGTGTTTGAATTCCTTATAACATTTTTATTATAATTTTTTTGGTTTGTTTTCAGTATTTTGTAAAGAAGACTTGGGGGATTCAAAATGAACACAATTAAACAACGTGCCAAAATCTTTGCATTTTATTTCAGAAGAAAATCATGATTTTATATGTGTGTGAAGATAAATATATACAGGGTGTCTGGTGGCAAATTTATATTTTTAAATACGATTATTTCAAAAAGTAATAAACGGTACGGAGGGAGGGTGGCGCCGATTGTGCGGATTTGTCAGTCACGATATCGCAGTGGTGGAGATATTTTTTAAGAGCAATAATTCTGACGTAATTGCTCGTCGACAATTTTGTTCAAAATTCGGTATTCGGCGAATAAGTGATGGACCGAATGTAAATTTAATTCGTTTGTGGGTGCAGAGATTCCGCTTAACTGCTTCGGCTATGAATGGCTCACGGCCAGGGCCCAGTCGATCTTTAAGGACTCCTGAAAACATTGAACTGCTTGAAAGCAGTTTACGTGAAAATCTGAGACTTTCAATACGGAAAAGAGCAGCTTCACTAGAACTTTGAAATTTGAAAAAAAAAGACAAAAAAAGTTAAAATTCATACCGCAAAACAATTTTAATTTTTATATTTAATTTTTTTTTTCTCTTTATTTTTTTAATAAAAAGCTTAAAAAATTTTTTTTTCAATTTTTTTTTCATTAAAAATCGGTTTGCAAAAAATTTGTTTTATATTTTGTCAATTCGACGAAGAGTAACTTTAATGTATTAAAATGAAGAGTAACCAACCAGGGTTAACTCCCAAGACACAAACCATTTATTTTAACAGAGCTCTTCTTCACGTTAACAGAGCACTGTTAAACACTTAACAGCGATAGTAAATTTGACGAGATTTTGAAGAATTGGTCATTCTGGAAAAATGGAGCCATCTAGGCGCACCCCACTATATACAAACTATCCTCTAGGGGTTCATGGGAAGATAAATTCATAAAGTTAAACATATTTTTAAAAAAATATTGTATTTTATGAGCTTTGTAATGACTTCTCTGAGGGATGTCGCCACTGTGGCCATACACTTATTCCTCAGGGCATGAGAGCATGCAGGTATAAAACTGACAGAATTAGAAATAAGAGAACTATCGACATTTCTTTCGAATCTAATAGTATTTCGATCACGACTGCCAGAATTAGGCCCCTGGAGTAGAATAGTAATCTACATTAGACCGTACCTAAAAAAATCACCGTACCTCCCTAATATACAGTATTTTTGAATACTAATTTAAACAATTTTTTTTGACGAAAATAGGCTTTGCCTTTTTAAACTTTTCTTAACATCTTTGCCTTTTGCAGTGGGATGTTAAAAATTGATATATCAATGTTTTTGTCTCGAGAAGCCCAACATTCTGCATCAATGGCCATTGACTTCCAGTATTCCGTTCTAATATTTTTCTACCAGAATGTAAGAAAATTATAACTCGCAAAAAAATAGTAGAATTTTGCTAATTAAGTAATTCCAGCAGAAACATTTTAAAATTTAATTTTACTAAAAGATTTAAAAAATTAAGCTAAAATAATTTTAATGAATCATATTGCGACGCGATTCAAGTCGGCTGTTTTTTTGGCGGCTCTCTAGCTTAGAAAAAATATGGGCCATGCGTTGGTCTTCGCTGACCGCCTTGGACGATTCATGTGCTACACGAACAAAACGGTAGGTGTTTTGGGAATGGCATGAAACGTAAGTATTCGATTGTATGCGACTGGCAGAATGAGGGCCCAATACATACATACATACATTGTTATGAATAAAAAACTCCTTTTGAAAGCACATAATTTTTACTTATATGTACCCAGAGCACTGGTCCAAGCGCAAAAGAAAATACATTGTACGATTGGATTGAAAGTATAATGAGTGATATTTTATTTTGTTGTTAAGCACTTTTAACTGACACATCCAGAGTAAGAATATCTACTCCTGTGAAATTCAAAATTTCTTTTTTATTGCCCGCGGTACAGTTCTATCTTTTAATATAATTAAGCTCATTCAAGAGGCCTGCGTATAAATGAAATATTTATTGTTTACAAGACTATTATGTTTACTTTTTTTCATTTTGAACTCGAATGCATATAAATGATATATTAAATAAATAATAAATGGCAAGAACTTAGTTTGTTATACAAAAACATTTTGTTGAGGCTTCATTAAGATTCCAAAGAAGCCTTTATGGCGGTACTAAAAGTCTTAACAATTATTTTTTATTTATTATTTCTATCGTTGTTTTTTTTTTTTTGTTGAATGCAACTACTTTTGTATTTAAAATAATTTAACAATTTTTATGATCAACTTATGAATCTCTCTCACACCCATTTTTTTTCTTCTAAGATTTTTCTTTCTATAATTTTAAGGCGAGTAGCGTTATGAATTTATAATTTTGAAAATTCAAGTCCTTGCAATCTCACTAACGTTTAGTTTTGTATGAGTCATATAACCATAAAAAAAAACATTTATATTTTTATTTTTAGTCAAGAATTTTCATTATGTTGGAAATGAAGTGTGAATTTAATGTCAACTTTCTTGTGGTGGGTTCTATAACGATAAAATTTTGAAAAATTTTTTATTTCTTTTATTCTCGATTGAAAGAAAGAAACTTGAATTTGTATTCAGATATTAGGAAAAATCCACTGATGAGCTAAGTAAGCATTAAGCGATATAGTACTATATGGATATGGATATCCTCCTCAGTTATTGAGTTTGCTTTTATAAAAAATACTTTATGAGAATATCATAAAGTATGTAATAATACATTTCACATATTTTTTTCGGGAAAAAGCACAATTTTAAAATTAGAATCATATATAAAGAGATGTTCTCAAAATAAATTCAGTTAATGTTTTTTATTGTTAAATTATTATTCATGTGTTGATAATTTACTTGTTAATTTATTTATATATTTATTGGACTCTCAGAGAGACCAATTTTGTTCAGGTGATACCTTAGACCGCAATGTTGCGTAAAGGACCTCGTTTGCTGTAGTCAGCAAAATCAGCTTCTCCGATATTTCCCTGTTGGGGCACAGAAATAATTTGGTCTATCGCTGACCGGTACAATTATGCCATTGAGCAGCAAATTCTCTGTTCTT
Source organism: Dexiosoma caninum (assembly GCA_963924685.1). NCBI lineage: Eukaryota > Metazoa > Arthropoda > Insecta > Diptera > Tachinidae > Dexiosoma > Dexiosoma caninum. The sequence goes on along the minus strand of OZ004729.1, from coordinate 81,025,406 downwards.
CCAGTTCCTAAGAATTTCATATAACGCTCAGGGCCAATTAGGGGCAAATTTGCCACCTCTTTCGCCATCTTTTTACCCTCTCGTCCACGATTCCTTCCAAATGTAATAGCATTAAAGCCCCCAACCTGTTAAGCAGGACCAGGCACTTGCATACCATATTTGAGGTGATTCTGATTGATTATAGGACTTTAAGAGCCAACTGACTATCCGAAATTATACAGATGTGGGCTCCCCTTTTCCTCTTACGGAGACATTCCACCACACAAACTTCAATAGCATGAATCTTCGTCTGGGAAGGAAATCGTAGACTACACACCCATCGCGATCGCTTTCTCAAAAAATTCAAATTTTGAGTTACTACGGTATTGCAGCAAAGGCTCGATATGTCCTCGACGCAAACGCGCGAATTGGTAATGGAAAATTTCATCAAAAGAATATAATACTGCAATAGTAACCGTTATCATTGTGTTACTTTAGTTTAAAAAAAAAAAACCAAAATGGAAAGAAAGTCCACATGAACACATTGGAGAAAAAAGTAATCAATTTTGGTTAAAAGTAACCAAAACAGCAACGCTGATTGTTAATAATATTCCATTCTTATTGTTATTTTTGTAAGTAACGAAAATGAAAACAGAGCGTGTCGCCGAGTACCGAACACCCATGCTATGCTACCAAACTAAATGTGTCCCATCCAAACGTTCGACTGTCTAAACACAGTCTAAGGGGAAAAATTTCAGTGTTGCAGAAAAAGAGCGAGGTTGCCAGTAGCGAGTATGTGCAAATATCCAGATGCTACTGTATTAAATTTTTCAACCAACGCCTCTGTGAAGCTTCATTCAACTTCCACGTTCACAAATTACATTTGCTGTCAGAAAAACCTTAAAATATAATAAAATAAAATTAAATAAGAAAAAAAATGCGAAACGTACTTGTAACCTATCAAAACCTGCTTGTTATTAATCAATTTTAACATTTCATTAAGCAATTTAATGCAATTCTTCAAAAAAAAAAGGGAAACAAATATAAATATATTCATAGTAAATGATTGCGTTTTATTGAAATAAAAATATGCATGTAAAATGTTGTACGATATTTTGATATTTCGTTGTTTTATTAATTAATTAAATATCCAATGCAAATACACACACACACACACACACACACACACAAACACATTATGCACATATTACTATATTTTTTTATAAGTAATACATGAGTGTGAATAATTTGCTTTCTACATACAAAATACGAGTATATTTGTAAATGGCCATATTTGCATATAAATTATTGTGCGAAGTAGTTTAAAACTCACGCAGTGCATGCAAACACGCATTGCGAAAAAATATTAAAAAACTTGTGAATCCTGACAGTCAGTTTATCATTGGAGCCCTAAAACGAGTGATGAATGTTTAAGTTTTTCCTGTATGAAAGCAGGTATGATATGGATTGTCAGTATGGGAGTAGTTGGAGACAGGGTTAATTACATGCTCTATTTATGTTAGTTCCTTTTGTACCTATAAGGAGCAGAGGGCCTGCTTTGAGGTTTCGGTAATCAGATAGTTTAAGATGAGTAGGTGATAGGTTTTTAGGTTAACATAATGGAATTGGTGCAGCCGGCACACCCTAAAGGGTAGTTAAAAAAATCAATTCCACATTTTTATAGCGAACCGCTTTCTACAAGATCCGACGCCCGCTTTCAGCCGCCCCTAAAATGGGGAAAAGATGCCCAGTGTAGCATGCCCCTGCAAAAAATTTAAAAAGTAGCAGCTATACTTTTCCATTTTTTTTTATAAAAAACATTTTGGTTAAAATAATTAAAAAATTTTCGAAATTAAATTTTTGTTTATCTTTTAGCAATTAAAGCAGGTGTGCCGGGTTTCAACTTTTTGCAACAACTCCTTTTACTTTTGGCCGCTCTTTATATGCAAATGACACATTTTTTTTTTTTTTTTTTTTTTTTTTTTTTTTTATCAGGAGATGACTCCTACACATGCGAGGCATTGTGCTGGAACGATAGGAAAAGGACAGTTAGAGAAACGACAGGAGGTGAAGCTTAATTAATTATTTTACAGCTCTGCTTCCGCTCGTTCTTTGTTTTGTTTATACTCGTAGCTGTGCTTCGCCGATGCTACACAATACCGACGAGACATTGGCAATATGGGCAATTGTCATTGGCTCTTCGAAGACGCCAATTTCTTGTGGCTTCTGAAACCCACCACTTGAAACTGGTGATTATCCGCGATTGCCTTAGCAGCTGTTCCGTATACATATGTACGGAGAGTACATCCCCCGTCTGAATTGGGTGACGTCCACCACCGCCTTCTAACGTACAAAGAAAGCAATCGTACGTTACAACTGATCTGTCTCATAATTTTTAACTCTGACTATGAACATCCCTTGCTGAGGACAGTTGGAAAACTGCCATAATTCTTTTCGATATTAGAAGAGTCAAAAATAGGTTTAGTTAAAACATAAATTAAGTACCGTCCTTGGTGGAAAACTAATAATTTGTTCTTTGGTTTAATATGTCGAAGCTCTAGCGGCTTCTTATTGAGTTTTTCATTGTTTCGTACAACCGTTTGCAAAACACATTGACTACGGGTGCCTCCGTAGTCTAGTGCATGAGCATAAGTCTTATCAATATGGAGGTGCAGGTTCGATTGCCGCTTAGACCCTGCGTGTTTCTACAGACAAAGCTGTAAGAGCTTCGTAGAGTTTGAATTGTCTTATATTTAATTTTCACTCACTGTGCAAGGCCTTAAGTTGAGTAGGATCATTCCAAGAACTTAAGGTGTGTTCCAAGTTTCGTAGGAAGGGGTTAGAAGCGGGAGTATGGGAAATATTTTATTAAATCTCAACGACACTAGCGCCCACTTTTTAAAATACGAATTTCTTCTTTCCTAAGAAGCCAAGGTGAAAGCGGATTTTTGTACGCGAATCATTAGATCAATTTCAATGTGTTCCTTCCACTTTTTTTCAGAGTTTCTTAGATTGAGCGAAAGTACAAAAATATTTTATCGAATTTCAATGGGGCTGACTTCCTTCACAATATGAGTGGGAGAGGCCAAGCTTTGTGAAAAGATACGCAAAAGTCTGAGATCGGTTGAGAACAAGTTACCATTAAGATCAAAAGGTCATGCAGAAACGTTTAATGTAACAAGCAGACTGTGCGCCTGCGGTAAATACATTTTATCCCACTGTATAGCATTCCAGCATGAATGTATTATTACATCAAGTATCTCAATATGGTAGTAAAATATATTCTTTATTTACGCATGAAGTAATAATAAATCGTTACTTCATCACTCCCGTCATCATCATCATCATCGTCATCACCAGCAAATAGTCATCACCATCAACATTCTCAGCATGTTTTAATAATAATGATTTTTTAATTAATAAATTAATGCACGTTTAACGCACGTTTTTGTCATTTTGAAAAAGGGGAAAAGAAAATAAAAACAAAAGAAGAGAATAAAAATCAACTCATTGATAGAATTGGAAGACATCAATCATTTGGTGCGTGATAACAGTGCGTCACGCATGCGTTTTTTATTTTTATAGTTTTAAATCAATATAGAATAAATGTTTTTCTGGGTTGTTGGTAAAGAAAATGCAGACTTTTTGGAAGGACCACAGAAGAATGACGCAGTAAAGAGCACAAGAAAGAAGTCATAATTATATTATGTATATACAATTAAAAAAACATTTAAAACTTCTAGAACAATTTTGTATTGTTCTACATTTAGATCCAATGATAACATCTTGTCTACTTGAGCAGCACCCCAATCATTGTGAAGAGCAATTATTAAAGTATTTCTCCCCTAGTTCATACTTTGGACTCGCGTTATGTAAAGAAATCTTGTTATTATTTTCATAAATAAAAAGTTCACATGCTTTGGAGGATGCATGGAGTTCCAAGATTATCAAAAGAGATGATTTGGCAGTTGTTGATATTCATTGAATTTAATTGAAATTTCTCTAGAAGACGAACTCCAAGAAGAAGGGCCAATAGAAATTGGTGAAATTTATAGCTTTGATTTCTGAAAAAAAAAAATATTCTTTCAATATAATAATTGTAATTCACTTGAGTGTTACCCGCTCAGTTTTGTTTCAAGTTATGGGCAAGAAAACAGCTGATTACTGTTCTTATGAACATCTTGATAAATGAATTTCCTTTGAAATTGCTCAAAGCATGCGTGCAGCCTACGTCACAGCCATGGCTGTCTAATTTGACGATTTATCGTCATTTTAACAAAAATAGCAAAATGACGATATGACGATTTTTTCCTTAAAAATTACGATTTTTTGCACTGTGCTAAATATACCAAATTTTTGCATATTCTGTAGACAACATCGAAGAAAGTAAGCTTTTCGTAAATGAGGCAATTCACACTGGCGTAATATTTAAGCCGGCCAATTTTTTGTTCTTTCCAAATCACACTAGACTGGCATAAAATGTTTACGTATACATAGCTTTGTGTATGTTAGTATTTTATTTATTCATTTGATTTTTGTTTTCGTTATACACACTTCTTAATATACTTGGCGGAAGTATGACGGCATTAAATGATACGGAATTGGAAATTATTTTAGGAGGAATTTCAAGTGCCTGTAATTTAGAAGCTGTAGCATTACTTCTAGAAGATGGGAAAGAAAAGAAAAGCAGATCTTGGGTCAAGCCATTAGTTGATAGTTTAAATGTTTGTTGGCGCGACCAAACTCATTCTTCTTTCAAGTTCGTTAGCACGACAATGGCCAACAGAAGACTAAATACGCTCTGTCAAAAAAAAAGAAAAAACTTGTGCTTTCGCTTGTGTATATGTATTAGTTTTGTGCTGCTTGTGCGGGATGTTAGCTGGTAGAAAAATTATGCCATTCAAAACCCCTTCTCTTCACCGAATTTGCTATGTTATGCGAGCATAATTATGGCAGTGTGAAGATCCTCAATTCGTTAACTATAAGTTTGTAACATTCATGAAGTGAAGAAGCAATTTAACTACAAATGTAGTTTTCGAGCGTGTCTTGTGATGGTGTTTTGTATTGACTGTACTAATTGAACCTTTTTTCTGTAACATTTACAGGTACATTACAAATGCATTACAACTGTATATATTTTCTCATATATTGCATTCGTCAAACAATATAATAAATATATTGATACTTTTCTTTTCGCTTCCACATTATACAATTTTCTGCCAAGACTTTATTAATAAATTTTAATTTTATTTCAATTTAAATTGATCCTTTCATATACATAAATTTAAATATAAATATAACACGCGAGCGATATGTGATCACAAGTGGTGTCTGTTATGTTTTAATTGCTTCTCAATAAATATACAAAAATGTATTTTGAAAATACATTTTTCATTGTCCGATTTTTGGATTATTTTTCTAAGCTGAAATGACGATTTTTCATATTTTAGAGGAATTTTGACGATTTTTAGGGAATTTTATCTGGCAGAGCAGGTCACAGCTGTCAATTCACAGGTACTTTTGAGAGGTAAATGTGTAAAAAACTTGCCCGGGTGGCTGCAGAGCCAAATAAAAATTAATAATTCTAAAGATGAAAAAACGATGGTTATGGAGAAGGATGGAGGATAAAAAAAGACTTTTAAGAAAATATTCCAGTGTTTTTCAATGCCATCCGCTGGACGGCTGATAAACTAAACATTTAAATAACGAAAGGCAGTTTGAAGGTGTATATCTAATTTTATTCTCTGTTGTACTTAAAGAAAGTTTGGGCTTAGTGAATATAGAACAGGAAAAAAGCTTTTAGACTTTGTCCATCAAGTATGTGGTATTATTATGTGGACTTCAGGTATATATTTCTAAAAAATTTGTTGGGTTAAGTAGTTCATATTGATGACTCTGGTGATGATAAAAAAGAGTACTGATGACGTGTGCAGAGGCATAGAAAATATGTAAGTACAGTCGAACTTCTCTATAACGTAGCAGTTGGGGACCGTTAAATTTCTACGTTATAGAGAAAATTCGTTATAGAGAAACGCAGAAAATTTTGACTACATTTTTTTTATGTAGAAAATATATTTATTAAGACAAAAAAAATTGTTTTTACATGAACACATTAATTTTTTTTTTTATTAATACATACATATCTGACTAAATTGATGCAAAAAATCGGTTGCTAAAAAGTTTGCAATAGAGAGATTATTTAGTGTGAAAAATTCTATTTAGTTCTTAAAAAATTGTACGTTACGGAAGTTCGTTATAGGGAGATCAAAATGTATGAAAATACTCACAAAAATGTTGTGTTCTCGAATTTTATTTGTTATAGAGAAGATTTCGTTATAGAGAAGTTCGCTATAGAGAAGTTCGACTCTCGTACGTACTCTACTCAATTGGTGTCGGAGATTAATCGTACCCTTTCCTTTATTCTAATAAAACGTATTTGTCTCATTATTGTGATAAATTAACTATGAACTTAAACAGAACTAAATATTCATTCATTGTAAACATTCCTTGCCCAAATCTGGTCTTATAGTCTTAATTGTATTTTAGTTTTTTGTAGCTCTGCTGGCTATTTACACATTAAGAAAAAAATAAAAAATTTATAATTGTCAAGTGAACGCAAATTTTAAAAATTATGTCTCAGGGTCAACTCTTAAGACCAGTAAAAAAAAACAACTTTCACAGAAAATAAAATGCTGGAACTGAGTAAACCCTTCTAGAATCATTGATGGCCTCAAAAATTCCAAAACTTTAAAAACATACAATTTTATTTTACGCATTTAAGCAACAAGCAACTTTATATAAAAAAAAAAGATACGAAAAAAAAATAATTCCAGTTTATAAATCACCCAATTATTTTTGTATAATTTTTGTGTAACACGATCGTGTTCAGAGTTTCAAGCACCGTTTGGACTTTTTTCTTGCTTAAAAATTCGGCAGCGTCTTAAGTTTTCAATAATTTGTAACATGCATTGAATTTTTAAAGATAAGTATGTAGATGTATTAAAAAATTATAAAAAATAAGAAGTTTTTCTATAAAGTAAATTTGTGAATTTCATATCGATTATGTTTCTTTAAGACGTGCAACAATATTTGTCATATAAAAATTTTTTAGTTGCTTTTTAATATTTGCATATAAATTTCCTTCATTTGCTGTGGTGTTTAGACTAGAATAGCTTCGTGCTATTGATATTCTTTAATAATCGACTAAATAAAGTGCTTAAAAAATAAATAAAAATAATGGGTAAAACCCGGCGTCAACAACTCGCCAAAAAATTTGAAGGATATCAAAGAAAAATTATAAGAAAACAAAACTGAATTAGTTACCAGAGTGTTCTGAGGCATTTTGGAAACATTCTTTCAACGTTGGTAATTTTGTTATTAATTATTAGTTTTTAAACTGTATATAATATACGGAGTACTGATTTATTGTCTTATGACACAAAATTTTTTCTGCATTGTTTAAATTTTGGAGCAGAGTGTTAGCGATAAAAAATTAATAACTGTCAAAAAAAATGTGAAAAGTCTCTACTTAAAATTGACGTTTCGAACTTAAAAGCTTTTAAATCTTTTATATGTTGATAACTTAGCGATTTAAGCTGCGATTTTGAACTTAATTTTTGATCGTATATTTTTCTATATATTCTCTAAATTTCTGCAAAAATAATAACTTTAGAGGAGTTTTGTCCTGTTATCGAAAATAAGCTCAGTAAAGTCACAAAATATACAGATTTGTTCGCAAAAATGAAACTTCAATATTTTTGTTTCTATCTATATGAAAAACTGACACAAAGTTTTTAATAAATAAAATGGAAATTGCATTGAATCATCATTAACGTTGTTCCAATCGGAAGCAGTTTCGAAGGACCATGTTATCGATATTTCTTTATATTGAGTTCTGAACGGTTTAGGAATTTTTTAAGTATTATTTCCTCAACCATCATTTATAAAAGTTATAAATGTCGTTAATAAATGTTATTTCAGCATTAAACACAAACAGATTCCAATTCCGAATATCTTGTTTGTTTAAAATGTTTTCTCGTTTAGAAGCATTCAAAGAGGATTTCTTCTAATAAAAATTTAATTTTTTATTTTGGAAGTGTTGTTGCTTTCAAAGTCCACGATTTCTTAGAATGTTTTTTGTTTTAAACAATTAATTAATTTGTGAGTATTTCAGTATTAACCGTAAATATTATTTAGAATTCATTAAGTTACTTCGATAATAATGTCGTACACAAGTCTGTAGAGGAATAACAATTAGCACCCTGTTCTTTCAGGCGATTTAGCAAAATGAAAGATATAAATTTCACTTCTGTGAAATAAAATGATTTCGATTTGAGCAAAGTAATTTTGAAATTCAAAAAGCTTTTGAATACTAAATCTTTATAACACCGAAAAAAAAAAATCAATTCAAATTTTCAATGGCATATTGCGTTTCTATGAAAATTATAATTTTTTTGTTTGGTTTGTTTATGAGTCTAATAAATTCTGTTTCGTAAATAACTCTTAGTTAACTTTGGTTATTGTTCGAATTTGGAATTGTTACTGTTCTAAATTGTAAAATTTTTGTCAAGCGTATTTTCCATACTGAAATTATTTCTTCAAAAAAGCAAATGAAAAAAATGCCTTTTCTTCATATCTGTTTGGTTTTTTTGCAACATTATTGACTTAAACAAGCTTTTAATTTTATAATTAATAATTTTTTTGGTGAGCCTCTGGGCTCATTTGTATTCAAAGCGGTGTTAGAAAAATTTCATATTTTACACATATTAAATAGTAATCAGCGTGTTTGAAATATTGTCGTACGAGCAAACACTTTTTAATATTTTGCAAAGATATTTCATTCTAATGCTGAAAGCTGAAATATATTTCAATACGAAAAAAGAAATACATAAGTTTAAAAATTTGCACAGCAAAAGTATTCCTTCAAAAAAAAAAAGGAAATATTCACTGTTTAAACAACAGTTGATACAGTGCGGCACTTAAGTTGAAACCTCAACATATTTTGCTGTGTTAAATTTTCTTTAGTTTTGCGTGTAATTTATAGCACACAATCCGCTGTTATTGTTCCTGTGGTATATATTGGGGTTGCTGCACTTACGACAGGAGTCGAGGAATTATATTCAAGTGTTTGGATGTTTGTTTGGCGCTTGTGAAAGTATAAAAGTCGATGTTGTTGTGGTTATACGGTATTGTCAACTCTGAAAAATTCTATATGGCTCGAAGGACTATAATCAATGCAACATGCATCTGGATCACAAAATCTAGGTTAATGTAACAAAAATTTTAAAATAAAAACAAATTTTTAAATTTAAATTTAAATTTTTTCTTTTAATTATATTATTAATTGACCTTTTTTTTTTTTTTTTTTATTATATTTTTTTTTTTTGCAATATATTTATTAAGCTTGAGGTCTTTTTCTTTTATTTTATTTGGTTTTATTATTCGATATTTCGTTAACACCTTGTTAACATCATCAGGAATAATAGGAAATTATAATTTTTTTTTTTTTTAATTTTTTTAAAGAAAAAAATTATAATTTCCTATTATTCCTGATGACTATTTTGGTCAATAGCTCGAAAGATTACTTTTAGCCTGAAGTCTTGCTCACTCGACTTTGTTGACCGTTCCAAAGATTTTGTATTTCATCGATAGTTTGCTCTTTTATAGCTTGCCTTTTGTTCAACCTTATTTAGAAACGTTGTTGGTTGCTATGGTTTGTGGCAGTGAACATTATCATGCTGCAAAATCCAATTTCCATTAAGAAATAGCCTCTCTGCTATAGTAAAAACATTATCATTTAAAATATCAAAGTTTCCTGACTGGTTCAGAGTATCTTATACCATGTATCTGGTACCAAGTTTCCAAGTCCATAATATGAGACGAATCAACAAAACATTAATGAGCCACCACCAAATCGATTAAGTGGTTGCACTGCTTTATGCTTAGATGCTTTATTGAAGATGCATAAACGTTTTTCCAAATGATCAAATTAGAAAGAGGTCTCATATGTCCATAATATTGAGGGTGACGATGGCTGAAGTAGACTGCACGTTGAGTACAAAACAAAAAAAAAAACTCAAATTATAAAAAAAAAACATCTCGCATTTTTCTGATGTGCATTAGTGTGTCTTTGTGTGTCAGTTGTTGTCGGAAGGTTTCAGTGGCGAAGGCATAGTCACTGGTCACTGAACAATACCGGCTTCAGCTGATAGTTATCCGTAATCGCATCAGAACGCCCTCCTTCGTCGGTATTGTGTAGCACCGGCGAAAAAATGGATACTGAACCGAAGCTTCAGCACTGCTACGAGTATTAACAAAGAACGTGCGAAAGCAGAGCTGCAAAAATAATTAATTAAGCTTCACCTCCTGTCGTTTCTCCTACTATCCCCTTCCTATAGTTCCCAGCAAAATGCTTCGCATGTGTAGGAGTCATCTCCTGAGTGCTGGTCCCAGATAAAAATAAAAATTTAGTTAATTAATTTAATTGATATGCTGATAACTTTTTAAACAAAATAAAAATTATTTCAATGACTATAATTTAGTTCAGGACTATGACATAAGTGAAGCGTCTCCCAAATTCGTTATTATTCATCAGGCTCATATTTTTCAAGTTGCTTCTGACTTTTGTGTTGCTTCTCTTCCTCAAAAACAAGCACAAAAAAAAAACAAGAAAAAAGTGCGGTTAGCATTACAGTGATTAACTAGTATGCTCCAGTGCAATATCCTGTTTAAGGATATACGACACCCTGAAACTTTACAATACTACACAAGTACTTTTTCCAGCCAGAAGAGAAAAGAAAAACATTGCTGTGGCTTGGTCAATGGCCACCGTAACTCTTTATTTGAATGTTTCACTTGTTGTCTTTCCCCCCCCCCCCCCCCCCCCCCCCCCAACCTCAGCGAAGAAGAAAAAAACGAGAAAAAAATTACTATTAAAATTGTTTTATTTCCTTGGAGGTTGTCTATTATTTTAAAAACAATTATAAAAGATTTTAAACAAAATTACTAGAACAACTAAAACAACGCTGTAGCAATGTCACTATATTTCATTTGGGGTACAACATGCTGGCACACAGACTGCATGCACTGGCATGCTTATCAAATAGTATGCCGTCATACAATTGTTAAGCATCTTTTGTTACATGCAAACCAGATGTTGTAACTCCTTTTATTTGAAATAAAATTTATTTTCACACCCAAGGTTGTTTTTTTTTTGATGCTAGATACTTGGGACAAAGGACATCAGAACTTTTTAATAGTCTTCAGCCAACTCCACACATTAGCTGGCCTGGATGCTTCACATTTTTCCAATGGCTATTATTTTTCTGTCTGTACTCTTTCTATCTTGTAAACTAAATAAGTTTTTAATTTTTTGAAACATGCTACAAGATGTTGCTCTGTTCCTTCTGTTGCTATTATTATTAGTTTGTCTTTACCAGCATCCAGATTGCACTTTTATGGGGTTCATATTTTGTTACAAAATTAGTATGTGTTCCTTTTGAAATTCTATTTAGTTTTGTGTGTTTCTTAATGTTTTCAAAATGTGTCTAAGGTTCTCTAGAGTGTTGCTTTGAAGTATCCTTACGTTTTTTCTTTGGGAAGAACTGGGAATATAGTAGTTCGAGTTGAAAAACTGCAGTAAAGGATGAAATAGTAGTGGTCTGCTTAATAGATTGAAAATAAATTCCTACGTAAATAACTTTTGAGAAAGTTATGTCGAAAAATTAATTTTTGAAAAGCGTCTTTAGAAAAACCGTTGCTAACATTACACCCTTTAAAAAGTATTGCGTAGATGCTCTTACAACAGTTGGCAACGTGTTGCAATTTTCTATCGAAATAACAGCCATATCTAAATCAGCATGTCAGGCGAAATATAAATTGTTTTTTTATAAATCAATTGTTAAATAGTGCCTTATTTCGAACCTCGTTTTATGCAATTAAATAAAATTGTAAATTGAAAGCAAAAATACGCTTGATGCACTGATTTATTGTGATCTGAAATGATGAACTTAATGCCTACACCGCCCGTACTTATAATCGTTTATACGAATGGCAAAATGGAATAAAGATGAATCCTATTCGCACCTCATTTTCTCTATTAAATGATAATGTGCATCTTGGTAGATGCCAAGGAATGCGAGAAACGGTGCAAGGCAATAGGTATAGTATGTTCTGCAGAGAAAGAAGAGGGACCTCGATGCGTTGCTGCAGAGCGAGGCCCCTTCTGGCGAAGACCGGCAGAACGGACCGGTGCCGTGGTGCCGGTTACCAACTTGACAAACACAGACATGGATGAGTAAGTGCGGTTCTGATTGAGACGCCGCTATGGGCCTTCCCGAAATAATGCGGAAAGCGATCCCGGGAAGGAATCTACCCAGAGAAGCAGGAAGGAATGTTTTAGTGGTAACACCACTCGAGACAGATGACGACGGTCTTTTTAAATGTGAAGCCATTTTCAAACCTACATCACACGTCAAAAAATAAGAATGCGTATCGAGCAAGCTACCTCAACCTACACTACACTTAGAACATCGTATGACTCGCCAATTCGGCCAATGGCCTGATATTAATTTTTAATAATTAAGCCGGCATCAATATCTTATTAAAAATTATTTAAAAAAAAACCGTGAACAAAATGTCTTTTTAAATAGATAAATAGTTCAGGAAAAGTACTTTGAAGAAAGTAATAAGAAATAAAATTTTTTAAGCAGCAGTTGCATGAAAACTGTAATATCTATGTTTTTATACGAGGTCTGTTCAAAAGAAGAGGTGAATTGTGAATTTTTTTTGAAAAGTGTTTATTTATTCATCAATATCCATTTTGTTCCCTTCAAATTAATACCCCTCAGATAGAATGCACTTATGCCAATGCTTCTACCAATCCTCGAAGCACTTCTGAAATGCGCTTTTCGGTATGGCCATCAGCTCGTTCTTCGATTCTGACTTTATCTCATCAATTGTGGCAAAACGCTTTCTTTTCATCGGTCTCCTCAGTTTTGGAATAGGAAAAAGTAGCAGGTAACCAAATCCGGTGAATACAGTGGTTGAGGCATGATTGGGGTGTTGCTTTTGGCCAAAAAATCACGAACAAAATTGCTGTGTGAACAGAATTCATGATTTTTTTCCGTAAACGTTGCAGAACTCCCTTGTTCCCCGCACGACCTGTTGGCAAGAAATCTTCATTCACCCCGCCATTGTAATCGAAGAAAACTAAATTCTCTTTTCTATTGATCAGGTACCTCGTATATAGAAAGACATTCACTATATTTTTTTTTATAATAAATTCTGCTAGAATTTGTATCACAACTGTATTCACTTAAATTAAAATGTAATTTTGGCGAGTGGGTTTGCACTCTTTTATTTTGTTACTCTGAAGCAAAAAAAAAAAAAATAAAACGACATCAATCTCACAATGTTTAATGTGTTTGTTTGCATGTAATTTTCCCTAAACCAAGGTGGAGTGTGGAAAAGTAACTTAAGATTATACGAAATGACTTGCACTGCATATTACAATTAACAAAAGCTAAATAAACTTCAAATAACCAAAATTAACTTTCTTCAAGACTAATGTAAAGTTTGTTAAAATTATACTCATAAACCCTGGAGAATTTTTAAACAGAATTAATGTTGTTTAAAGGCAAAAATAACTTCACTAATTCAATGAAAGCTGTTTGTAGTTACAAACTGTGTAATTTCATTTTAAAATTAAGAAAATTTTAAACGTAAACGAGTCCTTTTTTTAAATATTAAAAAAATCTTTGCATAAAGTAAAAAAAAATGGCATCGTTGAAAGAAAATCAATATGAAAACGTTTTAGAATAACCTAACGCGCACTCATACACATGTAATTTCTCATTTCGTGTTTTTTTCATTAGTTCGCTCAGACGACAACGGGATTGCCGATGAACTGGCGAAGGGAGGCGCCCGTCTCGGGTGCGAGGATATGGATGAATTCTGCAGTGCTGGTGCCGCAATGAGCAGGCCGGTCGCGAGGACACAGTGGCCTCAGTTTGACGTCAGAAAGTCTGGACGGGTGCTGGAGTTTCAGAAGCGCCGGCTGCGGAGTCTTACCGACACGATGATTGGACAGTGGTTAATTGGGATTCTTGCAACAGGCATGGGTCTGCCGCACAACGACTTCTGCTCTGGGTACAATGAAGAGGAAGAGGAGGAGAGCGCGGCCCACTTCCTCTGCCTGTGACCTGCACGCAGGAACCTTCACCTCCATCGTTCGGTGGCCTATCGGAGCTATCGGAGATGGGGCTCAGGGAGCTGAGTGCCACTGCTAATCACGCTTCCTCTGGAATTCTCCTCTTCTCGACGAGTTTATCTGATGCTATCAACCCGATATGCGTCATGAGCTGTTCGCGCCCAGCCTATCAATGCTGTATACATACAATATTCATATACATAGTAATTATTAATGTGAACTAAGAAATGCTGCAGCTTTTATAATATTTAAAAAGTATGAAGTTTTTACGGCAAATCTTAATTTAGTTTACTTTGTAAACTGAGATTACTTTGGTTTTTTTATAGAAAATATTAAATAATAAAATTGAAATGCCTTCTCTGAGCGAGATATTTATTTTCTTTTACAAATTGAACCTCTTAAAAGTTAAAAATGAATTAAATTGTTCATTTTGCTAATTACTTTACTCTCTACATTTCTATGAACGAAACCAATGAGAGGGTGTGATGGAAATTTCTAAAAAGATTTTACATATATTTTTTTTATGTATAAAAAAACAGTGAAATACTTTATATATTTATATGTAGATGTGGCAAGAATATTTTCATTTCCCTTATGAAGTGTTTTCTTCTCGTACACTTAAGTTTTCAATTGCTTTTAGCTACTTGACTGCTGATGTTCCAATACTCTTCATACAAAATATCTCATAGTCATTTAGTGTTGCCTCCTTTGGCGCCAAACACTCGTAGGTGTTACACTGTGTTGCAATTTAGATAAATGTTAATGAATTTTATTTTATTTCACATCCAAAGAATTTTATTCTAGTTAATAGCAGAATTGCAATTATTTTAACTACTTCATTTGCAATTTAAGTCAAATAATATACAACAGTAAATGTCATGATACTCAATGCTTAAGTAGCATTAAGAAGCAACGAATAGCAATCGCCATCTAGCCATTGCCATCATTCCCATTGTCAAACTATACAGTCGCCCGGATATAGGAGTCTGTCTATCTATCTATATTGACGCCGTATTCCGATACTTCCGCGGGATTATGAAGCGCACAGGCGACTTGTCCTTTCCCTGCAGATGGGCGGGCAATTAGCGGAGGAAGTGCCCCACCAACGGCTATTCTTCCTCTTCATCATCATTCTGGCAACAGAAGTCATTATGAGGCAGATTATATTTTCCACCGTGCAAGGATAGGTTACCCATTTATGGAAGACACATGCCCGCTTATTTTTCAGCAGCATTTGTAAATTTATTCTATCTGTGTTACTTTCTGAGATATTAGGTTATCGATTTTAGCCCTTTTTACTCTTCTTAACCTTCTTAAAGGATCTAAATGTTGAATGAGGAGTCTACATACCGAATTTCAACCGATGAAGATGGGTGGGCGGGCACTTTACCATTCCTCCCCTATTAAAAAAAATTTTAACAGAATTTTTTCATATGAAAAAAGAAACAAACGACGAAGTTATTTGATATTCACTTTTCCAAGTCGGGTCCTGTCAACAGCGCCGCCAATATGCCCAGCTGTACACTTAAAGAAGCAACAGTTCGAACATGTTTTTTTCAAATTCACAGCATATATGTATATCACATGTGTTATAGAAGATATCTGTTTTGTTTTTTGAGATACCCATGAGGTCAGTGTTCCCTGGGTACAGTCTGGTGTCAGCACAAACCCGACCGTCGGCGACAGCATTATCAGCCCTGTACGCATTTTCTCTTACCCAGATCAGTTTCAATTTAGAATGTCTTGCTATTTCGTCGAGATATACCCGACAATCATAGACTAGTTTATTATGAGAAACTAATGTTTTTATACTTCCACGTGCATACGAATCGTTTTTATGACTTTTTAACCACTATCCACTACAATTGGCGGGTTGATTTGTAGATCAACCCTATGCCTATTTTTGAACCTCTTCGTGGATTCCGCTAGAAACGTTAGTTATACCAACGGCTAATGTAAGAAGGTTTTAGGATCGTACGTACTGAGCAATGTTTTTAGGACTCAGAGAAATCGCTATCGTTCTCAAAAATGTTGAATGTATACCGTAGTCTTTTGATTTACGACATATGATATGAACTTAAGGTCAACAACCTTGGGTTAGAAGATGACACCATAGATCTGACTTGGATTATTTTACGGTCTTTGGCTGCTTAACAGCAGACCTTGTCTAGTCTGAATCCACGGGCAACCGGGTGCCCACATGACTTCGTATTCTGTATACCTTTAATAACTGTTGTACCACCACTGAACTCGGCGTGGAGCTTAGTGAACCAGAACATCGCGGCTACGGGGTTTAAAGCCTGCTGAATGATGCGGCTAGTTGCTGGGTCTTCAAGTCGAAGAATTGGTCAGAGGGTACTTCGTGTCCACCTCGAAAGGTTGGAGTTGTGTTCGGGTTATGCGGTTTGAATACGTGGTGGCTGTGGTGGATACCTAAAGTCACGCGGGAAGAGTAGTTACTGGACTGTTCGGGACATTGTTGTATGACATGTGCCCTCATACGAATTTTACTAATCTAGTTGCTTTTGCATTTTGGGTGCCTCCATAGTCTAGTGTATGAGCATTAGTCTTATCTATATGGAGGTGCGGTTTTCTACAGAGAAAGCTTAAGAGCTTCGTAGAGTTTGTATTGTCTTAAAAAAAAAAAAAAATATTAATCACCGGAGGGTGTCGTGGACTGTGTAGATGGAAGTTAACACGGGAAGTCTATCTTTGGATATGGGTACTTAATGGTTCAATGGAAACCTGCATATTAAAGACCATGACGTTCAATTCTCTGATGTGACACCGGGTTTAGAAAGCTCTAAATACCTTAGCAAGGTGTATATCATAGGCAGGGATAACTATGATGAGCTATGTGTACTTTGTTAGTCACTAGTTGCCTTCCTTTAGGGCGCGGTGGTAAACGTCACATATTCATTGTCGGATTAAGCTCCATGAGCACCTGGCCGACACTAACTTCACTACAAATCCAGTTTTTCCAAACAATTTGCTTCCACGCATAATTTCATTTTGCATAAATTTTCTTTGACACTAAATTCGAATTATTTTGATTGTCATACGATTACAGATCTACCTGATCGATAGAATCAAATTCTAAAATCTTTAAGAAAATTGGCAACCTTCTGCGTTTTACTTGTAAATAGTTTAATTACGTTCTCGTCCAGACTATGCAACATTTACTGTGAAACTTTTTAGTTTGTTGACGAGAAAAGAAAGTGGAATAAAAAAGGGGTACGATGTTTCATGTTCAACCCTTAAATACTTAAATTCACATCATATTTATTGTTGGAATTTTTCTGTAATAGAAAAAGCGATCGCATTAGAACCACTATGCCTCTGTATACGCTACATTTAATTTTTTTCCCCTACAAATATGATGCTTTGAAATGAAAAGAAAAAATAAAGCCAATCATTGTATTTATTACAACAGAGGGAATTTGTAGTAAATTATTATATGTTGTTACAAACATGTGTATACTTTATGCTGAATATACCGGGTGTGACGATACCTTTCTTTTCTAATTACTTTAAAATTTGTCAGCAAAGTAACTGAAGTTGATTTTTAGAGAAAAATTTTAATCTCGCAGCGGGAAAACTCAGAAGACCATCTTAGTTAAGGCCTTATTAAAAACCTGCTAACCATTCTTGTCTAACTACTAAAGAAAGTCTTATAGAACGCCTCATTCATTCCATATAAAAGATGAGATACACTGCCTTTTGTGAGAAGGGAGAAGAGAAGGAGTAATAATTTTTTTTGTTTTTATTTTGCAAAATTTTAAGAACTTTCGGAATGTCTGGCGGAAAGAGGCAGAGCGGAAAGCCTAACCGCAATGACAATGTGTGTAAAAAAGATATGAGTAGGGAATATACCGCCCAGCTTTTGTACCTCCAAAAGAAGAAGTACTGAGGTCTTTTAGAAGGCATCTGCAGTCATTTCTTTTTTGTGTTTGCACTGGGCATCTGTGATATTCATTCCACACTCAGTGACAGCATTAACGAACAAAATTTCCGCATTTAGAGAATCCACACATAATTCATATCATCGCTTGATACGCCACAACGATTATTCAGCCACTTTTCTTCAGAGAATCCAAAATTATCAAGTGCAAATAGAATCCGTAGGTCTGTTCCAGGTGCTTAAGAAAACAGTCTGGACTATTGAGAGTAAAAGGAAAATTACTCTCTGATGTGACAAAGATGTCCCAAATTGCTGAAACGCAAAAGACCACAATTGAACATCTTGAAATAATAATGCTGCTTACTTTCTTAAATAAATTTTATTTTAGTGACTTTAGACGCTTAAAATGCATAATATTTTAAAAGCGAAATATTAGAATCCTTGGCAACAGCTGTAAAAAGTGAATGAAAATAAAGTGGAAAAAAATAAAAGCCATTTTTTATTAAATAAAGTGATAAATATGCACAAATACTTACAAGTTCAAGCTTATTTCAAAAATCTTCCATATTGCTTTTTAATCGATAAATAAAACTTTCTTCCTTAATTTAATAATTTTTTTGATTTTGAAATGTAAACAAAAAACAGCTGATAATTTAATTCAAGTCCGAACTTATCCAAAGAAAAAGGTCGTACAACTTTGTACAGGAAATGAACAATTTTACTCTCTCAATTTCTCTCAAAATTCCACAAAAACTGTTATCTAGAATGATTTTGGACTAATTTGTGCGCGTTAGGACTGTTTTGTTATGCAACTGGAACATACCTATTGATTGACTTATCTACCAGAAAATGAAACAGTGCAAATTAAACAGCAAACAGTTTTAAAAATTCGATGGAAGTGTGATATCAATAAGAATCTAATTTCCAGCACAATGCACCGCATGTGTAGGACCATCTCCTGAGTTGTGGTTCAAGAGAAAAAAAAAATTAAATAAAAATTTCAGACACATAGCAATATGCCGATAAAATAAGTGATTCACCCTGTATAAGCATCTGCATGTATTCATATTTCGCAAAATATACATGCCCATGTAATACATCAGAGTTCAGCAATGAATTGTTTTTTTCCTTTCTCACATATGAAATTTTAAATAAATGAGGGAAGATGTCATTGAAATTCAACTACTCTTATGTATTCATACATTATGAATTATCAAGTAAAATCAATTCATCAGGTGCATATTTTTGCTCGTTTATGTTTCACACATCGTAAATGTCAAAACTTGTTTACATTTTGAGCACCCCAATATCATTTTTTACTCTTTTTTTTTAATTTCAGAGAGCATGCAATTAACAGTTTTACTTATTGCTTTGCTTTGAGAGACGGTTGCAAAAGTAATTAAATGATGAAACAGAACACGTCCGCAACTCCAAGCAAAAAAAAACTTTCAGAGAAAACAGAACCATAATTGAAACGACGGCTGCAGTTTCAGGAACTTCACAAATTTTACTTTAAATAAAAGTTTTTGTACAATGGTGACTGCACATTATATATGCAATCATGGTTTTGTACTTCTGCACTAAATTTTTGTTTAAATTAACAAAATTTTTTACAATTGCACTTTTAAATGTTGCTTTTGATTTTCGTTTGTTCTTATTTTTCTTTTGTTTCTTTTGATTTTCTTTTGTTCTTATTTTTCTTTTGTTTCTTTTGATTTTCTTTTGTTCTTATTTTTCTTTGCCCCAAAGCTTCCAAAACAAAAATAAAATGTATAAAAATTATTAAAAGTATGGTAATATTGTTGAGGGCAGTTGTGTTTTAAAGTGAGAGCATAACAAAAAGCGCTGTCAAAATAAAATAGATTCTATTTCAGGGCCGCTTTCTTTGGCAAAACTTTATGTCAACCTGTATGGAAAACAAACGTCAGCCCCAGTTCCGTTTAAACATATATAAATGAAATTAATGTTTTTCTTGATATCGTAGCCTGTGTGTGTTTACTTTTGAGAGAGCAGTGAAAAAACCAGTAATCCATACCTAAACAGTATTTTTGTTTGTTTTTGCTAATGTAGTCATTTGTTATTGACATACGCAATGAGTTTTACACAAACAAAATGCCTGCTGTTTTTAGTGTTGTTGTTTTGTTGTAGAGTTGCGGGTACTTGATATATATTTTTTGCTCATAAATATGAGTATGATGAGTACTTTGCACTTTAAAGTATGAGTATGATGAGTCATGTTCAATTCTCGAAACTTTTCTATTACTCATTGCTGACCTCTGATGTACTCAAACACACACATGTTTAGCAAGTAGATTATTTTCAATGTTGAAAATTGATTAGAGAATGTTTACTATGCACTTTAAAACTTCTATAACGTTTAGATTTTATGTGTAAAGATGATGAAGTGTGGAGTATAATATTATTACGTCTATATTTAGTAAATTATTAAACATGTAATGAATTTAACGATTTTCTATTATTAAAGCAAAACTTAGAGTAATTCTACATTCGTTTGCATTTTATTAAAACATTTTTGAAATAGAAAAAAATCCACAATTACAATGGATAGACGTAGACGTTTTTAGCTTTAATACAGCTTAATACATTTTATTAATTAATAATTCTTCTAGTTTTTTGACATCTTTTTATATTAATAACACTAATTATTTAATATATGTAATATTTATTTTGATTCGATATTTATGAATATGGCTGTTAATATTTTTATTTTGAATTTTCATTGACAAGAACTTTTTCTGTATTGTGAATTTAAAAAAAAAATATTTTTTCATTATAAACAAAAACCAATTTTCCTGAAGAAGCTACACAAAGGAGTAGCGAAATATCGAATCAAAATAAATATTACATATATTAAAAAAACCTACAGCTTAAATAATTAGTGTTATCATTTTATTAATTATTTCAAATAATAATTATTAAAAAAAAACATGTATAATACCCTGAAGAAGCTGTAGAAAGGTGTGGCAAAATATCGAAAAATTTATATATTATTGTTAATTTTAATTATAATATTTTTGAAGCTTAAAGTCAGTAAAGTTCTTTAATTTCTTATTCATTTGTTCAATATTTCGCCACTTCTTTGTCTGGCTTCTGCAGGAAATTGGTTCTTGTTTAAAATTATTATTCACAATAAGGAAAGGAAAAATTATTTTGTCAAAACTATTTTATAAGTAATTTAAATTTCAAATAAAAATATTAACAGCCGTATTCATAAAATTATACTCTGGATTTGAAATCTTTAGTTTTTAATTTTGTATTAGAATTTTGTTTCCGAAACAAATCCAAAATACCTTCTATGAATATGCTAATAAATTATGTAAATAATTAAGAAATAACTGACTACAAAATTTTAACATAGATAAACATATATATGTATATCGGGAGGGCCAAAAGTCACACCTGCGTGTAAAAATTTAATACCTTTTTTTGTTTATTATTATTTTTTATTGTTTTTTTTTCGATTTTATTCATCGAACCGTGTTACACTACCATAAAAGATTTAACGACCGAGCAACGAACCAAAGTGGTACAACTTTATTTTTCCAATGGGCATTCAAATTCACTGACGCAACGAGCATATCGAAATTATTTCAACACCCGAAATGCACCTAACCGAAACGCAATTAATCGCTTAATTGCACGGTTCCGACAACAAGGTGCACTATCAGACTTGCCACGATCAGGAAGACCGAGAACCAAGTGAACATTGATTGTGTACGGGACAGATGTTGAAGAATATCCAGAAACTTCAGCGATTTTTCGGCAGTCGCACCCCAATCTTATTAGTTTTGGTTCGTATTGGAAACAAGCCTACCCGCTACGTATAAGTTATATTAACAAAAGTTAATTATTATTCATACGTACAAAATTATGTTAAGTGAGGTTGTGACGTTCAGCTCTGAGCTAGCTAAATTGAACGATTCAGTAAACTGAGCGAAGTGAGCGCTCACTTTTTTGATGATTCTAGTTCACTGAAGAGCGCTTGCCATGTTTTTTTTTCGTTCATTTTATTGGTTCATTAGTGCTACCAGAACCAAAAAATTTTCTTAAATAAAATTTGAATGATGCCAGATGCGAATATTGCACGTCATTGGTGATTTGGTGCAAACACTATTTTTTCTTAGATAAATTTCTGTCTTCTAGTTTCGATACTTGAATAATAATAATCTAAATTTTATGAAATTTTTTTATATATTTATATTAGCCTTTGTAAAACATTTCACAAATTTCCCTAAAATAACAAATTTCAGCACCAAAAACATATTTTCTCTTTCTACTATTCTAATTAAAGCTGCCTTGGTGCTGTGTTTGATTGAATCAACTGAGCTAAAAAATCAGTTCAGAATCAAAATCAACTGAGCGACAAATTCAACTGAGCAGTAAAATCAAATGAGCTAAAAGTCAACTGATACTAATGAGCTACTGAACGAACTAAACGAACCAGCTCACCAAAAAGAGCTGAACTGACAAGAGCGCTCACTTCAAAGAGCTCATGATCCCAACTCTAATGATAAGCATTGTGATGAAAGACGAGACACAAAATAAATATGATTAGTAGAAAATAAAGCAGCCATTGAAGAAGAAAAAATTAAAAATTTTAAAGAATTTGGGCATGCCCGTAGTTTGAATTCGTTAAAAATTTTTCAAGAATATTTTGTGTGTTTTCAATCAAAGAAGCCCAAATGCTTTTTTCTTGTCAGTGAAATTTCTGATTGGTAGTTTTCAATTGTTTTTGTTGCTATTTAATTTTTTTTGTTATTGTTTCATTTATTTGCTTATTTCAGTTCATGATTAAAAACCACTAAAACCTGCATGCCGTACAACCAACCCCTCTAGTTTCATTATATTCTGTGTGACAGTGACACTTTATTTGCGTGACATTAGAATATATCTGTGGTTTAAACGTTGTGGCATATGAAAAAAAAAGAAAACACTTTTTTTGGTGTGTGGTAATATAAACGTAATATATGTATATGTACATTTTTTGGTATTGGCCAGCAAATACAAGTAGGAAAATATGAACTTAATACGGTCTAGGCGAATCGAAATATCTTTATAAAAACTCATTTTGTTAAAAAATAATTTCTTAAAAGTATCTTTTTTTTTTTAGAACTTTAGTGCAGGTCCAATATCATGAATTTTATAATTTCAGGCAATTTCGTAATGTGGGATAATTATAGTACAATTTTTTCTTCCTTTTATATAAAAGCAAACCTGCTGCCAATTTGGTGATTATTTTTTTTAAAAAATTTTCAGACCACTTTTGGCGATTAAAAACCGATTTATCAGTAATGTGATTGAAAAAGGATTAATACAGTGACCAGTGACTATGCCTTTGCCACTGAAACTTTCCGACAACAACTGACACAAAGTCACACACAAATGCACATCAGAAAAAATGCGAGATGTTTTTATGAGTCTAAAACTGGGGTTGAAGCTAGCAAAATTTTTGGTTTTGTAGTCAAAGTGCAGACTACTTCGACCATCGGCACCCTTACTTTACTTACGAGTGGGGTGCCCGGTAGTCTAGTGAGTAGTGCGCTAGAAAATCTGCTCTGTAACACTACAACACTTTAAGCGATTTTTTTTTTCACAGTTATCACATCACGGGACCATAATAATTTGGACCCAAGTGGGCTGGGACCGTCTCTACCTTTACATGTCATGTTACATTACAACCTGTCGACCTAATCTACTTACGAGTGTACAAATAATTTGATAAAATGAAAATATCCAACGAATTTCTGAGACTGAAGTTCCAAAAAAAAAAAAAAAAAACTTTGTAAAAGCTGAACTTATTTATTACTGACACTATCTCAATTGCCTTATGCAATGTTTTTAAAATACATTCATACGTATGTATTTACATGAAAAGTATGTAAACAAAAACAATAGAGAAATAAACATGTGTAAAAAGGAAATTGTGAACAAAATTGCCTGGAAAACCAACAGCACTCACACAACACGCATAGACAGACACAACAGTAAAAGTAATAAAACTTCAAATGATTGTAAAAGGGGTCGGTCAAATAAACTAACTGACCGAAAATAGAATGAAAGTGTGAGTTAGTTTGATTGTGGCTTTAATATACAATTTATTTTATGGTCACACAAAACAATCAACATTTATGCCAGGGAATTTGAGTTTTTATTATTTGTTTTTGTTTCTTTTTTATTTTTTTTTTTTCAAATTAACAAAATCAAATCTACAATTTGAAATGTCAGAATTAAGATTTTTCTATAACAATTTGCCATTAATAACATTTATTTGAAATATACGGTTAACCTAATGGCTTCTATCTAATTTATACCTTCTTCTGATTCTTTTATTACAGGAATTGTAATTATTTAATATGTCTCCAACTAGGCGTAAAATCATTTAAAAGGATATTAAAAATAATTTTAATGTCTGCTTAGCAATTAAATACCAACAAGCATTTAAAGCCTGAAAAACCAACAATCATCAGGTAATTGCTAGAAAATTTACTGCTGCAACAAATGATAATTGCTAACAGAGAATAAAACAGCCAACCAGGCAGGCAGCCAGTCAGCCAGTCAGCCAGTCTTCTCAACACCAACTTGAACACCAACAAAAATTTTCGTAAGTGCGGGTATTCCTTTTAAAAGGAAATGATAGCAACAAAAATAACTTCAAAGTGCCAATTACTTTTGAAATCACATTCATACTGAATGGAAATAAAAACGAAATAAATAAAAATGCCAAGAAAGAAGTAGTAATAAAATAAAGTTTCATAAGAAGTATAAGAAAAAGAGGAAAGAAATTATTTCAGGTTTTTAATTTTAATGATGCACTAAAGTTTAAAGTCAACAGTGGGCCTAAACAGCCAGAAAGAAATTATGTCACAACCACAACTGTGACTTAATTGTTGGGAATATAAAAATATATTTATATAATTTTTTCTTTATTTTTTTTTGAAATAAAATCAAAGCTGTGAAATTTTTATTACGCTTTCTAATCAATTACATTACTTTTTAAAAAGAATCGTAATCTTTATCTTTATCTATATATCGAGCCTTTGAATTTTTTGAGCTGGGTATGCAGAAATGATCTTTGGGGAAATATATATCTAAAGGAAAAAAGATTATGGTTCTATCTCTAACTGTTCAGATTCTACAGCTACAAATGTCTTTATTGCGTCCAGCTATTTCCAACAATATTTATTTGCAATAATGAAATATTTCCTTTATCACAAGAAATTTACAAACAGAAAACATTACAAAACATGCCTCTTTATTTAAAAACTTTTAAAAAAAAATAACTTTAGTAAACGAAATTACTATGAAAAAGATGGCTCAAAACATTTTTCTCAGTTCACGATTTTTTGAGTTACGACGGTATTGCACCAAACGCTCGATATATAAAGCTGAATATGTGTTTGTTTGTTTGTTTGCAACTTATAGGAGGCCAAACCGCTAGACCGATCGTCCTGAAATTTTCACACCATATAAGTGGGACTCTGGAATGAATTATAGGCTACTTTTTTAATCACGCCCACTTTTACGCCTACTTTTTTTATTATGCTAAATAAATAAATTATACTTTTAATAAATTGATGCCGTATTATGATCCATACTTTTTAAAGTCTATGCTGATGTTAAAACGATGTTATCTCATTATAAAATTTAGGCTTACTTTTAATATTTCAATAATCTAAGTTTTAAAACTATTATAATATTCTTTTGGCCAGATAAGGGCTATTATTATTACAAAATTCTGAAATAAATTAATAAAACAAATTCCACGTGAAATTCATGATACTAATTTTCAACTCGAAGGGACTGAAGATTTTATGTACGTGAACAAAAATTTCACTTCTATTCACGATAGGCCTGAATATTAAAAATTATAATAAAATAAAACATAGTATAGCAGATTGTTATCGCTTTCGTTTCTTTATAAGTAAATGAACAAACTTGACGATTTAATGAAAAGCTTACCCCGCAGGTTTCACCTGTAAATAAAAAAGAAAATTAAGAAATCATTATTAAAAAATCATAAATATGTAACAATATATACACATTGTATATTAAAATACATAAAATCTAGAGGTAAATATATTTTCTTAAAACCATCTTAACACCTTTTTTTTTTAAATTGGTTTTGTTGATTTAAGAGGTCTGTTTTTTTTTACTCTAAATTGTACACGCGCGGGATTCCAATCTTACTGGAAAGCGTTTTCTTACTCAAAAATTGGATAAATTAAAGAGTTTTTGAGAGAGTAACATTCTTGTTCTTCATGCACGAAACAGCACGTACTTTTTCTGCGGGCTAGTTTGGGCAAGAAGAACAAGCAATCAGCTGGTTTATAAGTAAACACTAATGCAGTAAAATTAAAAATTTCCCAACAATGCAATAAATAAATAATAGCTAATTTTATTTCATGATTTAGTTAAAAATTAGTTGGGCTTTCTTTAATTGACATGTATAAGTCAAATTATTGTGTTTTATGGATGTATGCATGTGTGTAGATTTGTATATGGTTAAGCCATGCGTGTACATTTGTATTATACGTTCATGGTTATATACATTAGGTCTGTTCCAGGTGCATAACAAAATGCTGGTACAAATTTATTTTATTTATATATGATTATAATTTATAATTTGTAATTTTTCCCGAAAAAATATATGAAATGTATTATTACATACTTTATGATATTCGCATAAAGTATTTTTTTTTTATATAAAAGCAAACTCAATAACTGAAGAGGACTAAATTATCAGCTGTTTTTAATTTAGTTAAAAAAAAGCTGTTAACGAAATATCGAATAATAAAAAACAAAATAAAATATAAAAAGACCTCAGGCTTAATAAATATATATCAAAAAATTAGTTAATTTAATTTAATTAAATTAATAAGAAAATTTGCATAGAAACGACAAAAGTTTTTATTTAAAAATTTTTAAAAGATTTTTCAAATAAACATGAAATTGTAAGTACATATATTTGTGCATATTTATCACTTTATTTAATAAAAAATGGCTTTAATTTTTTTTCAATTTATTTTCGTCCACATTTTACAGCCGTTGCCAACGATGCAAATGTTTTGCTTTTTAAATATTATGCATTTGAAGCGTCTAAAATCACTGAAATAAAATTTATTTGGGCACTTTTCTTGTGCACTCCACGTGCAAACCTTTTGTGCTAAATTTTATGGTTTTTTGCGTTTTCTTACTTTTGTACATTTTTTTGTTTTTGAGATAAATTATTGTTTACTTTCATTTCACCGAAATTTACCAGAAAATTAAAAAAACACCATTAAATATTAAAGGCAGTGCTACCAAGTTCAAAAATTGAAAACAGCTGGAAATTTAAATAGTGCTCAATGAAATAAAAAAATAAAGGAACATTTTGTAAATAATAAATACAATAATTTAAAACAATGGACGCAGCAGCAACAACAATAAAAAAGTGCAGAAGAAAAATATAATATTGGGTAGAGCATAATGAAAATGATTTCATGTGGGAGGAGAAAATAAATGAAATTGTATTACATTATTGTTATTATTATTATTGCGGTAAAACCTGATTTAATTAAACTTCTAGTGAGACCACACAAACCACAGCTGTTTGTGGTTTAAGGTTAAAATCAGGTTTTAAGTTTTGATATCAAACCACTATTAAGTAGTTTTATATGCCGTTATTTTTGGCTATTTTCTCGACAAAACTGATAACATAAATTAATTAAACTCAGTTTTTTTATATCTATATTAATTATTTATTTCTTATTTTTTTATCTCTATATTAGCCACTGTTCGTTTTTTAGCTTCCAAGCTTTTTTTGTCACATACATACATACAGATTAGGCAAAAAGTTTATGTATAACTTATAAGATGCTTTTCTTTTAACATAAGAGAAAATGTGTCCTTTTTTCCAAAGATCATTTATAGAATATTTCCTTATTTTTGTGCTCGTTTTCATTATTTTTTTTAGTTTTTTTTTCTTGTTAAAATACAAGAAATGAAAACACTTAACCAACAAAAATGGGCTTTTTAGAGAGTGAAAAAATTTAACAAGAATTTAAAAGGACACTTCCTTTTATTGCTATAGAAATATAAAAGGATATTTTCTGTCAAAATAAGCAAATGATGGGAATTCGTTGCCAGCAAAATATGAAAAAAAGAGTAACTTTTCGAACAAAACACATTCACACATAAAAACATAAAAACATGGCTTCCGAAAGTGTCTTTGTGAAGGGAGAAGGTGTGATGGCCGTAAAGAAAATTGCCCACAAAAAGAAAAACTTTAAGTAAATTGCTTTTACTAACTGAAGTATTGAATTTATAACCAAAGTGACATCACCATTACCAGCATCATCACCATTATCATTCATATACAGATTGCTCTATAAGACACAAAGAAAAAGGAGCTGTTGGTAGGAATCTCAGCAGGTCATAACCATTTGCCAAGTTTTCTTGTATGTAACATTTGTATTTCTTTGTTGTATTGTGTCAAAGCCACTTCAATTAACAGACTTTCACTCGAAAAAAAAGTAAAAGAAAAGTAAACATTTCCGATGGTTCTTAATTTTTTCTTTGCGTCTGGCTGTAGGTAAATGTGTGTGTGTGAGTGTATGTGTGCATATCCTTTAGTGGACTCGAGATTTTTTTTTTAAATTCATTATTTTTCCAAAAATATCACTTTTGTTGCCAGAAAGACAGCATTTCCAAAAATATGTACGTTTTTTTGTTTCGTTCTCCTTTTCATTCATTTGCACTTTGTGTTGATTTTAATGTTGTAGAAGAACAACATGTGCGGGACAATATAACTTCCGTTTCCGTTTACATGCGAAGCAGAATTCAC
Source organism: Dexiosoma caninum (assembly GCA_963924685.1). Taxonomy (NCBI): domain Eukaryota; kingdom Metazoa; phylum Arthropoda; class Insecta; order Diptera; family Tachinidae; genus Dexiosoma; species Dexiosoma caninum. Next base: position 80,996,474 of record OZ004729.1, on the reverse strand, counting down.
ACAGGTTTAATAGCTCTCTGCGTTTCTTATGTGTTAATGATGTTGTACGCTTTATTTGCTGTCACAATAAACAACAGGCGAGCAGTCAAAAAATGCTCTTTGGTCCATTATATTTATTGATTTAAATAGTACCTTCAGCGTTTTAAATGAACCGGCTCTGGATTGCAAAGGGGCTTAATATTCATGGCAATTAAGGTACCTGCCCTATTGGATGATGCGTTCACCGTTTTCTTTTGGAAAGTGATCACATAAAGAGAGAAAGACAGAGAGAGAGAGAGGTGGTAAAGTGATAGTGTAAAGTTAAATTTTTTTCTTGGACTAGGGCTACGGGAAAGTGCTTATGCATGCTGGGCATTGCATCACAGTAGTGGGGAAGAGATGGTTGGTTGATTTGTTTGGTGGCCTGCGTCAATTAGCACGTAGTTTCGTTTTGGTACTAAAAATTAAAAAAATAACAAGAAAATAAAAAAAAGAAAAGTTACTGAAGTGGACTGTGGTAGAAGGTACCAGTTGCAATTTCGCAGTTATATCCAACCCCGCTGCAACCAAGAACTGTATGCTTCTAGTGAGTGATTGTTGTGACATACCAATGCTGCTGATTCCCGCAAAGTCGGAAATCCCCAACATTTCAGGTCTGCCCCATGTCCCATGGATGGAAGAGCAATTCTTTAATATCATGCTCAGAAAAGCTTCTGTTTTAGTGTGTTTACAGGGATAGTGTCGAGAAGAGATATTGCAGAATTACAGCAAGAGATCGTGCATTCAATGTCCCGTCCACGCAATTCTAACACAACTCTGCTATTGATCTCTTTGTTAATTTGAAAAACAGACTTACTGCACTATTTTATTTATTCTTATACTTCTCCGACGTTTTATATTACTAAAAGAGGCGCTAGCATAGACTCAAATATACATGCGAAAAGCATCTAAAGACTGCCGTGGGATTTCAAGCCAACGTTCAAGTCTTAGCGAGCGGGAAATTTTTGAGAACAAATTTAACCGACGAAAAAGGAACTAAGAAAAATAATAAAATTTTATATTGCTAAATAGTGTCTTAATTCGAACGTAATTTTTAGATATGTAATTAAAATGGGCTAAGTCAAATAATAAATACATAAAGCTTATAATTTACATCTACTAATAACCACACACACAGAGAACAAAACACGAAGAACGCTGAAGATGAAGGTATAGCAGCCTTCGAAAACAGCATGTTGTTCCCTTCGTCTAGTGTTTGTCAATGTGACTTGTAATTTTTGTATTTGATTTGGTTTGTTTTTTAGTAATTACCACATATAATTTAGACTGCCAGTATGTTCTCGAGCATTATCCCATCTTAATTACGTAATAAAATTTTATTTTAGTATGCAGTGTTACTGAACTCCTTGAAGTCGGTGCTAAGCAGAAGGAACAAAGTTTACCGTCAATATTTATTTACTAGGCCCTGAGGAACTAAGGCCCTTAATATACTGTATTGGTGTTTTGTTTTATTACTTGTAATACGTTTTATGCATATCCTTACATATACATGTATATAAATATTTTATTGTATATTTTTTTGATATATTGTATTTTGACCATGGCAAAGACTTCGATCTGTTAAAAATTTTTATTTTACACTTTTTAGTGTCTCATTACGTTAATCTATTAAAAATTTTTATTTTCCTGACTAATCTTTAATTTAAACTATTAAACAAATTGAATTCTTATCGAGGGGGATTTGTACTCCCCCCTTAAGACGCAATTAAAATGGCACCATACGGCACAAGCACAAGCTTTTCAATGAAAAAAGACTCATCAAAATCGTTCCTCCCAGTAAAAAGTTCTGAAAGGGGGAAGCTATATTTCGCCGATCTGGCCGCCGTTAAAATGACAACACACGGTAAGAACGAAGTTTCCAAAGGAAAAAGTATAATCAAAAGCGGTCCACCAAATAAAAAGTTCTGTTAAGAAAGAGTTCTATTCAACTGATAAGTACGCAATTAATAGGGGACCAATGAAAAAATCATCAAAGAATCATCAAAATCGATCCAGCCAGTAAAAAATTCTGTTTAGGAGGAGCTGTAATCCCCGTACACCCCCGCCATTAGAATGGGACCACACTGTAAGCACGATCATTCGAAAGAGAAAAGAATCTTCAAAATCGATCCACCGTATCAAAAGTTCTGTTTAGGGGGAGTTGTATTCCCCCTATCTGCCCGTCATTAAAGTGGGACTACATTGTAAGCACTAGCTTTCCAATGAGAAAAATAACCTCATAATCGGTTCATCCAGTTAAAAGTTCCGAGTTAACATCCTTAATAAAAATTGTGTCGAATTGAAAACCTCCTCTTTTTTTGAAGTCGTTTAAAAGTCGTGGTTATGCACAAAGCTTATGCTATGACAGGGTGTAATGATGCATATTATACTCAAAATGGCAGTGCAGAATAGACTATAAACTGCATAGTAGAGAAGAGTAGATTGGACTAGATTAAAATAGATTAGCTGATATCAGAATTGCGTAGAATCACAGATTAAAGCAGAGTTGCGGAGAAAAAATGAGGAGAATGGGAATTAGTAGAGTACAGTAGAATAGATTAGAGTAGCCCAAGATTAGAATAAAAGCGTAGAGTAGATTAAATTATAGGGGAGAGAAATAGCGTACAGTAGAATAGAGTCGGAAACAAGAATAGAGTGAAGTAGGAGGAATAGAGTAAAAATGAGAAAAGAGTAGATATATGTACATATATTAACGAACATTAAAGAACAAAGAAAGGAAAACTTTTTATTTGGATTTCATTAAATAATTTAATTATGTATAACATGGATCAAAACACTGCATATACGATATTGCTCTGAAAGCTATGAGAGGGATTTCGAAAAATATCCTCGTAGATCGTGTCATAGACTTTACGGTTGCTTTTCTTTATAATAAAGACATCCAATTAATTAATTTAAGTAAATAACTCCTTAGAGTTTTATGAATTTTCAAGCCTTTAAGATGGCTTCTACTGAAACATTAAATATTGCAAAATATCTGCACCTTACAAGTTAATACCCGAACATGAAACATTTCTCTCTAGTAAATGATGTTGTATTTGTATTCAGTATAATTCGGTATTATTTCAACCATAAATACGATACAATTACACCAAATATTTACGAGCTATTCGAGGATATATGAGTGTGATTTGCATGCAGGAGTGTGTATGCTAATCACTTAAGACAACAAAAGCCAATCAAAATGTAAATAAGTACAACATAATTGTCACTGGAATATGCATGTGTTGGATAGTGCATTTGTGTGTATGTCAGTATGTGTGTGCGTGTGCATGGACGAGTATGTATTGCATTTGATACATAGTAAATTTAGAAATCCCCCTGATATGTCTCCGGTAAAAACAGTTGTAATATAAACTAGAACGAATAAACAGTGTACAACTGAATATATGTACAACAGGGTGTTCAGCTACAGCATGTTTTTAATCAATATTCAAATGCTGGCCTGATCTTAAAACTTGTTTTGTTTTTTCTCATTAACTTTCTTTACCAGATTCGTATCGTTAAAATAAGTAGACCGAATTTTTATCGTATTTGCTATTCAGTAAAATTATTAACGATATTCGCTATCGCTTCAAGTCAGCTGTTATTGTTAAGTTTGCGACAATCATTTATGTGCTGTTATTTTGTCGACAAAATGCATGTGGTATTTAAAATATTGTTGTTAAATTATTTGGGTATGAGCATGCATTAAATCATATGCCTGTTTATTTGCTACGTGTTAAAGAGCTGCACAAAATATTCTAAAATGCCCAGTTCACTACTGTTCAGTAGTTCCAAGCATTGTGTTTTACTTCAATCTGTACAATAAATCAAGCAGTTCATAGAAAGAAAAGTTTCAAAGAAAACAAACAGTGCATAACTTCAAAAGACAGTGTTTGACAGTATTTGAGTTGCATTTTATAGTAAAAATTAACACAAAACATCAGAATGAAGCAAATCAACCGTTAACAATAGTAAGCATAGCGAGTAGAAAATTGGCAATTCAGGAACAGTGTGGTTAACGTAGTGTTCAAAACACTTTTATTAATGCTTTCTAAATACTGCATTTGTAGCGTTTTTACACTTGCTCACATGTAACATATTGAAATGCTAAACTCGATTTTATTGCATCAAATCTTTATACACATAATGAAAAAAAATAATGATAATTTTATAATTATTGCTACAATTTGTGAACGTCGCTTCTTATAAATCCGTACGCACGGGCGATCATACTTTAATGTATGTACGTATGTATGTATACATAAAACTAATCCGAAAATCGAAAATTTGAAAGCAATGTCTTGCTTGCTAAAAAAGATATATACGCACTGAACATGATATTTTTCTGTCCGTTAAAGCAAGCCAAAGACGAGTGATTTGTGCATGTAATTTGTTCGTGGTCGACGTCTTGTTATTTGTTAATTGGTGCTGTGCGCGTACAAATTACAAGAAATTGAGCTTGTACGCGAACACTTGATCATTTTTTTTATTTTAGTTTATAATGAATTGTATCGAATTATATATATTGCGGAGATAGCGAGTAAGCAAATTTTTTCTTTTTTTTTTTTTTGTGCGAAAGAAAGTAATTTTTAAATGAATTTATTTACATATTAAAGAAATTTTGTCGTGTTTAAGTTCACAGTTAATTTATCACAATATTGTGAAGAAATTATTTTTGTTTGATTAGAATAAGGGAAAAAACAACAGTTAATCTCCAACATTAGTTGAGTAGAATACGTATTTTCTATGCCACTACGCTTGTCATCAGTACTCTTTGTGTCAACAGGGCGGTAGTTGTAAAGTCATCAATATCATTTATTTAACTCGTCAGAGCTAAAGCAGAGATAAATTAACTGAGAACTTAAACACGACAAAATTTCTTTAATATATAATAAATACAGTTCAATTAAAAATTCTATTATTATTACTGAATTTATTTATTTAAGTTTTAAAGAAGAAAATTCCATTTAGCTAAGCATTATCCAAACAGGAATAAGCTTCACAATTCATGTTTAGTCTTTGACAAACTCGAACAAATCACACGTACAAATCAGTAATGTGTGGGCAGCTTAATCCAAAAACAAAACTAGAGGTCTCGAAAGTAAACGGTTATTAAATATCCGTAAAATATTTCATATTGTTTACGTGTGAGTATGAACTGCAAGTTTTTAGAAAACGATAGAATAGATTTGTTCGTGTATTTATATTGATAACAACAATAAAATTAAAAAAAAATATTTTCCATGTAAATACATTACCGTTTTCTAAAAACAAGCAGAAAATCGTGATTGATATAAAATAACGTAATATGCCCCCTGTATACTTTTTTTAACTGCGTGTGCAGCACTGGTATGCAATACAAGAAAAAAAAAATTATAAAATAGAACAACAAACTTTGTAAACAATTTTGAAGTAGAGAAACTGGTACTCATAAGATTCCCTCCTATACCTTGAGTGTTTCTACTTTTGTTATCACAATGGGCCTAAGCTCTGACCTAAGTAGGGCGTTCTCTTTGGGGGAGGCTCCGCCACCTAACCTAAACACTTCTTTATCTGAATTCATTTTTAATGCCATCTTAAATGTTAATACGATTATCACTTCTGAACTCATGGAAACCGCATTCAAGTCTGCCGATTTATTCATATGAACAACTACGTAGTTGCAATTATAATTTATATAAATTATTCAATGAGTTATAGGAACTCATTAAGCCATGTTAAGCCGTAACTAAATCGTGGAAGAATCATGTGTTCCAAGCACTCATTTAAATGACGAGCTGTTTTGTTAAATGTGAACACATGTTCGCCAATGATATCCCTGTGTTAAAATCATGCGTTCTTCAGCGAAGTTGAAACAATTCATTTGCCATAGAACCCATGAAGTAACTATTTCTTTTGCATGTCTTTTTTTGCTGGATATAAATATATGAAAAAGATCATTTTAAATTACATTTGGCAAATACAATGAAAAAGTAAATACTAAATAAAATAAAATTATTAAAAAAATTTTTTGATTTCGTTTTAAATACGAACGATTTGTTTGTTTTTTTACATGTTTCTCTTTGTGCTTTTCGTATATTTTCACAGAGATGCCAATCGTTAGTGCAAACAACCTGAAACGCGCACAAATTTAATAATTGTCGAATCGTTAAAAAGTTACTGAATCACTCTTCTGCTGCTGGTTGAAAGTTGTTTATTTCTTATTTTCTTTCACTTAAATTGCTAAAAATAATATATCATTTACTTGCGTTGCACCCTTTTCTCCATGCAATGAGTAAAGTACGAGTTTATCAAAGCACAACAAAGTTGTCCAAAAGCTACTTTGTGGCTTTCTAAGCCTTATACCACACAAAACACCCACACAGCCATGCTAACGTAGACAACCAATATCATGTGGTGTGTGCAACAGTACATGCAACAAAATTAAGGAACAACTTTTTACTGCCACTACAAGCTTCTACTATTGCTGCAATGCAATGGTGTTCCTGATTGTCTCGGTGTGAGTGCGAATGTGAGCATTTAGAAAAGGGATTATTTAAAGAGACTATATTTTTGGCCATCACATATTTATTTTCTCTATGCTAAGCTGAGCCTTCGGGGCTGTTTAACTTTTTCAAACATAAACACTTAATTCTACATACTCGTTGGCAAAAACCTTGATAGTGTAATAATTTTGTTGTCGCAAATACTTTAACATCGTTGTCGCTTCTTGTCGTTGTTGTTTTAGATGTATGAATGTTGTAATTGTTACTTGACATGCAAAGGAGTTTTAATTGAATTAAGTTCGTTATATTGTCGCCGTTCAAGTTATCAGAAAGTTGAATGGAAAAATTTGTTGCATGAAAGAGTTTGATAGTCGTAAGAAGAAATATTTCACTTTTTTTGTCCATATCGAAATACCTTGATTAACGAGGCGTAATTTCAGGCAAACATTTTTTTTTTTTTGAATGATGATCCAACGGTTTGTGAAACTAATTTTTTATTTTCCAATTACATTTTTTAAATTGAATCGATTTCGAGAAAATTTGCTATCCATGTCATTCTAGCTAAGAAATAGAAAATAAATTTTTTTTATCCCACCATGTCTACAGGAGTCATACTTTCACCCCAAATTTCCTAGACATTACAAATTTGCAACTTAAAAATTCAATATCGTTACTTCTTTTGTAGCTCCAATCAAATAAAATTCAATTTGATTTCAACTGAAAAATTAATGCATCAACAAAACGGCAGAGCCCAGCTTTACAAATTGCACAGTTATGCAACAGATAAGTTCCCTCTTCTTCTATACATGTACCAGCTGTGCCTTCTATATGCCAGCAAAAATTATTATTTATCTGGAAGCATTTTTGTAAGGGAGACAACATAATAGAGTCACTTGCAATTGCGCTTTTATGATTTTTATTCGCGATGAGGCGTTTAGAAACATTACTTTATGCATCCCAAAAGACAACAGCACAAAAATGCATTTTTAAGCACATATACTGCTATAAACAGTGTATTCACTTACTTTATGGAATTTCGGCAGCACTTTTGTATGTATTTGATCCTAAATATGCAACGCTGCGGACAGTTTTTACTGGTTCTAAATTTCTATAGTTGTTTGCTCGGATGCTATCCTTTTTCAACTAGTTCCGGTGCATTGCATTGCATACGTAGGGACATACTCTGAGCACTGGTCCATTAAAAAAGGCAGTTTAGCAACCGTTTAATCTTACAGTCATTTGCTCAGATTCTAGTCACATTCTAGTTATAGTCTAGTTATAATCCAGTCATAGTCTATTCACACAGGGTGGCTCAGAATGAGCTATATGAATTCTTTATAACTTTTTTAATTATTATTTTTTCTTTGTTTTTTTTCAGCATTTTGTGAAGAAGACTTGGGGAAATAATTATGAAGCATTCGAAATGAAATCATGGCCATTACACCCGAAATGTGGCGAAAAGTTATGGAAAATGTGCTAAAAAGAGCACGTATGTTGCGAAGCAGAAAATGGACATCACTTACAGGATATCATTTTTCAAAGCTAATTGCAAAAAAATTCCCCAATAATATACTGTTTTTAAAAAGAAAAAAAAAATTATAATAATCGCATAAATAAAAAAGTTATAAACCATTTAAACCATATAGCTCCTTTTGTGCCACCCTGTAGTCGAGTTTAAAAGTTAGTCATAGTCTAGTCTAGTTATAATCCAGTCATAGTCTAGTCATAATCTAGTTATAGTCTAATTATAGGCTAGTTATAGTCTAGTTTAGTCTAGTTATAGTCTAGTTGTAGTCTAATCAAAACCTAGTCAGAGTTTGGTCATAGTGTTAGTTATAGTCTGGTTATAGTTTTAGTCAGAGCATTCTCATAGTTTTCATAGTTTTATTCCTGTCATAATTTAGCCATAGTCTGGTCATAGTATAGTTTACTTACATAGAATAGTTTACAGTCTTCGTTTTGTCATATTCTAGTTGTAATCAAGTCTTAGTCTATCATAGTCCAGTCATTGTTTAGTCATAGTGTAGTCACAGCATAGGCATAGTCTAGTCATAGTGTAGCCATAGTCTAGGCATTGTCTAATCCGGTCATAGTCTAGTCATAATCTGGTTATAACATGGTTGTAGTCTAGTCAAAATCTAGTCAGAGTTTGGTCATAGTGTTAGTCATAGTCTATTAACTATTAACTATAACTATTCTAGTTATAGCGTAGTTAATGGTAGTCATAGTCTAGTCATACTTCGCTATAGTTCAGTTATAGTCTGCTCATAGTCTGGTCAAAGTTTAGTCATAATCTAGTCATACCCGAGTCATAGTCTATTCATAGTCTAGTTCTTAAGTTAGCCATAGTCTAGTCCTACTTAGTCATAGTTCGGTCATAGTCTGCTCATAGTCTAGTCACAGTCCAGTCATGCTGTAGTCATAGTCTAGTCACAATCTAGGCATAGTCCAGTCACAGATACTTTAATTCATGAAAACACTGTGCAAAGGACACTCCAAAACACTCTCGTACTTCTATCTATCTATGCTTCAGCTTACTTTTACTTCAAACATTTATGCAAATTTTTTATTTAAACTTTTTTGTACACTGCTTTAAAATTTATTTCAATTTGTTAACAAAACTTATCATTGAAAAAGAATGAATGAAAAAAGTGCAATAAAAACCCATTTATAAACAATAGTTAAACAAGTTAAACGTACATTTTCTGATCGTGGAAACTTTTTCCTGTAATTGTTTTTGTTTTTTTTTTTTTGTTTTTTTTCTTAAGTTTGTTTCACATTTTTGCACCCTTTTGGCAATTTTGCAAAAACGAACGTGAGTTTAACACAAATTTTGCACGTTTCAGCGTTGTGTTTTTTTTTTCGTGACAATTTTTTTTTCCTCTTCCTTGTATTTGCAACAAATCAAATTGTTGAATTTTGGTGGATTTGATGTTGTTAGTTTTACTTGTCGTTTGGTGTGTAATTAATAATAATTTACCATTTAAATTCTCTTTTAATAACAGAATTATTTGACAAAATTTGCCCGGCCACACTCACGAATCGTAGGAAATTCGTGACGATGAGGTGAAAAGATTTTTTTATTTAACTTGGGCATCATGTTTTAGCTGAAATTGTTGTTATCATTGTTATTGTTGAGCATTAGTGGGAGTAGGCGATAGGTGAGATAAATGTAGGCAGGAAAAATCCATATCCAGCTAATAGTGATTTCGATTCTCTTTGCACTTGGATTGCAATTTTCACTGTTACTTTCACTTTAATGTTCCCTTTTGAAGTGCTGTGAAAAGGCTGCGCAATGCAACAATAAAGTACAAATGCTTTAAATGATTGGGGCAAAGTTGGGCAAGTAATGCTGTGCACTGTTGGTTGTAAAGAAAACACCACAAAGCCTATATTGGCCACATTTTATATGAATATTCGTTTGATTTCCAAATTTTGGGGTTATGTTTTTTATTGTTCCTTCGAAAGGGATTTATAGAAGAATGGGAGGAAACGCTATAAATTCCAATAACGGATTAGTGAAATAAAGTGAAACCACAAACTTCTAAAGAATGTGTTGTTTTGTCTGTCTAAACAAATAAAAATTTCAATGGACAACTAAAAGTCCATTCCAAAGTCAATAAAAAAAAAACCAAAAAAATATTAAAATTACAACGTGCTGGCCAAATGAAAAGCCATCTCGTACATGGCACAAATACTGTACTCGTATTTCCCACCAAAAACCAGAAATAAAAGTACGAAACAAAATGCAAATGTCAATATTTGATGGTTCTAACAACGATAACGATGTCGATGAGGACGATGATGTTGATTATGTTATTGTTTTGCTGATAACCAACCAACAAAATTCCACAAAAAAAAAAAAGAAAAAAAAAAGAAACCCTAAAAGTAGAAACTGAATAAATTTGCATATGAATAGTGAATTAATAACAAGCAGTTTCTGTACGATGATCAGGCCTTTAAACATTGAAAAAGTGTTAACGATTTCATAACCTTAAGCGCCACGGTCAAACAGGATGAATATGAGAAAGAGGAACTCAAAGTTTCTAACTAAAAAGGGGGTTTAATTTGATTAAAATTTATGTTAAATTTTATTGAATTATCTAAACGGCACAAAGTCGTCTACTACCACTGGTCGCATTCTAATGAAAAAAGGCAGCAGGAAGGTTCAATAAAAAATAATTTTATTAAAAAGGACAATACTAATATTTAAGGATTTAAAGGCAAAGTAAACATTTAAAATTCATGGCACAACAAAGTAGACAATGAGTGGACTATAGCTACGTTACAATTAATCTATTACTAAAATGTAAATTGTAAATATTAAATGAATCTATTTTGGGAATATCTTTATATATAGCTAAGATTCTAATATCAAAAATTGTGTTTTATACCGAAAAAAATATATTCTCATAAAGTATTTTTTATAAAAGCGAACACAATAATTTAGAAGGAAAGCATATCCTCATAGTACTATTTCGCTAATGCTTGGTTAGCTCATCAGTGGATTTTCCCTAAATGTTGGCTACAAATTCAAGATTCTTATGTTCAAAATTCAACTAATCAATTGAGAATTAATAATTGAAAATCGAACAAAAAACCAAAAATTTATAATAATTTTCGGCTACGCAAAAAATCTTTAATAATGAAAACAAATTTCATTCAATTCAAATTTCAATAAGACAAATATAAAAATTGAAATATATTTATCTTAAAATTGTTTCGAATAAGAACTTTAATTTAAATTTTGTGTTATACGGCCTTCGGGAAAAATGATTGTTAAAATTAATGTCTGTTTAAAGTAGGAAACCCGTTTTTAAAGTCGACTTTAATATTCGTTAATGCCAAATAGAAAATTAAAAAAATTTTTATTGCAATTTAAATTGGATAAAATTGATTTTCTTTGTAGCCTTAAACACATTTGGTTTATCACAATTTAAAGAACTGTTTTAAAATGCAAATAAAAATTGCGATAATAATAAGTGAAATAACTCCCAAAAATATAAAAAGAAAAATGTTCCAACTTTCTTTGAAAAATTTTTGGGAAACCCATAAAAAATTAATGCATTTAAAGTGACAATCGAGATCTAATTTAATTTTTTTTTGTGATAAAAATCTATATAATTCTTTGCTGAATATACAAATGCAAACAACTCAAATTTATTAAAAACAACGTTCAGTGAAACACCAAAATAAAATTAAAACAACTGAACACACCCCATGACACTATTCTACACCTGATCTTTGCTTGTTTTGAAGTAGTTAATGAATATGAATAGTTTTGAAGTTTTTAATTTTAAACACGTACATTTTTTTTCTTGTACCGGCACGCAGAGGAGACCCCTACACATACGGTGCTTTGTAGCGGCCTTAGGAAATAAGGTTTTGGCAGTAGTGTTTATTGACATTCGTTTTGAATCTTCCCACGTCAAAATTTACAGAAAAGACCTCTGCGGGTAGTTCATTCAACATACGTGCTGTTCGGCCAAAAAACCAATTTTCTCTGTAATGCGTAGTGCGAGTCGTTGCCCATTCGCCCACAAATGGAGTGTTTTGCGAACAACTTAACCCAAGCAAGGAAAACATTTCAAAATAAATTTGTTTAGCTCTAAAATATGCAGCTAAAAATTGTTTCAACCACACCTAAAGCTACTTTAAGAATTAAAAGAATTTTCATTTCAAAGGAAATTCCGAAAACACAACAAACTAGTTTTGATTTTACAACATTTTACATTGCCTTAAGTTTTGAAAGAGAAAAAAATATTTATATTGTTCTGACGTATATAAAAATTTATTTAAATTTAAATCGCATTTAAATAAGTACCAGGAAAATCTATAAAAATAAATCTGATAAGTATTTAATATTTTACCTTAAAGCTTTTCAATTACAGCACAGTATCCTTTCATCTGCGATTACCACATAAGTCTCTAAGGACATTTTTTTCCTGCTGGTGTTTTTATCGATGAGGCGGTAAAAGTAAAAGCTACTAAAAGTATTTTCTTGTTGAAAGCATTGCAGGAAAATAATAAAAGAGTCAAAATGGGGAAAAGTACGTCGGTGCACGCAAATCAAATAAAATATTCATATTTTGATCTTTGATCTTAAAATTTTTCAGCATTTTATTTGACGAATACGAGAAAAGAACATATTTTGGGAATTTATTTTACAAAAAGAAGAAAAAAAAAATACAACTGAAATTGCGAAATTTCCGCAGGGAATGTGTGTGTGATAGTAACTATTTGCTTGCTTTACAAGAATGTCACTACAAGTTGAAATGTATACTTAGCACAAGCGATTAGTATGTCACAAGATTTGTAACTTGAAATAGTAGACGTTTGAAATTAAAAAAAAAAAAATTTAATAATTGTCAATTTCTCACATTTGGGTGGCGCACCCCAATTGTGCTACAAAAACAAAACGTAATAACTTTTTTTTTTAATTTATAGGTTAGTCTTTAGATTTATTAAAATTAATTCTTGGGATCTCAAAAAGAGGATTTGGATAGTGCAGCGCTACCATGCTTTGCAGTCAGTCATTTCCGTACAAACAGTCGGGAAGTTGGGGGCACTCCCCCATGTAGATGAACCATAATAAGGCTAGTAAACATAAAAGCCGTACCATCGCGATCCCCATGTACGGGTTCAAGACATAATCGCGGCTGTAATATCGTCAATTCAGTCAAATCCCAGAATTTCCACTCGAAACTTATCGGCGTAAATTGGAATTAGCAGACGATCATTACAACGTATAATTCATGATGACTTTAGCTTTTTTCCGTTCAAAGTTCAGATTGCAAGTAAGTTAAACCCTCTGGATTTACCTATTCGCCTGAAGTTTTGATTGAAATGGCCGAAGAAGACAAAATATTGATAAATCGCTTGTTTATGTCGGCTGAGGGTCATTTTGATCTAAACGGCAATGCAAACAAGCAAAATTGCCGTATATGGAGTGAATCTAATCCACAAATACTCCATGAGATGGAACTTCACCCAGAATGCGTTACTGTGTGATGGGGCCATACTTTTATGAAGAAAACGTTGTAACAGTGACTGTCAATGACGACCGTTATTTAAAGAAGTTAAAGGAGTTTTATTTGCCCAGAACTTTACCGTAGACGTATCACTATCAACAGCATTTAGTTCCAGCACGATTGAGCAACTGCAAACATATCCAGAAAGGTTGTGGGGGAGCTTCATCGAATATTTCCAAACAAATTAATATCGAAAGAATCCACTTTCCGCTGGCTCCCAAGAGTACCTGACCTGACTGCATCAGATTTTTTATGGGGTCATGTCAAGCAAATGGTGTACAAGACAAAGCCAACGAATTTGACTGAATTGAAGCAGTGCATTAAAACAATAATTAAGGCGATCCCTACTTCAACCCTTCAGGCTACTCAGAATAATTTTCTGATTAAGTGTCGCATATGCGTGGATGAGCTTGCACGTCATATACGGTCTATCATTTTCAAAAACAATTATGAATAAAGTCATTAGTTAGCTAATAGCAATAGTTTAACCAATAATATTTGATTCACAGTCTTTTTTTACTATTAGTTAAATCGCCAAATGTCATTGCTTAATCAATAGTTAGACAACAGCTGATTAGCAAATTATTATTAGTATTTTTGTTTATCATCAATCTATCATAATATCAATATATAGTAATACTATAATTTTTTTATTTTCGATAATATTTTGGTTTTATCGAACCAATTTCAGCAGCAATTTAATATCTTGCGCGGTAAAGTTCGATGAAGGCGCGCTTGTTTTATTCATTTTTAAGAAATAATACAACAAATGTAAATAAAAACCATATGGTATAACAGTGCTACCAATATTGAAAATTAAAAGATTGTTAGGGTTACCATTCTTTGGTTATACTGAGAATGTTAGTTAAAAAATACACTGTGAATATGAAGTATTAGTTAAACTATAGTTATCATTTTAGTTACTAATAACTAATAATTAACTAATGACTGTGAATTTGGGCCTTAGTGATACAAAATAAAATTAAATTTTCTATAACATACAAAAAAGAAAAAAAATAAAAATAAAATTAATAAAAAAGTTATTTGAATTTCTTTTTGCAGCACAATTAGTTCGCCACCCTGTATTTTTAGAAATTTTTTAATATTTCTTTCATTTAAAAAATCGAGTGTTTAAATACCCATTTTTGGGATAGCCAAAAAGAGATTTATTAAACTATAAGTTTAATAAAAATTTGTAACTATTTTTTTTTCAGCGCGAGTCAAAATTAATTACGATTATTTATAAATAAATTATAAATTTTTTTAAATTCATTGAATTTAATTTTTATTAAAATTTAATTTAATTTTGTGAATATTCCACATAGAGATTTTTTATAAATAAAAATTTTTTTTTATAATTCAAAAAATACATTGTAAGGTGCAGCAGAAAGATTTTCTATCATCAACGTTTATGCAAAAACATTTCTTAATTCTTGCTTTAGCAATTTCTTTTCTTAATGCCATCCATGTATCATTGCCAAAGATGCTAAAATTTTATGTATTATCCTTGGCAACTTCATCATGCATTCATTCGTATCTGGATATTATTTTTTCTTTTCAATTTCATCTTTTTATCTTCACTTTTTTTCACTATAAAATAATTTTCAGTCAGGTTTAATATTTATTTCTAGTTAAAAAAAAAACAAAGAGTCGAATACACTGAAGGAAAAACCATGATATGCCACATATAATTCGATATCAAAATTATGAAAATTCATTTATCAACGCATTGTGAAAACTCACATGAGTTGAAAATCATAACATCGAAGGAATGACACAGCGGCATCAAAAATTCAAGAAATACTAATTTGCTGATAACTGGTTCTCTAAACAATGTCTGGTTCTATAAAGTGAAGTATCTTCTACTAACCACTTTTGTTGCATAAATTGCTGATATTGTCGAAAAACCGTCTACAATTTTTACTTTTCCGTGCCGTTCGTGTGTAAAGAAATTTTGGACAAAAATAGTGAGAATGATGAAATAAATTTTAGTGAAAGTTTTTACTTTTTTTTTTATCTTGAACTTAGGCGATGACCCCTACATACAAATAAATAAAAAAACAAATATTTTTTATCGTGTTACCATTAAAAAACATGTCATTGATGTCATATCTTGAATATGAATAAAATTAAAATTTGGAATTAGATTGTTGAAGAAGATAGATTTTGTTTTTCTGAGTGTACGAATAATAATAAGAAATAAAAATGATTGAAATATATGTTTGTACATTCGAAAATTGTTTCCTTTTCGGCAAAGCAATTGAAAAATTGATATGAATGGATTTTTGAATGATGCCAAAAAAAAAAAAAATAAATAAATGCAAAAAAGTCAAATAATGTGGGAAAGGCAGAGAAAATTTGTTAAAGATTCGCAGGTTCCTCACAGCTAAATAGAACGGCAGCATACTTATTGTGTTGGCATATTATCATGCCATCAATATTTATGCTGAGGAGTTTGCACGAAAGCAACAGAGTTGGCAAACATTTTCGGCAGAATTGGAACTCTAAAAAAAAAATTTTTTTAAATAAAACAAATTGCTTTCAAAAATTTTTTAAAACAAAGAAATTTCACTGGTAATTCTAGAGGCCAGAAATATTGGGTGCCTCCGCAGTCTAGTGCATGAGCATTAGTCTTATCAATATGGAGGTGCAGGTTCGAATCCCGCTTATACCCTGGAGTTTCTACAGACAAGTTTAAGAGCGCTTCGTAGAGTTTATATTGCCTTAAAAAAAAAATTAAAAAAAGTAAAATTAACGATCCTCTATAGTGTTGATTTCAAAATATTTATTATTAATAATTTTTTAATTTATTTATAAATTTATTTTGTAACATTTTGTGTATTTTGTAATATTTTACTATTAAATTGCAGGGGGCCCTGAGTTGTCAGCTTTCTGTTGCCTTGAAGAACATACCAAAAGAAAAAAATTTCCATTGCCAAACGAAAAATATCCAGTTACGTTCAACGAAGGCATTAACTACTTCTAGCTTTCGCCATTTCCTTATATTCCAGCCATTATTTGTGTGCAATTGTGCAAATTTTGCAAAATAATAATCCAGCCCCATCCGCTGCCTTCATCATGGCCACAAAATTTGTATACAATTTTATTATAATATTGCGGTTGTATGAAATAGATTTTTTTTTTACTCTTTGGGGAATATAATCATCTGCACATGCATATACTTACACTCTATGGAAATGTGTAAACTAGTAAATTTTTCATTTTTTTCCTGCACATAATTTTTTTTTGGTACAAGATTTATTAAGTGCTAAAGTGTGCAATAATGCGCGTTATTTCTCATCGTTAGAAAAACGGCGCACGAGTTACATTTAGCTAGAAAAGAATGTGTGTGTGTGTGTGTGTGTGTGTGTGTGTGGGAGCAACATAATTTAAAATTTTTATTACGCTTAGTGAAGACAACATTTCGCATATAAATTTATGATGATGATAATCGCAATAATAGTGGATGTTGTTATTTAAAATTGGAATAAGTCTTCGGCTGTTTTGCACACGTTAACGTTGGGTAGCTGTTGGTATACCTTACCAATTGGCCTTCAGCTAATGTTTAGTGTTTTTTTAACTGGTGTCGGTTTCCACTTTTTGCATTTGCGTTTGCTGTTTCCGTAAGAGGATTATGATTTGAATAATTTAAATAAAAACCAAGGCTCTCGAAAGGCTATTAGTGGCTTTACTTTTTTTTTTTTAGTTATTTCAAGAGGTGTTATGGGATTTATTTCGGCGATCTAAGGAATTCTGAAGAGGAAATTTCATTCTGTTAGTAAAAGAGGCTCAATAAGTTTTCGCAATTTGTTCAATACTAGCAATGAGCTGCCATGGGTGGAGGGGAAATGTATGTCGCCATAAAACGGGTGTGTTAGTAAGAATGTACTTTTTAAATTTAGAGAATTTTTTCTATGCAACAAGTAGCAACTCTGAAATGTGGCAGCTGTCACATATGCTTATTTCGATTGTTAAAAATGTAGCGCTTTACGAAAGAACAACGCGTTTTTATTGTAAAAACTTATTACAAAAATTATTAAACTTATGCTCGCAAACTTTGAAAAATTCTTAGTCAGTGTCAATCTTCGTAGAGTGGTAAAAAAATTTTAAGAAACTGGGTCGATTATGGACAGGAAGATTACTGTACCTCAACGTATAGTTAGGTTTCTTAAAAACATTGCTGTTGTAAACGATGGTTTCGCCGAGAACTCAAAAACATCAATTCGGTGAAGTTATCAACAACTTAAAATTTTCAGTAGGAACTGCGCTGCGAATTTTGCCAAAAGACCTCCACTTTCATAAGCATGGACACTGCTTAATATTCGTTCAATGGGTAATGGAGCAAACCAAATTCAACGCCAATTTTTCGAGAAAAGTAATTTTTTCCGATGAAGCAAGCGCATTTCCATCTGAATGGTTTCGTAAATACACAAAATTGTTTAATTAGCGTCTCAGAAAATCCTCATCAAAAATCATGGAGAAATAAACAGCACCCACAATGTCTGGTGCGAATTTTGGTGAGGGGACGTGATTGGGTTTTACTTTTATGAAGGTGAGACCGAAATTACAGTGACTGTGAAAGGCTTTCGTTACTTGAACATGATAACAAGTGGCCTCAACTGGACCGCATAGATCTGTATGATAAGTAGTTTCAGCAAGGCGGCGTCACCTGTCACCTGTCACACTGCACAAATTATCTTTAGAAATTCTGATGTCAACTGGCCACCATGATGATGCGATTCAACGCCGTGCGAATTTTTTTCTTTAGGGTTTTTTTGAAATTTCGGATTTATGGAAATAAAGCAGAACAAATTCCTGAGCTCAGCCATATCTCTGTGAAAAAGTCATGAAAAAAATAATGGGCTGTCATTAGAGTTATGGAGGCAATCTGATGGATATTTTATTCCATAATTAATCGGAACATATCTTCTTTACAATTTAATAAAACAAATCACAAGTATCGAAAAAAATTTGTGTTTTTATTTTAAAATGAAAAAGTGCATTGCTGCTGAGACATCCTCTACAAGTTAATGCAGTTGTTATCAAGTCTTTTTAAACTGATTTTTATTAATAAATGAAAACCTTTACTTTTGCCTTTGGATTGTGTTTATTTGAGATAAATTTTTTTCCCATTTGCATCTGCCAAACATACTTTTTCTTACTTCTTGCCATGCACTGAAAAAAGGCGCCATTCATACAATGAATTTTGACACTAAAACAATCAAATTTGTCCCTAAAAGTCAACCAAGGTTGACCTTCATTGGATCAATGAAACATGTTTTATGACATTTATGAACATGTTTTGGGAACGTGTTTCATAAATTTACCCTACATTTCTCGAATATTTGAAGACAATGTCGATTGAGTGATCTGAACAGAATTTCAAGAGAACATTTAAATTGAACAATTTCTACGGTTACGATCTTAAAATGTAGTTTTATTGAAAAACCAGCCATTGGATAATGCAATTTAATATGAAACTTTTTTGAGTTTTAGTTAAAACTTTTCCAAGAAAATATTTTTTTTTCTTTAAAACTTTATCTTAAATCATTTTCAAATTTATATCTATTTATTTAGCTGGCAAAAGATTTCTGTTAGTTTTCGTCAACAAACTTTTTTGCCAATGTCTGCATATATTTTGCGTTACTATGTGTGTGTGTGTGTGTGTGTGTGTGGGTGTGCGTGCGAGTGTAAGCATTTTCCTATATGCCACTTTTCAAGGTTCTTGTTTTGAAAAACATTTAGTTTATCCTGAAGATATTTTCCCTTAAATACTTTGCAAAAGTTTTTGTTTTCAGCTTTTTTTTTCTCTTTTACTTTTTCAGCCTGAAACTTTGATGAGCGAAAAAAATTCTTTCTATTCATACTTATGCCAATTAAAAAAAAACAAAATAGAAATAAGTTTGAAAAAAGGCACAACTTTTATAATTATATGAATTTTTTGGCAAATAAATCCTTTGGAAAAATATCAACTTAGGCAAAGGAAAATCAAACATTTCTGTCAATATGTCTATAAAGTTAACAAATTTTTTTTTTGTGCTATCACTAAAACATACATTAATTTACAATATAAAATGGTATTTAAATATTACAGGAAAAAATCAAATTAAAAAAAAAAAAAAATAACACGTTTGTTTTCCACAACAACGACGTGAGAGAGTGGCAAAAGAACGCTAAATTCTATTTTTGATAAAAGTAAGAAAATATTGATGTCCTTTGAGACACCCATGGTCTAGCAGTAAAGCACAGTAAAGCGATTGCGGTGAAAAATCATACAGGAATATAACACTGTACAACAGAATGAAATTATATTTTTTAAATCACAAGGGTGATTTTTGGCACTTTTCTTAAAAAAATAAAAGAAGTTTAAAGAGACCCCTTCTCTGCAGAGGTCGAAAGTTAATATGTATATATATGAACAGCAAAAAACCTGGGAGTAGTTTCCAGCAAACGTTTGGATTGGTCAGATCATATAAAAACAAATTGCGGCAAAACATTTAGAATGTTAAGGTACCTTTGGATGTTATACTCCATTTTCCCGCAGTAATGCTGAAAGCGGTCCCGAGAAGAAATCTACTCAGAGGAGGAGGTTGAGGGAATGTTTTAGTGAGAACACTACTCGACGCAGCTGACGACGGTGCCTGTAGGTGCGAAGGAATTTTTAACCCTACTTCACACCCAAAAAAAGAAAATAAAATACTCCTCCCAATAAAGGAATGATGCTCGCCAAAACATACCTATTGCCAAGCCTCATGTATGATTGCGAACTTTTTGCTAATTGTGATATTATTAGTAGGCGCAGACTTGATGTACCATTTAATAATTTTGCCATATATATTTATGGAATTTAAAAGGAACTGCAAGATACGCGATGTAAATATAAAATAAAACGTTTGAAAACTTATGAAAATATCGTGTTCTTGTTTTCCTGCATACAATCATATACACCAGACAACTGAAACTTACCTTCGCGAGATCAAGGAGAAGAAGACGAATAAACATTATCAGACATAATAAGACCATCCCAGAACAGCATTCATTATAAATTCTGTACGTCTTTGAAGCCAGCTTACTAAAACTGTAATCGTAACCCTATATGTACATCACTAGCTCTTTTTAAAACTTTTTATTAAATTGCTAACGGTATTTATTGTATTACTTTTTGTGTATTACTTTGTCCTTTTATTAATATTGAAGTTGTAACTTAATTATTATCGATTGAATTGTTAGTCAATATAGCCGAAATAGAAGTGCTAAAGAATAAAACAAAACTTGTCAAATAATAAAAACTGTGAAATTAACTTTTTATTTAATGTTGTGGTGCTGATAGCGAGTAGTCAGCGTGTTGGCTCTGCAACCAGAAAGACCCAGGTTCGATTCCCAGCCGGGTCAAATCAGAAAAAAAATTTTTCTGAGTTTTCTGTGCTACAGCAACCTCCTTCGTCGGTATTTGAGCAATAAAACGTCGGCGAAATAAAATAATAAATAAAATGGCTCTCCATTAGCTTAAAAATAATGCGTCAAAAAACATCAGAGACGCCGCAACTTTGCTTTATAATTTACACGCAACTGCAGAGTTGTGCAAGAATTAAGCTCTATCTTCCTACCACTTTCACCACCTGTCTATTTCTTCCCTATCCTTCTCTCTAGTTCCAGTGCAATGCATTGCATATGTAGGGGATAGCCCCTGACCACTGGTCCAAGATAAAAAAAAAAAAAAAAAAAAAAATGTTTAATATTTAATGGGAAAAAAATATTTTATCGGAATGTCTAATATGTGGGCGTGTAGTTACCATGAAAAAATATAATATTGAGAGACATTATAGAAGTACCCATAAGGACTACGAAAAAGGTGTTAAAAGTGATAAAAGAAATGAAATCCTCATGATATTAAAAAAACGTTTTTACGATAAAATATGGCAGCTTAATATCAGGCAGAAAATAGCGTGACAACTATTGATAGTTCTTCAACCGGGCAGAATGCAGAAAAAACCAAATCCACATATTTAATTGCGTTCGAATTAGCAAAACAATGCCGTCCATTCTCTGATGGAGTTTTTTTTAATATTTCTTCAAATGCGTAGTTTGGAAGCCAGTGGTGCGAAATTCTTCACTGGCAACACTTGTAATATTGCTCTTTCTCACTTCAGCTCACACGTATGAGACACTAACTCATAAACAATGCCCGCGGGCGTTCTAGTGGTAAACACTGATTATATGCCATTTTAATAAATAAATAAATAAAAGTAAGTGAAAAACAAAAGGCTCCTGTAATGTTCAGAATAAATATTATACCAAAAACGTAAGTATCACACGATTTTCTAGATGAAACTTTAAAACGGCCGTAAAACTAGTTCTAGATGTAAATTTTAAAATTCCGATATACTAGAATCAGTTAGCAGAACTTTTATTATATTTTTTTTGAATTGTAATGGTGTAAAAAAATGCATCACCGGAGAACGGCTGGACCGACTTCAATAATTTCCCAGCAAACAAAAAAAAAAAACGAAAGTCATTCTTAGAGAATGACTTATTCATAGCTTCTAAAGGATCCATATGCGAATATTTCGCACTGCTTAAGATCCATATCAGTAAATTAATAGGCTCAAAGGAGAGAGGTTTATTAATCGATATATTTTATAGAAGAGTTCAAACTTCACCTAAAATCAGGTTTAATAAAGAACGATAAAAAACTGAAGAATAAAAAAAGGAAAATTAAATAAAAAATTTGTGATCCCGCTTAGATTCCGAACACGACATAAAATATAAATTTAAATACAAATTAATAAAATTTACTTTACTATTTTCATAGCTCCTCGGAAGCAACGAAACTCACTATTATTACTATTATTATTATTGGGCCAGGAAGCACCTCATATTAGACCGCCATCGTAAGGCTTCTAAGCACTATTTGAGTTGTGGTGTTCCACAGGCATCGCAATGTCACGAAGATGGTGATACCTCTGTCTGCCGAATACAGGGCAGTTCGTAAACTTCAGGGTTGTCATCAACGACCGTAAGAGCTGGAGGACAAACTCTATCAACTTAGAACCGGGATCGCAGGTATAATATATCATTGCTCCAAGCTGGAGGATGGTAGGACAGAGGCGCGAATCAACGGGCCCCGATTTAGGAAATCGATTACAGGCGGAAATTCAACTTATTGAACATGAGGAGTGCCACAAGCGGCGCTTAAGGCCCTTCAGTCGACCATGATAACCTCAAAAATGTTTTGTGAGTAACTGGACCTTCTCAAAGAGTTGGGGAACTTAAACGCAACTCACTAAATAGAACTTCATGAGAATACAATTTTTTTTGATGTATTGAACACTTAATGGGCGTCAAAAAAATAGTACATCCAGCAAGGACTAACCTACATGAAATTCATTGGAAATTATACACATTTGTACTACTTTCGGATCACAATATTATGATTTTCCACGCATCTTTGGAAGTTAATTTTTTGCTGGGTTGTTCTGCTTATTTTTTGAAATATGAGTTCTACGAACAGAAAGGCGAGGAATATCTGGTCTGGTCGAATTTTCATACCGATTTTTATTAAATTTATATAATTGAGACTTTTATTTTTAAAGTGGCATAACTCACTTTTTGAAAAATATCAAATTAATGACAACATTAATTAAAATTTGCGGTATCTCCCCTTTTTAAGAAATTTTCAATCAAAGTTTAATGAAAATTTCAGTGCTGCTTAAGCTAATTTTTCATAATTTTAATTAATAAAAATATTAAGAAAAGTTTTTTGCGGTAATGTCCCACTGTGCAGTTCAGCATAACTTTCTTCCTCTCTTTACGCTTTAAAACACATTTGGTTTTAAACTGTCTGTCTGTATACACATATTTTATCATATCGCTTGGACAAACATTTAACGAAATGGTATGAAAAAACGAAACATTGCTGGCACCACAAACGTTTGACCAAGTGTCCAAAGTAACGCCACAACAAAGCAATGTTAATTGACGCGAAGCGACCAAATAAAGTAAAAAAAAAGAAACTAAAAAACGTGTAACAACAAAAATGCAAATAAAAATGTAACAAACAGGAGGTCAAGACGAATTCGTGATGTCGCTACACCAATTAAAATTTTCACCGAAAGCAACAATGAAAATGGCAAATGCAGCTTTGGAATGTTAATGGTAATTTTATAAAACTATTGGGCATCTTCTACTGTCTATTGACCTTCAAGCATTCTTATGAGTGAAACCTGCTACTTGTAGGGGGAGAGATCGTAGGTCCTCACGTTCCCAGGTATTTCATCCTCCTTTTCGTCATTCCTGGACAGTTGGTGATAAGATGTTCGATAGAGTCTTCATTCGCACAGCACAACCTGCAGAAGACCGTGTCAGTGATACCCAGTTTAGACAGATGCCCGTTGCATATACGAATGCTCTGCTAATTCAGTTCAAACGCAATCTTGGCTCTCCTTGTGTCAAAATCGAAAAATCTTCTGGAGCCTATTAAACCCTATGCGTTGGTTCAGTATTGATTCATCTGGATCTTACCACAGTACATTGCCACCTATTTAAAATAGGTAACACCGAATCCAAACATGGAACTGGGTCCAATGTACTATGAAAAGTGAAATGGACACCAAGTTCACAAGATTGAAATTTTAATATGTGGTGTATTTCGTGTTAAGTGTAAAATAAATTAAATTAGTTCGAAAAAATTTTTGTACTATATGAATTAATTCACTAATTCATTATATACATAAACACATAATATACATATACATATACATTCATGTCGCCTAGCGCTAGCGGTGAAGTAGCATTCTTAAACAAAAGCGGCAGCGTTATAGCAATGTTGATAAATACATGTCGTCATATAAAACGTAAAACCATGTAAGCGATAAAATTTAAAAAAATCGGTTTTTCTATTGAATATTCGGTACCATGTAAAACTGCATGTCCATGCAAAAAAAATAAACTATTTTATCAAAATATAAGAGATTCTTTTAATTTTATGCGTGTTATGAAGAAACTCTTTTCAGGTAGACTACTTAACCCTGGTATCAAGTTTTTTCCCTCTCCTTTAAAATTTAAAAAAGTGTAGTTACATGGTTTTATGTTTTATATGACGATATATATTATATGTTTGTTATTTAGTGTTTTTTCACTTTCTGCAGCCAACTTCACTTGTTAGAATATTGTCGAAATTTTATTTTCTAATCGCTGAGCGCTGGCTCCCCGTTAATATGGTTTGCTCTATATGAACGGCATTGTCATGCTAATTTTTTGAGAGCTAAACAACGCTTGCCGCTTCCGTTTATGTTTGAGCGTTAATCAATTCATGAGCCATTGCAATGTTGCCGCTTTCACTATAAATTTTTTTTTTTGATTTAAAAAAAAAATACAAAATATTATGGACATTAAGAATATTTCAAAACAAAGAAGTAAATTCAGTGAAAAAATTTTCCCCTGGTCTATCGTTTTTGAATTCTTTCTATATGATAAGCTGATACATTGATTGAACTCAAGGCCAACAATGTTCCAGAAATGAAAGCGTTCCAGCCACATATTTAGAAAAACGTTATGGAAAATGCTCTAAAACGAGCCCATAATTGCAAGCCTGAAAACGGGGGTTATTTAAGTGACATTATTTTCCATACATAAAAAAATATCCATTTTGTATATTTTTTAATCTGAAAAAAGAAAATAAAAGATATACGAGTATAAACGAGAAACTTATTAAATTTTTAAACCACATGGGGACTCTTGGACTATTCTGTACTACGTATTTTGAGCGGTTTTATTTTCAAGAAATGTATGTACCGCACAAAAAATTTCATGAAATGATTAGCGTTTTCCTAAAACAGCTGTTGTCTTATAGTAAAATGTTGCCAACACATTTCGCAATGTATTGCATATTTATAAAATATTTTAAAAATTATAAAATTCTAAAACATTTGTTATAAATTTCATTGTTTCGTTCCTTCATATCAATCAGTAAAAAACAAAAATATTCGATTACGTCGTACAATACGTAAAATTGCACAATTATATTGCAAATGTGTGGGCCGCTTAATTTCATTTTTTAACCCTGGAATGCCCTACAACTGCTTTTACTCCAACTTTTTGTTGCACAGTAGCTCGACAAAAAATCGTCTCGCACATACAAATAGGTTTGGGGAAAAAAAGGAAGAGAAAAACAAATAAAACAAAAAAAGTATTTAAAAAAGCGAAAACCAATGGAGACCAAAAATTATACAGGATGATACGAATGTGTATGAATTTTTAAATAACGATAGTAAAATTTTCATTTTTATCATTCACTGTCTTTGTTTTTTTTTTGTTGTTATTTTTTATTGAAATCGTTGGCAACATAAAAAACCAAGTCCCTAAAGGACATTTAACGAAGCAGTTTGTTTTACATCTATCGCCCGCATATGTGCGCATTCGTTTAAAACTTTTTTTGGGAAACAATTTTAAATTTTACTGCAAAACACGAAAACTGTTTATTAACTGTATAATTTTATCCACATACGAATACAAGAACAAGGTTTAAGGGACCTGAAAACCTCCACATAATTTAAGTTACACAAACAGGACAAAGCTCAGATCACTCTAAAAAAAAAAGAAGCATAAGGAAAAGACAGAGGCGAGCCACTTAAAACAATATAAAGGATTAAAAATAGATAAAATGCTCTATTCTGTAAAAAGTACTGGCCTTTAACTGCATCTGCTGGAAAGTGTTCAATTGTGCCGGAATTAGGAAATCAGGTTTTGGGATAGAGGTTAGAGGGAGTAGTGTTTATGGACATTCCTCGTGAATTTTCCCGCGTCAAAAGTGACAGAAGAAACCTCCGCCGCGGGTATTCTATTCCATAAACGTGATGTTCGGCTTAAAAACGAGTGTTCTCTGTAATAAGTAGTGCGATTCGCTGCCATGTCGACTACAAATGGATGCGCTCTTAATGATGAATGCGTTGTGCGCATGAATGACCGGGTTTCGGGACCAAGTTCCCTGATTTCATTAGAACATATTCCTTTACAGTAACGATGGAACAACGAAACGCATCACACGTTGCGAAGATGCTCAAGAGAGTCTACGAATTGAATTAAAATATATTTCTTTCTATTGAAAATTGGTTTGAAATTTTCAAAATTTTTAATTAAATTTTATATTAAATTTTTTAATTATATATTAATTTTTAATTAAAAGTAGTCTGCACGTTGACTACAAAACCAAAAATTTTCTCGCTTTAAGACCCAGTTTTCAACTCATAAAAACCTCTCTAATTTTTTTTGATGTGCATTTGTGTGGCTTTGTGTCAGTTGTTGTCGGAAGTGTTCAGAAGGCATAGTCACTGAACAAAAACGGCTTCAGGTGTATCCAATCCAGAGCCACGGTATTGTGTAGCACCGTCGAAGTAAAATAATTACTAAAAATGGCTACTAAAAACGAAGCTTCAAAATTTAATACGTCTCCTTGACATCAGAGACGCTAAAACACTGCTATAAATAAAACACGTGCAAAATCAGAGTTGTCAGATACTGAAGCTACACCACCTGTCATCTCTCCCACTATACCCTTTCTTTAGTTCCACCAGAATACATTACATGTGTAGATATTATCTCCTGAGTGCTGGTCGAAGAAGAAAAAAAAATTCGATGATAGTAAAATTTTGTCATTAATTGCAAATCTATGGTACTCACAAGGTAGTGTAAGGAACTATTAACGTATATCTCTTTCGATAGCTGATGGGGGTGCTGATGGCGGTAGTCAGCGTGTTGGTTCTGCAACCAGAAAGACCCAGGTTCGATTCCCAGAAAAAGTTTTTTTTTGAGTTTTCTGTGCTACAGCACCCTCCATCGTCGGTATGTGAGCAATAAAACGTCGGCTAAGTAAAATAATAAATAAAATGGCTCCATTAGCTTAATAATAATGCCTCAAAAAAAATCAGAGACGCCGCAACTTTGCTTTATAATTAACACGCAACTGCAGAGTTTTGCAAGAATTAAGCTCTATCTTCCTACCACTTTCACCACATGTGTATTCTCTACTCTATCCCTCTCTCTAGTTCCAGTGCAATGCATTGCATATGTAGGGAATAGCCCCTGAGCCAAGATAAAAATAAACAAAAAGAGCCAACTTTGACAAGAGTAACTGAGCCAAATGTGATACGAAATGTTGTTGCGAATGAAGAACATATCACCATTGTGAAAGAGCCAGATTCCAAATTTATTGGCTATGCTACGCCCACTGACAGCACTGCTTTCGGACTCCAGAAAAATCATTACAAATTTAATTGAAAATTAATTCAATTAAGTAAACTATAACAATTTAATTGGTACTATTAACTTCTGCACGGTTAAAAATCTAATTAATTTTTTAATTGATATTACGAAATTTTTTGATTAAAATTTTGTTTTAATTTTTTCCGTGTAGAAAAAATATATTGTTTAATTTCATATACAAACTATTCGTCCGAATTTAGGAATTTCTGAACCCAATTCAAATCAATCAATATTCTGAATTTATTATTCGGATGTAACAAAATATCCTTAATTTCAAAATGTCCCCTTAACTTCAGTCCCTGCCTATTTTCCATTTACATTCGACTTTCTATGCAGATACGTAGTTGTATGTAGTTGTAAAAGTTCATGTCTGGAAAAGTATAACGACATGAATGTACACACGTGCATATGTGTGTGTGCTTGTAATTGTCAAAGAGGAGCGTGCATGTGCATGTGAGTATCTGTGCAACATAGACTGACACTGTGAATCAGCACGTGATTAATGGTCTTTAATTATGTCAAATAGTATAAAGTGTCTTTATACTCCTGTCACATGGGTAACATTGTGAGTGTGTGCGTGCGTGTACTGTTTAAAAAAAGGGGTAAGTATTGCTTTTAAAATGAGTCTGCCCACTGTCAGTGAAACATGTGTATACCGACATTTGCTTCATGAACACAAACGCACCAACACGTGCAGCTCCATGTTGCCGTGTAAAAAGTTGTTGATTTTATAAGAGTGGGTACGTGTAAGGGAATGTAAGATATGATTGTTATTATTGTCGTAGGCAGACGGAGAAGTGATTTTAAAATCTGACACTACATATAGAAGATGAATTTTCAATAAGGAGAAACATTTGACACCATGTAATTCCATCAATTAAAAATAATAATTTCTTAGTGAACCAACGCAATGCGAAAATAAGACAGTGTGTCTCACCAGGTAAAACGCGAGGACAATGGCAATGATTTCATAGAAATTATATACTTTTGATTTAAAATGTGAAGGGGGCAAGGCAAAGAAGTCATTTCTGTCATTTCTTCTACTATACCCTTCCTCTAGACCCAGCACAATGCATCGCATGTGTAGGGGTCATCTCCCGAGTGTTGGTCCAAGATAGAAAAAAAGTAAATACAAAAACGTCAAATTGTCCACTAGTGTTATTGATAAAAAATAAGTAACTGTCAAAAAAAAATGTAAAAAGTTTCAACTTAAAATTTATATTTCGAAATTAAAATATTTTATATGTTGACAACTTAGCGATTTATGCACAATGTCTGCGATTTTGAACTTAGTTTTTGACCGTATAATTTGCTTTAACGTTTTTTTTTTAATGAAAATAAGGAGGCAATAGTTAAAAAAATGTAAATATTGTAAATATTGTAAATATTGTATTTGTTTCTTTCTGGCTGTGATGTTCAATTTTATATTTATTAATGAAAAATAAATGTATGGTCATACAGGCTTTACAACGCTGCTTTTGCACGTTTTTTATTTTTAATAGTGTCGCACCGCCAATGATGTCACGGAGATGCAGTCAATTTTGAAGCCAAAATTTTAGCAAATTTGTAACAAATATACAACAAAGTCAGTCGTTTGCTATTCTGAATATAAAAAAAAACTTATAACATTTTTATACAATTTGGCAATAAAAAAGGTATCATTTATTCTTCTCTCAAGTGCTTCTTTATGAATAACAATTCTCTGGACCTTAGAAATTGTATTTTTGTTAAAAAATTTCAACTTCACAACACCTGTTCTGACACAGTGGGTCAACTTTAATGTTTCTTTCTTATTTTTAAACTTCTTCTCATTTAGCCCTCGTTTAAAATATGTTCCAAGTGTATATATCATTTATGCAGAAAAACCATAAAACATTTAAAAAAGAAACTGCAAGTTGAAAAAAAAATATGACACCGTTTAAGGGTAAAATGTCAACATGACATTTGGTCATATGTCTCTGTATATCAGGTTCATGTTGCTGCTGTTGTTGTTGTTGTTGTTCAACTAAACGTTAAACGTTTAACATTAATTTAAATTTAAAAATAACATAAACATAAATAAATTTTAAACGTCATCTGATTTCTCTACATGTGTTCTTTTCCTCTTTTTTTATTTTTTAATTTTTTTTTTTATTAAAAGTTCCAGCAGAATATGTGTGTTTTACCCTGCGTAATTTATGTAGCTCAACTTTTTAACCTTTTCACTCTTCTACCAGATTTTAGATAAAAACAATCATTTACATGCTTGTTACTTTCCGTTGTTTTACAAAACAAAAAAAAAAAAAAAAAAGTAAAACTAGTGCCTCATTTCAATATTCAACTTATACAGTGCCATGTAAAAGTGCAACTGATTGAGAGGGCGGCGTGCAAAATGCTTCGTTTAAAGTTCCTGGTTGGAGGCCTTCCTATGACATGTTTGTAATTCTCCTTTATAACACATTTACGTATGTCAGTTTTAATAATGAAAGTGTCATAAATTATGTCATACTTGATGAAAGGACAAGCCATTCACTCAGTCATATATACTGCATGTTAAATGTGCATTATTTCATTTCATATATTTTTTGCATTGTCCTGCCTGTAGTTGAACTATGAGTTCAGATAAGTTCTAGAGTATATTTTTTTTTGTCCTTTTTAAACAGAGTTGAAGTAAAGTTTTTGTGAAATTATTTTACTATTCTGTTATTATGATGAACTTGACATTGGTCATCATTTTGGGATAAACTTAAAGTGTAACAATTGGTATGCATGGCGACATACTTTCCATATCTGAATTAAAAAGAGAAATTTTCATTTATTGGTTTTAAAATGTGACTACTAACATATGTAAAGGGTGTCCCAGTAAGAATACACATTTTAAATTTAGTATAATTTTTTTTGTGCGAGTGGCAACATTGAAATTTGGCAGCTGTCACATTTATTGCATTTTTTTACGGGCAGAAGTGTTCCGATTGCCACGCTTAAACTGGATATCCTTCGGTGGGTATACAGGATGCAGAATTTCGTTCGCAGCATGAGGCGACATGCAGTATTGCTAGACTCCGCTGGACCAACCTGGATAAGAAGAGGGCCAAGTGCTTGCTGTCCTTGAATCGCAGGGCCATCAATCATATAGCCGATGGAGTCGGCATTCACTCTCGGGTTTTTTGTAAGAGCTGTGTGTCTGTGGAGGAGGAGGAGGAGGAGGAGACGGTTGCTCACATAATGTGCCAGTGCCCAACTCCTGCCACACTTCTTGCCATCTTTAACTGAACTCTCCCTGCTGAGAATTTCCGCAATAGCGGGATTTATCTTGGAATCCGGGTGGTTTCGTGTGGCCAACGTCTGATCCAGTGGCTTAATGAGCCGGCTTCCACGATCGCGACACTATGGCCTCGGTTTGATGTCAGGATCTCTGGATGGCTGCTGGAGTTTTCGACGCGGCGGCTGCGGAGTCTTATCGCCACGATGACACTGGCTTATTGGGATTCATACAAGACGCATGGATCTGCCGTACAATGACTTCTGCTCTGGATGCAACGATGAGGAGGATCAGTAGAGTGTGTCTCATTTCCCCTGCCCTGCACTCAGAGAGCTGCGCCTCCGGAGGCGGGGGCTGCATCTTTCGGTGGCCTCTCGGAGATGTTGGTGATAAAACTGAGGAAGCTGTGCGCATTCATCGTAGGCAGCGGTGGTTGTCGCGTTAGCACCGCCGCATTCACTGGACTGTCAGTTCCTACTGAACTATTCTCACTTTATATACAAATGAATGCTGAATTTCTCATACAGCATATGTATGATATGCATTTCACGTATATGAATTTCATGTCAAGCTAGTTGGACGTGTATAAGGGGCCTAAATATGAATGCGTCTACGTAACAGCAGAGGCGCAGCAACTGTGCTTGTTTTAGTTTTCATTGCAATTACTCGTTAGGAATTTTCGTTGGTATTTAAATAAACTGACAGTAAATAATTTGTGCATAAACTCTTCTCAAGGAAGTTATTTTGTGAGAAAACGTAATTCGTTTTATTATTTTTTTTCATCTGTTCCAGATTACCATTGATTCTCCTCTGTAATCTGTCTCAACTCCCATTCCAAGCAACAATTCTAAATAATTCCTTTTACATGCTTATTGAAGCTTAAAAATTATTCGGACGGCAAAGAAAAAACGAAAACAAAAATTCCACATACATGTCTTAAGAACTCCGCAAAAAAAAATTTCCATCGCCAGCAAAAAGAAACAAGAAGAGCAAAATATTAGAAATTGCATTAAATTTGACAATTGAAAGTCTCATACCGCCAGGTACAACACAGCGTGAGCTTTATATGACTGCTTGTTAGTATGTGCAGGTCTATGTCAAGTGCAAGTGAAATGAAAAATAAAAAGTAAAGAATCATTCAATGCGTATCGATAAGTTTTCTCAAATAAATAAACTACAACAGCAACAACAAATTATTTAGTTTAATGTTTGTGTGTATTTGAGTCACTCTTAAGTAACAAACAGGGACCATAAGGTGCAAGAAAACCAAACGTTCATGGCCAAATAACTGCAATAAGTTAAGCAACGATAACCCCGTAAGGCAAAATAAAAGTGAACAAAATGTACACATTATTTGCAAAATAGCATGTAGAAAAAAACATTTTATATAGACAAAATACATTGAGAGAAATTAGCGAAGAAATTTTAACAACAAAAGACACGGCAGCTTAATGAAGCACAACACGCTGTTGAAAGTTGGTGGCAGAAACAAATTTTTGTTGTTGTTTTCTTGAAATCGCATAAATTTTTATAAGAAAAAAATTAAGAATCTAAAAAAATTAAGGGTCCTGGATTCGAGCCCAGTTTCAGATTGACCCTTAAAAAGATTTCGATATTTTCTGTTGTGCGTTAGTGTGCCTTTGTGTCAGTAGTTGTCGGAATGTTTCAGTGGCGTAGTTCTCACTGAACAGTATAGGGTTCAGCTGATACCAATCCACAGGCACATCAGAGCGCTACCCTCTCCCCTCCCTCAACGGTATTGCGTAGCATCGGCGGAGTAAAATAATTAAATGGCTACTAAAACACAGCTTCAAAATTGAATGCGTCTCTTTGACTTCAGAGGCGCTTCAATACTGTTATAAATAGAAAACGTTCAAAGGCAGGGTTGTAAGATAGTGCAGGTTTCTTCCGTCTATCCCCTCATAACCCGTCATCTCTTTCACTATCACTTTCCTAGTAACACCTAGTAGTAGGAAATTATTGCCAGAGTGTTAGTTCTCTTAAAAAAAAGGTGGCATCGATTTAGTTCTGTTTCATGTATATTTGACAAACGCTTTTGCTTCAACTTGCAGAGCCCCTGTTCTGTTTCATTGTATACCCGCTTTATTCTTCTTAACCATTCCTTGGAAGTGAGTGAAGATAAATGAACTGCCTGGCTCACGATGTCAATCGAATTCGTTCGCTCGCATAACAACATTCAAAACAAAAACAACATTTTCAATTTTGTTTGCGGACGCACGAATTCGAGTAACAATGTGAGCCAGGCAGTAAATATGTACATATATGTATGTATAAGCTTAGACACAAACCTTAGCATTTTACAGAGCTATGTTAAGGTATTAATTTTTACAAGATGGGCTAAAAGAAATCATCCGGGGCAAAAGTCATCAACCGATCTTCTTTGGCTGGCCTTCAAATTTAGCGGCAGCTAAATATCTGCGATATCAGAAGCTGAACCAAAGTTTTTCATGCAAATAAAAAATTACAGCAATAGAACATCGGCTGATGACGTATATCGCACTCGAATTTTCAAGAGCACCCAAAAACTGTTTGTCGTTACATTTTGAAAATCGAATTTCATCATGATTTTGAGATGAAAGACTAAACTGAATAAGGTACAATTTTTACTGTGGATGATTTTGTTGATTTCTAACAAAAAGTAAAATTAACGTTATTACCCTCTTTTTGATCAAATGCGATATGGATATTATCAACCATTCGTTCCGAAAAAATTTGTGTTTTGTCAAACTTTTTTTAATGTATTTTGGCGTATCTTTTGTGATAGAGAGAAACTATGTATTCAAACACAAAAAACAAAGCAAAACCTAATTAAATGCTGCAGTTTTAGACTTTTGAAAAATTAATATAAATTGGTTTAATATGGGCGCAAGTAAAATTTTCCCGAAAACATTTTTCGAAATGAAAACTAAGCCACAAATAAGCAAAGTCATATATTCATATATTTATTTGAGGTTTTCAAAAAGAGAAGTTT
The DNA here is from genome assembly GCA_963924685.1 of Dexiosoma caninum. Classification (NCBI taxonomy): domain Eukaryota; kingdom Metazoa; phylum Arthropoda; class Insecta; order Diptera; family Tachinidae; genus Dexiosoma; species Dexiosoma caninum. The sequence goes on along the minus strand of OZ004729.1, from coordinate 80,962,442 downwards.
TAGAAGAAGAATCAAATTTTAACACGCTTTATTAATAATTCTGTTTATGCCCATATGTCTACACAAGATATCATTTTTCTTTGTCCGTCCTCGTTAGTTCTTTTTCTAAAAATTTTCCTTTTAAGAACGTCAAACAAATTTCAAAGAGCTCTATAGTAATACGTTGACATAGCTCAGTTAAATGCTACGGTTTAATGTCTAGGGTTATAAAAACATTTTTTATAAACATTCATTTTGTTCACTTTATTTCTCTCAGTATTTTTCATTTCCTGTTGTTGTACAAATTATCGGACATACATACATATTTGAAGCTTAATATCTTAATAAAAAAGGCAAAAAATCTTCACAACCACTCAATCGGACATGCAGCAACAGCAACAGCAACAGCAACGCTTAACTACATGACCATCAGCAAAAAAGGAAAAAAGAAAGGAAAATGAAAAGAAAAAATTGTTAAATAAATTGCATTGGATTAGGCTTCATTGTTGTGCTGTGCAGTTTTTCTAAACGATTTTTTTTAACATTTTTTCTTTTTTCTATTCCTTACACTTTTACTACTTCATATTTGTCTAATATTTGAAGCGTTAGATCACGTTAGCTTTGCTGTCTGAGGACTTTATTTGATTCTGCTGAATTAGAGGCAGAAAGAAAAATGAAAAAAAAAAAAAAATTAATAAATTCTTTTATCTTTTGTCTTTGTGCGAAATAATGTTTAGCAATTTTTCAAAAAGTTACCAAAGAAAGAATAAACAAAAACAAAAATCAAATTAAAAGCAATAGACGTAAATCTTGAACGCAGTGTGACCATATTTGAAAATTTTAGGGTAAATTTATAATTTTTCATAGAATTCATATAAATTATGTAATTTCTCATAAATTATTAATTTTTTTTTTTTTAAATTGATGACGAACTAGCTTTAAGTTTGGGCAAAATTACAACCATATTCATAAAAAAAAAATCTAAATTCAGCCTTAAAGAACATGTTAGTTACCAAGGGCTTTAGGGCTAGCAAACGTTTGTTAAAATAACGTATCTATATATAAACATTAGGGGGTTGTCAATTATTCGCGTTTTATATTTGTTCGAATAGAATCTCATGATCGTATTTAAAATAATTTTGAAATTTGTTTGAACAATTCGAACGAACAAAGAATAAAAACTTTTATTCGATTAGTCTAAAAAAATAAGTAAATAAACTTGTATTAGTTTATGGTTTTTATCCACAAAAAAAAACAAGACAATGAATTACAAAAGAAGTAACATTTTTAATAATGAACTTAAAACTATTATTGAAAACCAAATTAAATTCAATTAAAATATACGAAAAAAAAATCCTTGTATGTAAGAATGTTTTTTTTTTATAGAGATTGAAACATTGAATAAATTAAGATGTTTTATACTGAATTCACATGCTTAGTGTAGTCTGGTCTAGAGCTCCAAACAAAAGATACATTAGTATGTGTGTATTTTTATGAAAATAAAAACGAAATATTTGTTTAGCTAACAGTTACAGACAGGCTTACTCCTGTACTTATAATCTGATGTAATTTGATTACTTAACAACTTCAAAAGTTATAAAGATGTAAAATATTTTTTACATAAAGTTGTTCAAAAATTATTCGAATAATTTTTAATTCTAAATTGGAAAATTTTTGTTTGTGCGAACAAATTATTAAAGAAATTGTTCGAATTATTCGAAGGACAACCGTAATAAAACTTTCAATGAATTTTGTATTTTTATGCTGGCAATGCCATCTTCCCATTATGGTTAGTGATGCCTGGAATTGAATATTATTTCAACCGGTAGTCGAATCTATTAAAATGTTTATAAGTATATGTATATTTCTTATGCAATTTTCTATAATTTGCTTTTTCAAAATTATAGTTTTTAGAGCCGATAGCCAGGGCAGGTCTGATAAAGAATAATAATAATAATAATAAATTATAGTTTATTTAATTGAGGAGTTTATTCTATTGAGGAATTCGTTGTAGAAAAATTGTTTGGCATATCAAAATGAAGTATTACAAAATAAGTTTCCTTACAGAGAAAAAACGCTTGGGAGAAATTCGTTACAGGGAGATAAAAATGTGAGGAAAACCTTAACAAAATACAGAGTTTTCAAAAATAATACATTATGGTGAAAAATTCGTAAAGTTCGTTATTGGGAAGTTCGACTGTAAATATATTAATTAAAGAGTTATTTTCTATTGCATTTCAGAATTCTTTTGAGGCAATTTTAAGTGATATTTTTCAGAGCTGGTCACACTGCTTCTACGCCCAATTATTTTATGTCTGCAGCATTAAATTGACCTTACGGCAAATTCCAAATATTTTACTGGCTTAATAATCGAATACAATTACAGCAACTTTCTTGAGCACAAAACAGTTTGCTTCATTTCTTTATCGTTGTCTCTACTTTTGTTATTTATGACATTAAGATTTTGCTGAGAATTATGAATTAACGTTTTTTTTTTATTCTATAAAAGTAAATTTTGCAGTTGTGTATTGTTAACTTTTTAATGCAGTGCTTTACGATGAAATATTCCCAACATGCGTTCTGCAAATTGTTGCAGTGTGAATCAATTTAAATAATTTAATCATTCCAGGTAATCATTATGGGTTTAAAAAAAAGGTCTACGATTCGAACACTTAGAATAAAAGGATTTCAGCCAGAGTACCCACATGTTCATCCACCGATCGTATGTGAGCACGAATAGGAAGGTTTTAGATTTCACTGCTTCTTTGCATGCATGTCTGAGAGACTAGAAAACATTTTGCTTTAGTCGTTCATGCAGCTGAAGATATTTTTCATTCGTTGCCATTCAAAAGTGAGAAATTGTAACAATTTCTTTTTTACATTTATGAGCATTTATATATGAGAATATACGACTTTTTCATTATGCATTAGTCATGATACAAACAACACGGTAATCGCAGCTTACAACACCAAAAAGTACACTTATTTTGTTGGTAGAAGTATACGAAGCGATGTCAAATTCATTTGACTGTAGATATAAAAATAACACACCGATATGAGTGAAGGTATCTGGGCGTTAGTGAACATATCGTATAAAAAAATTCTAATTTAAAATAGTAAGCATTTTCAATATTTTCTTTAAAAATTGTTTATTTTAAAGCAATGCGAAGAAAAAAATCAAAGGAAATATTGTGTAATATTCGGTAGTGTTGCCTACTGTTATCAACCTAATTTTCATCAAAACTGTTATACAGTGTATGCATGCGTATGATTAATATCGATACTAACAATTCAATATTCATCATACGTTTTAATTACCCCATAATTAATTACCCCAATCGTGAATACTTTTTTCTTCGACATATTATCCCGTTCCCTAAATTTGCAAACGTGAAAAAATTTCCCATGAATAATTTCATGTGAAAATGAAATTCCCGGCGAGTTTTTTTCACTTTTCCCTTTAATTTATTCACTTGATTTTTGCTGGGGAATTGCATATCAAATATAAGCAAATTTTTTTTAATATATATATTTTAATAAATATAATTTTTTTAATATCAAGATCAGTTATTATAGTGCAAATATGCATAAATAAAATAAATAAAAAAAAAAATGCAAACCAATAGACCAATTGCATGTGTATAAAAAAAGTATACAAAGACAAGGCGGCCGAGTTTTGGACTTGTCTTACGGATTAACTTAAACTGCTAGTACATCATAGTTCCAAGATCAAACAATTTGATTTAAATTGTTGGAGTACTCTATTTTAATTTGTTTTATTTTTAAAATTATTTAATTTTCAAAATTTTGCTAATTTTTGCATTCAGTACTTTTATTGGTCAAATGAACTACTTTTGATGTGGGTGAGGAATTCACTGGCCCCAGAACTGAGCACTTAAAGAGTTATACACCCACGAATTTTTATTTTATTTGTATTAATTACACTAATTATTTAAGCTGCACGTCCTTTTTGATATATGTAACTAGCTCACCCAGTCCGCGTTGCTGGCCCTAAGCAAACATTAATGTTGTATTCCGACACGATTTATTTATTTAAAATAAAAAAAAGCAAAAAAAATAAATATATGTATATGTCATTGATGGTGCAATACGAAAATTGGATTTTGACACGCCCCTCCGCCCGCAGACCGAAAATCAAAAATCAGACTTCAGAGTATTACACCCGCCTGAATATTCTGAAGATTCCCTGAAAATTTAAAATATTACATATATAAAAAGGGCCCACAGCTTAAATAATTAGTGTAATTAATATAAAAAGAGGTCATAAAAACAAGAAGAATTATTTTATTTGTATGTTTTTGAAATCTTCTTCCTTTTCGACCATTCCACTGATAATGATAACGGGAGGAAAAATTCCACTTGAACTTAATGATACTAAGTTTTGAGGGAAATAAAAACAAAAGGTACATTTCTTATTCGCGATAGGGGTGAAGAAGAGAGTCGCTGCCCGAAGTTTTACCAACTTCATGTCTCTACTGTACCAGTCAAACAATTAAAGACAGCGTGTTAATTTTTTTTGAAAGCAATATTATTTCCAGGAGTACTGAAGAAAATCATTGTATATTGTTTTACGATATTTCATTTTACAGGTCCTGCAGGTGGACGTGCAAAAATAACGATCATTCAATTGGGAAAACTGTTAACGAAAATAATTTTTTTATTAAAAATTTCAATCATTTTAAACATGACAATGATTTGTTGTGTTTTATGAATTATAACAAATACACAAATGAATATTAATTAATAAATTTTTGAAATCTGTGAGAAGGAGTTTAAGTAACGCCGTTGTTATTCTCTCCCCTAGCGCCAATGGGAAAGTAACGGAAAACACCAAAAATAACGACAAAAAAACACTTTTTCCAAACAAGAGTTGGCGGATTGTAAAATTATCCCTGAATGTTTAAGCAAATGTGTACTAATCCTTAATTGAAAATAAACATACAAAACAGCACAAGACTTATAGGACACACACACACACACACACACATATATGCAGGCACACACTTATGGCAAACAACAAATTTTGGTAATTCAAAGAAAACATGTTGCGGAAAAATTTATCATAGAATTTACATTTTCGCACAACAATAATAAATATGAGGAAAATTTGTTAGTGCTGTCTGCCTCTCATACATATGTGAGCCAGCAAAAAACAACAACATTTATTACAACAACTCACTGTATTTATTGTGAAGAACATTGTCAGAGGATAATAAAAGCCGTAGACTAAACATATGTACACACTCACACACACACACACACACACACACACCGCTACCATTCCAAACAAACAAAATTCCTGCAAGTCTAAGGACTGGCTTTGGGTTTTAGTTGCGAGAGAAACAATTTATTTTTTTTTTTTGCAAATTATTTTTAAAGTTAAAAAGTTGTAATCAAGATTTATATATTTTTCTATATTTCGTTAGTGTTTTTGTTTCGTCGTATAGTTTATTCATATAAAAGACTTTCAATAAATTGCAACACATAATAAAAAGCAGAAAAAGCAACAAAAAAACACATTTAGAAATAGAAAATGCAAAAAAAAAGATTCTTTACTTGTGCTGGTCTAAAATAAATACTTGTTTTTCTCACCCAAAAAACAATAAAATCCTTTTGCGAGTGATTTATGCCATCAAAGATTTAGAGATAAAAAAAAAATAATACAAAAACAATGAATACGTTAAAATGTATTGGCAGAAAGTAGAAGAAATATTTATTTATTAAAGTTTATAAACTTAAATAGCAAAAGGAAATTTCTAACAAGAACGGCAGGCATATGCGGCAGGCAGGCTGTTGGTTTGTGTTGGTGTTCATTTTTGTCGGGGAGGGAAGTTTCCCAAGCGTGCTCTTAATTTTTATTTCAACTTGTATTTGCTTCATTAATTTTTAATTACGATAAAGTTTGAAAAATTCCAAGAAGGCAAATTATATGTGATAATTATTGAGCAACAAATTACATGCTAAAAAATTGTAAAATACACTGACAAAAATAAAAATAAATTTCTTAAAAATGGAAGTGAATCGATTAATTAATTTTTGCTCCATTGCACTCAAAATTTGTTTTAACAGCAAAAATTACGTATCAAAAACGGAAGGAATGTTTGCATTCACGAAATCTATGCGTCCTCTGTGCTGTGTAATGGTAAGTTGGGTAGGTCATGCATGCTCTTCCGCAACGCTAACAGTTTGTTTTATTGTGCTCTCTTGTTTGCTGTTCATTGATGTAGTATATCGAGGAACCGGAGCAGCTCCATCGTTAGTGTTCCTCCTCTGCCGCGCAGGAGAATGTACATGTGCTGGTGCCACGAAGTCCTATACTGTGCATATGTTTGTTGCAGGTGAAGTGTCCTGTGAGTGTTCCCGTAAGTGTTCTACTCTTACTCCTATTAAGCCAAAGAGCAATGACGGCCCTTCTGTTATCAAAGTTGAGGAACTTCTAGTATTCATCCAGGCTATTTATGCCCGTCCAGTATTCCTCAGAGCGTAATCTGGTTTGGACTCTGATTTCATATTTAAAGAAGTTGTTGAAGACAAAAAGGGCTATAGGTCCCAGAAGAAAGATCCCTCTGCCCTTTTTTAACCTAAAAGTCTGCCTCCACATTGTCTTCTATGTGCTGGTACCCAGATAAAGGAGATCTGGTTACGTGTAGCCAAGATATTGAGTGCATCGTGGCACTCTGTGACGATCTCTGTGTAGATGTTCAGCGCTGTGTTACTTGAAACATAAAAATAAAGAGATTCTACTTTTGTCGAAGCCGCGTAAAATTCCTTTAACGCGTATCACGCCTGGTAAGATCTTCAAGCTTAAGAGTATACATATGTACGGTGCATAGTTTCAAAACAATTGTTTCATGGAATGGGTATCAACCGTTTAGTTTTACTACGACATCGTTATCCTTAAGTATTCTTCACTGCTTTTTGGCGAAATTTTTTTTTTTTTTTTATCTGGGACCAGCACTCAGGAGATGACTCCTACACATGCGAAGCATTGTGCTGGAACTTTAGGAAAGGGATAGTAGGAGAAACGACAGGAGGTGAAGCTTAATTAATTATTTTTTGCAGCTCTGCTTTCGCACGTTCTTTGTTTATACTTTTAGCAGTGCTGAAGCTTCGGTTCAGTAGCCATTTTTTTATTATTGTTTTTTTACTTCGCCGGTGCTACACAATACCGACGAAGGAGGGCGTTCTGATGCGATTGTGGATTGCTATCAGCTGAAGCCGGTATTGTTCAGTGACCAGTGACTATGCCTTCGCCACTGAAACCTTCCGCCAACAACTGACACACAAAGACACACTAATGCACATCAGAAAAATGCGAGATGTTTATTTTTATTTTAAAATTTTTGTCTGAAACTGGGGTTGAACCCAGGTCTGTTTTTGGATTCGTAGTCAACGTGCAGACTACCATCCATCGTGCCATTGCTACCCTTATTTTTTTCCCGTGTATTATTTAAACAGATATGTGGATAAAATCCTGTAATAAAGTTGTAACCATATAAATATTTATTAATTAATAAAAAAAACTATTAAAAATTGTTACTCCATTGACCATGAATATGGATTGTATTGTACCGGTTCGAAACATTACCGGCAATCGATGTCTCACTGTATGCAGTTCTTTTCACCTTTTTTTTACAATATTTGCTTTCAAATTATCCTTCCCTTGTTTCGAAGAACCCAACAATGCCAGCATTAACACGTTTAAACATGCAGTAAATTGTGATTTTTTTTTTTGAATGAAATTTTTGTCTTCAGTATGAAAAGTGTCAAGTGGAAAAAAGAAAAACGGTCACTGTCAGTATTGGTAAATATAAAATGTAAATACTTTATTATTTGTACACATACATCACTTTTGTAACAAGGATAATTCCTTCGAGTATAACAATGTCCTGTTTATCGTTGTACTTCGGCTAAAGTTGTTCTTATTCAGGGCCATTGTTAAACCAAAGAAATCAAGAAAAAATAACTAAACTTTCATTTACATTTTGTTTACCAGAGATTTTTCAAAAATACAGATGTTGTAAAACAATTTCAATATTTAAGCTCTGGCATTCTTTAAAATTGCTAAGGACTTGATGCTTTCCAACAACATTGTTTCACCTCCTTTTCCTTACCCACATCGAAGAGCCAATGTCATCTAAACAATTTTTCTTCTCACCAATATCATCAGCATGAAAAAATAAGCTTTTTTCTGCATTGTATATTTAACACGAATCTTTGGCATTTTCCTTGTTGTCCTTGCTCTTCCTTTCGCTCGAGGGCCAATAGGATGTAGTTAGAAAAAATAAAAGTTTAAAAATGAATCCACAGCTAACAGTTCTTCTGCTGTAGCCACTGATTTTCAAATATTCAAATATATTATTTCCAAATAATGTCCTGTGTAAATCTTTTTGGTGTAAATAAAACTTATTTTAAAAGACAGCCAGCCTTTGATAAAGACGACCGAAAAAAAGAAAGTTTGCGAAAAAAAATTGTGCCGAAAAAATCGAAGCATCTCACTCAGGCATTGGTGCAATGTCAGCCATGCAGCCAGCCATATTTATAACACAAGCAGACGGACGGTCATGCAAAATAAGCTCCTTCAAGGATTTATTGGTTAAATGAACAGATTTGACTACGTGCGTCTCTAAAGCAAATAGTTGATTTTTTTCTGCTTTTTTTTTGTGCAGGGAATTTAAATAGAAAATGAAGCAGGAATCTGTAATAAACATAAAAGGTCATATTAGTAAAGCAGCAGCAAAAAAAAGAGAAGAAGTTCAATATGACTACGAAATACACTGGGAGAAATTCGTACAGCTGAAATTGTAGAAATTAGATTTTGCTTGTATGTCACAATTGGGAGTGAAGTATCGTAGTGCGTTCATAGAAGTAGATACAGAGGCAGTTGGCTATTGAGAATGCTGTGGACCTAGGGCCCGATTAAGCATCCAACATCGCCTCTCCTGTTCATGGCTTAATTACTGAAGACGAGAAGGTTCGACTCTATAGGGCCGATGCTATTGAGAAAGCAACGAAGCTTGCTCAACAGTCAGTCGTCCGAATCATACGAAGCCAAGTTCTGTCGATTTTGTGAAAGTGACACATTGTTCTGCAGTCGGCAAAATAACTGTCTAATGTCTTCTATATTATTATTATTTTTTTGGCACTGTACTCAAGAGATCACCCCGACACATGTACGTGTTGGAACTAGGAACTGGTCTTCCGTACTGTTCTGCTTTCGTTGCCTTTTTTCACATTGCTCTTATCTACACGACTCTCTTCTGTCTATCTCTGACTGAACCCAGTGATTTCCTTTACCAGCGACCTGTATAACTTAACAAACCTAACCGGCATATGCCAATTACTAATTATTATTATTACAAATTGTAGCTTGAATTGTAGCATAAGTGCAGCAAGTTAGAATCGTTCATAGGTATTGAACCCACAACACATTACTGATGGCACATTACCAGCTTGTGAAGAGACTAATTAAAATACTAAAGAATTTCTATAAATTTTCTTTAAATATTAATTAAAAATTTCTAAGCAAATTAACTTCTTAAATAAAGCGTTGTTTTGCTGTTTTCCAAACACGCTTGACAAAAAATGCACTGTTTACTTAAGGTCCTGTCACATTATTCTATTAAATATCACCCATAAATGAAATAAAAATTTGGGGATAGTGGGAAAGCGTTTTTTTTTTGCGAATATTGATGAATGCTGGAATATGTTCATTTATTTTATTTTATATTGGCATTCAATGGCAATTTTTCAAGATTTACTACTTAGAGACAGCAAAGGCAAATATATTTTATTTACTCTGTTCCAATATACATATTTGCAACTATAAGATGAACTGGATGGTGAAATAAAATATTTTTGAATTTATTGCATTGAAAAACATAAAGAAAATAAAACTAGAAAGAGACCAGACACTAATTTTATTCACATTTCAAGAAAATTCTAGTGAAAAAAAAATCTTGGAAAAATTTAAATGACAATTTAAAACACAAGAAGGGGAAATTTCCTTAAACAAAAAAAAATATAATAATATAAAAATTGGCTAATATTTGAAAAGGTATATTAATTTCTATATATGTATAACAAAAAATATAATTATTATAATCAATAATTAATTAAAGAAAAAATTGCAAATTTTTGTCTGGCGTATTTTAAAACTTTAAATTATTTATAACAATTTGGCAATACAATCAGTTGTTCTGTTAGTTCAAAAATAAATAATAAATTTAAACTCACGGCAACTAAACATGTCAAAGACACAAACGTATAAAGCAAGGCGAATTGATACCAGGTAAACTGCGTAGTACAATAATAACCAAAAATCACTGTGTACTGTCAAAATAATTCATACAATTTGACATTAGTTAGTTAGAATTTGCTAGTGAGTTCACGTGTTATGAATTCGACTTGGTATAAAGATTCATTATCAAGTAAACTTATTAGCAAATTCGCCCGTCAGCTGATACAAGAATTTGTAACGTATTTTATGAGGCGAACGTCAAAGTTTATTTACTTTTGTGAGAAAATTAAGAAAACTGGTTGTAAATAATTTAATAATTATAATAATATAATACTTTAATAATAAGAATGGAAAATATATTACTTTTTGTAATAATTAATTTATTTTGAACTCATATTACACTAATTTAACACGTACTTTTTAGGTTATGTTATATTTAACCAAATACATGTATACACAAATTTTGACGTTTGGACGAAAATCGAATTGACGAATTCGCTTTGAGACAACCTTGTATTAATAAAGCTTGGGTAATTCTCTAAATATAGCCTTGAAAAAACTTTTAGTAAAAAAAAGTGAGTCAGCAATTTTAAAAAATAATTATAAATAAATTTTAAATTTTATATAAAATATATTTTAAAAAATAATAAAAAATAAATTTTAAAATAAATTAAAAAATAAAATATTGTGAAGACTACAAATAAAAAATTATTTACTGCGGTTCTAAGGATTTTCGCATATAACGAACAAAATTGTACGGTCCGGTGGCGTTCGTTATAACCGTACTCAACTTTATAAAAACGATATCTAGTTGATATGGTCATAAATAGAATTTTTAGCATAATTACGGTACTGATTAATTTGTTTTAATAAAAAATAATTTTTTTTTTTTTATTATATTTATTTTTGAGCGATGGTCTTTTCATAAAAAATAAATATAATTTAAAAAAAAAATTTTAATAAAGGTCAAAATAAAAATAGAAGTGATACTAATATAATTTTTTTTTTATAAAACAACTAAATTTAACTATTTATGCATTTAAATTGAAATGGTTAATTATTGCCGAAAATTGATTTAACATTATTGGAAATATACACACACAATATAACAAGAAAAACAATTTCAATAAATTTAATTTAAAATTAAATTAAATTGAAATTTTTTTTAAATTTAAATTTAATTTAAAAATAAATAAATAAACATACATAAATTTGTATACGGGTATTCTCAGTACTAAAATAAATTCAATAGGTGGTACCCGTCTACTCTGTCACCCTGAGAAATATAAATTTATCTAATACTAATCCGTTCCAAACCAAAACAGAAAACTTTCCATTATAAAAAATAACAGCAGACGACTCTCCATAATTTAAAATTCAAGAGACAGAAGAAGAAATTCAAATAATCGACATTTCTGATTAACAAGAGTTTAAATGCAACCTAAGCGCTTGGTGATATTAAAGCACAGCTAAAAAACTAAAATTATAGCGTGTTGGTGATCAAGATGACATTTAAATATTTTTAAATTACCAAATTACATGGATATTTGCCAATTTACTGACTGTTTTTCAGGGAACTTGGAAAACAATTAAAATTATCGCGTCAGTTTCAAATGATCAAGAACTCTTTATGCGGAATTTATGAGTTCTCAAAAAAATTTAAAACCTTCAGGAATTCTCTACACATAAAAAATTCTAATTGAAATACATAGTATTTCGTCTAATCTTAATATATGAGTAAACCTAAGAATTCAATAATAAAAATAAAAAAAATAATAAAAATAAAAAAAAATAATAAAAAAACATATTAAAATAAGTATTATTTTATTCTGTGAGCTTATGTTTTTCTTCTTATTTTTTTTTTTAATAAGAAATTTCAATATACTGAAATTGAGGAAATTAACTGTGCTTAATTTTTACTAAGTTTTTTTAATTGAATTTTTAATTTTTAAACTTTTTTTTTGTTTCTTTTTATGAACATCCCTTTTTTCTCCAAACATTTGAAACTGCAATTTTAGCTTCACTAGCCGACAGACACTACTAATACATTATCTCATATCTGTTTTTAAATTTTTAATCAATTTCAAGTGCCACCATTTCGAGGTATAAAGTGGCCTTTTAAAACTTTCAAGAGGTTTTCCATAATTCTCGCAGCTATAACAATCACCGAGGAAGTAGATGCAAAAAACATTTGCTGATTTTTGTCTGAAGACGGCAAAAGAGTTTCTTACCCTGTACGAGTGGTACCATATGCCACCTACACTCCCCAAATTCTCATTCAGGGAAAACATATTAGTGAAAAGTGTATTTTTCCGCAGAGGTTCAGGAAAGTCGTAACAAAGGCTATAAAAATATCGCCTCAGACATTCCAGAAAATTCAGTATAATTGCCGCTAACGAAAATATTATGCACCGAATGATGGCAAAATCAGATCCCATGATCTTACATTTGACTACTTCATTTAGCCAGAAGAAGCTTAGTGATATATGTATATAAGCGCCGAAGTGAAGGCTCTTTTAGAATAATAATATTAATAATACAATTGATATATGTATTTTCGTACAAGCTAAGTAGTAGTAATTATAATTGAGGGTAGCGATGGTCGAAGTATTCTGCACGTTGACTACAAAACGAAAAATTTTTTTTGAGATCAACCCCAGTTTCAGACTCATAAAAAAAAACATCTGGCATTTCTTCTGATGTGCATTTATGTCAGTTGTTCTCGCAAGTTTTCAGTGGCAAAGGCATAGTCACTGGCCACTGAACAGTAACGGCTTCAGCTGTATTCAATCCACAGTCACATCAAAACGCACTCCTTCGTCGGTATTGTGTAACACCAGCGAAGTAAAATAATTACTAAAAATGGCAATTTAAAAAAAAAACAAATCTTCAAAATCTAATACGTCTCCCTGACATCAGAGCCCCTACAACACTGCTATAAAAATAAAGAACGTGCAAAAAAACAGTGTTGTAAGATAGTGAAGCTTCACTTCTTGTCATTTCTATTACAATCCCTTTCCTCCAGATACAGCACAATGCACCGCATGTGTAGGCGTCATCTCCTTGGTGCTGGTCCAAGAGAAAAAAAAACATATATCATTGCAAAATGCTCCGACTAGCAAAGAAAGATCAATGTCGATTTTTTATTAATTGTTTCATAAGCATTCACGTAATTTTAAAAAAAAAATCATTACAAACTTTTCTGTTAGTTATGGGTTTTTACATTGTACGGGACGATATATATTTCTTTAACTTTCTTTATTTTCATTACTTTGGTGTTTTACTATGTAAATAAAGCTAAATTTGTGATGAAATCACTAAATTTTTTGGAAAAATATAATTTTTTTCCTCACCTCCAAACTAAAATCCCCAGTGTGGAGCGCTGCTTCACAAGGCTATCGAACGGTTTCGATTCGCTGAAGTATCAAGTTGGAGCGAAGCATACTTCTGTACAGTATTACAATATTGCTGCGGTTAAACGCTGACTGCTTTTTTTTCTAGCTTTTGTATTGGACATTTTACATAATTTTAAGCTGCATCATGTGCTCAAAAATAATAATAAATTTCCACAGTCAAGTTGTACAACAATCAAAAAAGGGCAATAAAATTAAAATTTTTTTTTTGTTTTTGCTGTAACTTGTCAATATAATGGCCCAGAAATTGGCCGTTAGCCTTTTTTATAATACAAGAAAAAAAAAAGAAGAATAAACTATTTTATTTGAACTCTTAAACACTGTGTACGCCACAAGTATCAAAATATTTGCAAATTCTAAGCATGAGAAATAGATGTCTATTTTTGCTTGCCAAAGATTTTATATTTCAATTTTATTTTGTTAAAATTCTTCTCTTTTCCTTAATAGATATTTTCATAACAGAAGAGGTAGAATATTGTTGGGTTTATTTATTAAAAGAAGAAAAAAATAAAAAGAAAAATAAAAAGCACGATTTTATTATCAGAAATTGAATCAGTTTATAAGGGAAGAATAAATAAACAATATTCCAAAGAAAATTTGAAAATGCAGCAGTATGTGTTTATTCAAACATGCACACACATATGTACATACATACATTCATACATATGTGAAGGATATCCAGATAGTATGTGGTGGTAAGTGTCCTTAAAAAATATTGCTTAAATATATTTCGTGTGTGTCTGTTGTTTATTGATGAAGATGATGTACCAACAATAAATTGTAATACAATTTTTCTAAAAAAAAAAAAAAAACAAGTAATTTTCAGTCTGTTGAATATTATAGATGTGAAGATTTCTTGTTTCCAATCTACGCAGGCAGTATGAACAGTTATTTTTACTGCATAAACATTATCGTGTAAACTATTTATTGAATTTATGTTCGAAATTAACAATATGACCTGGAAAAACAACACATTACGATTTCTGGTTTGAGAGAAATTCCAAGTTAATTTTAAGTTTAATTTTGTTTGTAGGTTTTTCTAGCTTTTCATTATTTTTTTTTTTAAATTTTCTTGCTTTTGCCAAAAGGTTTTCTACTTTTCTTTTTCCATCGTGTATAGAATATGTCCCCTCGCTTCATTTGTCTGTTTGTGCTGCTGGTGAACTAGCAATTTCTTATTTTTGATTTCTATGTTTTTTTTTGTTATGTACATTCATTTTAAATCAATATTTTTTTCATTTAGTTGTGTTATTATTGTTGTTGTCTTTCAATTCTGTTATAAATGTTTCTGCGTTGTTGCTGCAACATCAATTAAGTATCTGTCATTTTGCTTTGCTGCCACATTTTGTCAATTAGTTTTAAGTTCTCTAACCCTGTAATTTTTTTCCTTGCATGTTGTTCGAGATTGCTAACAATTTTCTATTGCTGATAAATTTATCTAAAAAAATTAATTGATTGGTACGTTGTATAAAAATGTTTTTCATTTTATTGTTTGTCATTTTCATACGTTTTTTATTAGCAGATTGGATTTTTACATCTCCGTAAAGGTCACCTGAAGGAGTAATTTAATAGTTAATACAACTATTTTGAATAATAAAAATAACAACTATTTTAAATTTATAATACTATTTAAATTATGATTACATATGTTAACAGGAAAAATGGGCTTGAATAACTACAGGGTGTCTTGTGGAAAATTTATATTTTTAAATACGATTATTTCAAAAAGTAATATCCGGTGCGGAGGGAGGGTGACTTTGTAATTAAAACAAATCATCTGTCAAAAACTGGGAGGGATTGGACAAGTGGGCGTGGTACTTCTCAAATAAACTAAATATTGATTTCTGTGGATCTTGCAAACTGTTCTAAATTTGGTAGAAGTGATTTTGTAATTAAAAAATATCTAACATATGCTTTATAACGAAGTTTTTTTTAAATTAAATACATGCATCGAAGCACGCCAAGTTTTAGCTAGTACAGTCGAACTTCTCTATAACGTCACAGTTGGGGACCGTCAAATTTCTAGGTTATAGAGAAAATTCGTTATAGAGAAACTGCAGAAAATTTTGACTACATTTTTTTTATGTAGAAAATATATTTATTAAGACAAAAAAAATTGTTTTTACATGAACACTTTAATTTTTTTTTTTATTAATACATACATATGTGACTAAATTAATGCCAAAAATCGATTGCTAAAAACTTCGCAGTAGAGAGATTATTTAGTGTGAAAAATTCTATTTAGATCCTAAATAATTGTACGTTACAGAGAGAACTTCGCTATAGGGAAGTTCGTTATAGGGAGATCAAAATGTATGAAAATACTCACAAAAATGTTGTGTTAACGAATTTTATTTGTTATAGATAAGATTTCGTTATAGAGAAGTTCGCTATAGAGAAGTTCGACTGTATTTAATAAAAAAATTAAATTTTTTTCATTTATTCTACAAAAAATTTTACTTATAGGATTATTAAATATTGCGCATAGCAGGCACTCCAACTGATTTTAAGGGCCGCGTGATGGCCACCTCTGCATAAGCACATACATACATACAAATGTTTGCATATTACTGAATTATGTTTAATTTCTAAGATTGAAATAAAATAGCATGGTACAAGTAAACAATTTTAAATTAGTTTCATTGTGTTACGTTTGACGTTTGTCGTTTACCGGAACACATTCACGACGTAAATCGAGGTTCTACTGTATTATATCCCACAAAATAAATAACATTTTTAACTTAAGATCAACGAGTTACAAATATGTAAATAAATGATTAGAAAAAATTATTTTGCAGATATTTTCATCAAATATTTTTTTTCAAGTCTTAACTCAGACGCTTCCACTGTGCAATATTTTACTGAATATTTTTAACTTGTTTCCATATAAATGGATTGCAAACATTTTTGTGTATATTTTTTAATTTTACTTAAATTTAAATTTTTTATCTTCATGTTCATTTTCATTTGAAAAGTAGTAACTTTGTGTACGATTTTAGATTCCAAAATGAATTATTTAGAAGCGGATTTTAAATGTGTCAATCACACATACAATTTATTACCAAAATGATGAATGTTTTTGCAAATAGCGTAAGTTGGAGTTAGAATTTTAAATTTATTTATTTTTTCTTTAAAAAGAAAAGAATTAATAAACAAAGAAGGGGTGAGTCATTTCTAGAAGCGCTTTTTGCAATTTATGGCCATTAACGGTAAGCCGGACTCAAGCTTGATGAAGTGTACTTAGAATTTGCTAGTTATTCGTTTCTGTGTGAAGCAATTGTCTGCAGTTAAGCGTACTTTTCAAAGAAATTGTGTGCTTAATATTCCAAATATGTGCCATTGCTAAACGCTAGACTTCAAGGCAGGTTTATGAAAAAACAATGGCAATTATCAAGAACAATAGTCGATATAAATAGAGAGATTTAAATCGATATCAATAGAGGTATTTAAATGAAAACTCTAGTTTCTAGTTTGAGATTTAAGTATGTAATTTCAAAATACAGCACCAGCAGCAGTATGATCATCATCATCATCATCAAATCAGCCAGACAACTTGTCACCATTTTAAACAAACAAATAGACGATTTTACAAATGAGCAAACACGTGATGAAAACTAAAAAAAAAGACACAGAGAACGACTAACTGAGTGAATTCATTGCCAGACATTGCAAGACACCGGCATGAGTAGGCAGTAAGCAGTCGTTAGTAGGCAGGCAGACGTAGCGAAGGACAGACAAACACACAGCAGACAAACGTGCAAATGTTGCTTTGCATATTAACACTTTTGCACTTTTTTTCGTAAATTAAATTTAACAAAAAAAGGGAAAATACTCTACTGCTTTGATTTCTTTCGCATTCAATAGTTAAAAACTAAACTGAAATTTAAAAATTTAAACAAAGGATTTTTTTTTTCTAGTACGTCGGCTTCTTATTTCTTTAATTAAAAGCCTTAGAATTTACGTGATTGCCATAAATTAAAACGAAGACACATTTTTCTTCCTGTATTTGCAAAGGCAAAACTTTATTGAATTGTACACATTCAACCGATACTAAAGAGTCTCAAATTATCTAAACCCTTTGATTTATCAATTTTGCCATTTACATGTCCCTCGAATATCAGCACACCGTTTGTCTTTTCTAATTTAATACCCACATAAAAATTAACTTCTGGCAGATATTTGGGCAAGAGCTCAACGTCGACGAGATAATCGTGCATCGCATAGGGACCTTTTTTAATGGGACACGTCTTAATCAACATTTTATTCTTCAATATGTCTGCGATAACATTGCAGACCATATCGTGAGTAGATTGCTTCAAGAGAAATTCGCAAACACTCCACTTGCGATTCAATACCACAATGTGATTATTAGCGATATTTTCCTTAATCCCAACGCTATATGTTATTACGATGTCATCAAGGTCTTCTAATATATTGGCTTCAATGTTGATGGCTGCCTCAGCGTTGGAGGAGTTTTCTAGTTGTAATTTAAACGCCAATATTTTGTCATCGAATTCGTATGGAAATGATGTCAGGATGACGTTATAATCACGCTAATAGTTGCAAAAGGAAATAAAAGACAAACACAAACTGTTATATCGGGATAATAAATTGCATTTCCTAATTTTAACTTTTTAATTTATAAATTTTTGTTAATTTCTACCGTATGCCGTATCCTTTTTAATTTAGTGATTATTTTTGTCATTTTTTCAACAGAAAATATTTTTTAAATTTTTCAATAGAAAATATTTTTTAAATTTTTCTATAGAAAATATTTTTGAAATTTTTCTACAAAAAAAATATTTTTGAAATTTTTCTACAAAAAAAATATTTTTGCAATTTTTCTACAAAAAAAATATTTTTGCAATTTTTCTACAAAAAAAATATTTTTGAAATTTTTCTACAAAAAAAATGTTTTTGAAATTTTTCTACAAAAAAATATTTTCGAAATTTTTCTACAGAAAATATTTTTGAAATTTTTCTACAGAAAATATTTTTGGATTTATTTAGAAAATTTTTTCTTAAATTTTTCTATAGAAAATTTTTTCTTCAGTTTTAGATTCTTTTAAAATTTTTTTATAGAAAATTTGTATTAAATTTATTTCAAAGAATATATTTCTTAAATTATCTTCTATTATTCTATATTATCTAAATTATAGAAAATTTTTCTGAATCTTTTGTCAAAAAATTTTTTTGAAATTTTTATCATAGAAAATTATTTCTAAATTTTTTCGTAGAATATTTTTTCTTAAATTTTTCTATAGAAAATATTTCTTAAATTTTTTAATTTTAAATATCCTTGAGTTTTTAAGACACAAAACACATTCTGCGTTGGAGTGCCATATCAGACTAAAAAGAACCACTAATATCAGCCCTTATCTCACTAATTAATTTCCTTAATACTTTGTGTGGAAGCAATATAACACAGTATCCTTTTGATAAAGAAAACCCAACTGCATTGCTGTGGCTCCTTAAGAACATTTACGAAAGCATAGTGGGAGTGTGTGCTGTATTAGAAAATAGATATGAAAAAGGCAAGACTTACCCAAGCCCAACAGTTTTGTGAACAGAATAACAAAACCACACAAAATATAATTAAAATTTTATATTTCAACTTCATTGCTTTTAAGTAGTCAACTTGACTCTGATGTTAAAATTGAACTTTCCAAAAAAGGCTTTTTGAACGGAGATTTTATGTGAAAATAACAAAAATAAAAACTAAATAATATAAGCAACGTTATTAAATAATTAGAAAGAAATATGAAAGAGTTATTTATGGAAAAAAATTGTGTTTAGCAAAAGTGAAGGCTCTAAAGCATTTATTAGTATCATCAGCCTCAACTAATTACTGCAGATGATGTCTAGATAAACTGGCATTTTAAAATCAATTTAAACTTTTAAAATTGGCAACTTTAAACGGAGCATTAAATCAGAAAAATAATCAACAATCGTCCAGAGATCCAGCCAAGTGGAACAAGACAGAAACAATGCACTGAAAGAATAAAGAAGCAAAGTAACGCTGGTGCGACTATTATTTTTATAAGTGTAACGCGCAAACAATCGACAATATTTGCTTCACTATATTTGACAAATCATTTGTTATAAAATAATATTGAGGTTTTATTAAATTAATAGTGCATTGTACTTCTCATTTGATTCGTTAGAAATAGTTGATATAGCGGAACAATAGAGTGCTAATATTTTAAATGAATAGGTCAAGAAAAGCAATGCACCTTCGGTTGAAAGGAAAATACTTTATTTTAGAAGTCTCTTTTTGCTCTCATTGAAATAACAAGCAATTTTTATGAATATAACTAATATGGGACAGTAATGTTAAATTCTTTGGAATAGTTCCGATCGAAATGAAATTATGGAATTTCTAACAAGAAAACTTTTCGAAAATACAAAGTTTTTCAAGAAGATCTTCGTACGTTTAATAAAAACTTAAAAAAGATTTTTTTTCGTACGACTTTTTTGTGACCGACATAAATATTACCCGCCAATTTTGTATTATGGCTTAAAATTTTTTTCAGTCACATCTGTTACAAAAAAATTTCTATTTGAGAAACGCTTTAGAACATGTAATTTTTTAAAAATTTTTAAAGGTCAAAACAAGCATTTAAAATATTTTGGATCATTAACTATTAAAATAATTAATTACAAAAAAAAAAATATAAACAAAATGTGCCGCAAATTGTAGTTTTCA
This sequence comes from Dexiosoma caninum, assembly GCA_963924685.1. Taxonomy (NCBI): domain Eukaryota; kingdom Metazoa; phylum Arthropoda; class Insecta; order Diptera; family Tachinidae; genus Dexiosoma; species Dexiosoma caninum. Next base: position 80,942,083 of record OZ004729.1, on the reverse strand, counting down.
AATAACTTTTTTTTATAAAATAAAGCAGCACTTGGAATATCAGTTCAGTAGTTTATTACAAACTCTACGTTTACGAGCTTTATTCAAGGTTACTGCAGGCCATTCATCGTTGCTTTTAAATATGAAGTTCTTGTTCTGTGCGTCTTCAGTGGTCCTACTAGCTCTAATACTTTTGGACAATACACAAGCTGCGGTAAGTTTAAATTTACTTAAGAATATTGTTTTAGTAAATATATAAGACTGTGAGCTTAACGCTTTCTTGAAACTTTTTAAAATTACTCTATTACGTTTAAGGATGTTTCAGATAAACGTTTAAAAGCTAATCCTTACAAAAAATTTTTTTTTTCTTTTCTCTTCTTAGAAAGTCATCCGTCCAAAATTCAAAGAATTCACATTGTGGAGTGATGAAAAATTTATCACTCACAACATCACAATAGACACGAGTGATCCACATGTAAATTTCACACTAAACGTTCAGCAACAACTTGATAATGTTGATATTCACTTGGAAGCCTTAATTACACACAAGCAAGATCTCGATCACTTTTTTAGTCTCAATACTACCATTAATTTTTGTAAAATTCTTAAATACAAAGCAAAATCTCCCTTGGGTTCTTTGTTGACAGCCATGCTTAACAACTATGGTAAACTGGTGGAAAAATGTCCAATTGCTAAGGTGAGAGACGGTAGATTTAAGTAGAAGTACATACATATTTTAGTAACTATAATTTACAGGGTTATTACTATTTGCATAAAATATGGATACCGGAGGATACTACATTTGCCAGTCTATCTGAAATGGATTTCGATATTAATTACAGGATCTACCATGTAGACGCCAGCAAGCAGAAAACTTTGATTGCAAATGATCACTTCAGCGGAGAGCTGGTAGTGCATGATGTCAATAATGTTAAGCCGGGTCTATTGGCTCTTTTGCCTTTAGTGCGAATTGGCTAAAGAGAGACAAAACGACAGAAAGAGAGAGGGTTATAAAGAAAATAGGAACAGCAATAACATAATTTAATGAAACTTTTTAAGAATTTCAAATAAAATAAATTGAGAAATAAATACCGTAACATATGTGAGTTAAGAGTCAATTATGATATTTCAATCCCTAGACCGAAACCAGTTGTCGTAACAGGGTGCTGTTAACATAGCGATTACTTAAGCGAAACAATTCTGATGGTTGTATAGACATCAACTTTTCAAAGTCTTCAGAATCATCGTTCTGTTATCATGTTAACAGAACGCTGTTTTAAATTTCAAAATTTAACTTCACCCACATACATATACATACAGTGGAATTCAATTATACTGAACAACTTTTTTAACGAATTTTCGTTTACAAAGAACAAATTCTCCGGTCCCAACAGTTTTGCATTAATATTTTATACAAATTATAGCGAACTGCGGTTATAGCGAATTTGAGTTAATAACGAACTGTTCTTTAAGTACCACAAAGAAAAATGCATGAACATTTTTTATGATTATAACGAACAAAGCATCCTTCTGTCTGGTGAATTTTGAAACTTTAAATTATTTATTACAATTTGCTAACACTATTTGTTGCTCTCTTAGTTAATAAACAAATAATAATAATCAAAGAAACAAAATATAAAAGATATTTTCTAAATATAACTCTGAAAAAAAAAGAAGTTAGGAAAAAAAGTGGAATACAACAGTCAGAGACTAAAGTTTAAATACAACTAGCTTTTGTGGCCTTCCAGACGCAAAAACATAAATACATTTAAATTTCATTAAAATCGGTTAGATGGTCTCGGTGGCCTGGAAATTGCCCCTACCTGCCCTCGTGGTCCTAGTTTTAAAAAAAGTAATACCCTGTAACCTTCCCGGAGTTGCACAGACTAAGTGCACCAAATTTCATCGCGATTCGTCCACACATGGCGTTGTTAAGCTTATTTTAAGTTATACATATTATAAAATGTGTGAAAAACCATGTGGAAGGAGTAGGAAAATTAAAAAAGTAGGCGTAAAGGTGGGCGTGATTAAAAAAAAGTACCCTATAATTCATTCAAGAGTTGCAATTATATGGTGTGGAAAGGAAGAACGGTCCAGCGGTTTGGGCTCCTATAAGGTACAAACAAACACACAAATAAACACACATTCATTTATATATAAATATATAGATCGTTACAACCGAACTCATAAATTAGTGACTGATGAGGCCTTTATATTGCATTCATGTTTATTTTAAAATTGCAAACGACTCATTGAAAGGCAATGGAAATCGCCGAAATCGTGATTTAAATTTTAGCACCAATTATGGCTACCAAAATGGTCATACAGACCACAAAATCATTAACAATTTCATTTCAATTGCCATCGTTGTTGTATAGTTGATTTAACAGCCATAAATTTTCGTCAACCAAATGCCAAAGCGATATGCTATGTCTAATTGACCCATCATTTAAATCTATTGATCGACACTTAATACCTTAATATGCTTTCTGTGTAAAATTACAAAAAAAAAAAATAAATTTTTAAAGCAAATTTATTATTTTCTGTACAAATTTAACAATTTATTCCAAATTTATCGCTTAATCAGTATTGGCATTCAGATGTATTTAGCATTTACATGTTTTTGTATTTGTTTAACCTTAATTCGAGGTTAAGGTCTCTACAATTTTGAATTTTCCCCCACATAAATTCATTAAAATTTTGTCAACGTTCATTTCTTCTTGTTTTTTTTTTTTTTTTTTTTTGGTGCGGTCTTCATCATGTATAAATTAAAGAGTTTGAAGCAACTTTTATTAATTTCTGTTGCTTATTTTTTTTTTCTGGAAACCGTGAGCATAATTATGATTTAATTGTGAAAATTTTAATAAAAATAGTACAACGAAACTTTAAAAAATTTATCAGAAAAACTTTTGGAGTTGTGTGCAGAAAATGATTAAGTTATAGGCTTTCAAAACCCAAAAAAATACAAAAAAAAATAAAAAGCTGCCGAAGGAGAACCACAAGTACATATTGTAGTTTCTCAAAATTGGTACTTAATTGACCGGGAAAATTGATTATCTATCCGGAATACTGCCCGCCCCGATCTTTACAAATAATCGAGGTCTTACTGTATAAACAGTCGAACTTCTCTATACTGAATTTCAATAGAATAAAGTGGAAGAAGAAGAAATGGCAAATGTCATCATCAAGTTACCTTCGTCTCTTCATGAAACTTTTGCCGAGATGAGGAGTAACCCACCGCGTGGCGATGGCTGAAGTAGTCTAAACCAAAAGAGTCCTGTGTTCGACCCCAGTTTCAGATTAAATCATAAACACATCTCGCATTTTCATAATCTGATGTCCATTAGTGTCTGTGTCAGTTGTACTCAGAGGTTTTCAGTGGCGAAGACACAGTCACAGTTACAAATATGATTTTTTCGCAATATCAACCAAATAAATTGATTAAAGATAAATTAAAAGATATGTCTCAAAAATAGTAAGCTGGTAACATTTTTCCACAGCTTCATTATTTATTAACAGCAAGAAATTTTTGATTTTAAAAATTGCCTTTTCAGTTTCTTTACTAAATTCGTTATTTTCAAAAATAGAAAGCTAATAATTTGTGAAGACTTGTGTCTTGATGCGTTGTATCAATATCCAGAAAAAAATTACAAAAAAAATTTTGATTGTTACGCCCTTTTGCATTTCAGGTGACGATATGTACAGGGTGTCTGGTAGCAAATTTATATTTTTAAATATGATTATTTCAAAAAGTAAAAAACGGTGCGGAGGGAGGGTGGCGCCGTTGGAATTATCGATTGTGCGGATTTGTCAGTTGCGATATCGCAGTGGTCGATTGAGCATCGCGTGTTCGCTGTGGAGACATTTTTTAATAGTAATCATTCTTACGTAATTGCTCGTCGACAATTTTGTTCAAAGTTCCGTATTCGGCGATTAAGTGATAGACCGAGTGTCAATTTAATTCGTTCGTGGGTGCAGAGATTCCGCACAACTGCTTTCGCTATGAATGGCTCACGGCCAAGGCCCAGTCGATCTTCAAGGGCTCCCGAAAACATTGAACTGGTTGAAAACAGTTTACGTGAACATCCGCGACTTTTAATACGGAAAAGAGCAGCCTCACTGGGACTTCCAAGAGCGATTATTCATGAAATTTTAAAAAATGATCTGAAGCATCTGGATGACATACTCTTTAAAAAATAAAATCCGCATTTCCATTCTATCATTCAATGCTGTGAATAAAACTTTGTGCCAATTATTATATTTTTTATTTAAGTTTGAAAATACAAATCTGCTATCAGACACCCTTTATTCTGCAAACGTCAATCTGCAAATTATTGATTTTAAAAATGTACTCGTATTTAAAAATTAAATTGCCAGAAAATAAATTGTGCGCATTTATTAATTAATGTCACATTTAAGCTTTATAAATATTTATTAAAACATTATACATTCTCACGACAGTGAATGCAGAGCTGGGCATTGGGTTGGCTCTTCTCTGTCCAAGCCTTCCATTTAGCCGTTGATTTAATTTGTTTGAAATAAATGTGTGATGTATGTTTTAATGAATGCAGTGCATTTTATATAAATTTATAAATTGAAATTGTCATTGTCGGCTGATTGAATTTTATTCGCTGCATTTTATTATTATTGTAACAGGTATCAATTTAAATTGTCTTTATTTGTGTACAATTTTTTTATTATTTATTTTGAAAATTAAATTTGTGTTTTTTTTCGCTTTCATATTTTATTGGCGGCGGTTTTCAGTTATTTTGTATTTTGACCATAATTTTATTAGAAATTGTGTAAAATAATTGCAACCACAATTATTGTATTTCAATCAATTTAACTGTCATACATGAAATATTTTATAAATATACATATCTACATATATATGTATATACTATTTATACGTTAATAATAATATAACAAAAATTTACATAAAAATGCATAATGAAGGAGAAGTTTTTCTCGACTTTTTTTTGTAAACTGTACTTTTTTCATAATTATTGATTTAAAAATGTATTTAGTGGTGCATAATTTGTTCGAAATAATTTATTAATAAAATTTTTTTGTTTAATCCAGAAGTTGGGCTCGAAGATAATATTTCATTTTGTAAGCAGCAATTTAAACGTCAATAGTGTAATTACACTTACAACCGCTAACTACCAACCACACCGAAAGATAAGGCAGAATACAATAATACAGGGTGTCCGCCGGGAAGATATACTACTTTGTTTTGCCGCCATTTTGATAAACATTAATCTTGACAGTTCATATTTGGCAGTCGTGAAGTAGACAAGTGGCAAATTTATTATGGAAAAACATTCGATAAACCAACGTGTTTTAATCGTTAAAACATTTTTTTCAAAATCAATCATCGATTACTGTGACGATGAGAAAGTTACGTGAAATTTTTGGGAGAAACAACGTGCCAACAAAACGCACTATTTATCGTGTAGTGAATGATTTCGAAGAAAGAGGGTCTGTAGGTGATAGGCCCCAGCATGGGCCACAACGTACTGCAAGATTGGCTGAAAACATTACTGCTGCTCCAGAAAGTGTTCAAAACTATCCATCAACCACAATTCGACGCCGTACTCAGGAGCTTGGTCTTCAAAGAACAACTTTGGCCACAATTTTGCACAAGGATTTGAATTTGTTTTCATTTAAAATTCAGTTGACATAAGAGTTTCTTCCATAAGACCATTTACGCCGCCGTACATATGCCAACAGGATGTTACAGCTCGCCCATGACAAACCCCGATTTTGATAAAGAAATCATAATGAGTGACGAGGCACATTTTCATTTCATGTGAATAAACGGAATAGTCGGTTCTGGGCAATGGAAAACCCTGAAATTATTCATCAGTCATCTTTGCATCGATTAAATGTGACTGACAGTCTGGTGTGCAATTTGCTCAGGAGTAATCATTGGACCTTAATTCTTTGAAAATGAAAACGTCGTAACGGTAACTGTGAATGGGGACCGATATCGTGATATGATTGAAAACTTTTTAACGCCACAACTAAATGTTTTGGGATTGATTAACATGTGCTATGAACGGTGCCACATCGCATACAGCCAAAATTACAATGGAATTACTGCAAGACCTCTTTCCACAACAAGTTATTTAAAGAAATGGTGAGGTTGGTGAGTCCTCCACGGTCGCCTGGTTTGACTAATCCGGCCTAGTTTTGTGGGGATATCTGAAAAGCAAGGTTTATGCAAACAACACAGAAACGCTTGAGCAACTCAAGCAACTCAATGAAATACCGCGTGAAATGTATGAGAATGTAATGAAAAATGTGCTCAAAATGGCTCGCGCTTGTGAGGCTGATATTGTATTCCATACATAATTGCCGACATTAAATAAAACATTTATCAATATAAGATCCATTCTCTTACATTTAATCAAAAATTATAAACAAACAAAGTAGCATACCTTCCCGGCGGACACGCGGTACATTAGAAATAAAATGAAACCTACTCAGCAAAAAAAAAAAAAAAATTTCAAGTCATTCTTAGAGAATAACATATTCATAGCTACTAAAGTATAAATATGTGAATATTTTGTAATTTTTACAACTTAATTTTTTTTATCTTGGACCAGTGCTCAGGGGATATCCCCTACGTATGCATTGCATTGCACTGGAACTAGATAGAGAGAGAGAGAGAGAGAGAGAGAGAGATAGGGATAGTGTAGTGAATAGACAGGCGGTGCAAGTGGTAGGAAGATACAGCTTAATTCACTAATCTGCGGTTACGAGTTACTTTTAAAGCAAAGTTGTGGGGTCTCTTTAGACGCACGATGTATTGATTTTACTTCGGCGAAATTTTGCTCTGTAGCACAGAAAAATCAGAAAAATTTAATTTAACCTGGCCGAACATCTAACCCCGGCTTCTTCAGATTGCAGAGATGACACGCTAACCATCACCACAATTCTGTGAACTAATTCATAATTTTGCTCTAATGAAACAGAAAACAATTAATGATATCCACATAAATCTCAGAGTAAAAATTCATTCGTTTGCAGCAAGGCATATTGAAACCATTTTTTTGTAGCCACAAACAGCTGCTGCTGCACTGAACTTATATTTGACTGTCGAAAAATTTATTTCCAAATTTGTTCTTTCAAATAATTTTTTTGCATAATATATATAAAATGAAAAAACTTTAATTAAATAATATTCACAGTCATCTTTAAACTGCTGCTGATTTTTGTTATAAATTTTTTTTGCTCCAATATGTCGATAATTGAAATGATGTGCATAAAATGGAATTAACATTTTTATATAACAAATTTAACTTTAACAAATGAATACACAAATGCAAAAAAAATTTCATATAATTTTTTTCTTACTTAAACGAAACAAAAATAAATACGCCATCACAATATTAAAAAAAAAAAGGAAGAAAGAAAGAAAAACGCAAATTGTTACAAAAATTGTATAAATTGGAGTATTAAAATCAATCATGTTGGTGGAGGGCATATGGCGCTACAATACAATATGAATTGGGAATTATAACAATAACGACAAAAATTAATGTCATCAATATTTATACAAGCCGTGTTTGGTCGGTCAGTCGGTCTGTTGGTTGGTTGGTTGGTTAGTTGCCTGCTATTGTGGTGAGAGTGAGGGCCATATGAATATTTTTATTTGTAGCCATTATTGACGCCATTAAAAGGTTTGCTTTCAATATTGAATACAAAATACAGGGTGTCTGGTAGCAGATTAATATTTTCAAACTTAAATAAAAAACATAATAATTGACACAATGTTTTATTAAGAAATTTATTGAAAGTCGCGGATTTTCACGGAAACTGCTTTCAACCAGTTCAATGTTTTCGGATCGACTGGGCCCTGGCCGTGGGGCAATCACAGCCGAAACAGTTGGGTGGAATCTCTGCACCCACGAACGAATTAAATCTACACACGGTCGATCACTTATTCGCCGAATACCGAACTTTGAAGAAAATTGTCGACGAGCAATTACGTACGAATCTTTACTCTTAAACAATGTCTCCACAGCGAACGCGCGAGCTCACTCGACCAATGCGACATCGTGACTGACAAATCCGCACAATCGATAATTCCATCGGCACCAACCTCCCTCCGCACCGTTTATTAATCGTATTTAAAAAAAATATAAATTTGCCCTGTACTTACCCTGTATTTCCTCACTGACATGTCTACAGAAGCAATGCACAGTAAGAAAATTAAAATGATTTGGTAACATTTCATCCAAATCGGTAATATGCACATATCATTTATCTGCACGCGGATGTTTCACTCTCATCGCTGCTTACAAGATATATGGCTTGAAACCCAAAGCATTTATACAAGTAGTTAAGGAAATTTAAATTAACAAAGTTTTGGTCCTTCGAACCAGATTCAGCTTGGCGATTCTGCGATCCAAAGTGTATTTTTTTATGGCAAACATATCGCTCAGTTACTTCAATAATGTCATAATGAAAAAAAAAACATTTTTATATATTTTTATATATTTTTATAAGAAGTTATTGATATTGCCACCATTCTTGAATATTGTATTATCGACATATTTCGACGTTGTGATGTCATGGCAGACGATTATGAATATTTGTCATTGTTAGCCCGGGATGGCCAATATGCACAATTCGCTGCCAGACATACTCTTAGGTTTGCTAAGCGCCCATGTACTAAACCCCATTTCGTTCGTCCCTCTTGCAACTAATCGTCCTCCGGTGAATGATGCTTTCTAGTTATGCAGATCTTATTCTCCCTGTTTTTCTTATGTCTGCAACAAAACTTGCTCTGTGAAAGCACACACAGTTCCAATTTTCAATTAATTTTTTTTTATCTTCGAACCCTACACATGCGATACATTGCGCTGGAACTAGAGAAAAAGGATAGTAGGAGAAATAACAGGAGGTGAAGCTGCCCTATCTTACAACCCTCTTTTTACACGTATTTTTTGTTTATAGCAGTGTTGAAGTGCCTCTGATGTCAAGTCGACGTACTGAATTTTGCAGCTTCGTTTTAGTAGCCTTTTTTGTCGTTATTTTTACTTCGCCGTTGCTACACAACACCGACGAAGGAGGGTGCTCTGATGTGCATGTTGATTGATATCAGATGAAGCCGTTACTATTCAGTGACCAGTGACTATGCCTTCGCCACTGAAACCTTCCGACAACAACTGATACAAAGGCACACAAATGCACAATTGAAATACAGCAGTACGTTAGTTGATGCATTTTTCTGTGTACTCTTTACAATGGAAAAATGCTTTTAAAATGGTTCAGTGCACTTGTTTCCAAATTTTTACCGTTGGCAACGAATGGGACACATATGTTCCATGATTTTTCTCGTAGATTGAGGAAAAATTTTTATATTTTGACCAGACTAGTTTAGAAATGTTGTATTACGGATTAAGAATCCGTAATAAAATGTTGAAAAATTCCAGCGCAAAATTCTTTGTCGTCAAAGGGTTAAATGTTGACAAGATTATCACTTTTGAACTCATGGAAAACGCATTCAAGTCAGCCGCTTACTTCATGTGAACAACTACGCAGTTGTAACTTGATTTTTTTTTTGTAAAGTGTGAAGACATGCTAAAGCGTAACCAAATCATGGACCATTCATGGGTTCTAAGCACTCATTTCAATCGCGACATGTTTTGTTAAATGTGAGCACATGCTCGCCAATGGCACCTCTTTGTTAAAATTATTCGTTCTTCATAATTTCATAAGTTCATAATATTAACTATTTATTTGCATTATTTTATTTATTAACTATTTATTTTGCATGTCTTTTTTTTGCTGGCTAATTGTAAATGATTTGCATTCAAGTCAATTTAAAAAAACCTTTATTTCGCTCAGTGCATATAGTCTTTACAGCCACATTCATATCTATAGAACATTTTGTTTGAGTTTAAAAGTAAATGGCGGCATATGGTCTTCTTTTTTTTTATACTTTTTCAATATTTTGTTTGTAATTTGGTAACTTTTAAAAATTTGTAATGCAAATAAGAGATCATTAATGCGACAACGGAAAATAATTGCCATAAAAAAAGACACACACACATCATTTGAAATTTAACGAAAAACGCTGGCGAATTTTAATAAGATCGTTAAAAAATTTCACCTCAATTGTTCTGCAGACTTGACTTGTTTAAAACATTCTAGCTGTTCATAAACATTTAACTACATAATAAATTAAACAATACAATTAACAGCAGAAAAAAAACAACTGTGTTGCAAACCGTGCTACGATACAATTTATTGCCAAATGTCGGCCATGTAGCGAATGGGTGTGAAAACATTTTCAATTTCAAAAGATTTTAAGCCGCTTTTTAGGATTCTGAGAAGATTGTTACCAGAATTTATAAATGTTTTGTCTTTTCGGACTATTAGCATAAAAAAACTATTTAATTTTCTTAAAATAATTTTTACCAAAAAAAAAGTTGTATTTTTTGCTGTGCCAAGAGTTTTATTACCTCCAGTGATGTTAACTTTTTTATTCGGTTTCCGTACAGCTTTAAAAAAATTACCGTTTTTAGGTAAAATTACCGTACGCAAAGTCTTGTACTAAAATAATAATAGTTTTTTTTTTTTTTTATTAAAGCAGATTTATAGCTATTTGTAATTCAATATATTCATTTAAAAAACAATAGAAACTTAAAGTAATAATAATAATAATAATACTGCCGACTAAGTCAGTAGCAAATCAGTACAGTTTTACTATTGTCATTTCCTGCAGGTCAATCAGCAGAAAAGAAAATTACCTTTCGTACAACAGAAATAATAACTGGTGTGTATAATAAATACATATATACAAGGTGGCGCAAAATGAATCACCCAATTTTGTTTTTGTATAACTGTTTTACTAAATAAAACAACATTATTTTTGCTGCCGCCAGTGTTGAACCACATTTGTGCCCGTTTTCTCGCATTTTCCATAACTTTCGGCATTCTTGTCGAATATTCTCCTTAAAAGAGCTACAATTGTCTGGGGCTTATTGGCAGAAACACGTGACTTCAAGCAGCCCCAAAGAAAGAACTCTGCAATAGTTAAATCTGACGTTCTTGCTGGCCATGCCAAATCGCCAAAACGGGAAATTACGCGACAACAGCAATTCACAGGCGACTGACGGTCAGCAGTCATTAACTGATGCACTCTTTGCACTTTGTATGGGAACATGTGTATGTAAATCTCTCACTAAAATTCGCTGTAAGACCCTACTGGTGACGCACTTCATCTGGTTGATGTTTGTTTGTTCTCAGCAACATCAGCAGCCACAGGAGCAATATTTTCGACAGTCCGGTGGCGCACACTCCTGAAAGATCTGTTGTGGTTCTAGTCTATTGGAGTCGAGCAGCTAACCGCCGTAATGTTTGTCCAGTTGGCACGAAACGATTATGAAATCTACGAATCTAACACCACCGACAGATTGTTGGTTAAAAAAATCGACACAATAGTTCCACGCTCTTGCGGAGTATAGCGCTCCATTGTTTGTCTTTTTGTATTCTGCAGCTATCTAATTCACAAATGTCAAATACGACAGACGTAAACCGCCATATACCAAAAACTATTACATCTTACGATAGGGTGATTAATTTTGCGTCACCTATTATAAGCAAGAACTTTGGTTAGGTTGAAAAGAGGGACAACAATGTGGACATTATTATTTTTTTTTTTATCTGGGACCAGCACTCAGGCGATGACTCCTACACATGCGACGCATTGTGCTGGAACTATAGGAAAGGGATTGTAGGAGAACGACAGGAGGTGAAGCTTAATTAATTATTTTACAGCTCTGCCTTGGCACGGGTATAGCAGTGTTGAAGCTACGGTTTAGTAGCCATTTTTATTATTATTTTACTTCGCCGGTGCTACACAATACCGACGAAGGAGGGCGTTCTGATGTGATTGTGGCTTGCTATCAGCTGAAGCCGGTATTGTTCATTGACTATGCCTTCGCCACTGAAACCTTCCGATAACAACTGACACACAAAGACACACTAATGCACATCTGTGGTTAAATCATCAGAAAAATGCGAGATGATTTTTTTATTTTTTTTTATACAATCTTAGTCTGAAACTGGAGTTGAACCCAGGTCGGTTTTTGGTTTTGTAGTCCACATGCATACTACTTCCACCATCGCCACCCTCGAGGTTTTTAAGGTTTTCCCGACTATTTTATCTCCCTATAACGAATTTCCCTGCAGCATAATTTTCTCTATGAAGAGCTTTTTCTTAAGACATAAATTAATTAAATTAAATTAAAAAAATAATTTTATTAAAAGCGATTTCTAACAAACATGGGACGTCTCCCGGCGGATACATGAGGCGATGAAGTTAAATTAAATTGTACGACACATTACACCAGCATATTGTGCTCTGCATTTGGAACGACGAGCATAGTGAACGATCTCATCAATAACTTAAGACCATGGAGCAATGTTATCAAGCACTATGGAATGAAAATATGATGGGAGATTTCATTTGATCCCTCATTAGAGAATCCAAATCACAAAATCTTAAGATAATAAACAAAAGTCGAAATTATTTTTAGATTATACTTTGTTCGTCCTCTTGATTAAATTATAACTAGCTGTTAGCTTTATTAAAAAGTATCTTTTAAATGCTAAAAAAAATTAACTGTTCTTTAATTTTATGGTAGTTCTAATCGCTTGGTCTGTCAAAAGTAGGTACTTCCAGTGAATCGGTAATAACAAACGCATTTGTCCATGGATTTTCATGAAATAAAGTTCATTTTATTTCTATTATATTCACATTTAAGATTAAGTAGTAAAACTGGTAACTATTTGATGCTTTCTATTTTTTTTTTTTAATTTTTTTTAATTAAAAAATTTGGTAACTTTTCCAAAAAAAATTTTTTTATCACTTTTTCATCAATAATTACAAAACTAATGACTAAATCAAAAAACTTAAAAGCTGGGGTAATTTGAAATTTTTTGACGTATCGCATAAAAAGATTGTATAAGTAACAAGAATTACAAATTACGACCAGTTTTAAGGTGCTCCCTGTTCAAAAACCCCAAATTATAGAAAAATTTTTTTTTATCCAAAACGTTACCATAGCGGTTTAAAAAAAAATAATACAGGGTGTCTGGTAGCAGATTTATATTTTCAAACTTAAATAATAAACGTAATAATTGACACAAAGTTTCATTAAGAGCATTGAACGATAGAATGGAAATGCGGATTTTAAAGAGTATGTCATCCAGATTCTTCAGATCGTTTTTTAAAATTCATGAATAATATCTCAGTGAGGCTGCCCTTTTCCGTATTGAAAGTCGCGAGGGTGGCGATGGTCGAAGTAGTATGCACGTTGACTACAAAACGAAAAATTTTTCCTGGGAGACTTTCAGACTCATGAAAACATCTCTCATTTTTCTGTTTAGCATTTGTGTGGCTTTGTGTGCCAGTTGTTGTCGGAAGGTTTCAGTGGCGAAGGCATAGTCACTGGTCACTGAACAGTAACGGCTTCAACTGTATTCAATCCACAACCATATCAAAACGCCGTCCTTCGTCGGTATTGTGTAGCACCGGTGAAGTAAAATAATTACTAAAAGAAAGGCTACTAAAAAACGAAGCTTCAAAATTTAATACGTCTCCTTGTTATCAGAGATGATATAAAAGCACTGACTGTAAAAGCAAATAACGTGCAAAAAGCAGTGTTGTAAGATAGTGTAGCTTCACCTCCTATAATTTTTCCACCTATTCCTTTCCACCAGTTCCATCACAATGTACCGCATATGAAGGGGTCATCTCCTGAGTGCTGGTCCAAGATAAAAAAAAAACCAAAAAGTTGCGGCAATATTTAAAAATATTGTGCCACTTATTGCTTAATATAGAGCAAAATGGTAATAATATGAATTATAACATGTACAATAATATTGTACAAGGGTCGCTTGACACTAAATATATTGCATTGGTTAATATTCAATCGATATCGAATAAGTAATTAGAATAAAATATCGCGGAGAACTTCAATTGCTGTTGAAAGACGCTGGCTACTCTGCTTAGACGAATCAAAAGGTCTAAGTAAGATGAGCGCATTGGCATCTAACCTAACCTAACTTTTAATAAATCTCCATAAATGTAATCTCATTCACACTTTTCATACAACAACTTGATATTGATGACATTAACCGCACTCCTATTAATAAATAATTAAACGTTAAATCATTAATTCGAATATAAAATATTAATTAAGTTAAAAACAATTCGATTAATGTCCCATTAAATGACACCAACAATTTAAAGAAAAAAGTATAAACGAAATTAATTACAAAAAGGATTGTAATATAATTAAAAATGTGTTACCACCAAAACCAAATCAGACCAACACAATCATTTGGGACCAGCCCTTTTAACATGATAAAGTAATTTTTGTCTTGTAAATGAGGTTTTCGCTGATGCTGCTGGCGTTACAGTTGGTTTTGTTTATAAAACAAAATAATTAAAAATTAAACATTTTACATTTCAGAATGTAAAAGGAGGCGGGCTAAATTCGCAAAAAAAATACCTTTCTACCAATAAAGTCATCAAGTATTGTTAGTTCCCGAACCGTTCCTACCCTCGCCACACCAACAAGTGGGTTGGTTCTGTTGCAATGTCGTTGGCCGTAAGTGCGTTCGTTGTTACAATTTTTATTTGAGTCGCAATTTATCGCTTAAAACATGAACTTTAAATCTGAAATAATAAAAATTTATTGCAAAATAATTGCAATCTCATTAGGGCAACAGCTTCCAACACTGGTGTCTGTCTGCCTGCACAGTTTACACTTTTAACACACCAGATACAAAAAAAAAGAAAACCAATATACTTGCTACAATATACGCCAATTAACAATTTTAATAATACTGAAACTTAACTTTATACCTGCTAAGCTTTTTTTTCTCTATGGACTTAAAACGAACCCTACAGCTGGCAGTGTTGGAAATGCAAGACATATGCGACCGGGCAGTTTATGTAATCTAAAAAAAAAAATTCATTATAAATTTTACTATTTTCTGTTCGCCTTTCCATCATGTTTTACAGTCAGTAGCTGTTCCCTGACGCTATTCGGTAAAAAAAAAAATCATTAGTATAAGTAAGCGAACAGCTGTTCCAAATGACTCTTATAAAGAAAGACGCCCTGAAAGAAATTCCTTAAGATTTCAAGTTATTAACGCAACAATAATTCGTCAAATATGGTCCATATAATTTTTTCTTTTGGCGCTGCGATACCAAACGTATTAAATATTTAATAATAATTGAGCGTAAAATTATCACAACGAGCAAAACACATAAAGCATGTCCACCACTACCAACACCAACACCAACACCATTGACAAAATACAGTAAAAAAAAAAAATACCCAAAACAGACATGCATACGCACATGGCGGTCCTTAGGAAGCCTGTAAATGACCCCATGAACTTTTTGCATGCACGGACATGTCCTCATAATCATATCCACATATTTACCCGGCAGATAATATTAGACTACACAGTCCAGCGTACCAGCAATGGGTTGGTTGTGGGCCATGTCATTGAAAACAACAACATATTGTGGTACGATAAGTGCTCGTGATTTTCTTTGCATTTATGAATAATTTGTCGCATTAAAATTACTCTCTGAGTATTTAAATGGAGTAGTTTTTGGGTTAGTACGATGTAATGCATGGGAACACAATTAATTATTGGCACGAACGTCGAACTTCACCTAGAACAACGAATTCGTCGTTAACAATTCGCTGCGTAAATTCTCAGTGTGAAGTACAATTCCGACGAAAAAAATTACAGCTGTCATAATCAGCAAAGTTGTTTGCTGTCTGTGTTACCGTATAAAAAAAATTACTTGAAAATATTAAACTTTAACAAAAAAACACTTAAAAAGCAATTTTATGGCAACTAATCGTATATATTTAACTTAAATGATGTATGTTGAATATTAAACAATTATTTAACAAAAAAAATTAACTTTATTTAGAAAAACATTGGAAAACAAAAATGAAAAACAGTTACTCATTACCAATTTGTTCGTCGTTCGTCGGCGTATAAAATAGAAATAAATCTACTGGAGAGTTGGTGACGCACGACGAATTTCGCCGACGGCGCTGTTGTCTTAATTTGCAAATGCACAAATGTGTTTTATTTCTGATGACGAAAATTAGCAACGAATAAGTCGACGTTCGTCCCAATTGTGTTCCTTGCATTAAATGGTCTACTCCTAGGCCATCGTAATATTAAATAGACTTTGTTTTCTCTATACTTCGCGGTTAGTCTTGGACTAGTCCTAGTACTCTTTGAACTACACTTTACTTGCATATGTGGACTAGTTATGTTATCTGCAGGGTACATAGGCACACAAACATTCATATGTACTCGTACATATATGCAATTGCACGTTGTAGTATGTGTTCGCAAGCGTGCTTTATGGTCCTGATAATTGTAACTTCACATAAGGACCAACAGTTTTTGTTGTTATAGATATATATAAATTCTTGTTTTTTCGCATTGGTACAGGACATAATCATTTGTGTTTAAATTTCACCAACATATCCCAAGCGTGGCAACGAAATTCGTTGCTGCTGATGGTGGCATCAGCACAGATTGCGGTTGCAATTGTAATTAAATCGACACTGTTTTATAGATACTGCAAATTTTTATAGTTTAATATGGCACGCAAAAACCGTTTTAACTTTTTTGTGCAGCAGGATTAAATGCGTTTGTATGCGTAACTGTTGTGTTGTGTTGTTTTTCTTTTTTTTTGTTTTCTTTATATTTTGTTCATACCATCAAGTGGATTTTTGTCGATAGTGTATTAATTTAAAATTATTGAGTTGCTAATGTTCATAAAAAAAAAAAAAAAAAATTAAATGACATAAAATGTTTGCTAATTTAATGCTAAATAATGGCCAACAAAAACAATAATAATCGCTTTTAAAACAACTACTTGCAATATATCGTACATGCAGTTGCTCGTGCAGTCATATTAATGATACTGTATCAGCGTAAAACTATTAAAATGAAATACAATACAGAAAATGTAAACTACTCGCAGGTATTTTAAAAAAAATATTTTGCAGCAAGAGATGTTTTAATAAATAATAATCGTAGTTATATATACATATATACAGGGTGGGACAAAACATCCTTTGACTGTTTTGACATGCTTTATAACTTTTCGATTTCCACAGTTTTTAATTTTTTTTGTAACGAAAATATTATTTATAAGATTTTTTCATGATTCTAATTTTAAAATTGTGCGTTTTCTATTTTTTTTTTTTTTTTTTTTTTTTTTTTATATGAAAAATAGAAATATGTATGTATGAATGTGTAATAAAAAAAAAAAAAAGTAAACTCATGAATTGTTATGTTTTTGTTTATCGATTTTTGGTTTTGTGTTCGGTATTGAACTTCAATTCTCGATTGATTTGAACATAAGAATCTTGAATTTGTCTTGAGAAATTAGGAAAAAGCCGCTGATGAGCAAAGTAAGCATTAGCGAAATAGTACTAAATAGATATGCCAAATAACGCGTATTTGCGAATGAACATAATTGTATCTCTCACAGCACATGGCGATACCGCAGCAAGACCCCTCAGAATTGGCAAATCCATTACATATTTCCTTTTGACGGCGACAGCCAAACAGTGACAGAGCAAGTTGTTAACTTTCTCCTGCTCGTCGTCATCCCAACAGCTCCTGCAGAAATCGTTGTATAGAAGTTTGAACAACCTGGCGGGCAAATGTTTGTAACATTGACCCTTCAGTACTGCCATCGTCATGCGTCATGCGTCAACCTATAGAACTGGCCTGTTGTCTCACGACCACGTAACCTGCTCAATCCTGGATACCTTTTGCTCCATTCGCATCTTTTAATATGTCAGTGGGACGTCAACCAATTGCTTGAAGGCCTAAGCCGGCATCCCAGCACCAGCCTTGCCCAGCTCGTCCGCTACCTCGTTCCTGTGTGAACTCCCTGTCCCGGTTATGTTGGTTATCATGATAAATTAAATTATACTGTTAAGTGATGTTCAGAATCTCATAACATGAGCACGTGGTTAAGGAACATAAGAAATTAAGAGAACTTAGCGGTTACATAACGTAATTTTTTGCCGATACACTGTGGGTATTTAACTAAATAGTATTTGCACGTGGTTACGTGACGTAAATAATGGAATTATTAATTGACGGATGATGTAGTGCTCTCACATAATTTAAACACTAGAAGCTGGAGATAAACTTTATTTATTAAAAAATTAGAGAAGAATTACTGTTGACTGATCGGTTAATAATAAGAATAGGTTGTGTAAGTAGAATACCTTAGAATTTCAGTTTTGTACACGGAGGGCAAAAAATTCTTATATAGTGGCCGCACTTAAACTGGTTCCTCTAGAAGCAACTCATATCAGTCATGCATAGACATGTCCACATGTACTAAGGCCACGGCAAAGATAGATCACTATGACCAACAACCGCACTAATTTGAAGCATGTCCGCCAATTATCAGATATTAATATGGAGCTGTTTTTGAAATGGTACAATGGTACATTTACTAGCAATAACAACTCAGTTCGAAAGACCACAAAACAACTCGTACCAGATCACCGATTTATTATTTTAAATCTCTTCGGTTTTACAATTAATATTTAACTTTCATATACTTCTTATTATTTTTTCAATTTAATTTTATTCATTCTTTTTTCTTTTATTGCTGAATTTCTTTACTGCTGCTTTAAATATTGTGCCTGCAGTTATTTTTCCGGTTTATGGAAAAACTAAAGACGAAAAAAATATTTAGTAATTTTGTTGAATCAAAAAGAGTGGAAAACAGCTAAAGCAAAAGTAAGTTTCCATTACAATAAATATGAATTATCATTTGCCAACAAAATGATTAAATTCATTCATGTATTTGTTTGTCAATTGTCTGTGGAGAATTTCAACATCAAGTCTAAGAAATGCTCTACTTCAACGAATCTTTTAATTTTTATTTTATTGCCCTACTGAATGCAAACGTGGTTCTGTCGTTCGATATGTAAATTATAGCAATACCCACAAATAATAATAATAAATAATAATAATAATAAATTGCATATTAATACAGCTAATATTTTCATTATTATTGTCATCATCTGTCCATACAAGCGATTTCATTTCAAATTCTGATGTTTTATAAACATCATTATTTATTTTTCTGATTGTGCTCTGTAAAATTTATTATAAAAATTTTCCACTGTTGAATGAAATGCCATTGAAAAATTCTTCTCACACTGAAACAACTGGTGATTTCCTTTCTGAACAAAAATGTTGCCCTATCGATGGATAATATTTTCTACCGTTTGCCCATACCTATAAAAAGTGATACATTTTTTAATGCCACAATGGTGCAAAATATTTGAGAGTTGATATTAATGTATACTTTGCTTTTCACTGTTTCTACGGTTTTTAGCACCATTTTTATCAATAAAACTCGTCAGCAACATTGTTTTCTAATCAGCTGCTATTACCTAGAACAAACTGCAAAAAGTCTAAACCAAAAATGTATCTAAAAAGTTTACATTAAAACAAATAATAAATTAGTCTCACTTCTATTTTCATTTTGACCTTTATTAAAATTTTTTATTTATAAAAAAAAAAAAAAAAAAAAATTTTTTTTAAAAATATTTTTGTTAATACAAAATTATAATTTCCTGACGATGCTACCTATTTGGTAGCGAAATATTGAGAAATAAATAATTATTAAAAAACTTTTCATAAAAAACACCATCGTTCAAAAATAAATATAATTAAAAAATAAATAGTAAATTAAACAGAATCTTCCTCTAACAAAAGTGTGATGGACCCTAGTCAAGGTGAAGAGTATATTGATTTTCATAATTCTTAATTGTATAAAAAAATACTTAACAAAGATGTAAAAAAGGTTAGAATATCACCCCGACTTGAGAGTAGAGGGTCAAATATGTTGCATATTTTGCCAGTTATTTGTGCAACATATTTAGAAAGGAACGAAATAGTTTTTTTTAATTTTACATTTTTTTTAGAATGGAACAGAAGTAGTTACGAAATGTAGCATATATTGAATTTGCTTTGGTGCCAGCAAAAATAGAAAAATTCAGCGCAACGCGCACAAGCTAAAGAATTTTTGACACAAAAAATTTAAAAAAACACCAAAAATGGTGCGAAACGCACCGAGTTGACGAAGTGGCTCTTTAGCTTAAAAATTAATTAATTGATGTAGCAACTCTTCTTCACTAATTCTCAAAAAAAAACCCGCAACTGCGGGTAGTAGTGTGATGAATTTCGATCGATTTCATATTCCATATTTGTTTCGTTTCGACATATATTCTCTAAATACAACTGTATAAAATCTAATAATACAACTGTAAAATATGTGTATGTGAGTGACGTTTGTAAAATTTTTAAACAAAATAAAATTTGTATCAACATATTTTTTTTTCATTTTTATTTATTAAATTAAATTAATTCTCTTGGAAGGAAACTAATAAGATCAATAGCAAAAATATTCTAAGAAAACGTTTAAGAGATAAATCGGATCAATTAAATTTGCCAGATGAAATGTGGGTATTTAAATTTTTAAATTTCGCTTCTATATTAAAACTAATATTTATTTAAATAGATTTCCTGAATATTTTCGTTTAAATAAGGACGGATTTATAATAATTTTTTATTTATTTTTTTTACTTTTTTTGTATATTTCTTTACATTTTATTCAAGTAAAATTAAACGATTTGAAAACGAATTTAAACTGGCATTATCGAAATGCATCAGATGTTAAAAACGTCTTTTTTTTCAATGAAACAAGATGGAATATGAAATCGTCACAAGAAATCGTCACACTATTTGTCGATTTCAAAACGTTTTAACGCCGAAAACGATTTTCATCACATACCGGAATAAATGCTTGATATTAAAAAAAAAACTTTTTTATGGTCCTTCGATCTGGCTTTGTCATTAAGATGGCAAATTTTTCACCACAAATAAACTTAATGAAATATGAAACGAGCTTGACTGCAATTAAAACATTTACTGTCCGATAATTTAATCGTGAGAAATTTTGCTCGAACATTCTGTAGGGTATCGATTGTTCTGTGTACTGAAATGAATCCTTTCCATTAGTAAATTTTGTAATATCTTTTATTTGTTTTCACGAGGCTGGGAATCCTTGACACAAAATGTTGGATTTTTTTTTCCCACCAGTCTTGCTGAAGGATTATTATTTTCAATTCGTTTATGCCGGCGTAGTAGGAAAGTGTCTGTTATGGAAATATCTTCCTTAAATTTTCATAATACTTTTTAGTTAAATTAACATAATTTATAAGCAGATTTCATACTTTTCGTTTTTATTTAATTTTGTTTTTACTGCAAGTATTTTTTGCTATTTTACGATTTTATTTGTCTTTGAAATGATTTTTTTTTCTATTTGTTGCTCCGAAAATTTTTATATTTATTATTTTATTTGGCTGCAGCCATCCATGAAATTTGTGTTTTTTTTCTCTTCTTACTACCCCGCTTTTGTTGGTCCTTAATGTTTCTGCCAAATGAAATTATAAATATTTAGAGAATTTTTGTTTTTTTTTTTGTTGTTGTGAAGTCTTTTTGAATTTTCATAATTTAATCAACAAAGTCAATACTGGAAACGAGTGAGAAATAAAATCATAATGGACAGCATGAAAATTTATTTAAATATTTTTCTTGTTTTTTTAGCAGAAAAATTTTAATATTAATTTCAAATTTATTTGATGAATAACAAATAGAATCTTATTTAAATTATTTATGTATGTATGTATGTATGTAAATAAAGGAATGTAGAGCAGAACAGCAAGGATAAATGTGATTTTAAGCGATATGAAAGAATAATATTGGTTACGACGTTTGATTAACGAAACTACTCAATAAGGAAAATGCCTCACTTTTTCCAAAAAAAATTGCAATTTGTTATTCTCGTATTAGGGAAATTCCTAAGATATGCTATTCTGTCATAATGTACTATTTTATATACGAAATGAAATTCTCGTTCTAATATTACATTTTTAAACAATTGTTCTGGATTTTCAAATAAAAAAACGTTGCACTCTCCTTGCTTCTGGGGAGCTTTTCTGAAAGGCAAACAACAGAGCGAAATCATTTGCGAAATCTTAATGCACAATTTTTGTTCGCGATCAGCAATATTTGAAGCAATGCACAGATATTCATTTACTTTAGAGCATTTGGCTTCGAGATTCCGACTAGAGGCACCTCGTCTGGCGATCCAGAGAATCCTGACAATGCCCTTAGGATCTATACCGATGCCTCCATTACACCAAAGTATATAAATGACAGGTTCTAACATTGGGCTTTCGTATAGACTGCATGACCACTGCAGTGTATTTCAGGCCGAGATCATGGCCATACAGAAGGCTGTGCAATGTTTGTTGGATGGCCAAATTTTTACTGATAATCCTCAAATATATTCTGATTTATTGGTCTGAGATTTCTTAGCCAATTTGAATACATATGGACCTCCGATTCAATGTCTATAAATTACTTTTTTCGGATTGACTCTGGTTCTCGAGATTTACCGATAAAAACAATTTCATTTTGTTGATCTGTGTAATTAATTATTCGGGCGAGCAACATTCCAATTAAAAAAAATATTTATTGGATTTTTTCCATATGCAAAAATATTTTCTAAATTGGTTCACAAATGGCAAAGTTGTACTCGTTTATATTAAGAAATCTGTTAAAATCTATATGGAAGGAGTAACAAAATTTAAAAAAGTGGGTGTGGTTAAAAATGTAGCCTATAATTCATTCAAGAGACCCAGTTAAATGTTGCGTAAATTTCAGGACTGACCGGTCCAGTAAAAACATCCAAACACACATTGCGTTTTCTATAAATATACAGATATATATAAATTTTCTAAACGCTAAATGAGAATCCTACGACATTTTAATATGAAAAACATTTTAATCGACTAAATTTTAATCGACTAAAATTTTATTCGAGTAAAAAAGTCACGCATACACAAGTATTTATTAATAGTTTTTGTTTTTAAAGAAAAATCAGAAAATTTTAGTCGATTAAATTAAATTAAAATTTTATTCGATTAAATTAAATTTTTAAAAAAGAGAAAATTTTATTCCAGTAGTGAAAATCTACTTCATATTGTGTACAATTTAAAAAAATTTGCTTTTATTTAGAATTTTTACGAAACTCGTTATCGAATTTGCCGTGTAAAATTAATAAAATTTTATTTGCATTTCATGCAATTGAAGCTGAACGTTTATTTGTTATATTATATTATATAAATCAAAGTTCTTTAAACATTATTCTAAATGCAAACGAAAAGTTCTTTCATATATACTATTTCTATTGAAAACCATAATAAAAATGGAAAATATTCCTTAGAAATTATCTTTCGCATTCAGATGAATAGATGTGGTCTGTGTGACTGACCCAAATTGAACTAAATGTAACACCAGTGACCAGTTTGCAAGGGGGCGCGATAAATACCCAACTACTGCATACAAGTTCTTGGTTTCTGAACTGGATTTAATACACACTATGATCCCCAGCTGTAGTAGTTTTGCCAAAGTTACAAAAAATATACTGACGGAAAATTTTGAGCATTTCTTTGAATTAAACGAGCTTTGAATTATTTGCAGTTTAAGGGCACTTTCTAAATTACAAATTTCTACCAAAAAATATTCTCAAAAGCTGAAGAAAGATACTTAAAATGTTTTGCTCAAATAATCTTTAAATAAACGAACTCAAAAAAAAAAAACCAACAAACTGGTGGTACTTTGTATTCCTTGGATAGTTTTATGGAAAGTTTTTCTGTGCGAGTTCATTTTATGGCAGTAAAAGTTTTTTCATACATTTTGTTTTTTTATAGTTTTGCAATTCTCTTTCTGTTGTTGAACAGTCTGTTTTTATATGGTCTTTTGGATTTTTAGACCCAAAAGTAATTATGATTTTGTTGCAGTTGTATAGTGGAATTGTTTTAAGATTTAAAACATTTTGCTATTGTTTAATGCCCGCACAGCTTATCAACATTAAGCAGGAGAAGTTTCAACAAAGACACACTTCTCCTAGCTCTTAAATAATCAAAGGCTGGAAAAAGTCTTATGGCGAATTTTGCGTAACAGAAAGCACGCTGAATATATTTTAGAAAATATTGTGAAGCAAAAATTATAGACAAAAAATTATTTAAATGGTATGACGACAATAAACTGCAATAGAAATTAAAAATTTCAATGAACTGTTGTAAAGGGTGGTTAAATTTCAAGGGCCGATGTTGATTTTGAATAAAACACAAACTATTTAGGAAATTATTGTAATTTTATTTTATTATGATATATTGGTATTACTCAATTATGTATGGAACAAAATATCGGCCAAATGGGCGCCGCGACCACGGCAACAGTGGATGATCAATTTTCGAAGAAAATCATCTTCAGTGATGAGGCACATTTTCACCTCAGTGGATTCGTCAATAAACAGAATTGCCGCATTTGGGCGAATGAGAATCCAAGAGTGATTGTCGAAAAACCAATGCACCCACAAAGAGTGACTGTTTGGTGCGGTTTATGGGCTGGCGGCATCATCGGGCCGTATTTTTTCCAAAATGAGGCCGGTCAGGCAGTTACTGTGAATGGTGTTCGCTATCGTGAGATGATAACGAACTTTTTATGGCCCGAATTGGAAGATATGGATGTGGACGATATGTGGTTTCAGCAGGACGGTGCCACTTGCCACACAGCTAACGAAACAATGGCTCTTTTGCGCAACAAATTCAATGGCGTGTTATCTCACGTAATGGCGATGTCAATTGGCCGCCAAGATCATGTGATTTGACACCGTTGGACTTTTTTCTTTGGGGTTATTTGAAAGAAAAGGTGTACGTCGATAAGCCAGCAACAATTCAAGAGCTAAAGGATGAGATAATTCGGCACATTAACGGCATAGAACCTCCATTATGCCTCAGGGTCATCGAAAATTTGGACCATCGGATGGAGGTGTGCCGCCGTGGTCGCGGCGCCCATTTGGCCGATATTTTGTTCCATACATAATTGAGTAATACCAATATATCATAATAAAATAAAATTACAATAATTTCCTAAATAGTTTGTGTTTTATTCAAAATCAACATCGGCCCTTGAAATTTAACCACCCTTTATTTCCTGAAGCAAAAAGAAATGTTAAATCTTGTACTGTAAGTCGACTGAATGGGTACATAATATGAATTTAAAATATCAGTCACGTAAATCTTATTCTCAACATTTATTGGTTATTTTAACAATGCCTTAAAGTAGGCTAACGAAACAAATTAAATATAAAAAAAATTCTATGAGCAAAATTAATTGACCAGAAAGGGTTAAAATGTGTGTAGAAATAAATTTAATATGCATATCATCGTTGCTCCGACAAAATCAGGGACGCAAAGAAGTCGCTTTATGTCGCAAGTTCGTCGTATTTTTTTTAAGTCAATCGCTTTATTGAAACAATGTTAGTATTGCTTAAAAGTATTTGGCAAAATAAAAGTTGAATAATTAGACACTGGGGAGCTGGGTTTATTTAGGAGCAACGACGATATTTATTTACGCTAAATATACAGTAGAACGTCGATTCTTGCACATTCTCACTGCTTGCACACTTCGATATTTAAATTATGTCTCAGAGTCATTGAAAATATCGTCCATCGGATAGAGGCATAGCGCACATAATTGTCAAAGATCGTTCTAACACAATAAAAATATTAAGATAATTCTCTGAAAACCTTTTGTTTTATTTATAATTACAATCGTGCGTTTTGGTTCGATCACGCTTTATACAAGAATTTTGTGTTATGTTAGTGGAAAATAGAAATCGCGCGAATCTTTGACCATAAAAATCGGAAGATGACCAATATTG
The DNA here is from genome assembly GCA_963924685.1 of Dexiosoma caninum. Classification (NCBI taxonomy): domain Eukaryota; kingdom Metazoa; phylum Arthropoda; class Insecta; order Diptera; family Tachinidae; genus Dexiosoma; species Dexiosoma caninum. The sequence continues at coordinate 80,916,189 of OZ004729.1, read as the reverse complement.
ATCACCCATATATAGTGCATGTATACAATCAGAGAATGCGGGAAATCATTGGCTCCACAATGCCATACATAAATACCGAAATCGAATTCGAGGGAAAAACTGTTGTTGGTTGTTACTAACAAATGCCACAGTGAATGCCTGGACGCCTAAGGTGTGAAAGTGTGACATTCATGAGCCAATGGATGTGAAGTATCGTAATGCCTCCCCATATAAGGACAGTAGATACAGAGGCAAGCGGCGATAATCGTCAATTACCTAACGACCGACCATTGTGGTTATTTGCCACTGCTGCACGAGGTGCCCTTGCCTTCGACTGAAAATGGCAGTTCAACATAAGAAAACTCGGTAAAACCCATAATCCCAGATGTCATTCGTCCAAGAACAAAAAAAATGCTAATTCAACAGCATACTTTCCCTACTATTCTCATCGTTTTGAATTTAAAAATATTCACCATAATATTAAATTCATTGCGGTTCCATTATAACACTAATTTTTAACATTCTTTACTCTAATTCAAAACAATTTATCTAATTTCCTTTTTTTTTTGCGTTACAGTTCCATATGGTGCTGTTTGTGCCAAATGTGAGTGAACGTCTACTCATTCACTGTTTAAATATGCTCGTATAACATTGTCTAAAACATTAAATAAAATTAATCTAAATAAATTTATTTGGTTAACGCAGCCAATTTAAAATCACAAAAACCACAAAACATTTTTGAAACGACAACCAATTTTGTTGCATTTGGACACTGGACAAATTAAATGCACTTTTGTAGGCGAAAAAAAAAAATACGTCAAACAGGAGCAGTAACCAATAATGTACACAAAAACACACACACACACACATATTCATATACACACACATTCAAATTCGTATTTAGTACGTATGGGGAGCACAATACTCACGCATTTTTAAAATACAACAAAATGTGCTGTTGTGTTCAGTAGTCCTTGCTGCTGAGTAAAAACGAGTGTTTAATAAAATAAATTAATTGCTGTAAAAATTACAATTAAAAATATGTACAAAAGGAAGAGCCCAACAGCGATAGCAGTTGCAGCAGCAACTAGAACAATTTCGTTGAAAAAATGTAATGCAATACGCCAGGCAAACGCCAGTGATATGGCAACACTATCAAGAGCGACAGCATCAGGAAACAGGGCAATTAATTTAAAACATACGGTTCCATTGTATTTGCGGTTAAGACCATTTACGAGCCGTACAACGTTGAATGTTTTCGTATTTAACATTTTTTTTTTGTCATTCTTTATACATTTTTCTTTTATTTTTGGCCAACAAGAGTTAACTGACATTTAAATAGAGGCAGGAAACCGATATGGGCAACCATACACTGTTGCACCGGCAGCTTTTTATTTATTTTTAAATACTAGTGTAAACTAGTGTAGAATATCATGAAGGACGGTTCATTCACTCACAAAAGATAGACATTTTTCCTTTAAAATTAGCCTCATAGTGTTTTCATATCAAACGTTAAAACCACAAATAAGCTGATTTTGCGTTCTCAATATAAGTTTAATTGAATCACATCTCGATGAAAGCCTGTTCATTATGCTCTACCCAATAGCTCCTTTTTCTTTGCACTTTCTTTTATTGTTTTTGCTGTTGCGTCCATTAAATGATTGTTTGTAGTGACTTTATTGACAAAGTTTTCCATTTTTTTTTATTACATTGAGCACCATTTAAATTACCAGCTGTTTTATATTTATTAACTTGGTAGCACTGACTTTAGTAACCTTTGAAACCTATTCAAAAAAGGTTTTAATATCGTTTTAAGAAAATATTTTTATATTATAAAACCAGGTTTTAACACTGGTTTTAATGTAAAACCAACTTTTGCTTTAAAAACAGTCAGTGTGACAACATTATTACATTTTTTATGGTATATTTTTAATTTTTTTTGTCTTGGGCCGGCACTCAGGGGATGACCCCTAAACATGCGATGCATTGTGCCGGAACTAGGAAATTAGGTTATGGGAAGGAGGTTAGAGCTCAATAATGGCTTTTATTATTTTAATTTTAGAATTAGATTAGATTTAGATTTTAGAAAGAAAGCACTAAATGGCGAAAATATTAAGGGTGGTTATTTTCGAACAGCATGAAAAATAAACACCAGCCCATTAAAAAAAAAGCATGCAAAAGCAGTTTCGTTTAATGAAGAACATCAGCGAAAACTAAAGGTGATTCACTTTAAATGACATTCACAATTTATTGTGATTAATTTCGAATAAGACTCGAAATGACCAATGTTTTATTTAAAATAGCGGGAACATTTAATCCTGATTCATTGTGAGTACGATTTTTTTTTTGAAGAGCATCAGAAATGCACCTCTGTTCATTCACAATAAAAAGAAAAATCAACTCTGGGGCCAAATTACAAAGCACTCGATTCGAATTAAAAATTCTGCTAAAACTTAATATAATTTCAAAAATATTTATGTTATTGAAATCAAAGTTGGTGACGCTTTTTCATCACTCCTTTAAAATTTAAAATTTATTATCATTTAGCTTCCGCATTATTTTAATTTGAGCAATTTCCCAGCTCTGCTCTGCTGTAACCCGTATTGATTGGATGTGTAAATATGTATGGCGGCCTTAATGCCTGGAACAACAACATTAAAAATTTTGTTTGTGGATAAAAACTTAATTGATCGTTGGTGTTTGGTTAAGGGTATTTATAGGACTAGTACAAATTAATGTGGTGCGCAGTATTTCTTAATGCGCTTTTAAATAAAATTAAGTTATTTTAAGAATTTTTATTTAACACACGCTGCCATTTACTAACAATAATTTTCCAATTATTTGCTTAAAAATACTTTACATATTTGGGCGTAGATAGTTGATTAATTTATAAATACAAATGTGTAAGAAAGCACTTTGGCTTTTTCTCTTAAGGTTTTTTCGGTTTCGTTTTGCCATACAATTCTTGTGGAGTGGGTATATCGGTGACAAAGAAATTGGCCGGTATGTAGTGGAATATCTTCCTCAAGACATCGAGCAATATGTCCTGTATTGTTTGCGTAATGACGGTGTACAAGGCGTCAGTTAACATTCGCCAATTGTCATTGAAGAACTTATTGGTGCTGTCCTCTGCAAAAATTCATATAAAATCTTAATAAGTCTCGGTAGAAGTTGTTTTAAAAGACTTTCTAACCAACCCAATTGTTTTTGTCCATTGAAAAGATTAGAGAAGTGGGATCTCAAACCCTCCAATGTGAAATCCACATGGGTGCTGGTCACATTGTAGAAAGTAAAGCCGCCCTTTTCATATAATCTGGTCTTGGTGCGCATCACAACAGTCATGTTTTCTAAAACGAAAAGTTTGCCCCCCAGTTTTGAAAAATTATATTGCAGCTACCAACTACTCACCTGCATCCAGATATACTTCACCTTTTCCGTTTAAAGGTATTAACAATATTCTACCAAATAGACTGTAATCTCCTTGCAGTTTCATGACTGGCAATATAAATGTCGTCTTCCAGCTGAAATCTTTCGGAGAAACTCTGAAATGTTATCAGCGCTTTTAGGAAAAAAATACATTTAAAAAATTTTCGGCGGCCTTTACTTACACACTTTCTATGACATGGGTGTGACCAAAGCCAATAATTTTCACATTTGACAATTCTACTTTTAAATTAATCGCCTGACTGTTGCCCTGAGTGATTTTGATGCGATTCAAATAAAATGGATCGAAACTTTTAATGCTGTCCAATCCGGGAATACCTAAAAAATACAATAAAAACTTAAGCAATTGCTTTGTAATATTTCCAAAAATGCTTACCGCCATTCAATTTATCAAACAATTTTTGTATACTTTCGGTCGAACAACTGGTAAAATTTTGATCTGCAATCTGGCAACCTCTGATGTAATCTGCTGTTAAAGAAGTAGAGATTAAAAATGTAAGCAATTGCAATTTCGCTGGAAGGTTAAACAACTACTGCTTTGGCAGAAACTGGGCTCTAACCCAGTACTTTCTCGTAGACTACTTTAGCCATGGTCACCCCTCACTTTTAGTGAAGTTTTCTGTTTCTACCACCTTAATTCATCACCCTAATGTAGAAACAGAGATCTGATAGATTAATACTATCACAGCATACTTGAAGTCAATGGCCATTGATGCAGAATATTGGGCTTCTCGAAACAAAATCATTGATATATGATTCTTTGAGATCCGACTGCAAATGTCAAAGATATAAAGAAAAGTTTAAAAAGGCAACCTTTACATTCGGCAACAAAAAAAATTTTTGCCGTTCAAAAATATTTTATATTTGAGGGTGTACGGTGAATTTTCTTTTTGAATACTCTTGATAAAAATTCGTTAAAGTTATCGCGAGTTCACTGTAGTTTTAACAAACAGTGTTTGTTTGGATAAAGGGCTATGGATATGGGCATTTCCATGATGTCGAACGGCACCGTCGAACACATTTAAAGTAAAATAAAAGTAATGCTGTCACTATGGCATTTTGTGACATCGCTAGCAAACATTATAGTGTGTACTAGTGGCAAGGTTTGTCATTTGTATTGAACGAATTGTACACATTTCAATAATGGCGTCACAATACGACAACAAAAGAAATGCCAAGTGTGTACAGGGTTTTAAACTAAACCCGATTTTTGTTTCGACAACGGATGTGTTAATGAGCGCTATAATTGCTGTCTCGATTTCAATATTCAAAAGACCCAATGCTGCATACTTACGCATGCCCGATCATGCATCTTTACCTACAAGTATGGGAGGTATTAATATTGAGGAATCAGAAGTTCTTGATGTTCTTGGCATGAAAATTCGGTGTGAGGAAATTTTTTAGGTCCAAAAAGAAACATTCAAGTGCATCGGCTTTTTAAGACGGTATAAGACATACTTCACCCCATCTGATCTTCTTGCTATTTATACCGCTTACATCCGTCCGAAAATAGAATACATCTTTCATATAAGGGCCGTTGCTTCAAAGTGGGTATGGTAGGGTAGCCTACTCTATTGACTCCCTCGAACATAGTTGCATTGTGGGGTGTGCTTCGTTGTTCTAGCATTTATGTAATGGGATGTGCTCTAAAGATGTGACGGAACTTGATACCGAAAGCAGTTCTTTCCTCGGCATGTTCATCATTAATGACACATCCATTTGTAGTCGATTTGGCAGCAAATCACAATATAAATTACAGAGAGCACTTTTCAGCCTCTTCGGCCAAACAGCGCGTATATGGAATAAACTCCCTGCAAAAGTTTTTCCTGTCACTTTTGACGTGGGAAAATTCAAATTAAATATCCATAATCACTGCTCTCTCTATCCTCCTTAATATAACCCCATTTCCTTGTTCCAGCACAATGCATTGCATGTGCAAGGGTCATCCCCTGAATGCTGCTCCAAGGTAAAAGCAAAAATTATTGTTTTTTAAAAGGTTTTTTTTTCCAGTGCAAAATTTATTATTTTCTCTCTAGAAATAGAGTTCCCATTTTTAAAGAAATCTGTTAAATGATTTCTGGGCATTAGAAATGCAATTGATTAATTTTGTCATTAAAAAGTTGTAGACACACATATGGAAATCGCTGGTTTTCTACTGAAATTGTTTAATATTCACATGCTGATATAGACGATGTCGTATCATGAAGATTTTGCAATTAATATTTTTAAATAAGTGGGAAAATTTTAGTTTTAGTTTTGCCTTACTTTTACCATATTTATGAGAAATTCAATTAAATTTTCCATAGTGATGCTTTTTAAAATTTGAAAAGAATTTCTTAAATTTTGAATTTTTTAGAAATATTGTTGATCAGTTTTTTTTATTTTAAAAATATTTTTTTTTAATCAAATAGGAATAAAAAATTTAGCGCAGGTATTGAACCCACAACCCTCGGTCTGTACAGTCTGGTAATTTTTTTAAAATTTAATTTATAGAAGTTTCCTGTAATTCCAAACCATTTTCAAGGTTAGGGCTTTCACACGTATCTTGTCATGTGTAGATACAAAGCTTTGGCCAATTTTTAAAGAAAAAATCTACACATTAAGATACTTTTTATAGAAAATTCGTTTTAATTCTCGCAGCCTATGCGAAGTGTTTTAAAAAATTTTTTTTTTTATTTTTACTATTTTTAACAATTATTGGCAATTTTCCGCAAACAAAAAATTATTTTCATTAATTATTAATATAAAATTAATTATTATTATTTTTTATTAAATATAGATAAATTTATTTCTTTTTTCAATGTAAACTTCCGCCACACTTACGCGAATCTGTTAAAAATGTATCATCACTTTTCACAACACCCACCAGGCATATTGAAAGTATTGCCAAAATATTATTAAAATTCAATGTCATAATGAAAGAATAAATTTTATATATACACGAGTATATATATATATGTATATTTTTTTCAAAGCACTTTATTTTATGGACTTTACAAGCAAAACGCCGCCAGTAAACTGCCACCAAAGTTTACAAAACTGTAACTAAAAAATTGAATTGCAGAAAAAAATTAAGAATTTGCTGGTTAAAAAAATAATCTACGAAAAGCTCACATTGAATAGCAGTTGCCTCTATTTAATTGAATAAAAATTAAAAAGAAAACAAAAAATAAAGTAAATGAAAAACGCGTTTTAATTTATGTAAGTGTCGCAATAATTGTGTTCAACAACAAGCCTCTAAAGCGCAACAAAACAAACCACCGCCACCACCACCAACAAACAGCCGCCACAGATATTATAGCTTCAAAATAACCCAAAAGCAAGCTGCACTAAACACTAGATAACAACTTTAACTGCATAAGTAGCATTTTATGCTTTAGCTGTTGGCCAGTAAGTCAATAGACCATTCCACTCACTGCCTCCCTAACTCGCTCACTTCTCGCTTGCCACCAAGTTATCAACATTTGCAAACGAACAAAGTAAATGAAATCTGAAGAAATGAAATATGAAAACCAGCCAAAAGAAAACCTAACAGATGTGCCACAAAAGCACATGTTGCTTTTTTATGCTGCTTGTTTATTGATTGCAACATCAAAGTTGCAAGCAGCAAGAGGCAACAAGTTCGCTCAAAATTGAAACAAAAACTTGCATCATATTTGTTTTCAGCTTGAATAAATATTGTTGTCAATAGCTTCTCAAAGCTTCTGGCTAAAGATACACCTGGTTTACTAAACCACATGTAACACAAGTCTGTATTTTTTTAAAATAAAATTTTCTGTCTAAATTTTTTATTCTTTTATTTATATAAAAAACAAAACAAGAATTTACTACTTGTGAAAATTATTTAACACAAAATCAAGTTCGATTTTGCAGTTCTCGATAACGAACTGTGTGAGGGTATTTACTCAGTAATTCGAAAAATAAAAGAAAAGTATTATAATTTGTATATTGTTTTCATGGATTTCTTTCGATTCCAATTACTGCAAAAAAAAGACAATTACATCAAGTAATCCATGGCTGAACTCAAAATTTTAGATTTCAACAAATTTTTAATAGAAACACTTATTTAAACAAAATTTTTAATTATTTGAATTGAATATTTGACAAATTTATAAAAAAAATTTTAATTTTTCCATAAATATTGTAAATAAAATATAGTTTTTGTGAAAAATTAAAATCTGTAGGTAAATGCAGATAATGCAGTCGAGTCTGCATTACCTGCTTTACCATTTTTAAACACTGGCAACTGAACAAATGTTCGATTTAATTTCAGTTGTGTTGCCACATCGTTGTAAAAATGGCCATGCAATTTGGCGTTGCATTATCAGTTTTCTTTAAATTTCCTATTATTAACGCGAAAAATTTTCATCATTTGCTTAATATTACTGAAGCGGCATATTTTAACATTTCCAAGCGATATTGCTGATTTTATAAGTTTGAGCTTTTCAACGTCTTTCTTGTTGACATTAATTGAAGTTTTCATACCAACTTTTGTTATTTTTTAGAACACGTTTCTTTCCGTTTAAAAATTTCAAAATAAAGCATATCGTCATATGAAATGTAAAACTATGTAAATGACAAGAATTTCAAAATCGGTTATTCTATTGAATATTGTGTACAATGTGAAAATGCATGTGCGTAACAATTTTTATATTTTACTATAAATTAGTGATTCTGTTAATTTAATTCAAGTTTTAAAGGAACTTTTTTCTCCTCTACTGCAAAATCTAAAAAAAATGTAGTTACATGGTTTTACATTTTATATGACGATATGTTTGAATTTTCTTTAATTACAAAGTCATTTCTACCAAATTTAGAAGCAGTTTCCAAGATACACAGAAATAAATAATTCTTTTGTATAGGAAGTACCATGCCCACTTGTCTAATTGCGACCACTTTTTGGCCAATGATTTGTAGTGATCGTCATCAAGTTAGTCAGATCAAATACAGAAACATTTAAGATATAATGAAATCAATATTTAGTTTGTGTGGGAGGTACCACGCCCACTTCTCCAATCCTTCCCAGTTTTTCACTAATGATTTGTTTTAACTACAAAGTCATTTCGACCATATTCAAAAACTATCGCTTCAATCGTTCTCAAGATATACAAAAATAAATATTTACTTTGTATGGACATAACGTTTCAAGAAAATCGTCCGTTTAAGCACAAACACACATACATACATACGTAAATACATATAATTTTCATATATAAAATATATTTTGCAATACTATAGTAAAATATACTTATTGTTAACTTTATGCTTCTTGACGTCGTCAATAAAAATTGACGCCGTTTTTATCCTTTTTTGGAGCTCGGAATTTTTGTTGTCAATATAAATATATATCGGTTTATTGAGCGCGAAGTCAATTTATACTGGAGGCACAAAAATTCAAACTATAAAACTTTAACAAAAATATTTAACAGCAATTTTTATGTTGAAAAAGGCATTTTTAATATTTCCAAAAATTTCAAAATTTATGTTTTTCACGAATCAATTTTTCCATTAAATTTTTCTTTACATTTTTTATTAGTGCAGGGTATTTGAAATTCGTGTTATACCGCTAAATTAACTTGGTTATATTTAAAAAAAAAGTTCAGCTATTTTGTCATTTATTTTTATGTGTGGTGTTGTATTTATATCCGTTTTTCTTCTTATTTGTTTTTTTTGCAAATCTTTATATTTCAACTCAATTGATTTAAAGCATGCGATATACATCTGGTATGTTGCAACATATTTTTGTTTTCTGGCCATATTTGGTGAGTTATCATAGTTGGTTTTAATAAATGCAGGTAACATTGACTGCTTAAATGCGGCAATAAATATTATACCGAATTAGGTAATCGGAATTAGAATCTTATTGTTTCTTGTTGTTTGCACGAACATTTTAAAGAATAAATAGAATAAAATGGGAAGGTTGAGCATTCAGAAGTATTAATTTTAATAGAGGTTAAAAACAAAAAAAAACGAAGAACTGTATAAACAATACTAGTGGAGCGTTAAACAAAACAATTTTTTTAATATGCTGTTGCTTCATAAGCAGTTCGGAATCTCATTAGCACAGTGGGTCAGTAGCAAAATAATGCAAAATATTTTCTAATATTTTCGTGGCGATGGCACGATGAGCACTATTTAAATTACCAGCTGTTTTATATTCTTTAACTAGCACTGCCTTTTGTACATGAAAATCTAAGTTATATTTCATTAAATCAACTTGAAACCAATTCAGGGTGGCGATGGCACGATGGATGGTAGTCTGCACGTTGACTACAAAACCAAAAACAGTCCTGGGTTCAACCCCAGTTTCAGACTAAAATTATAAAAAAAAAACATCTCGCATTTTTCTGATGTGCATTAGTGTGTCTTTGTGTGTCACTTGTTGTCGGAAGGTTTCAGTGGCGAAGGCATAGTCACTAGTCACTGAACAATACAGGATTCAGCTGATACCAATCCACAATCGCATCAGAACGCCCTCCTCTTCGGTATTGTGTAGCACCGGCAAAGTAAAATAATAATAAAAAACTAAACCGAAGCGTCAGCACTGCTACGAGTATAAACAAAGAACGTGTAAAAACAGAGCTGGAAAATAATTACTTAAGCTTCACCTCCTATCATTTCTCCTACTTTCCTATAGTCCCAGCACAATGCACCGCATACGTAGGGGTCACCTCCTGAGTGCTGGTTCAAGCCAAAAAAAAAATCAAAAAATATATAAATAACGTAATTATATTGAATAATAAACAATTATTGAAAGAAAAATTAACTTTATTTTGAAATATATCTGAAAACAAAAGAGAAAAACGGTAACTCTGTACTATTTTCTTCGTCGTTCGAAGGCGTTTCGTCACGCACGACGAATTACGTCGACGGCGCTCTTATGTTAACTTGCATATGCACAACCAATAATTCGTCATTCGTTCCAATTGTTTTTGTAGCATAAATAAAAAATAGATAAAAACTTCAAGCTGTATAGGCTTCAGAGAGCAGAATGGCACTTCACATTAGTGAAGGCAAGAAAACACGAATTTTTTGTTTAATTCCGATTTCATGAAATGTTTGTCAAAATTATCTAGAGATTCAAATTAAGGAGTTTCAAATTATTTAGACACGACTGTATATGATTTTTGGCTTAGAACCCTTTAATTATTTTTTTTTTACAAAACTTTATTTGCCCAGTGTTGCATATCCAAGAGTTACATTTTTTTGACTTAAGCAGATTTATGGATATACATAAATAACGTTTCGTGTGATACTTTTCCTTTGTATCCACACTATATTACAAAAAAAAAAGAAAAAAACATTTAAAATGTGTGCAAAAATACCACATTTAAATCCCTGAAACTAATCAACAAATTCTCTTAATTAATTTTTGCTTCATACAGAAATATTAATAAAACTTTTTAATGAATTTATGGCAATTGTTTTATTTTTTTTTTTTTTGTTTTTTTGAAAGGTTGCCATTTAAAGACCATAGAAATGCATGAAAACTCTGTGAAAATGTAGTGGAAAAAACAAAAAACTTGAACAAAAAGTAAAACCAAAGCAAATGATCATTTTGGCTTTTGTATGCCATTTTATAAATAAATCGGCTTATGTAAATGGTGACTGCAATATGAATAAATAAATTTATTATAAATTCTCATTCCAAAAAAAAAAAAAGAAGACAAAAAAAAAGTTATCAACTCCAGCCTGCCCCTGACCTTATAAAAGGGTAGTATGTATTTATATACAATGCAACCACTTTTGTGGTGAATTTTGTGGACACAGTCATACATAATTATTTCAAGTGGGTGTTAAATGCCAAATAAGAGTTAAAATAATGAAAATATGATGGTCGTATTGAAGCCAGCAATTGTACGCTCAAGACAAATTAATTATAATTGTAAAAAAGTTCCCAAAAACACAATCTGCTTAGATTTTGTTTTGCTCTCAATCCCTAACGTAAGTTTAGGCTATTTGTGGCTTTTATGCAATAAATAAAAAAAAATTAATTTTCCCCAAAAAAAAAAAACAAAAACCATACACACAAAAACTCATTTCATGGATGAAAACATACAATCTTGGCATTTGATAAAAATCCAATACAATGGCAAAAAAGAGCAGCAAAAAGAAAAACTTCTAACCGTCGCATACAATGCAACAATTCCGTACAAACAAGTGACCATCATCAGTGATCAGAAAACGGGAAAGTCAATTGAAAAGTTTCCCCCCAGGTGGTTGGGTTAAAACAAAGGAACAACAAAAAAATAACAAAAAAAAATAAAAAGATAAAATAATCACCAAAAATTGATTATGACCAGGGGTTAAAAACCAGCCAAGGGAAATAAACATGTGAATCATTTGTTTCGAACACAGATGTAAAACTATTCTCGTTGGCCGAGTACGAGTATCCATCCACCAGTGTAGTAGTCATCATCAAAATCCGATTAGTTGCATTTCTCGCATGATGATTGTCTGCTGTTGCCTTTGACTCGCATTTGTTTTTGTTGTTGTTGTTGTTGTTGTTGTTGTTGTCACTATTACAGATGCTGTGCCTGTGAAGTTTTTTTTTTTTCTTTTTTGGCAAATTAATATCCTTTGCTTGTACGATAACAACACAAAGGTATCAGTAGTCTCACTGTTAAGAGGCCTTAACAACAGTCCTTAAATCGAACATATTCAATCATGCAAATATCAACGTGATTCTTGTCAGAAGACACAAAAAGTGTAGACGGTAGAGAGGTTAAGGGATATTGCTAATTTTTGTAATTGCACTCTGGCGAACACGGTGCGGTTTGAAGGACCTACAGTAAAGTTCGTTAGCAGACAATCGGGAAATTAAATCTTTTATTTAAAGACATTGAAGACATTCGGCATACGCACCCATATCGAATGTTGCCGTATTTACCTCGTTGTCTTGTAACGCAATTTACTTTTGCAGCCGAGGTGTGACTCAGCCTGACCACGATCTTACCAAGTGTCTGCTTCCTTTGGAACTATTAACACGAACAAAAATGTATTGTTTTAATATTCAGTGAACACATTATTCTTTCTTAAATTAGCTTAAATTATGCCTTCTAGTACTAACAAGGGTGTAAGTTTACAAGTCTCTCAAACTCTCTTGAACATGTTACTTCGACATGTAAAGTTGTCATTCGGATAGACTGCCTCCTTGCCACTCGTAAATCTACGTCGGTGAAATATTTAAGCTGCTAAATTAAGAATGAATAAATTACTACGAATACACGGACGGCAGTCCAGGTGGCCTATTTAAGGCTACCATTCGTACGATGTCGCGACTTGCTCTGCGATTGCTTTCAAACCTTGACAACTTCTACAATTTCACTTAGAAACTAACTGAGAATTAATAGTCAAAATCAATGTTAATAAACAATGCAAAGTAGAGAAGTATGTTGTACTCTACATTAATTGAATTGGAATGCACGCGTTAGTCGAGATATATTTTGGTATTTATTACATCTATGGAGTCAATATATATTTCGCAATATAAAAAGTCGGAACTGTTATTGTACAGATTCTAAACGATCAATATGGATGTTATAATGAGGATCACAGGGGACGCAACAATATTTGAGAATAGGTTTGATCTCGAATAAGTGGATCGTTAAATTCCTTTCGCCAGCGTTTAATAAAAGCAAATATTCCACGGGCCTTATGTATGCACATATTTATGTGATTTTGTATCGAAAGGAATTCCATAATCTAGAAACTCGTTTACACTCTCCAAAATATGACCTTCTAAGGTGTAACACCCACTAGAGTTAAATGTTCTGGAGAAATGCATATGTTTGCACTATTTCAGATTTAAATCCAATAAAAAAATGAGTTAAAATATCTTTGTAATTGCGATTGACTCCTTTGATTTTCCGAATTCAAGAATATCTTTACGTCGTCCGCATATTATATATACATATATATTTTATATATGTAACACAGTATATCACAAGTAGGAGAAAATATACAATGCCACGCTACATTCTAAAAAGTTTATTTCAGGTCCTTTGCATTCCGAAGCTATTAAATATATTTTTTGCTGACTATCTGAAGTACAGCTTTTTTAAACTTACACAGAAGTTAGGTCGCTGCTATTAGTTAATATCAACAGATACCGCGCAATAAATTGTAACCGCTAATCTTAGTAATTGATCTCAAATGGGCACTACAATTTGTTTCAATTCCATGCCACGCAATCGGTTTTTTAAATCATGTTTTGTTGGGCCAGTGCTCAGGAAATATACCCTACGTATAAAATGTATTGCGCTAGAACTATATAGAGAGTGGGATAGGATGAAAGAGATTAATTCTTGCACAACTTAAAGTTACGGCGTCTCTGATGTTAATTTTGACGCATTAATTTTTGAATTGAAGAAGATCCATTTTATTTATTATTTTACCTCGCCGATGTTTTATTGTTCTACTACTGATGAAGATGGAGGTAAGAAAAAATGTTCGACTAGACCAGGCCGGGTTGAGAGTACTGGCGCTGAAGTCCACCCAGAGAAAAGTAAAATCAAGATTCAAAAAGGAAAAAAAAACAAAAATTCAAAGAAAAATAATAATTAGATTTCAACCTATCATGAAAGTTGCTGGATTAATTAACAGCGTTAATTGACAAAATTTCACCGTTCAGGGGCCTCTTCGATATTAAATCGGTGTTGCCATACTTTTTTAATCTTGGACCAGCATACCTACACACACGATGCATTGTGCTGGAACTGGAGGTAAATGATAGTGAGATAGATGACAGTTTTAAACACATACAACTCTGCTCTTGAATATTTTTTGTTTATAGCAGTCTTGCAGCGTTTCTGATTTCAAGGAGACGTATTAAATTTTAAAGCACCTTTTTTGGAAGCATTTGTTTTTAGTAACTCTTTCACTTCGTTGGTGCTGCATAATACCGACGAAGGCGAGTGGTCTGATGTGCCTGTGGATTGGTTTTCAGCTGAAGCCGGTACTGGTCAGTGTGACCAGGGACTATAGTTCGCCACTGCAACATTCCGACAACAACTGACACAAACCGACACTAATGCACGTCAGAAAAAATGCGAGATTTTGTTATGATGTTGTCTGAAACTTTGATCGAACCCAGGAAATTTTTGGTTTTATTCTCAACGTGCAGACTACTTCAGCCAACGCCATCCTCAATTTAATTATTCTGTTAAAAAAATTAAAAAAAATTTTAAAATATATATTAATAACACTAATTATTTAAGCTGTAGGTCCTTTAAATATATGCAATATTTATTTTTATTCGATATTTCGCTACTCCTTTGTGTAGCTTCTTCAGGATAATTGGTTTTTGTTTATAACAAATTTTATAACAACAAAAATTAATTTATATAAAATGAATTTTAGAAAACTGGAAAAAAAAATATTAAAATTCGGCAACAACGCTTAAGGAAAACACATACAGAACACACTAAGAGGACGAAAGCGGTGAAAATGTCAACGAAAAATGTTATTTTGTAGTATGAATTTTTATTAATTCCTCCTGTTCGAAGGACCATGACATTGGAATTAGTCACCAGTAGTTTCGAACACATGCCAATGCATCGGGAACGTACGTTTGTCAGAATGCTATATAACAATTCTCTAGGTCGTGTTTACGGTAAAATATTTACGGCGTCGTAAATCCGAGAGCCCTCGAAATTTGAATTCCCCTCCAGTATTTTGTTTTTGCCTCACTACAGTGAAATAAATAAATTTTTGATTTTAAATAAGAAGGAACAATAGTTACCTTTTTAGTTCTTTTTTTTATATTTATTTTCTCTATCATTGTAAGGCACACAATCGTTTTGAGAAGCTTGATTTAAATTTAACAAAAGAACTGCTACAAATTTCACAATTTTATAAATTTTCCTTTAGTTAGCCAAAGATAATCATCATCAGCTTCACCAAATGACACCTTGAGTTTTTTTTTTTTTTTTTAACAAAAAAGTTACCTTTAAAACTTCCTTTTTCCCACTAACAATTCCTAACAATTTGCGACAATTTTGTATTATTTTTTATGCAAAGCATTGTTGGTTATTGCCAATTTTATGTACATTTTACTCAATGGTAAGAGGCGTGCGGATGGAGCAGCACAAAATGAAAATTAATTTTTGTATGTTCTCTAAAAACTTTTGTTAAGTCTATTGAATTTCATTTTCCATTTCAGGATTTAGTGTTAGGCTGCCTGCTGAACTTGGGACTTCATAATCATCAGCAGCGGTTGCTAGTGACCTTTCGTATTGTTAAAAGTGTGAGAAGAAGAGGAAGAATGTACAGCCAGTACGCCATACAGGCAGACGTGCAACACATTAGCAAATAAAGACACAACCCTTTCGCAACTGTAGCCAATACTGGAATAGTGAAGTTCTCTTAACTAAATGTGAAAATAAATATACTTAATTTTGGTGCATACTCGTACATTTTTGGGACAATTGCCAGGAAAAGGACATCAAATCACAGTCACAATCATATTCTTTTATTTTATTTATCATGAGCATATTTGTGCTTTATAAGTTATAATTTTGTTATCGATGTTAATTCCCCTTTTTGCTGGGTCATTTCTGTGGGAATTAAATCATAAAAAGGTTATTGTTAGTGTCCTTTTATTGTCTTGTTAAGCAAAATATTTTGTATTTCTTATTAAAACTTATTATGCGTCTTTGAATGTGGTTTATGAAGGGTAGTTTATGCTTGAAAATATTTTGGGGATAATTTAAGAAGATTCTAAATTCCTTTAAAGGAGATTATTTCCTGCAATACACAACGCAACAATAATGAATGTGAAAAGACATTTTTAAAGAAATTTAATTGGAAAAGGGTTTAAGTTGCGAGAAATGGGTTTAGTGACAAGAGGAGGTTGTTATGAAGCGCCACCGGATGAGGATGTAAATTGTTATTCAATTAATTTGAAGTTTAATTTTTGTATCGCGTTATCGATTTAGTGTTCTCAAAACCATTTACATATATGGTAAGGCTACCAAATATCTGTCATCTGAAGTGTCATTTATTTAGTGAAGTGGCAGCCATTTACGAATATGGATCGTTTAAATAACCGAAGAACGCGTAAAAATAGTTAAAATTTTTACTGCAAATGTGGTGGTGCAAAGAATGATTTTTTTTGGCTTGTGAGGTAGAGTTAAAAATGCCTTCGCACTTGCAGAGACCGTCGTCATCAGTGTCGAGTGGTGTTACTATTAAAAAAATTCTCTCCTCCTCCTCCTCTGGGTCCTCTTTCCTGGGACCTCTTTCAGCATTACTTCCGGATAACCCAGAGCAGCGTCAGTACCAGTCAGTACTGCCCCTTAATCACCCACGCATGTTTATTTTTTGGCGTGTGAGGTTACAAAATGCCTTCGCACTTACAGCGGCCGTCGTCATCAGCGTCGAGTGGTGTTACCACTAAAAAAAATTCCCTCCTCCTCCTCTGGGTCCTCTTTCCCGGGACCTCTTTCAGCATTACCCAATCTTGTAATTTATAGAGGAATGCAATGCCCACCGTTAACTGTGATTAAAAAATAAATCTTAAATTGTAGAAACGTTGTAGCCCAATCCAACTCACAACCCCAATAGTTTAATGTTTTTTTTTCTATTTTATCTTCTTTCTACATAATGCTCTTTTTGCACCGTTGCCTTTTGCGCATCATCAGTCATTTTATATGAATTCCTGAACTTTAATCAAAATGCATTTATGCAGTAGCTGGCAATCAACATCATCGGGGTTTCCACAATGTTATTAATTATACTTTTCGGCAAAATAATACCCAACATGAAATGTATTTTCCTCAGCTTATAAGTTTTTAATGCCAATGTTTTTTTGTTCTTTTTTTCTTAATTTTAATTTAAATTTTCCATTTCTTTTCCCATTTCGAGCAGGCAACACATGTTAACTGCGAAACATAATGCGTGTGACATTTTTGCATATGAAACATTTTTCATTTTACGACCCACAAAAAATAGAAAAAGAAAAAGCCCAGAAAAGAAAATTGTATATGAAACAGTTGGCAGTAGCTCTAGTTTAATCACACACTCATTCTCCATTTATTTTATACAGCAAATTTTCCTTAGGAATAAAAATATTTCCTGTACGGCTGCATTTGACACTTCATCAGCTTCAATAGATGTTGGGCAAAATATGAGAAGATGAAGTAAAAAAAAAAAAACGGGTGAATTATTAAATAAGAGTTAATAAACCAGCACACGAACAAGTGAGTGACTGAATACGCGCATGTATGAATATATAACGACTTTGCAACTTTTATTAAAGTTTTTGTGCTGCTGGTGAGCAAATTGTAAAACAAATTTGTTAACGACAATTAGTTAAACTATATGGAGGTTTCCATCGAATATCTCTGTGTATGTATGTATGTGTGTGTGTGTGTGTGTGATTTCGTTAATGTGCAACCTTTTTTTTTTGGTGTTTTTGCTGCTGCTGTTAATTAAATGAAATAGAATCATGTACGATATAAAATTTTATGCAAAACATTGTTTGAAAAAGGAAAAGTTTTTCTCGTTTTTTTTTTTTTTTTTGTTAAATTGTGGTAAAACTAATTAAGCAGCAGTAGTAGTTAATTTATTATGTTAATTTTTCTATGACATTTCTTTTTTTAAAGCGTTTTTCTGTGCAATTAAAATTGCTAGTGAGGAATTAATTTTGTTAGTGAAGTGTAAAAGGGTCAAAAGGTTACATCTTCCGGAAGGAAAGTTTAGTGAGATTTTGAAATTGATGAACGATACAAATGTAAATTAGCTCATAAGCATCAAGTATTCGTAACTAAGGTAAATAGAATTAATTTTTTCGTAGAAAAAAATATCAGAAAGAAAAAAGAAAAATAGTAAAAAGCAGGCTAGAAAGCTGTACACTTGCGAGTCAGCTGTTTAACAGATACTTTGAGGTTACTCGGTTTCATCATTAATAAAATAGATTGCAGCCAAACTAAAGCGCCTCATACATTATACAATATTATTGTACGAGGTTTGTTCGAAAGAAAAGCTGAATTTTGTTTTCTTCGATTACAATGTCGTGGAGCATCATGAGTTCTTGCCAACAGGTCGTACGGTTAATAACGAATATTACAAGGAAGTTATGCAACGTTTGCTTGAAGCAATACGGCTCAAACGATCGGAATTGTGGAAAGAAAAATCATGGATTCTGCATCACGATAATGCATCAACTCACACATCAATGCTTGTTCGTGATTTTTAGGCTAAAAACAACACCCTAATCCTGCCTTAACCACCTTTATCACCAGATTTGGCTCCCTGCGACTTTTTCCTATTCCCAAAACTGAAGAGACTAATAAAAGGAAAGCGTTTGGCGACAATTGATGTGATAAAGTCAAAATCAAAGAACGAGCTGATGGCCATACCGAAATGAGCATTTCAGAAGTACTTCGAGGATTGTAAGAAACGCTGGCATAAGTGCATTATATCTGGGAGGGATTACTTTGAAGAGGACATAATGGATACTGATGAATAAATAAATTCTTTTCAAAACAATTCAAAAATCACCATTTTTTTGAACAGACCTCGTATATGTTATTTCCTTTTTTTTTTCTATATTATGCAATAATTTGTACAATATTTTCATATATAATACAACTTTCTTCCAAATAAAAAGTAAACATAACCTGCAAGAAAAACAAAAACGAATGTACTTTGGACGTTTTTATTTTCTATAAATTTCTTAATTATTAATTTAAAGTAAAAAATATAATTACCCCTTAATTAAAACTAAAAATAAAATTATTAGCAAAAATGGGAATATGGGTGCCTATTCAAAAAATTACATTTAATTGTTTTTTCTCTATTTTTTCAAATGAAGCGTTTATGTCGCCAAAACTTTTTTTTGCCTCCACGTGCTTTTGCCAACCTTTTTTTTTCTCACATGCAACTTTAATATTCTAAGCCGCCCTTGTTTAGTTACAATTTTTTTCTCATTCCTCACCAAGACTAGTTGACATTTATCCTGAAATATGGCTGGACATACATGAAAATCTTTGAACGTGACTGTAAAACATGTTCAAATAAGCATGCTACCCTTTTTGTGTGTTTTTCTAACAAAAAAAAAAAAAAAAAAAAAAAAAAAAAGCATTTTATCTGCCTGGCAAAAGAAGATACATACTTAACTCCTGGCCTGTGTCTAGCTAAGTTTTTCTTCAAGATTTAAAATGTTTTCTCTTATTAAAAGACATTTTCTGACGCCATTCATTGTGCAATGACGTTGGTCAAGCCGGAAATAACCAAAGTTTCTGTGCGTCTTGTTATCGAGAACATTAAACACAGAAAGCAAAAAATGCACTTCATTGATTGTAATTCCTTTTCTTGTTGCTAGTTTTTTGTTTAAAGATTTAAAGTTGTTTTTGCTATTATAAAGAACTGGAGAGCAAAAACAAAAAAAAAAAATTTCTGAATTTTATGGAAAAAAAAGTTAAATTTTCTTTGCCGTCAAATTTTATAATGGCAATTTTGAAATAAAGTCTGATTTTAACCCCAATAATGAAAATGCTTTTGCTGTTCGGCTTCAATTTGGTGCACAAAATAAATATTATTTGTATTCATTTAAACTAAAACATTTCAATTGGATAAACAAAATACTCAAGAGGATACATTTCAACAACGGCAGCAGTTACAAGAGCCCTTTTTGCAATTTCCATACTACAAAAGTGCATCAACAGTCAGAAAGTGATGAAGCCAAAAAGAATTTACTCTTAAGAAATAAATAATAAAAAAAAATGTATACATATATATATCCCTCATCATCACATCGCTCATTTACTGCAAGAGTGTCATAATTCAGAAAATGCGAATTTCGAGTTAAAAAATGCGGTATAATTCGTCATACAACTTTTTATTTCGTCTTTTGAGTGAAAAAAATTACTTTATATTGGCATTGACTTGTATGTAAATTGACAATTTTAAACTCATTTTCTGTAATACTAGCTTTTTGGAGTTATGACACATTTGAAGTAAGTGAGCGCTATGATGATAAGGAAAATACTACTTTCATTTGAGGCGAACAATTTTTGCTGGGAAGAGCAGTAGATTCTCAAAGTGGTTAAGAAGAAATAACATTAACGCCGTAATAAAGATATTAAAAATATGTATGGAATATGCGACTTCTAAAATACGCTATTTTAATCAATTTTAATTTAAAAATAGGAAAATTTCACCGACTGCGCATACAAAACTCCCACTAAAAACGATCGAATCAAAAGTTGTGATAGATTTTTCGAATAGACTGAGGCTTACTATTGGCTGAGTAGTCAGTGGTCAGTTCCAAAAACTTCGCAATTCATCAAAAATATTTATGATGCCTGTTGGGGTCTTGACAGAGCTTTTCTTCATCGGCATTTAAACAAACAAAAATATATAAATAATTAACACACAATTCATACGATAATTTAAAATCTTGAGTAAGCAATATAATGGTTTTCTTTTCGAGAGGTGTACATAAGGAAGAGGGGTTGAAAATCATCACAATTTCTGTTTTCAATGATTATTTTTTTGTTTTGGATTCATTTGCATTCTTCTTTATCAATTTTGTGCTTTCTTAGTGCATACAATTCACACGGTGCACAGCCAGCTTTTCGATTTGTCAATTTAACTTGAAGCAAGTTTCTTCAATTCTTTTCTAAAACTAGACGATTATCAAAAGACGGACCCGGCAATTTTCGAAAAAATACTTTAAAGCCAACAATAAGTCAAAGAATGATAATAAACTAACAAAAGAGAATTGAAGTAACTTATCGCTACAAGCAATTGCGTACCGTTTTCCCTTCTTCTTGCCTCGCTGTCCAAATTCAGATTTGCATGATGAACTATTGACAAATCTAAAAGCAAGCATACATATACCTGACTATCTATAAATTACGAGTAAATAGATAAAGAAGGTTAAACGATTATGGTCGTGCTGATGGCTGAGTAGTAGCGTATTGACAATCAGAAGGACCCGGGTTCGATTCCCACCCCGGTCAATTCAAAAAATTGCCTGACTTTTGTGTACTACAGCACTCTCCTGCGTCGGTATTTGAGCAATAAAACATCGGACATTTAAATTTATGCCTCAAAGTTAACATCAGAGACGACGCAATATTGTTTTATAATTAAAACTCAACTGCAGAGTTATGCCCGAATTAAGCTACTCCATCTTCCTATCATTTACACCAGCTATTTATTCTCTACACTATTTCTCTCTCTCTCTCTCTCTCTCTATCTAGTTTCAGTGCAATACATCCACTGAGCGCTGATCCAAAAAAAAATCAACACTGCAAAAAAACCAAAATTAAAAATCACCTTGTAAATGCAACATGTTTTTATAAGGTACTTCGAATTATATATAAAATATCAAGATTTTAAAATCATCGTTTCAATTGGGTGTAATAAAATGGTTTCTATATAGATATAAAGTTGAATCTCGGTTATACGGCCCTCTATTAACTGGTTGCATCTATTATTGCTCGGTTTATTCTAGAATCTCCATTATCCGTGTTCCATTTTTATACCTCTATCAAGCGTGCTCTATTATCCGTGCAACAAAAATTAATTTCTGTGGTGAAAAGAAGCTAATAAGGCCTAATATTTTAATGCAAATAAAACAACTTTTTTGAATTTCAATCTTTTCCCGACGTTTCGCCAATATTTGTTGACTTTTTGCATTAAAATATTAGGCCTTATTTTCATCATATAAATAAGATATTAAATTGGCCTTATAACAAAATAAGGAACATTAATTTCTTTCCTTAAGCCAATCATAATACAAATTTGTTGATTCCCATTTTCTCATGTCTTCATATTTTTGTTTTCTTTTTTCATTATACAAATGATGATTTGATATTGTAACTCTTGATTTTAGTGATTCAAAAAGTAAAACATCCAAAAGAGCTAGAAATGACAAAATACCGATTAAATTGTTGTTTCAAAATATGATACTTTTTATACTGGTATAACCTCTATTAATCGTGCTTTCCGATTATCCGTCCGATACACGTAATCGATGTTCAACTGTATTTAAGATCTTCATCACTGAACTATCGCTTTGCAAAAATTGATAACACATATTGTGTTTCCTACACAATACCTTTGACATAAATTTTTTTAATAAAAACTACAAATTTAAAAGAAAAGAATTTGAAAAACTGAATAAAAAAGTTTAAGAATTATATTTCACTTCATTTTATTGAAATATAAAAACATGACACAATAAATTCATACAACGCTTTCTGGGAGTGCAGTATATTCAGTGTATTTGATGTCGGAAGTTCCAGAACACAAACTACAAAATCTGCACAATTAACAGACATATTTATTTTTTAAACAAAAACTCTTTAAACTTAATGCTTAGGAAATCTGTACATTTGGCAACGCTGTTAATACACTGGTTGACTATTAATTGCCTGAGAGTTAATTTTCTCAATAGAAAATCTCACCACGCAACTGTGGCAGATTTTGCGAATAAGAAAAATCTCGCCAAAGTAGAAATGAGAGATAAAACATTTGGTCCATTTGTTTACCCACAAAATTTGTGGAAATTTGCACTAGATTCTACTGAAAACCATTCGTTTACACACAAATTTACAAAAGAGTGCACCATGTGAGAGAGTAAAACTATAATTCTTTTCGGTCTGCAAATTTTTACTGAACAAATTTTATCCAGTAAAATCCACTGGAAAAGAAAAACATATGGTTCAAAAATAAAGAAAAGCAAATTAAGCAAACAAAAGTTCCCTATTTTCCTTAAAAATATTTAATAAAACAAAAAGCTAAATTAAAAGGGTTAATAGAAACTAAAAATAATAGTATTCAGCTTGAAACATATTAAAGATGAGGCAACAATATCCAATTTTCTTTTTTTATCATCAATAGGTAAACTTCTTATAATTGTTTGATTTATATTTTAATTTCTTAGAGACGTAAAACTAGTATATATTTGAGTTACAGCATATTATTTAGGGTACCGAATACCAAAAATTTAGTATTGATGCATTTTTACATGACATTTAAACAGAAAATAATAAAAAATTAATAAATAATTTAGGATATGAAAAAGTTTTAAGTACTTATATTTAAATACATTTCTCCGCGAATTTATGATTACAAAAACGGATTGTATGAAATATCAAAAACTTATATACGAGCATAATGGGTAGTGACCACTTCTCATAGTCTTACAACACTATGCTTTTTAGCAATTTTTCCATTCGTTTACTTTTTTGTTTTAGAAACATTTTTGAGAGAAATTCTTTTGAATTAAATACAAATTACTCAACTACTGGATATCGCTGCGAAAGCAAACGAATAGACCTATTTTCAATAAAAATTTCATATTACGTATAGAAAACAGTTAATCAAGCTGCGGCAGTTGATTTCACGTCTTTAAAAGATCTTATATCAGCTGTGACATGTCAGGATGGCAATAGAAAAATTTTACCACCAAGTATTGAAAAATCGATTATATCTGCTATAGTGAGATTTCAGAAAGATGATAAATATGGTTTATGTATAGAGAAATTTATTCCCTCAAACTGTCATTTTTAAGTGGTGAAAAACCCTGTAGGTGCGAAAGGATTTTTGTATAGAAAAAGTTTATCATAACAGCTGATAGCAGTTCCGATATATTTTTTATGTCTAGAAAAATATCACGAATATGTAGTATCAGCTACAACTTCGATTTAAATTCTTCGTTCAATTTCAAATTAGCTATAAAAATCGTCTTTGCTGCAGCAACACACAACAAAAGCTATTCGAGAAATTTTCATGTAACATAAAAGGGATAATATAAACAAGAAGAGTAACAGCAGCCATACAGGATGTTTAAGAGCATTGAGGCATTACATTGAGGTTTCGGCATTGAAGCAAAACAATGTCTGCCGATAATGATGATGTCGTAATCGTATAAAAGAAAAATGTTGTCGAGTATGATTTTAATGATGATGAGGATGCTGTTTTTACCACGAACGATTGTTGCATGCATACATATTCATGAATAAATTTTCCAATGACTTGAAAAAAAAATTAAATTGAAAAAATCTTTCAAATAATGTTACTTGTGCATAGTTACTTTAACTTTGAAAATAACTTGGAAATTATTCAGCACATAGACTTGGATAAAAAGAAATGTATTTGGGAAAAGTCGAGCAGAGGAGCGAAGGGATTTTGCTATACGAAAAATCTCTCACACTAACGATGAAACGATTTTTCTATGCGAAGAGAAATTTTCTTTACGAATTATCGATCACAGCGGTTGTGAGAAAATTTTTTCTACAGAAAAATATATGTATATTAGTAAGATCATGTGATAAGATTTTTTTTAAATAAAAATATATCACAGCATATGCGAGGAGATACGATGAAATTTTTTCTATACGAAAATTCTATCACATCGTATGTGAAGAAATTTTTTCTACATGAAAATATATCACAGCGTTTGTGAAGAGAGTTTTTCAAAACAAAAAATCTATCATGGAGTTTCTAACAAGATTTTCTTCTTTATGAATTATCTAGAAGAGCGGTTGTGAGAAGATTTTTTCTGCAAAAAACTATATGGCAGCGTATGAAACAAGATTTACTGAGATATTGTCTCGGGGAAAAACTCTCATGGAGTAAGTAAAGGAATTTATTTCTATAAGAATTCACGAGCGCAGCGGTCTTTTATATATGACAATTTATTAAAGCGTATGTGTAGAGATTTTTTATACAAAAATTCCATCACAGCGTATATTAAGAGATTTTCTCTATCAAAAAAAAAACGATCATAAAGTAGGTGAAGAAATTTTTTCTTTACGAGTTGTTAGCACAAGGTTTTCAATTATTTGTGGTGATGACAGCAGTTTATATGCGGAGATACAGCGATCAGAATACATAAATGTGATGAATAGAGACGTTTATTGTGCCATGTCCGTCTGTCCGTGTATCCGTTCAAATCAACCTTCCAGCCAAACTAAACATCACACTAAATTCGGTTTGGTATCAATTGATCAGCAGTAGACCTAAAACAGTTAGTATTTAAATTCAGTCGAATCAGTTAAATAGTTTCCGAGCTACAGCCGAAAAAGCACGACCACTTCGTTTTTTTACTAGAAATTTTAGATGGCTGTGAAGATAAGTTTTAAAAAATTTCACTTTAGACACAAACCTTACCACTTAACAGAGCTCTGTTAAAGCTGTTTGGGGTTCTTAAAAGTAGAATTTTTAAGAAAGGAACTAACGTGGGCGACCAGACTAAAATTGGATTTGTGTAGGAGGACCTCCTCTATATTGCTGCATTAACGGAATCTTTAACAGAGCGAGTTTAAGGTAGTTCTTGACATTTTTCCGCCCACGTTGCTTTTTTCCAGAAAAAAATTTGGTCATCCCTCAGAGAATCAACATTTTTCTAAATTTCAGGTGCGGAAAATTGTGAAAAACTAACTTAAACTCGCACTGTTAAAGATTCCATTAATGTGGAAATATAGTGGACGACATCCCTCTTCATAAATCCCGTTTTAGTCTGGTCAGGTAAGGTTTGTGTCTAGGGTGATATATTTTAAAATTTATCTTCACAGCCATACATTTTAGAACAAAAACTTCCTAGACTTCGAAACGGCGGAATCCATTATGGCGAAATTTAGTCCATCATATCCATATCATTTGGTGCCGTTAGATGGCACTGCGGTCAATTTATAAGCTACGTATGTTATTTTTAAAAGGGCTTAACCGATTTAAATGAAATTTAATACGTTTGTTCAATTAAACATATAAACATTTCGGACTGTACAATTTGGTCCGCATTACCCGTCCCGAAAAGCAAGACGAATTTCAGTCCATCTAACTGTTGCATCGATGCGAAGAATTTTTGTAAAATTATTCAGATAGGCATGCAGAATAATATTTGTGATCAAAAAAGTTGGTCTATGGTACTAGTCTCAAAAAAGAGGTCAAAATCCGATTCGCCTAAATATATGAACTAATTTTTATGAAATGTGGTATAAATGTTCAGATAGGCGCTTAGACAGTTATGAGGGACAAAAAACTACGTTAAGTTACCAAACTCGAAAATTAGGTCCCATACGCCTAAATGGTTTAACCGATTTCGGTGAAATTCGGTTTACACGTTCACTTGACTATTTGAAGTTATAAAGCTGGTGACAAAGAACCAGCTACAAAAAATAGATAAACGACTAGTTGGAAATTTACACGAATATGGGATATAAGGTGGGCCAGTGAAGGGTATCTAAGATTCGACACATCCGACTACAACACTCTTACTTGTTTTCGGTAAATTTTCAGTGCTAAAAATTTCTGATTAGTACAGTTCTAGATTAACCCGGTGTGCTTCGCTACCACCACACCCAATTAAGTAGTTGTCCGCGCTAGGTGTTGTGTCTTACTAAATGACAAACCAAATAGTTAGTACCTCAACCTCTGGTAAAATTGACGCGAGATGCCAGACATTAATGGTATATTTTTTTAATTTCATAAAAATCTTTCGAGAGGTTAACGCGGCATAGTGACACAAACATTCCCATTTATCATATTAATATGATTATTATAAATTGTAGGTTAATTTATTTTCATGCGAGAACTTATATATTGCAACTGCCTTAATGTTTCGTTGTTTTTTTTTCTTATCTAATTTTAAATAATTATTCAATGTGTTTGTCTTTTGCGTAAGTTGCGATTAAATTCATTGTTTATTTATATTTATTTAGTGTTTCTTATTTAAGTTATTTCTGCATTTATATGTAGTCACTTCGAAGCCAATTAAGCACAAAATAAACAGTCTACTAAAACTATCTAGACTTTGCCACTCTCCAGAATATTTAAGTTTTCTTAAGGTAAGTGAAAATTTCATTTCATTAGATTGCTAGAAGAGTGTTATAAATTGATTTCCGTACAACCAAAAACACTTCCATGGATATTGAAACTCAGTGGCAAATGGTGGCTAAAAACATTTATTTTTAGGAAAATATGTGTGTCTCACTGTTATTCAAACAGGAATTATTGGCCCAAAACTAATCCTTGATATGAAATATAATTTCTTCTATCATTTTAGTTAAACATTCGCCATGAAATAAAATATTTAAAAATCGACAAATTTATTTCTATCAACACACATTTGCATTCATTTACATATTTCGATTAATTTTTTTATTATTTTTTTTTTTTGTTATTGCCATCCATCGTTTAATTTGTTTAATCTATTGTATGCATTTTTTAACACCTGTCCATTATATATCTAAATTCTATTTTCTAAACAATGACAATTGATTCAATTGCTGCAATTAATTTTTATTGAAAGTCATCAATGCCAAATCTACCATCTGAACATAAAAACTCTTATAAATATGCAAATAACACATACAAATGAAGAAGAAAAAAAATGTGTGAAATTAAACTTTAACAAATAATCTTAATTAAAAACATTGGGGGAAAAATGTGAATCGAAAAAAAGTCCTGCAAATAAGTGGCAGAAACTGGAAGAAGTTGTAGAAGAGGGGCAGAAAAATAATCACAACTACAATCACAAGCAGCTGTCAGAGCTCTCACATGTAAAATTCTTCTTTCTTCCAACATATGAATGGGAGTTCTATACAACACATGGCGTAACTGATAAGCACACTTTAACGTTCTTGTATCCTTAAAAATGCATGAATATTTATATGTATAAACGAACAATTTATATTTTATCGTAAGAGTATTGAGAGAAATATTTATGCAGAATATTTTGTATCCTTTCTAAGCTTATGGCTGGAATTGATGGTATGAAATAAAAATCAATTCAATGCCGGAATTTAATATAATAAAAGAGATAAAAAGCCCATATTATGCGATTACTGCATAAAAACAATAATTTATAAATAAATTTTGTCATTTAAAATGCATAAAATCTACTCATACGTATGAATGAATGCGAAAAAAATAAAGAAATCCTGCACAAGTGCATAAGCCAGAGTTACAGGAGTTTGTTCGTTGTCAAGCCAAAGAGATACGGATGAAATTTTAACGATATTATTATCAAGGATTTTTTATATATTTTTTGACGCAATTACACAATTTAAATATATATTTGGTAGTTAGTATTGAAATAAACGAAAAACTATAAATCGTAAATTAAATAAATTTCACAGAAACACTGAAGAAAAGCAAATTAAAGAAAATGTTTTATTTAGAATTTGTAATCGAACTGTAATTATTACATATTAATGAAATTTTTTTTTAGTTAGACCTTCAATGAAAGGACAAAAATCACTATCAAGTGGTTTTTCATTGCCATCCGATGGAGGACTAATAAACTAAGAAAAATTGAATAAGAAAACGCAGTTAAAAAGTTGTATAGAAACTAATTTCGTTCTCACCCGTACAGAAAACAGAAGCTTTGTCCTTTGGGAATATATGAAATATGAGCTTTACTAAAAACATAAAACAAACAACAAAGCTGGCAACCTTTGTTAATAGTATGTAGACAGTAACGATTACTCTCGTATGCATTTTCCTAAGTATTGACGGGTTAAATAGATAAGATTAATGACTTTACAACTACCTCTCTGTTGACACAAAGGGTACTGATGACGTGGGTAGTGGCATGATTTACAATTGCAACGATGTCGTATAGATTTGACCAAATAGCGTATTACTTATGCTGGACCAAAAAAATACAATAATTTACCAGGTAGACTTAAAAATATGACTCTTATATCATCATTCAAACATCATTTAAAATTATATATGTTGAATAATATGGAAGTACTTTTAATTTAGATATACATATATTAGTGTTTTTTTTACATAAATTATTGTATATTGTAATGCCTATAAGGCGCTGAGGCAGAAAAAATTAAAAGATGGAAAAACAATTTTAAGAGTAGTAAAAATAAAAAGATAAAAAAAAATAAAAAAAAATACGTATTATACTCAACTGGTGTTAGAGATTAACTATTCTTTTTCCCTTATTCTAATCAGGAATGTAATTTCTTCACAATATTGTGATAAATTAACTGTGAAGTTGAAGACGAGAAAAATTTCTTTTATATGAAAATGTTTTAATATATTTCTTTAACAACATTAAGATTTAATAGTAGTTTGTCTGCAGAAAAATACAGTATATTCTAGGTTAGGGTTGCAGGCTGCCAGTTCCCCACGAATCAGAACACTTGGGTCTTTTAAGGCTTTTTGTGCTGCTTCGATGAGATGGAGAAAGACAATACGAGTCGCCCCATTTACCATGCCAACCAATCGATGCTGAAACGACCCTAACAGATAAATAAACTTACCCTCACCCTACCTCGCACTCACAGGATACCGCAGAAACGGGAGACCCAAGAGAGACAGCCTTTTACACCCGAGAGCAAGACATTGACATAGCACCTATTCCACTGTCCTCTCCTCATGATCCCGACAACTTCGGCAGAAGTCGCTGTTCCTTCTCAAATTAATAAATGCCCTAGTATGCAGATTCATAAGAAAATGGGCCGTAAGTAGCGCTAATACCATGCGTAACGGAGTCCTGGGAACATACCTCGGCCAGGTTTGCTAAGAGATCGACAGAGTCGCCTTGGCCGACCGTATAATCTGTAGAATACCAAAAATCCTTTGCGCTATTTTTGCCTTGTAACATCCCTATGGAACACCAAACAATCGAATAAAATGACAGTCCGGCAGTACGGCCTCCTTGATCAATTCGTTACCGAGCACGCAAACTAACTCGAATATCTTGCCATCTTGTTCAGAGACACCCGGCATTCATTAAAATCATCAATGTTGTAAGTACACTCGTCAGGGATCTGAGTGCGGCCCTACTGTCGGTACATATCGGAAGATACCCATAGCGTATTCCTCATTACATCAGACAGTTAGCTGACATATCTGCCTGTTGGTCAGTAGTCTCCCATTTATGCCTATTAGTTGCAAGAGTATATCCACTCGTCGTATAACCCGTTTAATTGCCCCTCTACTTCTCAAGGTACTTTTATAAAAAGTCACACCCAAAATAAACATCAAGCTACCCGTACTTAAATCAATCCCAGGCGGTGTCAAAAGTATGGAAAGTAAGGATTTTCTTAAATCAAGTGCAAAAGAATTAATTCAAGTACGAATACTTCAAGCACTAATACTTACTTTTAGCCATATTTAATACCGAATGTGTACTTGAAATAAGTCGAAAACAATATTATTTTAATAAATCCGAAATGGAATCGAGTTTAAAATATGGTAGATTCCGGATTTTTTAAAATATAAACTCATCATTAGAGCTTCAACCAAGTTTTTGAAAACACTAAAAAACTCCCAGAAAATCTTTGAGAATTCTTAGAATACAAAATAAAATTGCCTATTTAATTTATGATTTTCTCTTCGATCTAAGAATTTTAAGAATTTCCAGGATCTCTCAAGTAATCTCATTTACGGCTTGTCTGAAGTACATATAAGTACTATTCGTACTTCAATTTTTAAGTATGACTCGTACTAATATTAAGTAGAAAAAACTTAAATTTAGTACGAGGTTTTTCTTTCTGTGTAGTCTTTTTAATATGTAGTATTTTTCAAAGGCACTTTTTTAAAATGGTGCTTTTTTAAGAGTAATTTTTTTAAAAGGTACTATTTTTAAAAGATACTATTTTTAAAGGGTTCGTTTTTAAAGATACATTTATGCACGTATTTACTCTTCTTTTCCAAGACAGAAGAGTGGCGATGGTCGAAGTAGTCTGCACGTTGACTACAAAACGAAAAATTTTCCTTGGTTTAACACCAGTTTCAGACTCATAAAAACATCTCGCATTTTTTCTGATGTCCATTTGCGTGACATTGTATCAATTGTTGTCGCAAGGTTTCTGTGGCGAAGGAATAGTCACTGGTGACTAAACAGTAACGGCTTCAGCTCTATCCGCAGGAACATCAGAACGACCTCTTTCGTCGGTATTGTGTAGCATCGGCGAAATAAAAATATTCCTAAAAATGGCTACTAAAAACGAAGCTTACAAACTTAATACGTATCATTCACACTAGAGACGGTACAACAATGCTATAAAAAGAAATAACGTGCAAAAAATCAGTGTTGTAGAATAGTGAAGCTTCTCCTAATATCCCTTTTCTCTAGTTCCAGCACAATGCACCGCATATGTAGGAGTCATCTTCTGAGTGCTGGTCTAAGATAAACAAAAGATTTAAATTAAAATCCTCTCATTGAAGAAATGAGATTGACATGATTTTTTTTTTATAAGAATTTAATTTGAAGCTTTTCATGAATTTTCCCATGCTGGCATTATTTCATTGGTATAATTTGAACTTTTAATTATAAGAAATTCGAGGAATCAATAAATTAAAAAAAAAATTGCACATTGGAAGGAAAAACTTATCTCTCTTGTTCCCGTAATACGCTGTCAAACTTTTCGAAAAGTAACAAAAGCCACAACAAGTTTTGTATTTAATCTGCAACTAATCCAATTTGATCTTTTTCTTGCATTCTTTTTTGTAGCACCAACTACAATAATAAATTAAATCATGTAGTTTTAAAAATTAAACTGAAGCTTGACAAATTACAACATGTAAGGGATAATAACGAATATAAAACAACGACAATGGCAGAACGCACAACAAAAATCACTGTAAAAATAGATAAAAATTAAATGCAATTTAAATAACAGCCATAAAACTAGGTAAAATATTTATAAATTTATACGTTGGCATGGAAATGCAGCACTAGGCAAATTTCCAACAATGAGAGTAGGGGGGAGTAGCAATAGAATTAAGAAAGAGTATTTTTTTTTTTTTGCTGACATTCTAAATGAGGTGAGAAATCTATTTCCGATTTTCATAAAGTTTCTTTAATCTACAATAAGATTTATATTTATATGTACGTATCCAACAATTGTTGCACGCCTCTGCTTCGAACACAAATTGCATTAGCAAGCCTTAACTGAAACTACCAGAGATAAAAACAAATTCTCACAGGCAGACGAACGCTCGGTCGCTTGAATGGATAGACATTATACTCGTAGAAATGAATGCTTGTTAAAAAAGGGATTTAAATAAACGAACCGAAAAATAAAACATGACAGATGTAATTCTGTATTTCGTATAGAAACTAAATCTACTATTAAACATTACATGCATGTATGTGTTTTAATTATAACTATGTATTTGTGTAATAAAACTAAATGTTAAAGTAATTGCAGATTTACCTAGCCACGTACAAAATAAATAAACTTCAATAAATGATTGCATCAATGATCAACGAGACCAACAACATAAAGGCAGCAATCGAAGAATATCAAAAAAAAATATCGGAATGAGGGGCGGTTTCAACGCTAAACACCCAAAGCTTCATGGTAGCACTTCGATGCATGCCCGATCACGTTGTAATTATGAAGGGTGTAAAAATTGAATGGGAAATGTAATGAAAAATGGAATGGAAAATTGAAAAGAAAATTGAATGGAGAATTGAATGGGAAATGGATTGAAAAGTGGAATAGGAAATGGAATAAAGATTTCAGTGTGATGTGCGTTGGCCTGAGCACATTTTTCAAGTCTAAAAGCAGCACACATGTACCTCGGCTTTTTAAGAAATAATTCATCCCATTGGATCTACTTACTATCTATTTTAAATATATCCGACCGATTACAACTCTTATATATCAGACGGTGCTTCAAAGTTCACTGTTCATCGTTCGTATACAGGAGAGAGCGAAGAAACTTCTTGGGGACAACAGAAAGGTAACCAGATGTGTTTCGTTGAATGATTCCTTTAATAGTGAGCTCGCAAAAATATTGCAATGGAGTCACGCGAACAAAGTGCTTTTCAATGCTCAAAAGACCCAATGCTGTATGATTCCGCATGCCCGATCACGCTGCTTCACCTGTAAGCATGAGTGATAAAAATATTAAGGAATCAGAAGTTCTTGACGTTCTTGGTATGCAGATGCAGTGCGATGTTCGATGGACTGAGTACATCTTTCTGGTCTCAAAAGAAGCATTCAAGTGTCTCGGTTTTTGAAGACCGTGCAGGACATACTTGATCGCTTCTGATCTGTGTACTATTTATACCGCTTACACCCAACTGAAAATGGAAGATGGACCGAAAACTCTCATGTATGGGCCGGTGCTTCAAAGAATATTTTGAGGATATTTGACCATGTACAGGAGAGAGCAAAGAAAATCAGTGGGGACGATAGGGTAGCCAACTCTATTGACTCTCTTGAGCATCGTCGAAATGTGGGGTGTGTTTCGTTGTTCTATCGCTACAGTAATGGGATGTGTTCTTATGAAATCAGAGACCACGTTCCAGAAACGCATTCATGCCTGCGCACAACGTGTTCATTATTAATGGCGTATTCATTTGTGGTTGATTTGGCAGCTCATCGTACTACTCCTTACAGAGAGAACCCATTTTTCGGCCGAACAGCGCGTATGTAGAACAAACTTCCTGCCGAGGTCTTTCCTGTCACTTTTGCCGTGGGAGGATTAAAATCAAATGTTTATTAACACTACTCCTTCTATCTTTATTCCCATAACCTAATTTCGTAGTTCTAGCACAATGCCCGGCATGTGTAGACGTCATCCCGTGAGTGCTGATCCAAGATAGAAAAAAAATAGCACTCATAGGTTTTCTCTGTTGCTTTGGATGTGGAAAGGTTCTAATTGAATGTCAATACTACTCCCTCTATCGCGTTCCCCCTCAAAACCTTTTTTTCTAGTTCCAGCACAAGGCCCTCTATGTATAGCGTATGCGTGCCCTGAGTGGGGTCCAATGTCACACAAAAGAATTGGTATTGGGATTGAGTTTGTATTATGGAGAATATTTTAGAACGACACTACTAGTAGCTCTTCTAAAGATTTTTTTTTATTCCAGAGACTAAGGCGATGCATTTTCTACAGATAACTTTATGCTGCAGACTCTCTACAGTAAACCTTTTCTATGAAATATAATTTTAGAGTCTCTGTCTGGAGTAACTGAAAACTGTAAAAAGTAAAAATCAAGGATAAGGTTGGTCTCACCTTTACCCTTCAATTCTTGTATTTATTTACTTTAACACAAAATGTTCTATGAGAATTTGAAAAATAATTTACAAGCAAATATACATGTATGTATGTATGGATATGCATTATTTGTATATGCAGGCACGTTACCATGTGTAATTGATTTTATCGGCCATGTTAATTTTGATTAAATATGCAAATCGGTGACACACATGCACCGGCAATAAGGGAATTCCCTTTTGCCACAACTAACCAACACCAACACGAACACCAAGAGAAACAAAAATCACAAAAACAAGTGAAAAAAAAAGAAAATTTTACGTTTAATGTTTATGCGATTGTGTAACATCATTTATTTAATCCAGAAATGCTCCCTCTCCAATGCATACAGACGACATGCATACACCAACACGAATGAGTAACACAGTTTGACATCTGAATGAGTTCGAATAAGTTTTGTCGACTAGTGTTATATCGGTAGTTGGCTCTGAAGTTGTTGTTAGAAAAGTGGGAAGAAATGGAAATTGACAAATGCTGTTTTTATTTTCATAACTTCTTTGTAAGGCGTTGGTGTGAAAAGGTAAATAAACCATGGATCTATTTGTGTTTATAAAGTTTATGGTCGGCATAATTGTCATCAGTAGAATTGACAATAATATCGTTAGAAACATTATGCAATAATATAACCATAAAAACATTATTTTTCAAAATAAAATCTATTTTGTTCATCTTTAAGATATTTTTTCTTAATTATTCAACTTTTTTAAGTCTGAGCATCACAATCATCATAATTTCCATGCACCATGTCTCATTGTGTTCATATTTTACATGTATTTGTGATGATAAAAAATTTGTATTTTTAAAGTAAAAATTTTCTGTTTTCATCATAATATTTTTAAAAACTCCCAAAAATATTGAGTTTATTAAGAACCAGCATAGGAATAGATTGTAAATTAGTTTTTCTAAACTTATTTGAATAAAATTGGACAAGCTGTACTCGAGTAATAAAGACATACAAAGAAAAAAAGTAAAATCACGATTCATTAAAAAAAACGAAGGTTCAATTATTATTATAATAATTAGATTTCAACCGGTCGAAGTAGTCTGCACGTTGACTACGAAACGAAAATTTTTTCCTGGGTTCAATCCAAGTTTCAGACTCATAAAAACATATCGCATTTTTTTCGAATATGCATATTTGTGTGACTTTGTGTCAGTTGTTGTCGCAAGGTTTCAGTGGCGAAGGCATAGTCACTGGTCACTGAACAGTAACGGCTTCAGCTGTATCCAATCCACAGGCACATCCAAACGCCTGTGTAGCATCGGCGAAGTAAAATAATTACTAAAAATGGCTACGAAAGACGAAGCTTCAAAATTTAATACGTCTCCTTGACATCAGAGACGCTAGAACACTGCTGTAAAAACAAATAACGTGCAAAAAAAGCAGTGTTGTACGATAGTAAAACTTCACCTCCCATCGTTTCTCGTACTATCCCTTTCTTGTAGTACCAGCACAATGCACCGCATATGTAGGGGTCATCTCCTGAGTGCTGGTCCAAGATAAAACCAAAAAAAAAACCAATTACGTAAATTGCACAATCAATTAACAGTTTTAATTCAAAAAATTTCCCAACTTTTTTTCCATTTAATCATTTTGTGGTATTTTGATTGCACTGTTTTAAGAGCACACCAATCTCAATTAAAATTATCGTGAATTCAATTAAATTATTAATTAAGAAAACGAAATTTTACTGAGCAAAGACTTAAGTGGCAAATTTTAACTATTATTTTTTGTGTTTGAGAAAATAGAAAATTTTTTATAAATCAATTTGAGCGTCCTTTAATAATTCACAGATTAGCTTCACAATTTAGAAGTGCTGTTTTTAACATCATGTAATTTACGAAAATCGCCACTCTAGCCGTATATCAGGAGTAGCGTTAGCGCTGCCAACCTTTCGTCGGACCGACTTTTTATTTCTTCCCGCTTCTAATATCTACTCTGTCCTTTTGTAATCTTGATTACTTTTTCTTTTCGTTTAACTACAAATATCACAATGGGAGCATTGTATTTAAGTGGGTTGGGATTTTTCCGTGCCTGCACAGAAACTTTTTCAATTAATGGTTCAGAGCTTTTCAAACAATTTTTGAATTGTTCCAACTAAATTATTTAATCAAAAAACATAATAAATATGTGCGTAGTGGTGTGTTTTCACACATTTGCATTTGTGCTGTATAAAAGCAAACATTTGCAAATCAATATAGAGATAACCACTACATTTTACTTTAAATAACCGTACTATATTTTGCATTTTAAGAATGATTTAATACTTAAAATGATCAAAAATTTTTTAAAAAAAAAAAAAAAATTTTTTTATTATAAACAAAAACCAATTTTCCTGAAGAAGCTACACAAAGGAGTAGCGAAATATTGAAATAAATATAAAATATATAAAAAGACCTTAGGCTTAAAATAATTAGTGTTATTAACATTATTTTTAATATTAAACAAAGGAATTGTTTTAGTTTTTTATATAATAAAAATTAGTTTGTTTTCAATTACTGGGCTTAAATCAATTCAATTTTTAATTGGGACAATTAAAACGTCAATTGTATTTTATTCTAAATTCAAACAACATTTTGATTAATATAATTAAAAATTATTTATATTAAAATGAAAAAATTCAATTGCGTTGTTAATTAAAACAGTTAATTTGTTTGTTAAAATTAATTTAAATATCTAATTAACAATTTAACTCGTACAATTAAACATTTAATTAGAAGTTTTGTGCAAACTTTAATTAAACTTTTTAATTAATTTTAAAGTGGGGAAAAACTTGAACTTTACAATTCTGTTAATTGATATGATAAATTTGTTTGCTGGCCCAAAATCAGCAAAAACTTTAATTGACATAACAAATCTTTAATAACATTTTTAATTGAAGTCGGTTTGGAATTTTTTCTGTGTACCTCACAGCCTCAAGAAAATTTCTTTGCTTTTTTTATAAATAAATTCCTTTATTGTTCTTGGCAAACAAATTTATTGATTCTTTGAATGCTCTGCTTCTGGTTTAACATTTTTTACAGGGGAGACAATAATGGACGATAAATCTCAATAATGTAAGCGAATGTTGATCAGTGTAACAACGATGCACTGGGCCCACTGTTTAGCCGTAGGTGTAGCTTGAATGATGATATTTTCTTTTGCATGTGTCAAATACACTATTGACAGTTTATTATGTTTATCGTATATTATCTCGTTATTTATGCAATACAATTTGTTGTTTATTCTTTAGCAACAGCAATAACAAATACACATCGTCAGATCATCATCCTTCTCGACATTCATTTGTACTAAAGGAATATTTTCTCAATTTGTTTGTTTGCTTTTGTAATGCTTTTTGGATTTTATCGAAACATTTCTAGCTTTATTATGTTAATTTTTCCAGTCATATTAATTTATACAGCCTATTGTACGAATTCATAGGAATATAAATATCTTTGCCCAGATAATCTCTGTTTGTGTCAATATTTATTTAAATCTTAAGGAATTCAATTTATCAGGATAAATTTTAGTTTTATAGGCAGTCAAATGTTATGTTAATTTTAGAAATACCTTGAAATTGGATTGTTGAGCAATAAGGGGATGGGAATAAATTAGGTTTGAAATTTCGGAAAAAAAAAATAGAAATTGAATGAAATAAATACGAAAATTAAAATTTAAAAAAAAAAACGAATAACTTTAAAATCAAGTTTTAAAAGTTTGCATTCAAAGACCATTTTAATAATTTTTAATTGCGGGTCAAAACCATATCATGTGCCAGCAGCACAAGGTAGCGGCATAAAGAGCTGTTGTACAGCAATAACAACAGCTACAACGTCCACAATTTAATCATTTATTTGCTCTTTTCACTCGAATTTTTCGCACGAAAATTAAATAACACGGTTGACCGGAATAAACCTGTTCAGGGTTCAAATTAAGGCTTTCCATATCGATAAGCGGCAGAGAAGCGGCTAAATTGGGTCCGGCAGTTCGGTCTTTTTGTGATACCTCGTGAGCAGCCAAAGCCGAATTAGACCCCACTACCTCCCTAAACTTTAGTTATGAATTGAATTGCAACTCATGACACAGGTCTGTTTGTTTTCATCTTGGGGCATGAGGGCGCTGGTGTGATGTTGCCTATAATCAGATTAAGCCCCATGGACTGGTTCTACTGAAAAACAAAAACAACAAGTTGCCTCCCTAAACTATACAGATTATCTTAGAATGATCGGTTCCCAGCTCCGAAGTTGCATCCAAAAGTTTCAAGGTATTAGAGACAAAGTAAATCCTCTGAGAATTGGCCAAGAAGATGAAGCACAGTTCCCTCCTCCTCAGGATCATCACCGCTGCTACAATAATCATTGAATTTTAGAACAATCTATGATAGCCTGAGTACCTATAGAGCAGTGCGCCGTTAGCAGCGCTAGCAGTATTCAAATCCAACCCTTGCCGAACCCCATTATAACAGCAATGTCTGCGCTGTTGTCTGTAAATACAGGGTGGGGCGAAAGGAATCACCCGGGTCAAACGTAATCACCCGATGTTCTTTTGCTGTAATTTTTTTTTTTAAGAAAAACTTTGGTTCTGCTTGTGATATGGGCCAAGTGACCAGTGCAAAATAAAAACTTTTTAAATAAAAATTTAGCAGACTTAAATTTTTAATTTTAATTTTAAATTTTTTAAAGCATTCGAATTTCATAATAATTTTATTTTTTTTTAAACGGAGCAAACTCTACGAAGTTGTTATAGCTTGTCTACACGCAGAGTCTAGGCGGGAAGCGAACCAGCACCTCCATATTGATAAGACTAATGCTCACGCACTAGACTAAGGAAGCACCCATTAATTAATTCATACAATTTTTATTTGATACGACAAATTTTAACAT
Source organism: Dexiosoma caninum (assembly GCA_963924685.1). Lineage (NCBI taxonomy): Eukaryota > Metazoa > Arthropoda > Insecta > Diptera > Tachinidae > Dexiosoma > Dexiosoma caninum. Next base: position 80,876,898 of record OZ004729.1, on the reverse strand, counting down.
ACACGAATTTGAAATTTTTAATTTCAAAATATTTTTAAACTAAATGTTTGAATTTTTATATAATGCGCCATATAAATTTCGCTACCCTAAATATTATCTTTACGATATGAAAATAACAAAAAAAATATAACAAAAAAGCAAAGTGGACCCATTTGAACTTGCTAGCCATCACTAAAAATTAAGCCTCATGAAATTTAATCGAGCTCAATGCCCTTAGAAGGCACCATATTTAGTTCGGACCGGCTAACCCATTATTATTTTGTGATTTCGATCCAATCTTGCAAAATGCTTTGCACTTTTCACATTATTTATTGAAAAATTTTTGTACTTTTTTCTTCTCAGGAACTCAGGGGACGACCCTTACACATGCGGTGCATTGTGCCGAAACTAGGAAATAACATTATGGGAGAAAGGGTAAATGGAGTAGGTGTTTATTGACATTCTATTTGAATTCTCCCACGTCAAAAGTGCACGTTGACAACAAAACTAAAAATTTCCTGTGTTCAACCGCAGTTTCAGACTCATCAAAACATCTCTTGGTGTCAGTTGTTGTCGGAAGGTTTCAGTGGCGAAGGCACAGTCACTGGTCACTATACAGTACCGGCTTCAGCTAATGGCAATCCATTGGCACATCAGAGCGTCCTCCTTTGTCGGTATTGTGTAGCATTATATAATAAATAAATAATTACTAAAAAAAAAATGGTGACACGAAAGATCTCTGCTGGTAGTCTATTCCCCATACATGATGTTCGGCCAAAAAACCAATTTTTACATCTCGATCGCCCACGAGGGTGTTGGTTAATATTATACACCTTATTTTTAGTTCTTCTTAAGTCTTAATATTAATTGTACGTTTCCAGTTTTGATTGGGTCGATTTAATTTATACAATTAAGATCTAAACTTTTTATTCTGGCCAGTACCAGGAAGGACTTGTGAATCATTCCTTTTTGCACAAGTTTTTGATACAAATTTTCGCATAGCGATGATATAAAAATTCTTTCGTGTCTCTAAATTCGAATTTATATTTCCACATCGAAACCATGTTCATTTGGCTCCGCTATGTCTCGAAGCATTTATTACAGAACTGTACGAGTATGTTTTAAAATTTAATGACTTCTCTAACGAATGTAGTGTTATTTTCTCACGGCGGAATTAATGTACTTTACATTACACATTGAAATAGTTTACAAATTTTTTTCTTTTTCCATTATTAATTCCGCTGCGATTAGCAAAAATTGATTAAAATATAACAAAACAAAATAAATGTTTTATAAATGATTAATTTAAATATTCACAAGCATATGCAGCATGCAGATTTCATATTGCAACTCTATTAAACGTATTAAATTTCTTTAAATCGCTTCCTGCTGAACATGGCATTCATGGAAATTTTTACATTAAAATACACCTTTCGGTTAGCAAAAGTAAAAACATAAAAATTGTCGAGCATGAGAATCATTTAAATTGAAAGAACATTTTTGCTGAGCTGGTGAAAATTAATTAAAATTATTTTACAATCAACGTTATGTTTTTCAGCTGGTCTTTTTTTCATTGCACTTTTTTACATTTTTCGTAAATTTATACAGTTTATAAATGCAGCACCTTAGACACTCTATTGCAAGGATTGTAACAGCCAATAGACAAACACAGTCAGGCAGTCAGTCAATATGGGCAACCAATGCCAGCAGCGGCAACAGCAGCAGCATTATTCTTCAATATAACTGAATTTTAATTGAACGCAATCAATTCAATTGCATGGCACAAAGTTAATTTGAATATAAAATTTTATTATTTCCTTAAAAAAGCAAAAAAAAAATAAAGCATATTCATCTCTATTCAAGGACTTTTCCTTGCTTGCATTTTCCTTCAGCAAATAATTTTAAAAAATTAAAATAAAATATTGCAATACCTTTAAACGATTCGCAATAAAATTTAATCAATAGGAGAAGATGCAGTGAATGAAAATGCTGGCAATTAGAGATTTTCCGCCAGGAAAATGCGAAAGGAAAGTAATTAAATTTATGGAATTTCAACCGAAAGTCTGACAAAGAAAGTAATTAAAAAAAAAAACACAAAATAAATAAATTTATATGCATCAACTGAAATCTTACTGTTTACGGCATAGACAGAATGAAGCATACCACTCTGTATCTGAAACTACTACAACAAAAAATAAAAAAAAAAATTGTTTATTTGGTTGTGTTCAGTTACTTTCTTTTTCTTTTGGTTTTAATAACTAAGTCCGTTGCATAGGCATAATCCATGGGTACGTCGATAAATAGAGAACTAATCTCACGCCATTTGTCCGGTTAATTTATTTTATAATAATTATTTTTAATATTTTCCCTGACGAAGTCTTTGAAAAAACTAAATTTTAAACACAAAATAATATACGATTTCAAGCTCATTAAAATAAACTATAATTCAACAAGAACAAGAAGAAATTAGTAGAATATATTAAATTCAATTTAGATAGTCGCAAGAGTCACACTATTGTAGTTACGTAGATATGTATGTATATGGAAATTAAAAATACCAGTAACTTTGTATGCGGAGTACCTTAGCCTATTTGAATTTCGCTCTTAATCAGTACTTAAAATTCAAAACGTCGTGCTGTAAGGAACAAATAATCAAACAAACATACCATTACAGATTCATTTTATATATGTTCTAGCTATTAAGCGTTGCTTCGCACACGTCCAACTTTATTATCCTATAAACCATATTAGGAATATTTCAAAGAATAAATAGAAAAAGTTATCGTAATTGTTCCAACAGTTCTCCCACGATGTTCTTAGCAACGAACATAATTTAATTTCTATTTACTGTATAGTTTCGGGGAGGCTTATATTTCCCTACGCCCCTTGCGAAACAATTTTTTTTACAATATGTACACCCTATGTGTCCTTCATACAGAAGGTATATCTTTATAATTTTATTAAGATCACATGGAGAATTTCGCAGAGGCATACCGTGCGATGTTTAAGAAATTTTTCATTATTTTATTTATGCTGCATATTTTAAGTTTTTTATTGCATGTTTTATGAACAAGTTTCTTTGCTTTAATAAAAATAAATAATTCGATATAATTTGGAGACACATTTACATATGTATCTATAATATCATATGTTATCCTATATATAATTATATAATTTTGGTTTTAATGTTTAAAAACTCACCTTCTTTAAAACAACAGAAACCTGAGACAGCGTTGAATTATAAGCTTCGTACGACGTTAGTTTCACATTTTGAATTGGTTACATTTTCATTATAAGAAATTATTTAATTTAAATTTCACATTCACTTAATTTTCTTATCTTATCTTATCCATTACTTATGGATATTTATTCAATTAACAGGCCATGTGGTGTGATTAATACCATCTTTATAATTTTCTCTCATTAATTTCTTTTAAAAAAAAATGCAATTATAAACACTTTAAGCATAAATATGCTTTTTTCCTTTCACATCTCAAAATTAACACAATAGCGGAGTTCGATGTTTGGTGCAAGTGGTCTTGCAACATTGCAAATGCAAAACTTGTACAACAAAATGTACAAGTTTGCTTTTTCTACACCATTGCGCTTTTGCCATACTGAAAATGGTATAGCTTTTTTTGCAACTGTGTTGCGTTTGCATCTCTGGCATATAACAGCTGAAAATATGTAAACAAAAAAATTAATTTCATTTTAAAATAATGGCGTCGGTAGTTGAAAAAAAGAAAAGAGAAAAAACAAATAAAAAGTGGACCCTGGAGGAAATCCAAAGCATTTTAAATTATTTGGAGCAAGCAAATGATATAGAGGTATGTATGTTATTTTGGACAATTGTATTGAATTTCAAAAACAAATAACAAACACTTGATTTTTTTTATCACAGACATTTAGTTTGCAAATAGTGTTGCAAACTGAAGAAGAAATAAAGCCGCTCGCAATAAATGACGAAAGTGTTGCAAGTGTAAGAAGTTGCAATCTAAAACGCACTAAACATCGAATACCGCTAATGACTTTTTTCTTTAACACACGCTTATATTACTAAATTTGAGCCTTGTAATACAGTGTTGCCACAATGGAATTTCAAAATAACAAATGGAAAGAAAGTAAGTCCGGAATATGTAGAAGACTGCCATAACTGAATAAAGTCTAGATTAAATGCTGATTATAGAGCATGTGGGTGTGTCTAACAAATGTTGCTGTTTCTAGCAATCGAAGTGAGGTGACGTAATATATATTATGAAGGCATATTGATAAAAACCACAAAAAAATCGAGCAAATACCAAGTTTGTGCTGTATATTTTCTAAACTATCCCTCTCCAACTAGTTTCGCTGCAATGCACTTCGTACACAAGAGACATCTGTTGACTACTGGCCGATGGAAAAAAAATTAATTTTAGTTTCACAAAATCTATGAATTTTAACTCTTTTAGTTAAGAAATTTAAATTGAAATTATTAACCCATAAACCAATATTTATTTATTTTATTTCACAAAAAATATTTTCTTTTTATACATTTTTGCACAGAAATGTACACTGAAGAACTTTTTTTACGAATACAGTAGTAAGTCTTTGAATATATTGAAGGCAAAGACCAGAAATAAGTAAAAACTGTAAAAGTGATTAAACGTCAATTAACGCAGGAACATTTCTAATTATAAATATCTAAATATACATATACATATGTACATAAGTATAATAGCGTGAAACAAAGAAAAATTTATTTTGTCATATCCACTTCTAATGGCGTTCTCACGATTGTCACAATTGTGGCAATATTATTGTCATATAATGCGCGGACAATACATTTTGTGACATTTTATTATTTATTTATTAATAACACTTCTTCTGAAGAAGCTACACAAAGGAGTAGCGAAATATTGAAATAAATATAAAATATATAAAAAGACCTTAGGCTTAAAATAATTAGTGTTATTAATTTAAAAAAAAGGTCAAAAAACTAGAAAAATAATTATTTATTTATTTTATTTTATTATATTATTGTTGAACATTTTATTACAATATTTCTGTCAATATTGTACTATCTGGCAATCATGTGCACGTACCCTCATAATGAAAATATGTTGTATTATTGTCTATATCAAAGATGTGTAAAATGTTATTGATTTTTTTTTAATTGAATTAAATATTTTGCAAACTTAAATGTTCTGATATTAGGGTAAGCATTTAGGTGGTATAAAGAGATAGCTGGTGAATAAATACAAGAACGGAATAGTTGAAGTCAATTGGTGCACAACGTTGTGCTTCTCGAAACAAAACATTGATATATCATTCTTGAAGACCCGACTGCAAAGGCCAAGATATAAAAGAAAGTTTAAGAAGGCGGCCACCACCTTCTGTTAAATTTTTTGAAAATTGTTTTACCAAAATACTTTATATTGGAGGATGTACGGTGCACTTTTGTTTTGTGTGTAAGTTGGTACGCGCTATTCTACAGTAAAAATTATATTACTCCATTATATAGACTTTAAAGTACTCGAAATTCAGACTGGGAAGCTTTGCCAAAATGTGGGTGAAGGTCTACTGATGGTTTGGTAAAATAATCTGTTAATTCCTTGCGCTTTCAAATATTTTTCCATACTTTTTCTTTTTTGCATATACAATGCATTTCACTGGAATTAGATAGCGAGAGGAATAGTGTATAGAATAGACAAGTGGTGAGTGAGATAAGAACTTGGAGATTAATTCTTATACAACTTTGCAGTTGCGTATTAATTATAAAGGAAAGTAGCTTAGTCTAATAGTATATTAAAAGAAAATTCACTTACGTAACATTTTTTATGTGATTTTGGCGATTATAAAAATTATGTTAATAAAAAGCTGTAGTGGCAACACCGTCATTAATTTTATGTTCTCTTTAAAACCCACACAGCCAACATCAACGTTTTAACGAACAATAAAAAACCTATAAAAAGAAATTAATAAAAGGTTTATTAAAAAATGTACCCCGTATAAAAAATTTCGAAATATAATGTATGCCAATAAATATTTTAACTGAATTTGATTTTTAAAAAATATTCATTTCAATAAAAAAAAATTTTTTGGAAAAGAAGTTTTTTTTTTGGTCAATATGAAGATTTTGAAAATAAAAATTTGGCAACACTGAGTTTAGAGCAACATACGAACTGCATAACTGCGTAACTGTTAACAAGCAACAACAGAGACTGCGCTTGCAGCTTTTCTTCTTTCCAAGAACTTTTTATAACATTTTCAGTCTGAAGGAACTAACGGTTTTTATTTATTTACTTACTCTCATGAAGAATATTGCATAAATTTATTTAATTAATATTATTTAGAATTATCTAACACTGTTTACTCCTTTTTTATTTAATTTAAACGTCAATACCTTTAGAACGACCACGCACTACGAAAATTCTTAGAAACTGAGGAATGCAAAAGGAACGAAGTCAAAAAAGTTTTTCAACTTGACTCTTAGGGAATTTTTTTATATATAAATGGGATATTTAAACTACAAATTGTTTTTGTATTATATTAGTAAACACGTAAAGAGGAGAAAATTAAGGGACATTTATTAAAAAAAAACTTAATGGGGGTAAGAAAATTTGGAAACGAAATGACGGATAAATTGAAAAGAAAATTAATAACTAAAGGTTGCACATGCATATGCATACATATTTGTCGGTGATTTTTAGTGTGTCTACCATATACTTTTTTTGGTTTTCAAGGTTTATCAAATAAATATACTTTTGTACATATTCTCTTCAAATTTATAACTTGAAAAATATAAATGTAGTTACAGTGCACTCGGGATATATTGAACTAATTATTGCACAGACCTGTTCACTTTATCGAGATATTCAGTATGAAGAGTTTGGCAAAAATAAGCAAAATTTATTTAATTAAACTTAAAGAAGGAAAAGAAAATTAAAACTCGTGCTTATATATATGACTATTGGTGCTTTCCTTTCTGAACAAAAATGTTACCCTTTCGGTGGATAACATTTTCTACAGTTTGCTTATGTACATATTTAAAAAGTGATACTTTCTTTATTGTCGCAATGGTACAAAATATTTGACTTATCGTTTGACTGTTTCTACGGTTTTTATCATAAATTAATCAATATTAATTTTTACGTAATAGAGTTTTAAAATGTTACATACTTTTGCGAATGACACCTTGACTACAGAAACTGAAAGTGCATTTTCACGTATGAGCTTCAGATTCAATAATAAATACTTGACAAGACCATCTTAACACTGAAGTCACCTACATACATAAGTCAAGAGTTATTAAAATAAGAAAAATATACCAAACCTCTTCGCCTTTTTTGTTAATTTTTGTGTAAAAAAAAGTGTTCACTTTATAAAGGTTTGTGTAGTTGATTGTTTAGAGCAACTTATGTAAAATATAAAGAGTTCTTTATAACCAGTAGTTCGAGTTGCACAGTATCCACTATACCCCGTGTGCACTGTATATCACATATGAAGTGAAATCAACCGCAGTGGTAAATCCATAAATTTTGAACAATCATTAGAAATTAATAACATATTCAGATCGTTGGTACACATACATATGTACATACATATGTGTACCTTCATTTATTTAAATTTTTAAATTAAATTAAATATATGTTCAGTGTCTATTTTGTTTTTATTTGATAAAGACTACTTGTGCTTTAAAAAATCTATAGACGGTACTGCCGTGAAACTCTAGCCTTTATTTTTCCGTTTGAATTTGATAGTGTGAAAAAGTAGCTTGGCTAAAGTTCTCAGAAATTTATAAAAAAAAATTTTTTTTTGGTTCTTCAGTTATGGGTTTACTTTTTGTAGTTTCATACAACAGACTAGTTGTGTTAACATGTAAAGAGATAAAAAAAAGGAAAATTAACATCTTAGTAACTGATATGCCACCTCATATTAAACTGCAGTATTCATACGTCCACTTTGTTTTTGTACCATTTTCAATAAAATAACAAACAAGTATATTAATTTTACTCCAGAATTTCAAAAATAGCTTAAAAAATTTTAACTCTATCGGTTCGTGCTCAGGTCAGAAGAGGATAATGTTATAAAAAAACGTTGAGTGTAAAAAATTTACAAATGTAATGGATGTAAAAAAATATTTTAACTGAAATTTGATTTAAAATAAATATTTATTTCAATACAAAAAAGATTTTTAATTAGAAAATAACACTGACATTGACATAACATATAAACATTTAAAAAAAAATTGGCAACACTAAGTGTGAGACAAAAATTTTAGTTAAACATTTTGTATTTTAAAAATTACTTTGTTCTTCAATTGTGGCAACACTGATAATGCCTTTATACCAAATTGTACTAGTAAACAAAAAACAACAAAAATGTTTGTTTTAGTATGTGATGAACAACAACACCAATAACAACGCAAGTTGTATTTGCACAATTGAAATTAATTCTTTGAAATGAATAATCTTGCTCGATCGTGTTAAACCTACATACTATATACATACATGCACAAAAACGCCACTTTCAATCACAGGTTGCTTAAGTCTCCAGTACCATAAGAAATACATACACACATACTAAGGTATATGAATATTTGAAGGAAATCCATCCGAGCTTGCGCTGCCTGTACGTTTGCATAAGATGTTACAAGTATTTGCAGCACACTTTTCACCGTGAAATACAATAATTTAAAATTTTTTTCTATGCTTTATTAAAATTATCAATTATGGAAATGTTTTATTTTAAATTTTACAAAAATTTAATGACATCGTTCCGTAAGACATCCACGCACTGCAGAAATTGAGTGCAACTAAAATAAATGCAGAAAGAAATATTAACTAATAAAAATAGTCCACTTGTTTGGTATCACAAGGTGGGGAATATTAAGAAGAGATGCAAAAGGGATATTTAAACAACTACAAAAATGTTTCCAATACACATACACAGATTTAAGAGGGGATGGGATTATTTTTTATTAAATAAGCCTTCCAAAAAGCGAGGTGACTGACTATATATTGAAAAATAAAAGTTCAAGGCCAACTGAGAGTAATAACTAGCAACATGGTTATTGAAATCAGTTGATCTCTAACCAAGTCTCTTTCGTTTAGAAGGTGAAGATTATTTACTTAAGTACAATATGCTGCATCCAAAGATGGGTAACTGTATTTTTGGTAAGTTATTTAAATATTGAAATGGAAACACTTTGTGAGTTTAATGAAAGAAATAGTTAACAGGCTCCTTTTAATAATAATTATTTTCATACTATTGATTATAAATGAAATCTGTTTAAGTGTAGAAGTAGAAAACGTACCTTTAATGGGAGTTTACTATTGTTTTGGTGTACATTTATTTATTAAAATACAACGCTTAATTATTTCTTTTCATAAAACTAAAATATCGCATTACTTAAAATAAGAGTAACCTTATGTAATGAATAGTATTAATTGTACTTTATTACATTTTTATTAACCATTTTTACCATTTATTATTTTAAATGCAATATTGATTTTTTAATGCAGCCGAGTATGCTTTGCAGTTTACTGCTTTCAATATAATTTTTGTCAATTTCTACTTTATATTTTATTTTTAAATTTCGATTTATATAACATTTTAATGAATTCCATTTTGATTGAAAAACTATATATTAGAAAATTTTAAACAATTTTGATTCATTCTCAGTTTCAACTGTTAAACTGAAATGTTAATAAATTGTTCTACTACAGTCTGTTCTGTTTTCAACAAATTTCAATAAATTAAATCCAAAACGGATTGTGATCAGTTAAGTCAGAATCGTCTGACTTTGATCTTAATTCTTAAATAAATATTAAGAATCTCATACTCTACACTTATGAGTTGCTTGTACCTAGTGCTAATTCACAATATGAATAAGATTACTTATCTATGTTTGGTATATGCTTTACCTGGTCTATAAGCTGTATTTCATTTGGTGGTAATACCAAAATCTTCAGTAGACATTTAAATTCTTGAAAAAGCTAAAAAATTTCACATGTTTAAACAAGAACTCTCAAAAAAAATCCTCTAAGAATTACGAAATATACAAAAAAAACACACAAAATACCTTCTTTAAAAATTTTCCTTATACAACAAACATTTTGTTATTTGATTTTAAATGTATTTAATTATTGTAAATTAAATAAGAATAATTAAAAAGAATTAATTTTATATGTGTACATATACATATATATTATATATGTATATATATATATATATAATATATATAAATACCTTTAAACAACTGTAGAAGTTTCTTTAAATTTCTATTACATTTCAAATTCTATTTTGTGAAGAAGAAATTAATCAAGAAGAATTTTATAGAAATAAAAATAAAAGAATATACAAATATCTTTCAAATATGTAAGTTTTTTAAATAATACGAACTTAATTAAATAACGTCAGCCAAATTTATGATATTAAATTTAAATTTTTTGCAAAAAAAAATTATTTTAGAATTTAGTTTTTATTTTTTTGCATTTTTAAGTTTATTTATCATTTTATATATTTATATATACGTATTTATAAATACGTATTTAAAAAAAAATTTTTTTAAATAACAATATTTCAAATAAGTTATTATAAACCTTTAACTTTTAACCTAATCTCGGTTGGAGGAAAAACATAATGAGAAAAATCTTAAGATATAGTATATATGAGATATTTTCTTTTTTCCTTAGTGGAAATTTTCTTTTGCTTCATAAACATTTGCGTGTTTAGCTTAAGTCAAGTTCAATCGATTGTCATATTTACATTTTAAGTTAATTTTTTAAATAAATTCTGTTATTCTGAAGGCTCTCAGTTTCTTTAGAGATTTTACTAATGGAGAAATATATTATCCTACTTTTTCATAAATGATTTATTGTAATTTCATATGTTATGTACATTAACATAACTTACTTACTTAACTTACGTACTTCAGTGCACTTAAGTTACTCTTTCATAATTACAAAGATTTATTGCACAATATCGCAATTTCCATCTCTGTTAGTAAAATATCAAATTTATAACTGTATCCATTTACAATATGGAAGTTTAATATTTTCTACAAATCCGTCTTTGCTTTGCTCTTTCTCCTTGACAATAAAGAAACGAAATATTTGTGCTTTAAAATATATATGTATGTATGTACATATAAGATTAGATTCTCCTAATAGTTGCTCCTTCTGCTTGTGGTGGTTTATTATAATTTCCCCTCCCACATATTCTCCAAAAATATATTTAAATAAATATTTATTTGATTTCTCTCTCTCTCTTTCGTGTTTATATAAACACTCTTTTCTTGGTTTCCTTCCTTATCCTCTTCTTTTTATTTTTTTTATTGAAAACTATGTTGTGCGCCCATGACTTACTGCACTTCGTTGGCTATACAAGTTGACCTGGCTTATGACGACAGTTGATTTTTTGTTTTTGATTTCAGAGTACCCAATTTCATGTTATAAGTAGGTTGAGAAATATTCAAATAAATAATTAAGTAACAGATATAATACGAAGGGCAGTTAAAATTTAAACTTAAATTAAATAAAAAATTAATAATTTATAAATAAGTAATGCGTACATATATAAATGTATAAATAAATAATATACGGAACAAATAATATTGTAAATAAAAAAATATATTTAAATGACTCTATTCAAACACTGGTAGGAATTGCAATAATTGTCTTTAAAATTTGTTAGTTGCAATAATATGAACCAAAATGTAAATGTTATTAGAAGGAGATGTAAAGCGTGGTTTACCTGTACAAACATATTTATATATGTATGTACATAAATTTATGAAATAGAAAAAAAATACTCAAATATGATGATAATTTTGAAAATGCAAAAAGATGATGATAATTTTGTTGAAATTGCATCAGCCAAAGTTGGGAGCAGCGCAGTCCTTTTTTCATGGCTGCGTTGCCATTGTGGTAATTTTAGTCACAATTTTTTGCATATCGAGAAACAAAAAATATTCCTAACTCGGATAGGACTTCGGAACAAGAAAAAGAAAAAGGCGCAGAACATTACGCAATGTCCATAATAGAAATATAGAAATAGAAATCTATGACTACCAATCACATATTGCATAATTAAATCTGTTAAGAGAGCAACTAGCTCCGTGTTAGATCCCTTCCTATTTATTTATTTTTTGCATGACGTTTCCAATTTTGTTGATTCACCCCACCTCCCATTGCATTTGTTTCTTTTGCTAATAATTTGTTTCTATTGTTTAAAAGATATATCCCCATCTTGAGGTCTTTGAGCTGAACATAAATTCGTATCTAAAGCGACTACTGCTTCCACTAGATTGAGAAATCTACATCTCTTTTGTCCTAGGATTTTCAGCATTATTTCTAATTGAACCACTTACTGTACTCTTATTTTTATAAACGGAACAACGCCGTTATCATATCAGTTCACTTCAACTAACCCTAAATCTGATACATTAATCTTCTTCCGTGCAAAAGCAAATGCTGTGCGATTTATTAAGGTGGAAAAAATAATGGTGTCCGAATTGCAGAGTCCATTCTGGTAAAAAAAATTAGATGTCCGTAATATCGAAATAATTGTGCATTTCTTTATTAAAGTATTATTGTTTCTTTCCCTTGGTTATTTATATTTTTAATATTTCGTAATCCTGGCAATACTGCTGGAAACGAAATGTTTCTACGCAGGCGTTAAAAGCTGAAATTTATTTTTGTGTTTGGGTGTGTGTGTTTCCTCTAAATACATAAAAGCTGTGCGTGCATTAAGAATTCCAGACTGAGAGCAGTTGAAAAACAGTTATATTTTATGTTGTTGTTTTTATTTTGAAAAATTCTTTCTGCACTGTGGGATCAATGATAAATATTGCTAATGTAAATTATGGATTAATGAAATTAATTTCGAAAAAAAATTATGTAAAAATAATTCATTCACAGAAAACTAAAGTTAATTATCATCCTGCTCATAGAAATTTTGTATTAAAAATTTAAGAAAAAAAATTATCTGTAGTCAAGCGGAAAGTGTATAAAAGTTATTTAAAAGCAATAAAGGAACCATGGTGAATGTTTTACGTTACGTAGTTATAAATTCATCTTCTTCTTAAAAAAAAGCGGCATCGATATATGCAGCTTTTTTGCTTCCTCAAATTTTTATCACTTTCTCCACTGCTCAGAGGACTAGTTGGAAAGAGATACTAGTGAAGTGATATGCCACAGCTTAATTCTTGCATAATAATTCTTGTGACTTCATAACGCAGAGTTACTACGTCTATAATGTTGTGTTTACTGTTTGATTTCTTTACTGTTTCTGTTATGTTCACATTAAAATGGGTTCGTAATGAGGGTGGCGATAGTTGAAGTATTCTGCACATTCCCACTAAGTCATGAAAACATTTCACTTTTTTTCCAATGTGCATTTGTGTCATTTTTTGTCGGAAGGTTTCAGTGGCGCAGGCATAGTCACTGCTCACTGAACAGTATCAGCTTCAGCTGAATCAATCCACAGGCACATCAGAACGCCCTCCTTCGTCCGCATTGTGTAGCACCAGCGAAGTACATTAATTACTGTAAATGGCTGATAACTGCTGTAAACAAAATAAGACATGCAAAAGCGAGTTGTATTATAGTGCAGCTTCCCCACCATATGTGACATCCATGCGATTCACTATCCATTTCCTCTAGTTCCACCACAATGAATCGCATGGGTACTGGTCTAAGAAAAAAATAATCGTAATAGTTTCTTTGGAAAAGTACTTATAGACAAACTTCATTATAAACCAATTTCTTTTAAAAAATAACCTTAAGTTAATGCCACAAAATGTGGGACACAAATAAATTCTTTCACAATTTATGCAGTGTTTTGCGTAATTTGAATTTATTCTGCCGTATTCCTAAACATTTTTTGGAACATAATTGAATTTTGTATGAAAATTTGTTTATTAAAGTTTTTATACATAAATCCTAAAAAATTTGTATGAGTACAGCAGTTAATTTTTAACAACTGTTTCATAACAATTACTATATACGTTTTCAATTACACGTGTCCGTATCCAACTTTTTATTTTAATATTTTTAATATTCCGTAATCATTTGAAGCTTTATAAAATATTTAAAGTAATAGTGATGTGTATTATACATTTTTTTAAATACTTTTAGGGGATACATATACATATAAAGACTTTTTATAATCAAAATAATATTCCTGTCAAACTATGTTTTTGGTTTCGGTATTAATTTCATTTATAATTACTTGATTAACTGACGAGAAAGAGCAGTAAATATTTAGAAAACTGATCATTTATTGTAGAGAAATCAATATAAAACACAAATAATTGGCTTCCTAATTTAAAGTGAGTGACCTATAGTCATCACCAACAAAAGGCAACGCAGCTATGTACCACGCAATTCGTGGCTATACGTCAATTTATTTATATATTTATATATGTATGTATGTTCTGAAGAGTCAGTGTATTGTTTGAAATCTCAAAGAGGAAAAGAAATTATACAAAAAAATCCTATTGAAACAAATGGCAAAAGTCATAATATTTACAACATCCACTATTTTCAACTGAATGGCATCATCGAGCCAAACAACGCAAAAGTCGCAACCATTTATTCCAAAGGCTGTAAAGCATTGCCATCATGAACAACACTATAACCTTGATTGTTGGTCCTTTCGGTTGTCTACACATCCATCGCTTACTCTGTAACCGCTCATCTTCATGAAGGCAGTCAAAAGAAATTTGTTGCAGTATAAGATGGAAAAAATGAGAAAAAAAGAAACAGAAATTAATTGCATTTTCATTATTGCTCCAAAATGGTTTGTTTGAGAAGCAACATATTCGATTTTGCTCATGTTGCGAATATGGCTGGCTGGTTATGCTTTCCATTTGAATTAAAGTCAGAATTAAAAAATATTTCTTGATTTTATTGCAATATTAAATTTGTATGGAGAATTGTTGGGAATATTAAAAAAGGCACTATTTAGTACACAGTCTTAAGCAATATACATACGAGGTCTGTTCAAAAGAAAGAGTGAATTTTGAATTTTTGTATAAAGTATTTATTTATTCACCAATAACCCTTTTTGTTCCCTTTAAAGTAATCCCCCTCAGATATAATGCACGTATGCCACCGCTTCTTCCAATCCTCGAAACACTTCTAAAATGCTCTTTTCGGTATGTTCATCAGCTCGTAGTACGATTCTGACTTTATCTCATCAATTGTGGCAAAATGCTTTCCTCTTCAGTTTTGGAAATAGGAAAAAGTCTCAGGGAGTCAAATCTGGTGAATAATGTGGCTGATGCATGATGATCACGAAAAAGTATCGATGTGTAAGCTGGTGCATTATCGTGAAGCAGAATCCATGATTTTTCTTTCCACAATTCCGATCGTTTGAGCCGTATTACTTCACGCAGCCGTTGCATAACTTCCTTGTAGTATTCCTTATTAACCGTACCATCTGTTGACAAGAACTCAGGATGCAACACATCATTGTAATCGAAGAAAACAAAATTCACCTTTTCTTTTGAGCAAACCTCGTATGTACTTCTAATTGTAACAAGGATATGTGAGCAAGTGGAAATTTGTGTCTGCAAAAGACCATGAATAAATACGTAAACGCCCTATTGCGATGTTTGTTAATGAATGTAAATAAATGTTAATGCAAGTAAAAAGTTCGAGACATCTCCTGTCTGCCGATTATCAGAGGGCACATTAAAGTGATACCCTTTTTAAAGGCATATTTAAAAATTTCCTGCAAATCTTATATTGCAGTTGCATTGAATATTGATGTTGATATTGATATTAACGAGTATAGGCATCGAAGTATTTATATCTATAAAATAAACTTCGAAACTTCGAAACTTCGATAATCAAAGTCAAAAATTTTAATATAAATTTTTTTTTATAATTCGCTTCGACTTTTTGCTTTTGTCCTCAACCAGCACACTACTTCAGCCACCGCCATCCGAATTTTTTGTGAATTTAGGCCATTTCTGACTATTCACAAAACCATGCCTACATCAGTAAATCGCAACAAAATGCGACTCTGTTATACAATAAGTTTTATATTTTGTAAATTTATATCTTTGAGTCTTTGTGGTAAAATAAAAAAAAAACAGCTGCATGACAAAAAGCTGAGCTGAACTCTGATTATTTTCAGAAAATCTTTAAAAGTTGAGTGTATCTAATAGATAAATCGACACATTTTAAACCACACTATCAAACACTGGCAATTTTTGATAGATCGTTTGATCTGATAATCTTTTACGGCCATTAAATAAAAGCGGTTAGTTATATACTAAATTCTTAAATTAAAGAAATTAGTTATATTTTCAACAATCAACATTGTTAAGTATTTTATTGCAGACTATTAATTTGTCACCATGTCTTTGTTATAAATTCATAGTTCTTGGAAATATATTTAAACTAAAAATCAATTAATTTTGTATGTATGTACTCGTATGGCCTTCAAATATGTTGCTGTTAACAATCGTCCTTACATCTTTGAACAAATTCTAATCAATTTAACCGTTTTAATTTTTGGCAGTTATTTTTCCAATTGGCTCCACCGTAAAGTTAAATATAAAATGCTCTGTATTTGCATGCATGTGCCCCACAAAACACTATCCATATACTTGGCCTTTAAAAAAATTGTATTTGTATGGATTTTGCAAGTTTGTTGCACAGCAGAGATGGAAAATGTGGCACAATTGTGATATTTTTGGGACTGAAACACCGTGGCACGATTTTCCTTTTCATTACCCTTTTTAATACTTCAGATTCGTTTTACTAAAATTTTTTCTTTTCATATTTCTTCGATATACAAGTTGTAAATACTGATTATATATTTTCACACTGATCACATTTTGCCTTTATCTATAATAGGCCATCTTAATATGTTGCTAAAAAAATTAAATAACCGTCTCCAACACCAATTCAAAAATGATTAAAGGATTTACTGGTCCTTGAAATAAGCAATAACTTGCTGCCTTGTACAACAAACAATACTTTGCCATTATCATTGATGACAGTACGGACTATACAATAACGAAAAATTTAGTTATAAATTGTCGAGTTTTTGATGGAACATGCCCTGATTCTTTTTAACCTTAACAAAAGTTACTAAGATTAAATTTCCAATGACGTTACAAATGTATTTAAGGACAATGATATTCCCACTAAAAATTCTGTTAGTTTTGGAGCTATTCGACAATGATGGGGGGAAAAATAGTATTCTTTGATTATAGAAAACAGTTCATCCAACATTATTATGAGTAGTTGTATATGCCACAATTTAAATATCGTTCCCAGCACTCATCACAACGGGACCATGATGAATTGCAGCCAATTGGTTTGGGCTCTTTATTTTGACCTGGCTACCTAACATAACCTAAGCAAATCGACACATATTAAAAGAAATAAATTAATTTTCCAGCAACAGCTACAAGATTTTGTTAAATTTTAAAAGTATTTCAATTCAGAAGTTTTTGCATTTCTTAAATATACCACAAAAAATTTAATTGTTCCGACAAATTGTAATATGGAGAATACTTAAAACACGAATGGGACGAACGAAGAATTTTTCGTTGCAATTTTTCGTCAGCAGAAATTAAATATCTTTGTGCATAAGGAAATTAACACAACACCCCTTCCGAACGAAATTCGTCGTACGTGGCGAGATCTGCTATGGATTTATATCTATTTCATGCGTCGACAAGAGACGAACAAGGGGCCAAATTATGGCATTAGATTCAAATGGAAATTTCAAACAAAATTATATTTATTTTTATAGGAATTCCGTTCGATATCGAATGCGATAATTTAGGACCTGAGTTACCGTTTTTCATGTTAGTTTTCAAATACTTTAATAAATAAAGTTAATTTTTATGTTAATGATTGTTTAATTTTTTAACTAAATAATTCAATACACGATTATTTAACATACAATTTATTTTTAATTGTTTTTTGTTACTGTTTAAATTTCTCAAGTAATTAATTAATTACGATAACACTATCAGCTGTTATACGCAAACAAAATTTTAATAACAAATTAAATGATATGGATACAAGTAAATTATTAATTGAAGAAGAGAAAAATTTGTCGTCGAAAAAAAATATGTGCAATTGTGCGCCACACTATGCTTTTATGCAACGAACTTTAAGCTACGAATTCATTGGTATAGGCGAAATTTATCGTTCGTACCAATTATATTCCCAGCATAAGCCATTTTGGCACGAAATCAAAACTTGTTAAAAGCCCATCACTGTTCCACATACCGCTTAACTCCCCACGATCTTTTCTCTCTCCAACTCTCAGTTACTCTCTTTGGAATTCTAATTCTATTCCTTATTTTACATCCTCCCAGAAACTCAAGGTTTCATTGTCGTTATTTGTCTGTAGTGTGTGGACGTTTTACAGTTAATTTGCATTGGTTTAATAAAAATAAAATAAAAAGTAAATAGTGCATGCAAATAATTATAAAGTACATTAAAATAAATTTGTTTAACAAATATTCTTCAATAATATGGGAAAAATTTGCTTCTTTAAGGTGAGAATTAATTTCAAACGTTTTACTTACATACACAGCGCAGTCTCTGATGGTTTACTAATGGTTTTTTTTTAAATATTTAGTGTGTATATATAAAATTTTGGTTTCTAATGAAACGACAATGAATAGACAAAATTTTGATTAAATATTTTAATCGTATTAATCGTAACTTGGTTCCTAACCTTAAAAAATATTACACATACCAACTTAAATATACTGGATATAATATAATGGAAAGCTTTAGTTATTAGTTTTCCTTTCAATTTTATTTCCTCTTTATTTGCCATCCCTAATTTTCGTATCCATCTCTCACCACTCTCCTTATTAAGAATTTTGAATAAATATCCCCTACTCTTTCCCCTTTTTTCCTATTTAATAATAAAAAGCAAATACAATTTTTAACCAATTTTAGTAACTAATTCATTCCCACAGAGTCAAATTGGAAACGTTATTCAACTCTCTCGTCTTGACTTCAATCACTTTGCGTTCGTTTTTAGTCTGGAAGAATTGTCGTAGTGCGTGGTCGTTTTAAAGTATATTGTCGCTTTAATTTATTATAAAAAAAGGAGGACAAAAGTGTTAGAAATTTAGAAATGTTAATAATTAAATAAATTTATTCAATATTCTGTAACAGAGTAAGTAAATAAGGGAACTGAATTGTTTTTTTTTCAGGGTGAAAAATTTAAAGAAAATTGTTGGTGGAAAGCAAAGTGGCAAGCGGACGACAGCGCATTCCCTGTTGTTTTAAGGTAATGTTTTTTTTTAATATTTAATGTGCTTTAATATTTTATAAATATACGTACATATATACTATGTATGTATGTACGTATACAATTTTGGTTTCTAATGAATCTATAGGAAAAATTTAGGTTAAATATTTTTAGTGCATATCATCGTAACTTTGCTTCCTAACCTTAAAAAAATTACACATCCCATCTTAAACATACTGGATATAATGGATATAATATAATGGAAAGCTTTAGTTATTAGTTTTCTTTTCAATTTTATTTCCTCTTTATTTGCCTTCCCTAATTTTCTTATCCACATCTCACCATTCTCCTTATTAAGAATTTTAAATAAATATCCCCTGATCTTTCCCCTTTTTTCTGTTTAATACCAAAAACAAATACAATTTTTAACCAATTGTAGTAACTAATTCATTCCCACAGAGTCAAATTGGAAACGTTATTCCACTCTCTCGTCTTGACTTCAATCACTTTGCGTTCGTTTTTAGTTTGCAGGAATTTTTGTAGTGCGTGGTCGTTTTAAAATATTTGTCGCTGAAATTTAATAGAAAAGTAGGAAAAAAATTGTTAGAATATTAAAAATGTTAATAATTAAATAAATTTATTAAATATTTTGTATCAGAATAAGTAAATAAGTGAAAAGAATTAGTTTTTTCAGGGTGCAATTAGTCGGTGTAAAGCAAAGCGGCAAGCAGACAGCGCAGTCTCTGTTGTTGTTCGTTAACAGTGACACAGTTTTGTAATTTGAAGTAGAAAATATGTTAGTTCGGTTGTGTGAAAATACATTAGCAAAGTTGCCACTAACAATTTTTTTTTTAAACTGTAATCCCAAAATCTAAAACGAATGTCGCCATATAGAGGAATTTGTTTCTAAATATTTTTATTGAACGAAGATTTTTTTTGGCAGATATGGATTGAAATAAATTACAATTAAATGCATAATTATATCAGTGTAGTTAATTAAGTTAATTCGTTTTAATACTTTCTTTTTAAACTGAAGAATTGCCTGATACTGTAGGCCATTAAAAATTAAATGCGCACAGAAATGTCGTACGCTCAACTGAAAATGGGCCTGGAAAATTCTTTGGTAATTACTAATATATGTATATACACATATATTGTCAATTAAAATGCAAAAGGGCTAACATCACTTTAAAAGATATTACAGGAAGGTAAAAAGCTTAATAAAATGGAAAATGTTATGCTTACAAATATAATTTTTCGCAGTATCTTTTTTATTTTTTTGAATTTATTTTTCTACACAATAAGGGAAATATTTTAGTTATGTATGTACAATTTTTTTTTTTTATCATTTTTGGCACATTTTTGAATTGTGAAAAACCATCATTTGTTGCTACGACCTTCTGAATTTCTTTAATAAAGTCGTTATTTTTAAAAATAGAAAGCTAAAAATATTTGACGACGTGTGATTTGATGTGATGTACCAGTATCCATTAAAAATTCTATTTTAAGTTATATTGCATTTTAGGTGACAATATGTATATGTACACTATGAATAGGCTCTGAAAAATAACAAACCGATAATTCCATTTAGGAACCACGAGACTCAGCCATCCATCTTTTTTAAACTTTATTCAAATATAATTTTAATACAATTAAACAAACCTTTTGGATTCAGTTATCACGAAAGTTCTGTTTCCGCGTTCTGTTTAGCTAAAATCGTGGAATAGTGGATTTACAGTTAATTTTTTTTCTTTCTTTTTTTTATGTTAATTTTATTAATTGTGAAAAAAGTTTGGAAATTATTTTCGGTTTATTACTGTAAAAATTGAGACGCTGTTCAAGCTCGTCTGCAATTAAGTTGAGAAATGAAATTAATTATTATAAGAAAAAGATATTTTGATTAGGGTTGTTTTCGTAACGCATTTTATAATATATACATAAATAAAAAATAAAGAAATATACTTGTTAGTTATATAATGTATTGTATAACTCATCGCAAATTTGTAATATTTTCCAATATTACTATTCTTAAAATTTTGCTCTTTGGAAAAGCTAAATAGTACATACATTAGCAAAATTATTTATGTAAGCTTTGTAAAGTAAATATTTGTTTGCAAAAAACAAAGTTAAAACCTGCTGAAAATTTTTCGCCGACTTTTATTGAAAAAAATAAAATAACTTGTAAAGAATGAATATAAATAAATAGACCTTACAGCACTTCTTATTTCTTGTTCTTCTTATTTCAAATCCCTTCTTCCGCCAATTAATGGTGGTGTCAGCAGCTTGAAAACACAAATATTTTGCATTTGCCATTAGATACATACATACTTGTAAATACACTAAATATGTATGCTAAAGGTATCGTTGTGATGCTGACAATTTAATCAATGACACAATATATTAAAAACCATAAAACATTTTAAAAATTTTTAAACCCTTAATAATCTAATATAATATTTTATGATGAAATTATAGTTACAAACTAAAACTTTTACAATAATTTGTTACATAATACATATACAGTGAAACCTTGATGATCCGGACATCGCTAATTAGGATTATTCGGTAATCCTGACAGCATTTTTCATTACATTGCGTACTCTATAATTGCGATTGATAGCAATTTTATAATCCGGATTGCTTGCAAACTGTAATGTAATGTTAATCGCTATTAATTGTAACTCCGGAACTAAAGATTTTCTCGTTTTTAGCTGCAAAATGAAATTATTTTATATACTCAATTCCATGTTTTTTGTTTGAATACAGAAATAAAATGGTCAGAAGAAAACCATGTCAACATTAGCAAAATTTTAGTGCTTCACAAAAAAATTTCAAGTGTTTTCGACAATCAAATAATTAGATTTAAGATTTTTATTGTTACATACCGGCATTGTTAGATGTTGCAACCTCAGTAGATCAATACATTTTGTTGCTGTTATACGACAGCTGCAAGATCTAAGAGTTCTTTACAATGAACCGTAAATGCCGCTAATATATCAGTCGATATGTATTGTAAAAGCATTTTTAATACAATATCAACGTTATTCAATTTTTATTCAGATAATTGGATTAGACGGATTAGGGTGTGCAAACAATTTCCGAATTATCAAGCTTTTACTGCATTCGAAAATACATATGTACATTTACATGTATGTTGCAGATGTCAACGTTCAGGGATTTTTAAAACTCTCTTAGCATAAAGTTTTTCCTATAAATAAAATAAGCTAATTTTTTTTTTTTTTTAATTTAATGCTCTTTTAATTTTAGCACAACTGTACGACAAAATTAATATTTTTTTTTTTAACTAGCAATGTTCTGCGAAATGATTCTACTAGTGGGGACTAAAAAACTACATACGTATTTCGACGTCTTAAAAGGCCGTTTTAAATTTTTATACTGGTGTAGTACGATGTTCACAAGATTTATGCAGAACATTTCAACAGCAAATAAGATTATCGACGTGTAAATTCTTCATTAAATACTGGAAAAGACTGCTGCTGACACATTAAAGGTAAATTTTTATTCTATGAAATGTAAATTGCTTATAATTATTAATATATTTGGTGGATTCAAACTGTAAAATTTTCATAACGGCTTAATATTTTACAACAACAAACAACAAAAAAATTGTTGTTTTGCTTCCAACAATAAAGTCATAAAATAAAAGAATATTCTGAACTATATGTGGTCGGCTAAAATAATATAACTGTAGAGATCTGATATTTATAAATATACTTAAAAATATACAGCCGTGCAGCAACTGATTCCGTTCGCATTTGGTTCTGCAGTCGCAGATTTCATTTGCTTTGTCATTTCGAATAAAATTGTTAAAATGTTTTTATATAAATACTCTGGCAACATTATCAAATTGCCAAGCATAATATGGCAACATAATCAATTAGCAAAACCAAAAAAAAACCATTTATTTACGAAGAAAAGTATCAGCTAAAAATAAAAATGCAAAAACATAAAAATCCTTTTTTTAAAATTTTGAATGCATTTTTAAGTTTTTACGTTTTTTTTTGTTTGTTTACTACCGTATGGTAATTTTGACAAAATAAACACAAAAAAAAGATATTGCAACGCAGCATAAATCAATTCCATTGATTCTGTTTTCTTGTAGAACTTTTTTGCAAGAGTTTCCAAAATTTCCAAAATAATACGCTTAAAATTATTGCAAATGAACTATCGTGTGAAATATAAAAAAAAACCAATTTCGTTCCAGTGAAAATTAAATTTAATTTGAGAAATTATCAATTATGATCCTGGAATTTAAAAGTGATTTTATTTCGCAAAATTTTTTCGTTGTTCTGAAGCAGTAAAAACGGATTGAATTCAGTTTTCGAACGGATATATTTATTATTTATTTATTTTGCATTTCTTTGTTTAAAATCCCACGAACATCATTTGAGAAAGAAAATTACATAAAATAATAGGTCCTCCCATTGCCTTCAGTCGGAAAAATTCAATATCATTAAAACCACAGCAAATCAATGATTGCGTATATATAACTTCCCTACCAAACAGTACGTTATGCTACTGCTTTTTACGCCATTTACTGCTAAAAGAAAATGTAAAATGTAAACACGATCATTAACACAATTTTACAGTCGAACTTCTCTATAACGTAGCAGTTGGGGACCGTCAAATTTCTACGTTATAGAGAAAATTCGTTATAGAGAAACTGCAGAAAGATTTGACTACATTTTTTTTATGTAGAAAATATATTTATTAAGACAAAACAAATTGTTTTTACATGAACATATTAATTTTTTTTTATTAATACATACATATGTGACTAAATTGATGCCAAAAATTGATTGGTAAAAACTTTGCAATAGAGAGATTATTTAGTGTGAAAAATTCTATTTAGGTCTTAAAAAATTATACGTTACAGAGAGAACTTCGCTATAGGGAAGTTCATTATAGGCAGATCAAAATGTATGAAAATACTCACAAAAATGTTCACGATATTTTCAACTCAATTAAATGTTTTGCAACACTGAAAAATACATTCCGATTCTTTCAATGCCGCTTGAGAGAACTAGAAATAAGAGCACAATCGCCATTTCTTTCAAATCGTAAACAATTTCAATCACGAGTGCCAGCATTAGCCCCTGATTTTTGTATGTATTGCTGTGTATGATCTTCAAAACTAAATTTTTAATTAAGATAATTTTCTATCTTATTTTTTGATCCTTCGTGATAATTGCCATTCTGCCGGATTGAAGTACATTTCAATTTATATTTCAGAAAAAGTAAAAACCTTATGAGAATTATTAAATTTCTATTTTCGTAGTTATTGTTTGATATTTGTTTTTTTCTTTAAATAAAAATTCCGCTACTTTACAAATTTTTGTTGAAATATTTTTCTTATTTAAATAATTTTTTTTTTTTAAATTTGTCTCTTGTTTCTCACCCCGTTTACGAATGAAACACCCAACATCATTTCCGCTTATTTTGAAGCATATAAGTACATACATTTACATACGGAAAAATTGAAAGGAAAAATAACAAATCCAATTGCAATTTGCAGGAAAAATACGGAATAAAATAAATGAAATAAAGAAAAAAAAAATGAACTGACAAATGATTCTGCCACTTGGTGTAGAAATCGTGGCAGCAATAGTAGACAATGCCACCCAGGAGGTTTAACCTATAGAGGTAAAATTATACAGACAGACTGACAGCCGACATAGAATGAAAAGGGCAGAAAGTAAGAAATATACTGCATATAGTACACACATACATATATAAACATAGATTTTTTTTCAATACAGACACTAAAACATAAAGTACAAACTGGATAAAAATTAAAAAAAAAAAAAAAAAAAAAGAGTCGAATGAAAAAAATTAAAAATAAAAGCTGAACCCAAACAATACAATTTCATAGAATTGAAGGCCTAAAGGCAAATGCGGCGAGTGCGAGTGGTGTCATTAAGCGATTTTTCATTGCAATCTGCTGCAGGTGGATTTGTGCCATTCTACAGGATTCCAATCCTTTAGTTTTATTTTTTATTTTTTTTTTTACTTCTTGTCTCTTTTTTTCCCCAACAATGATATGGATTTTATTTGTTGTAATAAATGAACGTATTTAAACAGAAAAAAACACAACTTAAATAAACAGGATTTAAATGACTTTATTCCATACTACAGTTCAAATAATGTTTATTTAACACAGTTTTATTTAAAGCTTTGTATGCGAACAGAGCTTTAATCTTCCACACATACATATAAAGCTGAACAATAAAACATTGATTTAACTGCAAGACTTTGGTAAATTTACAGAACTTAGCAAAGCGGAAATTGAAAACGAGAAAATTGTTAATGTTGCGTAACGGAAATTATAATTTTATTGTTGACTTTTTGGCACTTCATCCATCTCTCCGCTCTTCTTAAAACTATTATCAAGCATTAATGCTGTAAATTTGAGTTATTACAGCAAAATTGTTAACAAAAGCAGCTATTTTTTTCTGTTTTTAATGTGTATAAATGACACTATTGTTGAAAGTAAATTGACAGTCAACATCCGTTTTTATAGTTTACACACGTTACAAAGATAATTGTTATACCGCCTCACGTATGTATGTATTTCATAAGCATTTTATATATGTACATACATATATCGTTTATAGTGAAGAAATAATTATTAATGCTTAACAATAGCAACAATTGTTTGTTTGATGGAATGCTTTCGAAGGAAGGCAGACAGACGGACGGACAGATGCATGGTGTTAAAGCATAATTTTCTTATTAATTTCTTCAATAATTCTACTACCGACAAACAGAGTATGCTACAAACTTGTGTTATTGCAAGGATAATTTTATGGTATTAATGTTTAAACAGTAGTTGAGGCATGGGCCCGCCAGTATTATGGAACTCAAATTTGCACACCATCTCCACGGCGTTTCTCTCAATATTCCAAAGTGTTCCTTTGGCTCTAGTTTATAGCCGTAGACGAGTAACATTACATAGCGCCTGCGATTAGTCTCAGAGGTAAAATATTTAGGTCTAATTCAAGCTTTGTTGGAAGGACAAACATGCTGAGGGAGCTCGTAAAGAGTTGTGTGCCAGCTACTACTGTAGGAGAGCAGGGCCCATAAGATAAGAACTTGATCCCAATATTTTGCGTTGCATTTATTCAGCGGTCATAGAAGCCAATGTCATTTATGAAAGTAGACCCCCTAAAAAGTATAGACTTGAAAAAGTCAGAAGATCAGCGGTGATGCCGATTATGTCTGTATTACGCACCACAGCTTAATGTACTGCCCTTTGGGCTACTTGTCAAACAGGGATCCGAACTCATCGCTACTAGGATTAAGGCCCTGTCACGCTGGAATTTTATTTCTTTGGGGTACACCTCCATTCTAGCAGAGGATCTCCAAGTTCTGCACGATATAGACTAAGTCTCATCTATACCAAGACTGGACAAGGGATTGGATTCTAGGATTCCTTGTAGGGATCAGTGGTCTGTTGGAATGGTCATCTCCAATGGCACGATGGTGATCTATATAGTAGATGGGTCTAGTATTGGTAACGGAGGCTGGACCTTAGAGAGTCTCTTTGCTTCTCCAAACAATGCAGTGTTTTTCAGGCTGAGTTTTTGGCCATTAATCATGCTGTAGATTTGGTTTTGATTGGCAGGGCTCCTTCTGCTGACATCTCTTCTTCTCTTCTTCTCTGAAAGTCAGGCGGTGGTCAGATATGTAACTGGTCTGAAGAGCACCTCTAAATTGTTTAGGGAATGAGGACGCTATAACGGCAACATTTTTACAGGATATCCTTTCACCTCGAATGGTGGCTATCCCTCATGTTTCCGTTTCATTGTACATTATGGGGAAGTATCCATCATTGGAAGTATATCCTGGGCTTAGTAGGAATCTGGTTTCACTATCAGACTCATCTGGCCAAAGATGGATAGGGGGCTCACTAAGGAACTCATTAGATCTCCATTACTGTATCTATTGTCGCATTTTGAATCATAGAAGACTTTTTCACGATTGGAGCCGGCGATTAAATTAAGCGTCCGCGATGTCATATTTGGATATTGTGCGTTCAGTACAACGACAGGAACTGTGTCATGATACCGATTCCGCCATATGAATCGTCTACGATGCTCCGAAAAGAATAATAATTCCTACTGCAGAAGAATAAAAAAAGCAAAAATTATTTGTTGTTTGATGTTATGTCTACGTATTATAACTTTAAGCAATACGAAAAGAATTTTATTTATTATTTTAATGCTCAAAAGCATAGATACTTTAGAAAAACTTTTGATGAAATGGGTATTGAGTATTGTACCGACGATCGTATGGTTGCAGAGCCAACATGATAACTACTCAGCCAACAGCAGCCAAAATTCGTAAATGGCGATTTTGAAGTAACAAAAACCACACTGATTTCTTCTACTCGTCCAACAATCTTCAAGGACTCGCAAAAGCATCATTCAAATGAAGAAAATGCAATTGTAGTGAAATAACAATCCTTCAGTGGTGACACCACAACCAATCGTTGAAAAATCAACAAAATGACTCGAAAAAATATTATTTGCAAGAGTCGAATGCGATTGCTGAATCATAAGAATATTCCAGGTGCGTAAAAAACGATTCACTCGTTCAACAATCAAAATTTGGACGATTAAAAAAACGAACTTGAAAAGATCGTGCTCGTCAAAAAATCTTCTAAATGCCATAAAATAATATATGATATAAAAAAAATAAAATAAACACTAATATTTTTTTTTTTTGTTTTTTAATGTTATTTTTAATTTTGTTTCTTTCAATATGAATTTTACAAAATGTGTTCAAATCTTAATCTCAAAATATAATATAAAAAAAAAAAATAGTTTCTATTGCCACTGCAATTTCAACCCGATGGTCACACAGAATTTTCATCCCATTAGATCAAACGTTTGGATCATTTTGAGACTTCTGTGACCCTCGAAGACCAGCAGGTCTCTAGCAAGTGGATTGGGATGCACCATGATCTTCGTCCTATGACTCAAAAAAGTTAAGAACTTTTTAGATACCGTGTGATGATTGAAAGCTGCTTAACTGTTCCGTATTTTTACATTGTGCGCGCCTCAACGTTCTTCTAATTTCCAAAAAAAAAATGTGTTTTTTTTTAATCCAGTTTATCTCAATCCGTAGCACTGGTTTTCCAAACTCGTCATTATTATTGGCCCTTTTTTATTGTTTCCATCACTGCCCACAATAATAAATATTGATGACTGTGATAATATTATCATTATTGTTGTATAATTGCACCCTAAAGCTGTCTGCCTTAGTTTAATAGAAAAAAAATAATTGCAACAACAAAGGAGGAAAGAAAGTGTAAATTTTCTCATGCCTAACTAAAATGCCTGCTTTACACCACGCCTCGACAGTCCTGCATGCAGAGCAGTTGCAATCATATTGAGATGACAATGAGGTTGCTTTGCAGCACAAGAAATTTTCGCAACTAAAAATGCAAAAGAAAATAGAGAAGAACAAGTGGAACATTTTGCCTTTATTTAATAAATGATTATGAAATCAAAACACGTCTTTTAATCAATGCAACGTGCTGACGTTGTCCAAAATGATTGTTGCCAATAATTTAAACATTTGAATCAATGATTGTTTGTGATGTGTGATGCGATGCCATGCGATGTGATGCTGGAATATTCAGAGAAATGGATGGCTGGATGGACGTATGAATTATTGTTTGGTTTGGGAAAACGTATATAAAACTTGCACGTGTATGGAGAGCTGTTGATGTGGTGATGCTTAAGGATTCGCCTTTTTCATTTGCTATTGATTTGGTATGTAATTTCTGGATATGCATTTGCCAGAGCAGTCAAGTCATTGTTGAGCTTGTGTCAGATTAGCTGCATTGACCACATTGTGTGAAAATTAATTAAATCTTAAGCATACACTCACACATATTTCTATGTTGTTACGTTTTCTCTTGAGAGAATTTAATTTTACTTTAATTTAGATGGACATGTTGAAAGTACTTGAATTAAAAAGGCATTTCGATATGGCAAGCAAATGACATTAGATGATATTGGTATTCGAATTGATGTGTCATTAAATTGTTAGAAATTCTCACTTGGCTGTGTTAAAATTTCACGCATTCCCACATTTAATAATGACACGTTTTTTCGTTGCCTTCATATTCTCAAATAAAGCCCAGCGTATTAATCATTGTGGCGCAAACAAAATCCAATTACATCATACTTGACACTGAAACTGAGCATAAATTGATTAAATTTGTTGCCTTTATTTATTTATAACCTGGCTGCATGTTTAAGCTATTTATTTCCAGCCATTATTGCTCTGCAGGCGGCATGCAATACGACATCCTTTTGCCTGCACTTGAAATAGACTTTTTTTTTGCTGCAAACGCAAACGCGGGACAGAGAGGGCATGTTTGCTAAATATGCACATTAAGTGGCATTTACTTTTATTTTATTTCATTTCGTTCTGTTTCTCCCCCAGTTTCTTTTATATATTTGATTTTATTTAACGCTTTTTAATGTTATTTAAGCATCTGAAGTTGGCAACTTGAGAAATCACATCAAAAGAAGCCGTAACCTCGCCGAAGACATAAAAACCGAATTATGTTGTTGCAAAAAAAATATATAATAATTTAAAAAAAAATCGCCACAAGACCAAAAGAAGTAAATTTTTCTTCAGCTTAAAATGGAAATGTCTTTGAATTTTGTACATTGAAGTCTAAGGAAAACAGGACAGTCAGTCAACCAACCGCATGTAGCACCAGGGAGTCATTAGTATGACTTCAACTATGGCTAAAGACCTCTACAATTGCAACTTTTAGTTATATGGTATAGTATCTTGGCAGCAAGTCGAGTATGAGTTGGCCAAGTGGGAAGAGGCAATCATTAGACAGCTACTAGGGTTATGCGGGAAAATTTTTAAATCAAAAGAAAGTCGAAAAAAACTTATAATTTCTAATAGTGACTTTTATTCTCGAAAAGTGCATTGTACTTTCCACTGCATCTATTAAAAATATATGCACTTTATTTTGGTATTTGCAAGTGCTGTACAATAGCTTTCTAGCGGAACAATGGAGTGCAAGTTTTATAAAAGCGAGGACCCACATCGGCCAAGAAGCGCAATACACTTTTGGTAGAAAAGAAAGCACAATAAATAAGTGAAAAAAACGTCAGAGTGGGTACACTGAAATGTTCTATACGAGTAAACTGTAATGCACAGTATACTCTGCACTGTGTACTGTATACTGTGCACACTACTATCTACCTTTAGACAGAGCACCATCACTATTAGATCACGGATAATTACAGAATATCAGAAGAATATCTGGCGTGGTTATAGTAGTCCGACGGTAGGACTGCTATGAGTGCTTCCGTAAAACTCCATCCGTCTTTCAATCGCACGTTTATGCCATTGAGAGTTACGTTCATTTAACCTTAGCAGGGGTTACAAGGATATAGATAGCCATCCTTCCGGATACTGCGAGTTCCATTAGGGCACTTATTTCTTGGTAGTGCCGCATGCAGCTGGGTCAATTGGGCGACACCAATAGTGTTACACTCTGCTGGGCTCCCGGACACATTTGCGTGGAGGACAACAGGAGGATAGACAGATTGTCAAAAATGATCACACCCATGGTTGGAAAGGAATCATTTTTCTAGATTCCTTTGAATAGGATCTGGAAGATAAGCGGTTGGGGAACAGGAAAGCCAGAGAACACCTCCCGGACTGAGACAGCTTCTGTTGGAGATTCTCATGGGCACCAGTTGTCCCAATACCGAGTCAATTTTGTGACGTTAACTAATGCTTTTATAATCTAAAAAATCATACTTATGTAAAATAAACGTAAGTTGCAATCCCATTCACGGATTTCAGGCCTAGAAGCATAAATTTTCTGAGGAGGAGGAGAAGCAGAAATTGCTTAATCGCTGAACCTGATTAAATTTAAGAAATGTTTAGTTCCGCTTGTTGTGTTCATTAGTATCGTTACCTGTTGAATGGCAACAGTAGCTAGACCAGAATCGATTCAAACCAAATATGTACATATTAGTGCTCTCCAAAAGCATAAGAAATATAAAATTAAAGTACTTTTTATAGAAATACCCTATACCACCTCGAAATGAACCCATTATTAAACCTATAGCCGCTACGACTTCCAACGCAATTAGTTGGGCACTAGTGGATTCTTTTAGAGTTCTATAGTGGGGCGCCCCTGCCCGTGTAGCACTAAAGTTACGGTACTGGGTTAGACCTTAGAAGCAAACTTACGAAGAAATCGTAAGAAGCTCCATTATTGGAATTCATGGTAATGCTAGACTTTTTAGCTTGGAACATGGGGGATTGTCACACCCGATATCCTATGAAGACGACCCTTGGTAGGGCCGCGGAAAGAAACGGACAAAGCTATTATTCGGAAATATAACATGGATCCTTTCGGGGCTTTCATGTATTTGTGTAAGAGTAAGTCACGTATACTCACCGGTCTCCGGGCTGGGCATTGGGAGTAACAGTCGATGTAGTCAATGTGACTATGAAAAGGAAATCCCAAAGCGCATTGTGGGGAACTGTGAGGTTATATATTTGAGAAGCAGCTATTGAAAGGTAAGACTAAAGGCAATTGTGATATTCCTCAGAAGAGCTGGTCTACACGAGCTGCTCTACATCATGATATAATTATCTTTGCTCGCAGTATCCTTTATTTTCTGTACTTTCTAATTTCTTCATGTACGTTTTACCGAACAACTCTCGTACATTGAAGTTCAAACCTCATGAAAAAGATTCAACATCAGCACGAAAAGCAACCTCATTGTCTTTTCGCTTCACTTCGACGTCATCAACATCAACATCAACATCATCGTCATCATCATCGGTAACCTCGCCGTCGTCGATGCAGGAAACGGAAGTAAGTGTTAGTTGCTTCAATAGCTTAGCAATTTTCTTTGCTTCCACTAGATATTTAATGCACAGTTACGGGCACACACAAGTTCACTGTCACCCTCATCTATGGAACAACAGGTTTATACTTCGCCTGCCCCATGGCTTTGTCTTTTGATTTAGGTTTCTTTAATTTTTTACATTGACTATTTTTTTGGGGGTTTCTATCTTTTGCCACCTTAGACAAGTGGTCGGTCGTCTGTAACGTTTTTTTTTCTTCACTCCTTTTCTGAATGCCACACAATATTCTGCATTAAAATGTAATTTTTCTTCAAGGATTTCTTTTATTTGCCTTTATTATAATTTAATATCATTTGGCCTTAGTCAAAGGGAAGCTTTAACAAATTTTATTTGGATATTTTAATAACGGACTTTTTTTCTTCATTGAAAATTTCAACTGGCTACTTGTTAGATTTTTCTTTAAAAAGATTGCAAAATTTGTACTCAAAAAAAGTGCAAAATTCATTTGATATTTTTTATTTAGAAAATAATTGCTTAAGTAGTGGCACTTGTTATTGTTATTGCACGCTCTTGCTGCCATTGTTATTGCCGGCAACAAGCTGTTGATTATATTTTTAATCATTGTCTGCTCTGTTGGGGGGTTTTCTTTACTGCTCAAAAATATGAATGAATCATAATTATTTGTTATGAAAAGGGAAGATATTTTTATGAAATTAATTACTTCTATTTGAGTTGGGAAGATTTGCAACATTTTTAAAAGCGAAACTAAGCCAAAGCAGAACGTAAGATAATTAAATAGCTGATAAAGGTAGATTATCAACATTGAAATACAAAATATCAGAAAATTTCCCTTTGAAAAGAAGAGTGGACTGGAAATAGTTGGTTGAAAGATTGAATGTATGTAGTTGTGCTATATGAGAGATTACCACAATCAGTATACTTTTGTTATAAAGAATGGGAGGGGGTAGTCCTTATTTGAGTGCGACACTAAAGAAAATATCTTAAAAGAAATCATAATCGTAGTTTAAGCTGTCGTCTTTCAAGGGGAGAGATTTCATATCGGTACAAACGAGTATAATTTTCTTTTTCTTGGGCCAGTGCTAAGGGATACTAGATAGAGAGAATAAACAGGTGGTGAAAGTGGTAGGAAGACAGAACTTAATTCTTGCACAACTCTGCAGTTACTTGTTAATTATGAAGCATATTTGCGCTGTCTCTGATATTAATTTTGACACATTTTTTTTAAGCTAAGTCGACGAAGGATACAAAAACCCACGAAGGAGGGGTGTTCTAACACAGAAAAATCAATACCAATACGATAGGTAGAAGTTCAGGTCATCACCACGTGTGCTCTATTCAAATTTTGCTTGTAGATATATTCTTCGACAGTCAGAAAGACCTAAAGGCTCTCCGTTCTTGGTAAAAATAGTTGTGACCTGTTATTGCTCGGAAATAAGGTCTTCATTTACTGGATCCCGGGTCATAGTAGGCATTGTGTTAACAAGCTAGTATATGGATAGGAAAAGGGATCCACTCCCACTCCACTTTTGGGCTCAGAATCCATATCGCTTGCACGGAGGACTTGCAGCTCTAGTGTTCTCATTAAAAAGAAATTAGTTAGAAAGAATAGAATAGAGAATTGCATGCTCTTTTCGTTTAAGTTTATATTTAATAATTTATCCTCCTGGAACCTGTATCCAATGCAGGGAATTGCGTTTTCTCCACTGACTTTGGATTAATGTAACAGTAGCCATGTTTAAATGGCCCACGGTATTTTAGGCGGAAATTCTGAGAATCAAGACGTGTGTTCCCTCTAATTTGCATAGGAGACGCAATAACGCATATAAACTGGTGATCCTGAAATTTCTATTTTTAGCGAATTAGGTCTCCATTTACTGGACTACAGCGCATAGTAGACATTAGTGTAATGAGTCAGTATATGAATTGGCAAAGATGTCCACTGCTACTTCACTTAGTGGACCAGAATGCTCTGTGGCATAAGTTCCTCGATACTCAGCTCACTGTTTATCGGTTTTGAAATGATCAATCGGTGAATAAATAAAGCATTATGGAAACCATTTTTGCTAAACGGCGGTCTCGGTTTCGATATGAAGGACTTGTTACTGGTTTTCTGTCTGGACACTACAGACTCAACTATCTCTAATGAAAATTTGATCACGTTCTTACACCTCTATGACGGTGGATAAGACGACTGGCTGCATTCTATGTGAATGTTTCGTTGTGCATGGTATTAGAAGGTGGCTCTTTAATTCCGAACTTTTGTGTTCGGATGGGTTTAAACGGTCTTTTCCATCTTCTGTGTTACCTCTCTCAGACGGTTACACTCAAAATACAAATCAATCCAAACGTATTTAAATCAATCCCAAACGGTGTCAATAGTATTTTAAGTACGGATTTTCTGAAATCAAGTACAGAATACTTGATCCAAGTATGGATTCTTCAATCGCTAAATACTTACTTTTGCCACATTTAATCATGATTCCGGACTTGAAATTAACCAAAAATGAGACTGATTTAAGAAAAACTGAGATGGAATCAAGTCTAAAATCTATTTCGTTGATACAAAAAGTCTTGAAAAATTTTTGAGAATTAGACAAATACAAAATAGAATAGTTTAATAGTAAATTTATGATTTCTCTTCTTGATTTTAGAATTTCGTATTAATTTTAAGAATTTCCAGGAAATATTAATATATTGGGAATTTCGCTGTATGGATCGCAAATACAATATTTCTGAATCAAAATTTCGAGTCATTATTTGTTTAATGAGAAAGCAATACGTATTACAGAAAGAACTGTAATGGTACATCATATTTGAAATGCTTGACTTTCTGTTTACTGGGTGGCTATATTACCAATAAAATCTCATTTTCATCTTTGGCTACCTTTAAAACCTATTTCTAAGGAACTGCAAGAACTTTTTCAAAATCGATTTATGACCGGCTAGGTAAGCAAGATATCAGTATGTGCAGAGGTTGGATTAGTTGTAGCTAGATCTTTGGCACAAAAGAAGTCATAAAGTGAAGAAGATCCAGTCTTGGTACCACTCTTATCTTGGCTAATTTCTGTTGCGAAAAGGATTGGGCAAGAACATTTCCACTTCTGACAAAATTTGTAAGAAAGAGTTTTTTTAAAAAAGCGCATGGTTCTAAGATGTTACCAAATCATGTTTATCTTTACCAGAGTTATTTTCGGCGAATAAGCAGCCCTTGTAGTTTTGAAAGTGTATGTTTTTTTTTTTGGAGCGGGAGGGAGCGCAGGTCTTTCTGTTTAAGTTTAAACATTATAACTTTCTAATCACTTTCTCTGTCTTCTAATATTTCGCAGTTTTTCTACTCAGAAATATAGAAAAAAAAACACCCCTTGCAAAAGAATGCCTCATTTGTTTTCGCGTAACTTCTGTTTTAAACTTTAATGAAATTTTTAGTACATTTTCGTGTTTTCCGTTACTTCTTCCACTGCCATGTGCATATTTGTTGTTGTCTTTTTATTTATCCTTTTGTAATTTTGTAAAAGAAATGGAACTAAACAAAAAATAAATGTGTTGTAAAATACTTTTAACACTCATTTGCGGTTTTCTCATGTCTAATTAAGCGACATTTTATTTGTTCGGTTTTTGTATTGTTGCAACTCCATCAGGCCACACACACACACACACACACACTTAACAAATACAGGCTCTTGGATCATTTGTAGAAGAAAGAAGAGAAAAGCTTAATTTTTGTGGGTGTCTTTTTCGAAAATTTTCCAGCAAATGTTTTCATTTAATGTTCGCCACAAAATGTGTTCTTTCGTTCTTATTGCTTCTTTTGTTGCATGCCCCAAAATGGCATGTTTGCAAAGAAAGAAACAACGAAGGACACAAAAGTTTAAAATAATGTATGGTATAAATAATTTATTTGTATGTAAGTTTGGTTGGTTGAAAGTAATTCCTGCACTGCAGCCGTTTGTTTTGCAAAAACAAATTGCGGACACACAATTGTTGTTCGTCTTTGTTATTTCAAGGATGTTTATTTGTAGCAGATTGTTGGGCAAAGTGACGTGAGTAGCGGGAGCATGTGGTGCATTCTATGCAAAATAATAATGCCACAATCGAAACGCATATGTTTTAATATTTCTATCTATTGTCTTTTTTGTTGCAGAGGGGAATTTTTAATTTGTGTTGAAATACCGTTCCCACTGATACCAAGTTTCACGTTTCAGTTTTCTGTAATTTCTGGTGCATTTTTGTAAGAATACGTTTTCACATAACAAAGTAAAATCAAGATGCAATTAAAATAATAATTAGATTTCAAACTATAACGAAAATTGTAGCATTAATTAAAATTTCTAATTGAAAAATATTCCAGATTTTATTTTAAATTAAACCATTTCATATGGTATTTTGAGTGCACTGTTTTAATAGAATAACAAATTCAATTAAAATAAGCAAGAGTGCCGAATCTTAGATACCTTTCATTGGCCCCCTTATATCTCATATTCGTCTAAATTTCTGCCTAGTCCTTTAGTAGTAGCGAATTTTGACTAATTTTTGAATCAAACCACTATACTCGTATAACTTCAAATAACGAACTCAACCTGGAGACTAAATTTCACTTCAATCGATTCAACCTTCTCGGCGGACCGGATTCTGACCAATTTTTCGAGTTTGGTAACACATATCAACTTTTTTTTGTCTCCCATAACTGTCTAAGCTCTTATGTGAACATTGATATTAAATTTCATAAAAATTGGTGCATATCAGGATGTCTTCCTTCGTCCGTATTGTGTAGCCGTATTGTGTATTAAAAACAAAGAACGTGCAAAAAAAAAAGAGTTGTAAGATAGTGAGTTTCACCACCTGTCATCTATCTAACTATCGCTTTCCTCTAGTTCCAGCACAATGCATCACATGTGTAGGTGTGATTTCCTTTTTCGAACCTAATACCCTAGATCTACATCTGAACATTTATAGCGAATTTTATCGAAATCGACTCAGCCTTTTAGGCTGGCCGGATTTTAACCTATTTTGTTTCCCGGTCCTGCTGAACACATTTTTGAGTTCAAATCGGTCCTCCATATTTATATCTTAGCATATAAATTTTGTAAAAATTGTTCGAGCCTTTTAGAAAATACGAGTTTAGCTCATAAAATGGCAGCAGTGCCACCTAGCGGAACTATAAAGTACCATATTTAGTTACATACGCGGGCTAATTTTGACCAAAATCGATACAGCCGTTTCGAAGTTATGCAAGTTTTTGTACTAAAATTTCAAAAAAACGAGGTGTTTCGTACTATTTCGGCTGTAGCTCGGAAACTATTCAACCTATTTGGCTGAATTTAAATAGCAACTAATTTAGATCTACTGCTGACCTCTTGACACTAAACGGAATTCTATGCGATGTCTTATTTCACCGCAAAGTTGATATCAATGGACATGCCGACAGACGGATAGACGGACTCAATTAACTTATCTATTCATCAAATTTTTGAAATATATAAATTTTTATGCAGAAATTAATATTAAAGAAATTATATAAGGATTGCAAGAATATATATATACGTTACAGCTAAAGTGAAGGGTATAATAAACGTGTATTCAATTAAAATATTAATTGAAAAATAAAATTATTAAGCAAGGGAAAATTAAGGAAAAACTTTAACTCAAATTTTTCTGTATTGTTCTGCCTTGTATTTCTTTCTAGTAGTGTATAATTTTAGCTCCAAAAGAGATAAAAATGTTTTTGACACTCTAAACTCATTTATGGGTCCTTCGAATTGATGGTTTTATGACTGCCAAAAATCTATTTTAATAGACATTAGAAATGAAGAAAAAATTAATCACCTTTGAAATTCTGCTTAATTTGTTTCCACCAGTGTGCATGCCTTTAGCCCAAAAATTCTCTGCGTATACCAGAAATATTTTCCAAGACATTAAATGTCTTTCTGTCACCAACCACACAAAACACTTTCACGGTCTGCCACCACTTGTGTACTATTAAAAATTCAATGAACCTAAAACATGCAGCATATTTTCAGCTCTCCAAAAAAAAAAAACAATATTTTACTTGAAAATGCTCCTTTTAATTTCTTTGTCTTATTCTCTCGTTCCTATAACGGCTTGATAATTGAAAAACTTTCGCCAGCCAGCAAATTACAAAATTTCTCACTTTATTAATAATAATATTGTAATAAAAATTTATTAATTATGAGGTTTAGCAGGATATGCCAGGCGGATATTTTATTAAGTTTATTCTTATGTTAAAAAAAAAAATGGTATTTATTTCTCACAATTTGTGGCCATAATTAAAAAATTATACAAAATTACTTCTTTACATTTCTTTTGGCTTTCCACGTTTAAATCTTATTTACTTTTATTTCTTTTTTTGTCTTAAGAAATTTACAATTTTAATATTCTAATTAAAGTTGAAATAAAGTTTTGCAATGGAATACCAAATATGCTTTTTGGGGACAAAATTGCTCTGGTTTAAAAACTAGATGTAAAAATTTTAATAACGATTAAAGGCACAACGCAAATGATTGTTGCAGTAGGTACATTAGGGTGGGTAAAATTGTATGAATGAAAAAAAAAAACTGATACAAAAATAAAATCTACAGAAATCTTTAAGAAACTTTTCATAAGAAACCGCAGCTGCTACACCCTGCCCCAAACATAGCTGGCATACCCTGAGCAGTGGTTTAAGAAATAATTGCAATTTATAGTCGACATTTTATTAATTATATACATCAGGGGACTGAAAATATTATTTACATCCAAGGTTGTTTGGTACTCCTTGGCGAAATATTTACCTACAAACATAGCGAACAGTTAAATAATTTACAGAATGCTGTAACAACCGCCTTAATTGCTAGATAAAGTTAGTTTCGGGTTTACCGACGCCTGTAAGCAAAATTCGGCTCGAAGGACCATTAGCAATTGAAATCTATATGCAGCAATACAAAAGAAACAGGTTGCGGCGTATTTCGTTGCCATTCATGGAAGCTTGTTTGGTGGCAAAATGTGAATTTTTGCTAATTTTTTATGCTAAAACTGTCATTAAGTTGTCAATTGTGAAATTAAATTGCCTCTTTCTATATTAAATAATTTATTATCAAACAAAGGTGAATCAAAATGAAATTTCGTTTTAAATTAATGTCGGTTGTTTTTTTTGAGTTGCAGAAATGTATGTTAAAAAATTTTTTTTTATATCATCACTGGTTTTATTGAACTGAGAATTTTATTTATTTATATATATTTTGGGCCATAAGGCCACCATAACTGGCACGTACAAGGCGTAATCACATACTTTTTTCTTTTCGCAGAATTTGAGGGTAGATTTCACTGATAACTCATCAAATGTTAATTTTCAGTTGTTCCATTGTCTCTAATTTATCGGCATATACGAGTAACTATATACGTATGTCCTTGGACATTATGACAGGAAAAAGTATCATGGCACCCAAAGACATTGCGACATTTTTGGTTGTGCCTCAATGTGCATGACCATTCTGCCGTTCTCTGGCGTGCCATGTAAAATGTATGTAAATGTAATGCCGGCACCGATTTTTCTTAATTCTACTTTCAATTGTAGTTTTTATCTCCTTTCTCCGTAGCCGGCCTTTGTCCGGGCTTACAGAATTTCTCCACCATGGTATTTCCCGAAAAGGTGCTGCCTAGTAGAGAAAATTTTTAGTAAAACTAGCGTCGTTATGGGAAATATTATAGAGGAGAAATTGTTTAAGCCTTGCCAAAGACCGGCTATGAATATTTTTTAAAAAATACAGCCGCTGTGGGAAATACCATGGAGGAAAAATGCTGAAGGCCGACTAAGAGTTGGCTATGCAAGAGAGCCAAAATATGTTTTTATACCGAAGGCAGGTAACGATAGCTACGCATAGCCAGATCAGCTTAACTTCATTCCTACTGAAGACATTGGAACATATATTGGACACTGTAATGAAATGCTAGATACACAGGGAGGTAATTAGTTTCAAACAGCATGCCTCCAGTAGGGACAGATGCGTCGAGACGAGTCTACAGAGTCTACAGTTTATCACATTGAAAGATCGCTTGATATGGGCATTTATACCGACCCTAGTGGTATTTGTGCATATACAGGAGCTTTCAATGATATAAGAACCTCGAGTCCTATTGACTCTGTAACCATATTCGAACTAGACTTGGGCGCATGGATAAGGCATATGATTCGAAATAACCGAATAAAAAGTGATAGGTTAAGGATGCGATGTAAGTGTCATAGTAGGGCAGGTCACAACCCCAGGGAGGCATATTATCTTGGTTGATGTGGGTGACTGCCATTCACAGTCTCGGGCAGACTCTAACCGAGGAGGGTTTCGAAGCCGTCTGTTATACAGACGATGTGCCAATCCTGATAAGAGACAGACCGCCCAAGAACTTTAAGACAATTTCAAAAGTGCCACTGCGATACATTTTCTCTGTCATAAAGTTCATGGATATTACGTCCTTAGACGTTACGCCATGCCACCAAATCATACATTGTTGGACTTTAATTCTTGCCTTTTGTAAAATCTTCATAAAGTGGACGGGCATATCGCCACTTTTTAATCTTGGACGAGCATTCAGGAGATGACCCCAACGTATTCGATACATTGTGCATCAATTAGAGTAAATGGAACGGCTTTAAATTGATTGATGTTGGTCTTCTTCAATGCTTTGTCCTGCAGCGGCTGTAGCTTTCACTTTCGTTTATTGCGAAGCTCATTATAATTGAAAGTGGTGCGAGACCGATTCATAATTGTTCGAATTAACAGCACTGTTTGACTATTACCGATATGCACGATCAGTTGGACGAGCGGAAACAGTATTTTGGAAAATGGTTCACGTGACTGCCCGTAAACACTCGAATAGAATCGCGAGATTCGGTTTCGAAGATTTTAAAAGAAAATTCCAACAATTTGCAATCTATACATGGTGAAATGTCCAACCGAACTAAAAAAGAAGCGCCTAACAGCTGTTAAAACGACTGTCAAGTACAGCAGTGTTACACCTTGTTACACTTGTGCACCTTAAGAAACACACCCTTTTTAATTTGAAAGCACGTAAACATTCAGCAAGCACATGGCAAATGGAATAGATGAAAACTATTCGCATCATGTGTATGAAGCACTTTGAAGTGTTTTAATTTTTAATGAATCAAAAAAATGTTTGTAGCTACACATCCTTGCACAGTTACTTAAATAGACAGTACTTGAGGAGATAAAAACACCTAAAAACAATTTAAATTAAGGGCAAAAACTACTAAAAAACAGTTAGTGAAATTGAAACGGAAAAATTGTTCGAATGACAAAAACAAAAATAATTTGGCAATTTTGGGGTATTATTTCCTTTTCTGAAGGGAGTTATAAAACGGAATGAAAAATTATTTTTTTTTATATAAAAGAAAGAGAAAAATATATAAAACAAATGTGTGAAACTAAGCTCGAAAAGTAATTGAACTTAATTCGATTTTTATTTCCCCCCCCCCCCGCCTGTATAGCAAGCAGTAAGAAATAAAAAAATTATTTCACAGGTGATGAAATTCCCGAAAGGAATATATTTTTTTTTTATTATATTCCTCGGGAATGAAACAGGAAAAAGTAGCAAATAAAAATGATTGAATGCCAAAAAGTATGATAAAAATTTGCTCAAGTGTGATGTAAATTGTAGATTTCTTTATTGAATCGTTCGTCATTTTGGCCTTTTGCTGGTGCTTGCTTTTATCGTTTTAAATCTTGTGTAAACAAGTTGTTTTGTTAAAAATGTGCCAAAGAAGCTGCTTTATTTAACCAGCATTCATTCAGTTCAATTTAAATCATTATTAGAAATTTTTTCTTCTTCATTCATTTTGGTACTCTGACCGTCATTAAAATGTATACATTTCAATGAATAGAATGATTGACAACAATTTCATTTAAGCATCCATTTTGGTTGAATTTGTAAGTTCATACAATAGAAAGCCTTTATAGTGGTTTATTTACGCATTTTTATTTTTGCAACTTATTGGATTAAAAATAAAACAGAACAAAAATTCCCAGGGAAGGTTACCTACCACCAAGAAAAAGAAATTTACATGAAAAGAAATAAAATTTGTGAAAAGATTTGCAAAATACCGCAGAATATTGTTGAGAGTGGGTTTTGTAGAGAGTGGCGCAATAATTGCACTACAAAAAGAAATGCAAATAATTTTTTTTTTTTATCAATGTATTTCAATTTATTTTTTGTATTGTATAGAACATTTTATTTTAAAAATTTTATATATTATATCTTAACTGAATTTATTTTGGGAATATCTCTTTATATGTGATTCTAATTTTAAAATTGTGCTTTTTCCTTTGAAAAATATATGTCAAATTTATTATAACAATTTAATTTTAAAATTAATTTTAAATTAAAATTTAAAAAAATTAAAAAAAAATTAAATTTAATTTAGATTTAAAATTAAAATCATTTATATATTATATTTATTTTCTAAATTATATTCTCTTTCAAGCCTAACGTTTTGTTTTTATTTCTTATTTTCTCTCTTTTTACGTTATTTCGTCAACCTTCGGTTAACATCTTCAGGAAATTTTTTCTTAAAAGAGAATATAGAAATATTTATTATAAAAAATAAGGTAGAAGAATAAAGATTTGATTTTATTTTATAGTACTAATCGTTTTTCGTAATCAGAAAATTGTTCATATCAGCCAGAAGGGTTGAAGTAGGGATCGCCTCAATTATAGTTTTAATGGACTGCTTCAATTCAGTAAAATTCGTTGGTTTTGTCTCGTACATCTTTTGCTTGACATAACCGCATAAAAAAAGTTAGGTGCAAATTGGTCAGGTGACCTTGGGGGCCAGAGGAAAGTGGAGTTTTTCGATAACAATTTGTTTGGAAATTTTCTTTGAAGCTCTGCCATAACCGGTTTGGTTATGTGTGCAGTTGCTATATTTTTTTTTTATCTTGGACCTGCACTCAGTAGATGACCCCTACAACAACTGACACAAAGCCACATAAATGCACATTAGAAAAAATGCGAAATGTTTTTATGAGTCTGAAACTGGGGTTGAACCCAGGAAAATTTTTCGTTTTGTAGTCAACGTGAAGACTACTTCGACCATCGCCACCCTTTAACAGCTTTAAATAACGGTCCTCAATGTTACACCGTTTTCTTGAAAGAAGTTTGGTCCCACTATGTACATTGATGAAACTTCGCACCACACAGTGACACGTTCTGAGTGCAATCCCTTCTCATAGGGTATTTGTGGATTAGATTCACTCTATATACGGCAATTT
The DNA here is from genome assembly GCA_963924685.1 of Dexiosoma caninum. Lineage (NCBI taxonomy): Eukaryota > Metazoa > Arthropoda > Insecta > Diptera > Tachinidae > Dexiosoma > Dexiosoma caninum. Next base: position 80,833,504 of record OZ004729.1, on the reverse strand, counting down.
TGCTCTTTACATTGCTGTTTAGATTAAAATGACCCGCGGCAGACATTCAATCATATTTTGGGAAAACTCTAGATGAATATGCAAATCCAGAGGGTTTAACTTACTTGTAATTTGGACTTTGTACGGAAATAAGTATAAGTCATCATAAATTATACGTTGTAATGACCGTCTGCTAATTCCAATTTGCGCTGATAAGTTTCGAGTGGAAACTCTAGGATTTGACTGAATTGACGATACTATAGCCGCGGTTATGTCTTGAACCCGTACATAGGGATCTCGATGGTACGGTCTTTGGGTAATGCTTCCAGATTCGGCCAACATATTTACTTGCCTCATTATGGTCCATCTACTAAGAAGAGTGCCGCCAAACTCCCACCTAAATTCGCTTTGTACAGATATTACGGACTACACTATCCAAATCAACTCTCTATTCGTTATCCCAACCTACAAATTAAAAAAAAAATAATCCGAAAAAAAATTATTTCGTTTTGTTTTTGTAGCGCAATTGAGGCGCCACCCTGTATTTTCAATGGAAAATAATTCGTTTTTTTGTTTTGCCTACAAAACGGTCAATTCGCGCTATCACTTCGATCGTTTAAAAAAATAAAATTATTATATAGAAAAATACCAAGTTATGCTTGTGGCATATCTTCCCCCCATTACAATGGGATATCCACTTATTCAAATAAACGGCATCCCCATTCAAAAATTGACATCTTTTCTATGCATAAATGTCAAAGTGATTACAAGAAAATGTTTTTATCGTATATTGAAATGCTTCAATGCACTACAAGATTTAAAAATAAGAAATCTAAGCCAAGACCTTTCTTAACTATAAAGTTGGTCATAGCGAATTTTTTATACCCTTCTCTTTCTATGGAAAATGTTCCTCATAGAAAAAGAAACTTCACTTGATAATCTTATTGGATGCTGTCAGCCTGTAATAAGAACAACTTATGGGCATAGAAATCCTATAAAGAATTAAAAAAATATGCATTTAAAATGCGTAGTGACTCTTGACTCTCTCGTATCAATCCAAGAAAATAAATTGAAGATCACAGCCAGTCAGAAACTTTGTTTGCAGAGAATTACTTGTATAGACTGCTGAGAGAAATTCCTACAGCACAAAGTTCCAAATTAAACATAATCAAAAAACAAAAAACAAACAAAACAAAAAATAATCACTTTTTTTCTTATGAAATCCACAAACACTGTCATTAACTCAAAGTCACAGTGTAGGGCACTAGAATATATCGTTTAGGGAGCAGTGAAGGGAACACGAGTATAAAGAAAAACCAAATATAAATTTGACAAGCAAATTTCAGCAACTTTCCTGTTGGTTCGGCTGTCCCATTTGCCGTAAACGTTTTACAGCATTTGTGCAGTCGGTTGACACAAGCACTTGCCACTTGTTAACACCCGTAAGAAATTCAGCATTTATATCTTATTTCAAAATCATTCACTCATTCAGAGTCAGTCTTTGATTTGACATACACATGCACATGTATGCTTTTTATAAGGATTCATTTCATTTGTATCCGTAAAAGATTTTCGGAAGATGACGAAGATGATGATGATGCTGCTACCCAGGTGCTGTTGATTTCTGCTTGAATTCTTTCATTTCCTTAACCAAAGACGTTGTTGACGATTGAATTGAAAATGGTTTTTTGTGTTTTTTTTTTTTTTGAAGATGATTTAAAATTTTGGTTAGATTTCCTTTGATGTTGCTCTTTTTTTATTTTGTTGCTTTGTGTAAATAATTTCTTTTCTCTTGTATTGCCAAATAATTTGAATATATATTTACCAGATTTCCAAAAAGGCTCATTTTTATTTATCTCATTTCTTTTTTTGGTTCGCTACCAGAGATTGAATCCTGCCGCCGCAGCAGAAAAGATAATTCATTTTCTCAATGTTATTTAAATTTTAATCGAAAGTTTAATTTTCTGTGTATTAAATCGAAACAAAGCAAATCTTCTAATAATTAAAAATAAAAATTAATTTGAGATTTTCCCGCACAATTCCCTGATTTAATTTACAAAAAGGAAAGAGCGTAAATAAATTGTCTTGGCCAAATCTCAAAAGTAATGCAACATATTTTTACTGCAGTCAAGTTGAATCTGTGAACATTTTCTTAAATAAAATCGAATTTTAATAAAATTTATGAGCAAAAATGAAAATAAAAATACATGAAACTTTTTCAACTAGAATGTTTTTTTTTTTTTAATTTCGTTCAACTTGAGTCGCACATCTGGTCTAATACATTTTTACAATTATTCTATTATATTTATATTGGATTATTGCAATGTGTACTTGTAATGCGAGAGCAGGTATCAAAAGGCAGCTTCACAAGCACAAAAATATTACAAAATATCATGGAATAATTCAACTGCAACATTATTTCTGGCTGAATGATTTTTTTTTGTCACAATTTAAGAGTAGGAGGACATTGAAATTGGCGGTTTATTAAACATGCGATACACCCATTAGTTATTGACATCCGCGCGAATCCAACGTTTGCTCTAGACTCTATTGAAGTTCTTGACTTCCAAAACAAAAAACATTGGAGTGAAATCATAGAAGGTCAATATCAGGGATATAAGACAGGCTCTACCCCCTCATAAAGGAGGGGTTCTTGATGCCAAGAAGTTATGAATTGTATTGCAACTCATGACACAGGTCTGTTTGTTTTCATTCTTGGGTCATGAGGCCGGCGGTTTTTGGAATACCTTCAGATTAAGCCCCACGACCAGATGCTGATGTAAAATGAAAACACAAGTTCTTGACTTTCAGCATCGTCAGTTAGTCCCTAATCGCCTGGGCTGAATATTTCACAGGAATGGGTGTTTGTATTTACAGCGGGTTTTGGCTGAGTAGTATGCACGTTGACTCTACAACCAGAATATTATATGTTCAAGACTCCGTCAAGCGCCAAAAATTAGTATCATTTGAACAATAAAAAGATTGTGATTTCAAATAATGATTAAAAGTGGCTATACTTTATCTTAAAAATTAATACCTCCAACGCAGACGAAAGACGCAGCAACTCTACTTAACAAATTAAAAAGAAACGGAAACTGCAGAGTTGTGCATGAATTAATTCTATCACTTCGCCACCAGTCCCCTGTCTACGGTCACCATTTCAAATTAATTCCGATGCTATACATTGCATGTGTAGAGTGCATCCCTTGACCAGTGGTATAGGAAATAAAAATAAGGGAATCATTTCACCTTGCAGGACTTTCCCGAAGTTTCGCATTAAGCTTAAGCCAAAAATACGTATCAATGATTACGGTGTCATTAAAAACATATACCTTTTTTCGCAACTTTTTTGACATTAGATCAGATTAGCTTTTTTATGTCTATAAAAGTCAGTGAATATCGGTTCTGTTTTTTGAAGAACAGTCATTAAAAAAAAAAATCTTTTTTTTTTCGAAATTTTTCGTCAGCCATATCTCTCGAAATTATTTCACTAACCTAATGACAAACTTTCATTTCATATACTATATAAATTCATTGATTTACTGAAACGTTTTCATTGATTTCCCGTTATTATATGATATTTGTTTTTTTTTTTTTTATCTGGGACCAGCACTCAGGAGATGACCACTACACATGCGATGCATTGTGCTGGAACTATAGGAAAGAGATAGTTAGATAAACGACAGGAGCTCTGCTTTAGCACGTTCTTTGTTTATAGCAGTGCTGAAGCTTCGGTTTAGTAGCCATTTTTATTATTATTTTACTTCGCCGGTGCTACACAATACCGACGAAGGAGGGCGTTCTGCTGTGATTGTGGATTGCTATCAGCTGAAGCCGGTATTCTTCAGTGACCAATGACTATGCCTTCGCCACTGAAACCTTCCGAATACTACTAACACACAAAGACACACTAATGCACATCAGAAAAATGCGAGATGTTTATTTTTATTTTAAAATTTTAGTCTGAAACTGGGGTTGAACCCAGGCCTGTTTTGGTTTTGTAGTCGACGTGAAAACTACTTCAGCCATCGCCAACCTCGATATATTTGTCTCTCGGCTACGCTGACCTATATGTACATTCTATTGCTGTTAATGCCAACTAGTCAGTTTAGACGTTCAACAAAATTATTAAAAAAAAACCTAAGAAACTTCACATGTTTATATACAAACTTCCAACGACCATTTGAGAATTACCAAACTGGTAGAGTGCCAGTAGATTTCACTTGCCGAAAACTTGATGCATCTGGCCACAGAAGCACAAACCCTCAGAAGGCAACTGAAATGTACAACTAGCATTTATATTGCTGATTTTGATCCTTTTCAAACATCTGGTCAGAGCACTTGTGCAGTGTCAAAAATTACACAATGCCAATTGGTTTAACAAACAGCTCATTTGACATTGTTAAATGGATTTGTTAATCAAATCGAAAAAGCAGAACTTTTTTTCGCTGAATGTTGAAATTATTAAACCAATCACCAAAAAAGCAATGAATTTTTATAGGAATGTAGCATAATTCTTAGACTGCTGTCGTATAAGTAACAAAAAAGCATGCGGTAGTTACTGCTGCATAAGCTGCTGTACAACACATCAAGTACAAGTGATTTCATAACAACTGCACAAATTTGGAAATGTATGTTTATAGAAATATACATAAATATGTATGTATGTGCACACATACACATACACATATGTATATTATTTTTTTCATTTTTGGATACTTTAGAGAAAATTCGACTCTATTATTAAGGCTTGCCAAGAAGTACGTCGTTTATTAGAATTGATTTTTATTAACAAAATACTACAATTGTGCAAAAAGAGTTCATACAGAACCATGTACTCACTCGCTGGTGTATACGCGTATGTACGAGTATGTATGTATGTGTTTTTAAGCGTTATAGTTTAAAATTTCGATTTGCTTAATATAACAAGCAAGGCTCGAGTACAAAGCATACAAGTACGTTGTTGTGCTAGTTTGTTTTATAACAAACACACAAGCAGATTTACGTTCCCAGTATGTTTTATAAGGATGAGAACGTACATACACACATTTTAGAAGAGGCACTCTTAGGGATTTCAAGTGAAGCGAGTACGTAAATCAATAGAGTGCTTCACTAGGAATATAACTAAAAGGATTTTGCATAAAATGGACATGCAAATGTTCAGTTGAAATTCAATGCAATAATTGCATGAATAAATAATTGAAAAATATTAATCTTATTTCATCAATACATATCGCAGATTTGTTTCTTCATAATTATCACATGTAATTTGACTGCCTCTAAATTAAGCATGTAAACTTAAAAAAAAAAAAAAATATATAAAATAAAATTCTTCTAAATTAAATGTATTTTGGATTTGGTTCAAAAGCAAATTTCAATACAAAATCGAATATTTATACCTATTTCAAATCTAGAATATATTTTTAAGAATATGGCTGTTAATATTTTTATATTGAATTTTCATAGACAAGAACTTTTTCTGTATTGTGAATTTAAAAAAAAAAAAAATATTTTTTCATTCTAAACAAAAACCAATTTTCTTGAAGAAGCTACACAAAGGAGTAGCGAAATATCGAATAAAAATAAATATTACATATATTAAAAAGACCTACAGCTTAAATAATTAGTGTTATTAATATAATAAAATATAAAAAATTACAAAAATTTTCTGAAGATGTGTTAACCGATGTTTAACGAAAGTAGAACAAATAAAAATAAAAACAAACCTTTAAGCTTAAAAGATAATATATAAATTGTTATTAAAGGAAATATGGCTAAGTTAAGTTAAGTATTAAAAGATTCAAGTCAACGTTTACACTTTTCTCTCTACTTGCCCCGATTAATTGTTTGTGGAAAACGAAATGTTCGTTACCCACGTGGTAAACAATTCAAACATTGAGCAGAATTGACAAAAAAAAATGATATTTCAGAAACTGAATTACTGAAGAAGCTTTAGTTAAACTGCGAAATTTATTGTTGGAAGACCCCAAACATATCGAGCCTTTGGTGCAATACCGCAGTAACTCAAAATTTGAATTTTTTGAGCTGGGTATGCAGAAATGATCTTTGGGGAAATATATATCTAAAGAAAAAAAGATTATGGTTCTATCTCTAACTGTTCAGATTCTACAGCTACAAATGTCTTTATTGCCTCCAGCTATTTCCAACAATATTTATTATGAAATATTTCCTTTATGACTAGAAATTTACAAACAGTAAACATTACAAAACATGCCTTTTTATTTAGAAACTTGTAAAAAAATAACTTTAGTAAACGAAAACACTATCAAAAAGATGGCTCAAATCTTCAAATGCACTTTTTTCAGTTCACGATTTTTGGAATTACGACGGTATTGCACCAAAGACTCGATATATCAGCGTTATTTCATTCTAAATTTCGGCACGAAAATGTCAGACATAAACTTCCTTTACCCAGCAATGTCATATAGAGAAAAGCAGCCCAATACAATTATACTTGCATTTGGTTGTTCTGTCGTTACTAAAATGGTATGTGTTATAATGAAATCAGGTAACTTGTTGCGGTGCTGGAGGTTTTGTGGAACTGGATTCCATGGATCTACGGTACATTAGAGACCCCGCTGTTTCTAGCTAAGAAGTTGAAGAATTTCTCTTTCATTCATTTTTTATTATTTATTTTTTTCTTTATTTATTTGTTTTTATAGCAGTGTTGTAACATGTCTGATGTCAAGGAGACGTATTAAATTCTGAAGCTTCGTTTTTAGTGGACATTTTTAGAAATTATTTTACTTCGCCAGTGCTACACAATACCGACAAAGGAGCGCGTTCTGATATGCCTGTTGATTGGATACAGCTGCAGCCGTTACTGTTCAGTTACCAGTGACTATGCCTTCGTCACTGAAACCTTGCGACAATAACTGACACAAAGACACACAAAAGCACATCAGAAAAAATGCGAGATTTTTTTTTTTTTTTATAATTTTAGTCTGAAACTGGGGTTGAACCCAGGCCTGTTTTGGTTTTGTTGTCAACTTGAAAACTAATTCAGCCATCGAGACCCTTGATATATCAAAAAAAATGCGAGATGTTCTTATGAGACTCATAGAAACTGCGGTTAAACCCAGGAACATTTTTCGTTTTGTAGTCAACGTGTAGACTCCTTCGACCATCGCCACCCTTTTATAACTTCTATTGTTGAATGTACGAGCATACCATAGTTGTTTGACTGACGACATACGATATGGACCTAATGGTCAATAAATTGTGTTTTGGGAAGGTGATGCATCGGCTGGAACTTCCTTTGAGTTTGAAGATGACGGTAGAGGCGACTATTCGAGATCCAACCAGAAATCTACTGGTCTATTCACGTCATATTAGATGAATTGAATTAGACATACATATGTTTTGATATGACTTTTACTAGCCCAGGTGTTGCTGCCACTCAACAGTAGTCAGCAGATGGTGTCTTGGACTACGCAGTTGGAAGGCACCATTGTGTTCTATTGAAGGATAAAGATTTGGTGAATGGAAGTCTGCATTTAAGGATCAAAACATTATACCCAACGGTGTTAGACAGCCCAAAACATCTTAGGCAAAGGAATACTATGATCATTGGATTTCAACCTCTGTGTGTCTATTCAGTCACTAGTTTTTTTCCTTGTGCCAATGGGGGCGGTGGTGAACGTCAGAATTCACTCGGTGTTGAGAGCACCGTCAGATTAGCTCCTACGGGCAGGTGCCCGTACAAGATCTGCCACTTTTCACGTGGAACGATTCAAATCGAATGATCATACACACTACAGCCCTCACCCCCTAACATATTGCCCACAAATGTATGTGTCTACACATGTAAAAAAAAAACCTGTATATTCACGTAAAATGTACACAATCTCGCAATTGATAGGTTTTCGCCAAGGCTGAATTATTTTAAACTCGTTCGTCCTTATCGCTCTGCACTACGAAAAACTTTCAAATATACAAGTGTCTTCTCTAAAAAAGAAGTGTTACTATTCGCAATATTTATTTTATAGGTTTTTCTTTTTTTTATTTCTATCTGAAATAAAGAGGGAATATGTATTTTTATTACAATATTTTTCGACGTTGTTAATTTCATACTTCAATGGTTACTTTTGCTTGTTGAAAGATGTTCCATTTTGTTTTTCGTGTGCAAGTTTTCCTTGCAATTTTTCTTCATTTATCTCTACTTTGCTGTAGTTTTTGCATATGCCGTTTTCCTTTTTAGATTTTTCCAAATACTTTTTTTTTCCTTCGCCCATATGACTGCTTGAAATTTGGATACATAATCATAACTTACGTTTCATCTTTGTTTCTTTTCTAGTTCTTTCTTTGTATTTTAAGGTTTTTTACGTTTTTTGTTCTTTTAATGAACTTTTTATTTAACATTCAATGTTGTAGATTATTTTTAGAGTGTGTATACGAGTGCCTTTCTGTTTATACATGAATGAAGTAGAAGAAAGACATTATTTTGGCATTTTGCCCAAGTAAGCAGAAAAACTCCTTTAGCTTTTTTGTTTAGAAAAAAAACCCAGCAAAATGTTAAAGCAGTTTTATGAAAAGTTATTTTTGCTGACGGCTAGAGTAGTTAGCACGTTGACTATGCAACCAGAAGAACACGGGTTAGATTCACGTCCTTGCAAAGAGAAAATTTTTATACAGTACTACAGCACCCTCCTTCATCGGTGTTTGAGCAAGAAAACATCGGCGTAGTAAAATAATGGAAAACTGACCCCTACACATGCTGGAACTAGGAAATTATGTTATGGGAGGAGGCTTTGCTGGGTTGGGGCACAAAGCTGCACGCAGGCACGCGAGTAGAATCGCGAGATTCCATTTCGAAAATACCACCCACTCATAAGAATAACAACCCATATTAGTTATCTTCCGTCGAATCCACTGGAGAGATGCACTAAAACCACGCTGTTGATTTGAGTTATCGCATATCGACATCTCCGATAGGTCGTCCAATACGTGTCTATCCAGAAGCCGTTGCCGCAACCAGCGTAACGCCGGGCACTCGCAGAGCATATTTAAGACCATCTCTTTCCAATGCGGATCCCGGCAGTTGCGTCAGAATGGTTTGGTGGGGAAGATCCATTCTACCGGCAAGTCTGCCGATCGGCCAATGGTCAGTCAATACCGCAACCAGTTGAGAGATACTCCTCCGGTTCCTACTAATGATCTATTCCGTGCGCTAATCGCCGAAGCGTGGCCACAATTTCCTTGCTACCTTACGAGACCGTTCCATTTCTGCTACCGATGATAATGTCCCATGATCAAGCTCTTTATAGTGCCGAACGGCAAAGTCCGTCCCGTCCAGTCCATGTATTTCTCATTTGCTACACAATATTATCAGTCGCCTTGTGGAGGTCTGCTTCCATGTTTCGCCCACAAATTAATAGTCTGACTTTGGATTCAATAAGTCTCTGTCTATTTCATTGGCAAATTACATACAATAGTGAGGATCTGATAAAGAAAGCCTCTATTTATATGCAAATTTAAGTATAAAGTTGAATAAAGACATTCAAATGTCTTAACAAAATTGTTCATTGGTTAACCTCCAAAATTTCTCCTTCTGCAGCAAGATTTCCCACAAATTTCATACAATTCATACTACTTATGAAAAGCCAATCATACGAAACATGTCTGTATATATAATGAACTCTTATACACGAGTATGTACTCGTATAAGAAAACCATACACTCTTATGCCATCTAATAATATTGCAAATGCAGGTCGGGGAAGGCTGTGTATTAGTTAGTAGTGGCGTCCACGTTCATTTTGCTTTGCCTGTTTCTCAACAGAAAAAAAAAAAACTTTCCACTTAATGTAATTTATATTACGAATTGTATACATATTAAAAAAAAAAGCGATTGTAAGGACTTATAGAATTACTTCTTTTACTGTGTAGTTGTATTTTTGTTTAGCTTGTACTTTTATACTTTCGAGTATAATCTTATTTAATTTTCAACGAAATGATTTGGCAAGTTTTGAAAAACTTATTTAAAGGTATGTATAAACAAATTTGGGTAAAAATTATGTTGCGTAAGAGAATTTATGGAAATGGCGAAGTAGATTATGGAAGGAATTCATATGTCATTGAAAAGTTTCGTATATTTTGTTTTTCAATTTTAATGATTTTTATTAAAGTTTTTAATTTGAATAAGGCCTGTAGAAATTTTTTAGTAAAATGAATTGCTAAATTTATTTTTCTCTTAATTAAAATTTCTTCATTTAATTTTAATTTAAACGTAAATCTTTTTGAAAGCATACCTTCACTGCTTCTGTGCTTTGTAATAAATTAGTGAAAAGGAATGCTTCTTATTACTACATTATTATGCCCCATTATTTGTCGCTAGACAAGCAATGACATGTTTAGCAAAATCTAGCGTGCAATGTTTTCTGATTTTTCTTGTTTTTTTGTTTTTTTTTGTTTTGCAGTTTTATGAAAATAATGAAATAATTTGTGGAACCAGAAGGCAGAAAATAGAAACGTTCAAATGATAACAATTTATCAACAAGACACTTTTATTTAATGTTTGCTTCGCTCAACAACCCACCATTTATAATGAAACAATGAAACAGAGAAACAACTACAACATGTGTAATGGTGTGTTCTTTTTTTCTTTGCTCTTGTTCTGGTATGCTTTTAAATACCTATTTAATTTAGCGCCTAAATGTAGGCAAGCACAAGTACAAACACAAACTGTGATATTTTGTTAACGCCCCAGCAGTTCGAGACAGTGAGAATTTTGTGTACGTTCTTTCACAGAAAATGGAATTTATGATATTTTAAAAGCTTGCCCAGCTCAAAATAACAATTCCCTCATCTAAGTTGCTTAACTTTAGAATTATTTAATGCATTGTTATTGACATCAGCTTTAGAGTGTTTGTAATTTAACGAACTATCGGGCATTTTTATTAAGAAGTGCGGCATAAAATTTAACTGTCGTGACATTTACGACAACAATTAATGAATGAATTTTATTCTCTTGATGTTATAGCACTCTCATTCATACCTCTGTTCAAGCATTTACTTGCAATCTACATTATTTTAGTCGTTTTGTAAATGAACGGCAATGAAATAAAAATCGCAATTTGTTATCCTGAGATCAGTAGTTTGTTGTTGGCGCAGTATTTGTAGCAATTTTCGTAAGTCTATGTTTGTTAATTTTTTAAATTTTTTTCACTATAAAAGAAAATCAGCATGGTAGGTTTATCGCAGTTCAGGTGTGTTTAGCATTTATGTGGCCATTAAATCACAATGGAAATGTTCTCGCTTGTAAGTCGAAGAGATGGAGGCCAATGGGAAATAAAGTTATTTCTTTACGGACCAAAAATATATTTCCCTTAATAATTCTACGATGAGTATTAGACTGAATGCAAAAAAGATACTCCACTCAGCCCATGGAATGTAAGAATTTTATGGGGATTTAAAAATTTAAAAATAATTTTTGCCAGCCCCCATCGTGTTGCATCGCATCGTCTTGGTGTTAATGAAAATTTTTATGGATATGTGAAACCGACACAATGCTGCATGATAAATACACCATGTATTTCCGCGAATTTCATTTCATGCAGCATAATGTGCTTCATAAGTTGCATTGACATTTCATTGGCGTATCATTGATATTGAATTATTCTGATCAAAAATCATTTATACGTACAATCAGCTGTAAAAAAAAAATACAGTAGAATCTAGTTAATTCGTCATAGAAGGCACCAGTTATTTTTTACGAATTACAGGAGTTCGTGCAATAAAGGTATTTCGATTTAAAGAGGTTAAAATAGAGGAAAACGATATACATGGGTTTGGACCATAAAATAAAGACCCTTTTTCCTTTCTGGATATTCAGCTTCTGTTTGTCGTTTTACTTTTTAATACCTAAAGATGTTCTCACTATGAGTTCTCTTCTTTTCAAAAATTGATGAAAGTGTTGAAGGAGCAATCTAATATCTTTTGGCAGCTTGAATTTTCTTCTCTTCAGTATCAATTGCTAAAAGTATGTTCTTCTTCACTAATAAAAGAAATAGAAAAATGCCAGGTTATTGTTAAAAAAAACCTGTAGAAAAACATTGCTTTAGTAATTTTGTTTTTTTTCTCATTGGATTTTATTACGAATTATAAAAAATTTTTAACAATTAAGCACGATTCCTTTGACTTTGAAGTATGTAACAAAAGAAGAATTAAGGAGGAGACCAAAATATGTGGAATTTTTACGAATTAAAGATTTTTGATCAAGGAACCAGCCTTTTATTTTGAATTGTTGAGGTTTTCCAATTAGCGGGGTACGAATTAACGCGGTTTGACTGTATAGTCAACTGGTTTGGAAAATGAAATTGTCACTGAAATTTAATAAACAAATTAGATTTTTATTAACCATTACAAATGCGAAGTGTTATCAACGCTTTTTTTCGGTCTTCAAAATTTTAAAGCAGTATTATTTCGTTGAGCATGAGCTTGTTTCCTTTTAATACGAATGTCTGTATGTATGTATATGAAAAAGTTCATGCACTAAACTTAACTCCTCCTTGCCACAATTTGTACTGTACTTGTTGTTATTTCCAAAGAAAATGTGAAATTTCACGCTTGTTAGAGTTCAATGTTATTGTCTGTGAGTCTCTTTCTCTATCTCTCTCAATCCTTTAAAGTTCTAAGGTTGCCGGTTTCATACATAATATTATACGAGAAATTCTATTTTAAATGTTAAACAATATTTAGAAATGTTGTAAGCGTTCCTAGTGCAAGTGTCAAATATTTTGTTGCTGTTATTTTAATTTTCCTTTATGTTTCTATGTCATTTGATTCCTTTATGTTTCCAGTAATATGCAATTCTTTTTCAATAAAAAAAAAAACTGTGCTACAATTAACCATTTTAGCTGATGGATTAGTTAGACTTATAAATTTTAAAGCAACTTTTTATAATATTAAAAAACAAAATTACGAATTTTTTTCACTTTTAATAATTGCTCATCACAAAGTTTGGAAAATATTTTAAATTTTTTCTATATTTACGAAAACTGTTATAATGCTCAACTTCCATATTTTATCGGCAAATAGCAATAACAATTTTGTAAATAGTAATTGAGTTTATTGTTAATCTAAATCCCAGTTTACAAACTACAATTAAATGTTAGGGAAATTGGTATTAATTTCCAGTACAGTCACTCTTTTTATTTTTAACTGTTTTTATCTCAAACCAAAATACATATACATACTAGATCACCGTCCCGGCTACGCACGGAATCTGTTTACTAAAGAGAAAAAAAATAAGTTTTGCTGTTTTTAGCTGACCCGACAAACGTTGTTTTGCCATGTACAATATTATTTCTAGGAAACATTTTTTTAATTCAATAAAAATAACTATCTACTATAATCGAAAGCGTTGTAGACAATAAAAGTATGCTTTATTTAGCTTAATAAACTAATCTTTATCAAAGTAACAAATATATATTAAATTACAATTCTCGATAGCTATCTAAACATTAATAGCCGTATTAATAAAAATTTTAAAACGCATTTTAAAGCTTTTTTAAGCAAAATTCATTAAAATGGTATTAATAAACGAATTTTAGCTTAAAATGCACATTTTAAACCTTGTGTAAATATGGAAATTTTAAAATTGGTTCGACCCTGTTTTAAAGCTATTTTAAGATGTCATATTGTGCAGTGTTTGTTTTCATTGTGAATGTTATTTGTGAAAAAAAATTCGACCCAATTTTCGGAACGTTTGCGTTTGCAGTGCTCCATTTTTCCATTTCAATTGCTTTTTTATATTATTATTAATGTTACACAAATTTCAAATAAAACTAATGTTGACAAAGTAGTGATGTATAAACAGTCAAAACAAATAGTATGAAACTCGTTATTCAAATACTCTTTTAACTGCAATTAAATAAGTCACTAAAATTGCAATCTTACCAAGCGATATTTTTACTGTTATTAGTTTTTTGATTAATATACAACTTATCATACATTTTTTATTCTATAAACAACAATATTCTTGTTAAACACGACAATAAAACTATTTAGATACGATTACTGCGTGAATTAATAATCACGGTTTTGCATCATTAGGAGTCGAGTGGTAAATAAAAAATCTGGGGCTGCCATCCTCATTTTTGAAAAACCTTAAAACGTATGTTAGTTAAAATACTGATTATTAATAAGAATTTTTAAAAACGTGTTTTAGGATTAAAAAGCGTTTTAACTAATATGTATTTTAAAGCTTATTTAAGACTTTTTTTATTAATACGGCAGTTAAAATAATTATTAATATTTTTACAATCAACTGTATAGTGAGTAAGACAGGAGACCGGCTTCGTTCTCATCCCTTTAGGGTCAGTCGCCATATTGGATAAACTTTTCAAAATCTCCTCATCATACACTTTCATTTGATACCCATATTGCAACAAAGGAAAAAGTAGGTAAAAAAAATATTGGGTGTAAAGTTACTAATTTTGTTACTAATTATCAAAAATATTATTTTTATACAACAGTAAGATGAGATAAATAAACTGTTATGCTGTAAGAAAAAAATACATAATTATTTTTTAATTACAAAACTTTTATATACTTTATTACATTAGAGAAATTTAACTATTTTAACAATATTTTTCAAATTAACATTCTTTGAAGGTTCCTTTGGATATTTTTAATATTTATTACTTAAGTAAAACAACAATTTTCATATGATTTTAAAGCTTAAACTCTTTTAGTACTAAAGTAGTCCCCTTAACCATTATCATTACCATCATACTTATGGTCAGCATCTTAAACAAAAGTTACGGTAATTTTCAGTAAAATTAACCTGACCATAACCCTCAGGTCATTTGGAAATAAATTGTTCAAAGTGTATGCAAAAAGTAACAAACGGCATAAATTTTCCAACACCACAACGACTACAACTTCCTGAATAGTACAACAGACAGCGTAGCAATACCACTATTGTTCTAATCAGCATGCATGCTCTGCTACGACTGTAGAACTCTGCATGAGAACGTAGTATAAACTTCCATACACATTTAAACAAATATTAAGTAGTGACGAATTTGAATACATATGTAAATTGTAAAATATATAAGTTTTGCAGTCATGTGACTTTAAATTTCACTTGTGTTAAGGCAAAATAAACTTTCAATGCTCCTTTCTGCATTGGCATAATCCGTTGTTGGTAAATGGACGTGAATGGACCGCATACATAAGCATACATATATGCAACTTACATATTGATCCATTTGTGTGTGTGTGTGTGTGTGTGTGTACCAACAATTAACCGGGGAATGGGGTATCTAATGATGCCTTTAATTGAATCTAATCATCATTAACAATTATAGCAGAGTATTTGTTCTCAGCGGATGCAGCGGAATGAGTTTGAGAGAAAACGAATCATATCCATATGTACATAATTTTCTAAGGACACGTTTTGATGGGCGGTTGTATACGTCAAAGTCCATACATGGAATAGTGGTGGTTTCAATACGACTGCATTGTTACAGATAATACAATTGTGCAGTCATTAATCGTTTTTGCTTTCTTAACTCCTAGTCATTGCTCTTGCGTTCTTTGCGTTTTCCATGTTGGTCATAAAGTCAAATCATATGCAAATAATTAAGCAAATTTACTTCCGCCTGCAACAAAACAATCAAGCAATAAAAAAAACTCCTGCTATTTCTGTTCAGTCCATTGTCGACCATGGGCATGGAAAACGAAGCATTTTACGTGTATTTTTTGCTACTTTACGTGTGTGGCTTTTTGAATATGTATGCACGGCAAAAGGCGTTGAGATATTTCCCTAAAGTCCCATCACGTTGTAGATGTCGCCAATACCTAAAAAAAAAAGAATTTTGTTTTAAAATCTGAGTGCAGAGAAAATTTCGTCTGCCATAATGAAGTCGTTGTAAAAATATCCAAAAGAATGTGCGTAAAACTTTATATTTGTATGGGCAAACATGCGAGGAGTAGTTAGTGGAGTTAGTTTATTTCTCAGGGGCCTTGAATCAAAATTCATAATAGTTTTTATTTTATTTTTATGAAATTCTAAAACAGCTCTTACAAACTTTTATGGGTATAATATATTCGTAAATAAAATATAATTTGAGAAATAGTATAAAAGTATAATAGTATAAGAATATATAGTATAATAATATAACAGTTTCATAAATGCACAAAACATTTATGTGCATGAAAGCATCTTGAATTTGTATAAGTCTCTTAATAGTTTGTGAAATTTTCCCAACTGTTAGTTCGAACTACTGCAATGTAATAAAATGTTATACATATAAAAGTTTTATGGTAATTGGTAACACACTTGTAAAATCACAACTTCTTAATTTATTAATAATAATAAATCAACAGATTCAGCAATACAAAGTTAATTAACATTTTAATAAATATTCTGTCGATCTCTAATTATTGACTATAAAATAATGAACACCATTAATCCAACTATAACATAAGAAAATTGGCGCAATAGAAAGCAAGACTAGTATTTCTCCTAAAATGTCGCCGCAATAAAATAATCCCTAATGATCGTATAGAGGCAATATAATATTAACATTAATAAATCAACAGTTAATTAACATTTTAATTCTTAATTTATGGTGTTTTAAAACTTAACGGTGCAGCCACATGTTAAATTTTTGCTTACAAATTTGTTACATATACTGCTTCTCAAAATTCATGTGTCGTATTCATAGCTGTGATGTAGACTGCACGCAAGTTTCGCTGTTCATAAGAATACTACTCAGCTATTTTCTTGCCCATAATTTGAAACAAAACTTGCTCAGAGAATTTGAAAGCAAATGCTCATCAAATTTTAAAACTAAGAGTGTATTAGTCAGAAAATGAGAAAGTTTTAAAACTCGATAGGCAAAATTTGATAACCGAAATACGTCACAGTATTTCTTTCAAATTTGCATAACATTTACTTCAAACTGCACTCTGTATAACAGTTTTATACGCAGTGGTTCATTTTTTGTTGGTGCGGGCGAACTAACATTATCAATTGTTTTCATTACTTTTAACTTGGTAGCACTGAGTTTAGTACAGACATAACAGGGCTGTGCTTTACAAAATCTACTTCAAATCAGTTCAAGAAAGGTGCTAGGAAAATTTTCGCATTTTCGTCATAATAGAACCACAAATAAAAACGAAAAAAAAAATTTTAAATCTTTCGTAAAAATCACCATTTTAACATTTTATAAAGTCAACCTTATTTTTTTAGAAAAAGATGTGAAAAAACTTGTTTGTTAAATAACAACTAGAGGGAATTATATATAAAGGGTGGTTAAATTTCAAGGGCCGATGTTGATTTTGAATAAAACACAAACTATTTAGGAAATTATTGTAATTTTATTTTATTATGATATATTGGTATTACTCAATTATGTATGGAACAAAATATCGGCCAAATAGGCGCCGCGACCACGGCAACAGTGGATGATCAATTTTCGAAGAAAATCATCTTAAGTGATGAGGCACATTTTCACCTCAGTGGATTCGTCAATAAACAGAATTGCCGCATTTGGGCGAATGAGAATCCAAGAGTGATTGTCGAAAAACCAATGCACCCACAAAGAGTGACTGTTTGGTGCGGTTTATGGGCTGGCGGCATCATCGGGCCGTATTTTTTCCAAAATGAGGCCGGTCAGGCAGTTACTGTGAATGGTGTTCGCTATCGTGAGATGATAACGAACTTTTTATGGCCCGAATTGGAAGATATGGATGTGGACGATATGTGGTTTCAGCAGGACGGTGCCATTTGCCACACAGCTAACGAAACAATGGCTCTTTTGCGCAACAAATTCAATGGCCGTGTTATCAACACGTAATGGCGATGTCAATTGGCCGCCAAGATCATGTGATTTGACACCGTTGGACTTTTTTCTTTGGGGTTATTTGAAAGAAAAGGTGTACGTCGATAAGCCAGCAACAATTCAAGAGCTAAAGGATGAGATAATTCGGCACATTAACGGCATAGAACCTCCATTATGCCTCAGGGTCATCGAAAATTTGGACCATCGGATGGAGGTGTGCCGCCGTGGTCGCGGCGCCCATTTGGCCGATATTTTGTTCCATACATAATTGAGTAATACCAATATATCATAATAAAATAAAATTACAATAATTTCCTAAATAGTTTGTGTTTTATTCAAAATCAACATCGGCCCACGAAATTTAACCACCCTTTATATATGTATATATATTTTTTTTTTGCAAAAAAACGTTTCCAGGAATTTAAAAGTCTTCGTTTCTTTCATTATGTCTTGACTGATACTCTTTCTTTAAGCCCTAGCAAAATCAATGTGTCATATGTGTTTTTGCTCCCAAAAAACATATTTTTGATCTCAAAAATTCTAAAGCCCATATAAATTATTTTTTTAGAGCACAAATACGCTTGAAGGACAGATTTAGATTGGTCAGCTAGTTACGTAATTAGGAAAATTTTTTTACAAACGAAGTACGAAGAACGAAGTGGAGTAGAAGTAGAAGTATTTTTCTTTAAAATTTCAAATGGCGTAGTTAAATTTAAAAAATTTTGCATAAATTGTTCAAAGGCAAATCTTTTTAATATTTGAAAATATAATTTAATATAAAATTCAATTCAATTATCTGTAAATTGGTTACAAACTGCATTTCTGAAACTACATTGCGTCGTAATTTATTTTCTTTCACCTTCCGATGCATTGTTCTGGAACTAGAGGAAAGGGACACTGAGAGAGATGACAGGTGGTGAAGCTTCATTGTGTTAAAAGTGTGTTTCTGGCCGTTTTTTGTTTACAGCAGTGCTCCTGCGTCTCTGATGTCAATTAGATGTATTCAGTTTTGAAGCTTAGTTTTAGTAGACAATTTTAGTAATTATATCTCTTCGCTAGTGCTACACAATGCCGGCGAAAGAGGGCGCTCCGATATACCTGCGTATTGGTATCAGCTGAATCCGGTACTGTTCAGTGACTATGCCTTCCGACAACAACTGACAGAAAGAACCCCCTAATGAACATCACAAAAAATGCGTGATTGTTTTTTGACTTAAGCTGAAACTGGGGTCGAACACAGGATTTATTGCTTTTGCAATCAACGTGCAGACTACTTCAGCCATCGACACGTAAACACCAAAAAAAACTTATTTTTCGAATACTATACGGGTACATATTATACAAAGTCGTTTTGTGATGTTTAGTATTTATAAAGTTGACAAAAATATAGCTTATTCGTTTCATTCAGCTGGTGTTTTGATACTAGCCAGCTTGCAATGGCTGTTTGTTTTAATTCCCTTTCCGTTTAATATACAACTCCTAAAACAATCTTCTGACGAGTAACAATGATATAAACAGCTATTTCTTACTCTTAATTATTACTTTTTTTCACATTTGCTCAGAGAACAATCAGCTTGTGCAACAGTTTCTCCCGTGACAACAAAAATTCGACGACAAAAACACACTTCAGGAGATTTCCAGGAGAGTATTCCACGATTGAAAATGATAGCTGGGTACTAAAGGCCGCGTTTGATTATTTTACACAATCGTAAAATTATATCGAAAAGAATCCGCCTCGAGAAATCGCTACAAAAGTGTTTTATATAGTCATAAATATGCCCTGCTCATGTCTCTAAATCTCTTTTACCTCAAAATTCCAACCTGTTTTCCCTCAAACGTTTGTATTTTTCGCTTACACACCGCAACATGCACATACGCTCATTCACACTCTCCTGCTTATAATGCATTTATCGAGTTCAGAGGTGCGCAATAAATTTGAATAATAATTATCATTTGCAAAAGTCCAGGCAAGCTGGACATACATACTTACGAATACGCAGTCAACATTCAACTATTGGAAGCCAACTGACAGTCTTGCGTTTTATTATTAAAATTTGTCTCCATTCACACTGGCATTTATGTTTTCACTCTAGAGAGATTGTTTTATAATTATCACATGAATGCAACATATTTTGTTGAATTTTTCTTACTTGTTTTTTTTTTTTAATTCTCTGCACTTTTAGTCTTATGCCAGGCTTGCCGAGGTTAAAGATAATAAAGGATAATTTATAAAGAATATGTAAATGTAAAGGAAAGAAGAAGGCGAAGGATTTTGTCGCTTTGTTCGGGCTCTTCTGTTGGTGGTTGGAAATATGCTTGTGGTCATTATCGATTACGGCTAAAATGATGCTAAGAGCGCAATTTGCGTCATATGTATTTAATAATTGTCATAAGCAAGTTGAGTTTTTCATGCGAATTCATTTTTGATGAATATATTATGGATTCATTTTATTAACTAATTGCATGGGCAAATATTTTTCTTCATTATTGCACTGAGTTTGACATTACTTTCATACGTAGGAGAGTTTTGCTTTTATCTGAGATATCTTATACGTATAAGAGTTTTACATTTACCTAAGAATTCTTACAATATGTTCCAAATATTATATTGAGTGTTTCTTTACCTGACTGGAAACTATCGATATCGATAACTATGGTTTGACAGCTGAGCATGTCAAACTAGAAGGTAATATTGGAAGTCAATAGCCATTGATGCATTATGTAGGGTTTCGCGAGACAAAAACACTGATATGTCATGCTTTGAGATCCGAAATGAAAAATGATCTGAAATGCCAAAGATATAAAGAAAATTTCAAAAAGGCGGCCCCTACCTTCGTCCAAAAAAAAATTTTTTTTTTTAAATTTCTGTCTAAAAATACTCGTTCGTTATATTAGTATTAGGGAAGTACGGAGATTTTTTTTTTGAGAAGCGGTCTAATGTACATATCTTAATCTATTTTATTTGAAACTTAAATTTTAGAAGAAAATTATAAAATTTTATAAGCACCATTTATGCGAAATTTTTTTCGCACCGTTTGTGCAATAAAATTCCATTTATTTTCTCATGTTGTTGCTGCTGAGCCTTTTAGCATTAAATTATTGTAGAGACTTTATTTAGCAAATTTTCTGCAATTGAGCGCTATTTTAATTGCCAGCTGTTCTCAATTTTTTTAACTTTAGAACATCAAAATCAAGGTCGTATTTCATTAAATCAACTTAAAATCATTTCGAAAAAGGTTTTAAATCCGGTATGATACTGCATTTATTTTTCTTTAATTAATATAAAATTGATAGACAGGGACAACAAAGCCAGAAAAACAGAAATACAATATAATATTTACATTTTTTAAGTGTTGCCTCCTTATTTTCATTTAAAAAAGAAAACGCTAAAGAAAAATATACGGTCAAAAACTTAACTAAAAATCGCAGACATTGTGCATAAATCGCTGAGTTGTCAACATATAAAAGATTTCAAGTTCGAAAGATCAATTTTAAGGTGAAATTTTTGACATTTTTTTGAAAGTCACTCATTTTTTTTTATCGATGGATGATTTGACGTTTTTGCCCATTTATCTTAATATGGTTGTACTCTTTGCACCCCATAAATTTTCCCATGAAATTATATTTGCGCTCTTCTTCAAAATTTGAACAATGTATCGTCCTTACGGCTTCCCGAAAATATTTTTATATTTTTATAGGTTTTAATAGTTAGTTTTAAAGTAACGTAACTTTTAATTCTTGTTTTAAAACCACTCAGTGTGAAAACACTTTAAATTGGTGGGAAAATATATATGAGTTCTTTATATTAAAATTTTGAATAAAATGTCAAGATATTATTGAATGTGACAAAGAATTTTCACAAATTGTGAAAAAAATTTTTAAAATTAATAAATTATGTAATAAGTTTTAATACTTATCACTTTCCAAAAAAAAAGTAACACACAAAAAATAACATTGTCGACCAAATGAAAATCTTAAATTATTCATTTGCATATTTTATTAATATCTTTCAAAACAGCCACCGTAATAACTCTGTTTAATGGGCATTGACCATCACCACACTAATTAGGAAACGATAATCACACAAATATTCGCAATATTTTTATTGTAGTCGTATTGTAGTCGTATTTTTTTACACCCAACAAGCAAAACAAACCGCAACATCCCCAGCGTTTCCAACTATTGCTAACATATGGTCACCCACACATGAATTAAGGTCATAATATTTCATAGTATTTTTAAAGCGCAACTCGGAAAATAGAAAAAACTTAATTTTTTATTTCAACCGCAATCAATCAAACACTGAAATGCCGCAAAGTTTTTAATTTAAAACCAAAAACGAAAAAACAACTGCAATTTTAAAACAATTTTTATGCCTGGGTAGGAAAATCCCTAAAGGAAAATTATTTTGGCTTAATTTGCATCTGGCTTGTAAAGTATTTTTGAGCAATTGCAAAATTAAAAGCTCTTAATCGCTCTAATAAATATCAGTGTATTAGTTTTTT
Source organism: Dexiosoma caninum (assembly GCA_963924685.1). NCBI lineage: Eukaryota > Metazoa > Arthropoda > Insecta > Diptera > Tachinidae > Dexiosoma > Dexiosoma caninum. The sequence goes on along the minus strand of OZ004729.1, from coordinate 80,811,205 downwards.
TTATTCAATATTTGTATTTGGAAATTGTAAACCGAGGTCCGTATATTCCAACTCTACTGGTAAACTACGAATACGCGAAGAATTCGACAGATCGTGCACTCGGCTAAATATGAATTAACTAGACGAATATACGAGAGTATGCGGACGTCAGTATATTTCAATGCTACTGCTTAATTATTTAAATACACAAACAAGAATTTACAGAGCTTCCGAACGGTAGTTCAAGTGGCCCACTTTTTTTTTCTTGGACCGGCACTCAGGAGACGACCCCTACACATGCGATGCATTGTGCTGGAACTAGGAAATTAGGTTATGGGAAGGAGGATAGAGGGAATAGTGTTTGTTGACATTTGGTTTAAATTTTTTCATGTTAAAAGTGACTGGAAACACCTCCGCAGGAAGTCCATTCCACATACGTGCTGTTCGGCCAAAAAACGAATTTTCTCTGTAATGTTCGTACGGTGTCGTGACTTGCTCCCCGATTCTTATCAAACCTTGACGTTTTATAATATTTCACTTACAAACTAACTGGGAATTTTCCGCCTTCACTAATGTTAATAAGCAATGAAAACGAAGGAAGAACAGTGAACTCGCGGCAGTTAGAACTAAGACAAACCAGTTCACTTTTGCGAGATTGTTCCTATTTTCGAATGCTGTCTAATTTACCTTTAAAAACTTTTTCTCATACAAGTTAAAGTTTCTTATGTTTTTTTATTCTTTTTGCTTATTGTTTATTGGACTTAAAAAAAAAAACATTTGATTTTTAAAAGAAAAAAAAAAACTTACAAATTCAGTCATTTTATTTAATTGTTTCTTGTAAGAAATTTTGATTGCCAGCTGAAGGCAATTTAAATAAGACATCCCCAAATTCGTATGCAGTTGAGTCAGAATTTAAGCACTGCCCTGTTGAGTTAGATTTTAACACTCTCTCTGGATAAACCCCTTTAAAAAAAAACACAAAAATAAGTTGTTCATATTTTGCGTGTTTTTCTACAAGTTCATATTTTAGAGTAGTCAATGGAAGGATAAAAATTGTTCATATTTTGGAGTGTTCATATTCTCGCGAGTGTACTGTATGTTGTAGCCTACATTAATTGATTTGGTATATAGCTCTTGGTCAAGGTATATGTCACCCAGTATATCAAGTAGCAGAAAATTTGTAACGTCACGTTACACCCTACGAACCTGAGCTAAATTTTCTTTCTCTCTAACATAGTCTGCCCGTTGGTAAATACACGAATCACAGTTTTTTCGGCTTTTGCTAAAATGTTGCATTCTTTAAAATGAAGTCTTTTCAAACTCTGTTTTTATGACGTTAATGCATGTACTCGTATGTGAATGTGCCTGCGTGTGTGTGTATATAATCATGTGATGCTTCAAAAAAGGTGCTACCACAGCAGAATAATAAACACTGGACGTTTGCTTTTAAAACTGATGCTGCATGCGAAAATAATGCAGACACAGGCAGGATATGGTGAATACACACACATACCCACAAAGACAATCATTTCAATATAAACATGTGTATTAATATGTCAAAAAAAAAAAAAAATGCCGCAAACTCGAAATTATGTAGAACTAGAGGCCAACTAATAAGTCCATTAGAAAAACGATAGGCAAATCGAAATACGCTTACATTGCGATTGATTTATTTGAACGAGAGCTGATGGCCACTGCTGCTAGTGCTCCTCTTTTTTTTCTAATTTAATCTTAGAATTATATTCCTTAAGATTAAATAAATATAATAATAATAATAATATTTGAACGAGTTTTTAAAGATTATTCATATCAATCATTTTCACTAATTGTTAAGGCTCACAGGCTTCTCGTTTTTTTTTTTTTATAAAAATTCAAAAATTTATTTATCCAACTATTTTTTATCAAGAATTCTTCTAGTTTTTTTTTACCTCTTTTTATATAAATTACACTAATTATTTAAGCTGCAGGTCCTTTTTTATATATGTAATATATATTTTTCTTCGATATTTCGCTACTCCTTTGTGTAGCTTCTTCAGGAAAATTGGTAAAAAAAAAATTTAAGAAGGTACACAAAGGAGTAGCGAAATATCGAAGAAAAATAAATATTACATATATAAAAAAGGACCTGCAGCTTAAATAATTAGCGTAATTAATAATAATAAAAATAAAATCATTTAAGTTGACGGCTGTGACGTAGTTAGAAGTATTAGTGAAAATGTGTGAGTGTGTTAAAATCTTCAAGTGAAAACTTGATCGTGTAAGCCCCAAGTTTAAAACGAACAAGAAACAGAAACAACAACAGCGAGGACACAGAGATGCTTAGTTGCTGATCACAAGCAAGTTTTTAAATGAACTACAACAACTATCCAACATATTATACATGGTTTTTGTATTAAATTTATTTATCATTTCATCGGAGGGTTCAAATGACCGACAGCAAATGTTATTTATACTAAGAAGGATTCTAACAATTCGTATTGCATATTATTATGTAGATTTGTTTTTAAGTTCATTATAGATAATATTTTTTCTATGTATGTAATACTTATTTAGATAATAAGCATATTGAGTACTGCTTTAGAAAGTTCTTTGTAATGAAATGTTTCGAAGGCATGATGAAAACTACACCGTTGACGAAAACTCTTATAGATTTGTTGGAAGCTCGTTGTCAATGTAATTATTCCAATGGTAATGGGAAGTTTATTCCACCATACTTCTTAACTAATAACGTCAACGCAAATTTAACAATGTTTGGTTGAACATAATTTTATAAAATTATCGGTAATAAGAGTAACTTTAAACAATTTCATCCGAAAAAAAGCCCCTAAAATATATATATAATATCTCCAAGAAAATACTCTATGCCCAAACAAAATTTTTGTCCCCAAAAGAGTTAGGAAATTCCCAACTTTGTGGATAAATCTCCAGTACTGGCAGTCCAGGCTAAGCCCATAGAAAGAAAGTACGTTACCCTGCATTGTCTACGTACCTCAATAATTCTGTCACATCCAGTTTGAACCACGACGGCTGGCTGTTTGAAAAGATGCCTCAAATGTAAGCCTATATATGGCCAGACATGTGTATTCACAGACAAAGTGCTCAATAGTCGAAGCGTTCTCACAGCTTCTACAGCGCGCATTGAATAGTATGCTCAGCTTCCTAGCATGCGTGCAGTGGACCAATGGCCTGTGCGGACGGCTATGATCCCACTAATAGTTAATCGTTAAAAATTCACTCGACAAAAGAAATTTTTGAGGTTCTACCGCCACAGATGCTATGCTGGCCATGCATCCTCGTATTATTTTACCGTAAAAAATTTTGCTATCTGCCCCTTTGCAACAGCACACTGAACACCTAAATCCGCAAGAATAAAATTTTGCACAAAATCTTGAATGCAAAATCAATTATTGCGCCCCTTTATATGTGGATATGGATTACCAATATGGCCGAAGCTCATGGTAACATTCTCTAACTGAGACGTAGATTTTGATATAAATTCGTATAGGGCATGCACTCCTTTCATAATAAAGTCATGCAAGGACTTGTGCAAACAAAATAATAGGTTTGCCAAATGCTTCCAAATGCTTTAATCTAGTGGGAAAGAGGCACTTTCCCCACTTCAGCTGTATTAAGAAACTTTTCAGTTCACTCGCTCTTTAACAGAACGTCCACAAAATGCCAACACAACACTTTCTTTTCATAAATGGTACGAGCATATACATTGATACATGTGTGTATGTTGGTAGTCCTGTAACATTGTGTAACTGTTAAAATTTGTATGGGTATGTGTGGCTGTGTGTGTGTGAGTGTGTATGTATATTAAAAATCTACTGTAAGTTTGAATTAACATCTTTCAGTGATTTTACAAAATGTTTATGAATAGGGAGCATTGTTTCTTTTTTTCTGTTGTTGTTGCTTTTACAGAGCATTTGGTCTTTCTCTCTCCTTCTCTCTGTCTCTCTCTCTCTCTCTCTCTCTCTCTGTCTTGTGTAATAGGAAGTAGAGTTTTGGCACTTTGTGGCATTTTATATTTTCAAACAGCCTGCTGTTGTACACAATCCCTTTCCCCGTTTTCAAATTTCACTTTGCGTTTTACAAACGGAAGCGGATGCTGTTGCAACGAGTATAAATGGTCAATATATTAAAACGACCTCGTTTGATCGTTTAACATCCATTCACATGCACACAAACGCACTCACTTTTCAAAATTACTGCATCAGTTTGATTCTGATTTGTTTTCTCATTTTTACTTTATTTTTTTTTGTTTTTTTTTTTCTATTTTGAATTTTAACTGCAATTCGTTTTTATGCCACTTGACACACTGAAGCGTAAAATTAATCGTGGCATATGTTTTTAGTGAAGCAACCAAAAATAAAATAAAATAAAAGACAATGGCTAAAGAAATGGAACAACTTACTGTGCATGTTGCTTCATTGCAATGTTTTCCTTTATGGGGTTTTTGTGGTGTTAAATTAAAAAAACTGAAAAAAAAAAATATAAAATTCTTTTTAAGCAGCAGTATTATTTGCATGTAGTAAAATTTTATATATCACACTTTCGAAAGAATGTGTTAATTTAAGTTTCTCAAAGTGCAAATGAGGCCCAGTAATGCCTCTAGGGCGCTGCATAAATTTTATATATCGTCACAGCAAATGTAAGAAGTTGTTCTTAACAGTTTTAAAAATTTTACACGAGAAGCAAAAAAAAAGACTTGTTTATAAAAAAAACTTGTTGACAATTACCACAATATTTTCCAAAATACTTATGTAAAGAAAAAGATCAACAAATTTATTTCTGGAAAAAATTTAAATTTTGCAAGGTGACTTATTTTGCTAATCCAGAACAGAACTAATTAGGGCGGTGCACAGTGGTTCATAATTGTTTTTCATCGGCAAAAACTCTGTAACTTTTGAACTAATAAAGATTTTTTAGTAATTCTTTTTTTATAGATAAGATCCTAAGCTTTTTTCGTGTTTTAGTTTCATTAAATTAAGTACAGTAGTTGTTGAGCAATTTAAGGTTAAAATTTAACTTTCGATTTATTTTTTTAAATTAAAATAAATTTTTTGTTTTTAGCATCATGCCACGCCCACTACTGTAAATATGTTGACCAAATTTTTTGGCTACCTTAGTTTTGGATATGTTTACTTTCTGCTGGCATAAAAATTTTAAGAATCAATGTGATGAAAAAATATGGGCTGCGTGCAATAACTCCCAGGTTCAATAAGTTCTAAGGAAAAAATGAAATAAGTCCCAAAAAAATTTAATACAAATGTGGGATTTACTTAATTTTTTTCCCTGAGTTTTATTTCATAATGAAAATACTCCCAATTGAAATAAGTTATTCACTTTAGGTCTTATTTCGTTTGCTTTCTTAAATTTTTCGCTTAAATATAGTTTACAGCCGCTTCAGCAAATGCGAAAAAAATTACACAGAAGCTTTTGTTAACGAAGCCGGTGTTTATATGGTATAGAGGACGAAATCCTTGAACCCGTTCGAAGGCATGCTATGCAGAAAACCATTTATTAGCGAAGCTGCTGTGTTGTTATTCTTTTCGTTAAATAAATTTCATATCTGCACTTTCATAAAATTTTGATTTAATTTCTTATTGGGGGTTTTCTTGGTCTTTTTGGGTTTTATTTCATTCATAATTCATAATGAAAAAGCTTCCTATGAAATTAATAAAACAACTCCCAAAAACGGATTGAAACAGCGACTATTTCATTTTCTTTGGGATTTACTTCATTTCATTAGTATGGTACTGACTTCATTTAATTTAGGATTTATTGTCATTGGTAGTTATATTGCACTGAGACTTATTTCACCTGCGAGTTATTTTACAGAGTCCTAATATGTCAATTTTATATTTTTTAAATGTTGAATAAGGCTTGTGGCATTTTCTCTGGCGATATTCCTTGTGCCACGAATTCATTTGAATGAAAAAAAAAGAAATATTTTTTTTATTTCATACAATTGTGCCAGCAAGTTTAGTTGACGAATTTTTCTGTTAGAATTTTTCAGTAAAATAAAATTTAAATTCTGTTTAAGAAATAGAAATGCATTATAATCATTTCATATTCTTCATGATATTAATTAAAACTTGTTATTGTTGTCGAAGTTTTTTTTTTTGGCCTGTGAGGTATGGTTGGAAATGTCTTCGCACTTACAGACACCGTCGTCATCTGCGTCGAGTGGTGTTACCACTAAAAAAAATTCCCACCTCCTCCTCTGTGTAGATTCCTTCCCAGCATCGCTTTCCAACTTACTTTCGGAAGGCACCCCCCCCTAGTTCACGTCAAAGGACGCCCGCTCTGTAGCAATACATCGAGGTCCCTCTTCTTTCTCCGTAGAGCGTACCCTACGTATTGCGTAATAGTGTTTCGATTGCCCCCGCAATCGAGCATCTTGCCTATCACGCTGTCAGGAGTGAATCCGCCAAACCGCTGTGCCATTGCATTCCTTTTAGCATGCCATCTGATGCAGTTGCAGAAAGTGTGTTCTGCATCATAATCCATCAAACCGCAGGAAATGCAATCGGTACCATTCGCCCTGCCCATGCGGTATATGTATTTTTGGAAGTACCCGTGGCCCGAGAGGAACTGTGTCAGGAAGTAGTTAACATTCCCAAATTTCTTCCGAATCCATACTTTCACGCAGGGAATGAGCCTATTCGTCTACCTGCCAACCGTCTCCGTCGTCCACCTGTTCTGCCACCGTCGGACAGTTTGTGGTCTTAGCCCCATAGCAGCATTACCAGGGACCACCACTCACTCGAGTTCCATGACTCCCTCTGCTCGAGTGCCACGACGGCAAGGACCATAGCGTTTAAAACCTTGCGGTAAGCCGTTGTTGCTGATGTGGCATACAATTTTTTTAATATTAATCGAGGGAGTACAGCTCCTCCTGGACAAAAAGTAAATTTTTTTAATAGATTAAATTAAAGGCGTGCCAATAATAAAATAAAAATTTTGAAAAGATTAACGGACGAGGCACTAAGAAGTGTAAAATAAGAAAAAATTTTACCGAAAACAAACTAAAAAGTAAAAAATAATAAAATATTGAGTTTGTATGCGCCGCTATTGAACAGCTTGAAGTTGGATGAATATTAGTTTTTATTTTTAACCGACTTCGACTGTATTTATTTTTTTTTTCTGTGTGTTACCTCAGAACTTTTTCCATTGGAGAGTTCATGCTTCTAGTGTGGTCCCATTTTATTAGCATTTGGGGGAATACAAGAGTAACGCATACAAAACTAAAATTTTATAATTTTTTAATTTTTTTGGTTTCTTTAGTCGGTTCAATTTTTTTTGCAAACATTTTTAAAATAGTTTCAGTTCAAGAAATAAGTTCTCGAATTAATTTATTTATGTATTTGTTTCTTCAATTTAGTCCGTAAAAAAGTTATTTAAATTTTTTCTCCCGTATTCATAAAAATTTTTTTTTATTTATAAAATGTTTAATAGACAAATTTCAATCAATATACCTGCTATAAATCCAAAAAAGAATTTATTAATGCGGCATTTTGTATATTTAAATAATACGAAAATTAATTCTATTTAAATTTTTGATATTTATAATTTACTGTCGTATTCATAAAAAATGTTTGGATTTACAGAAGGTATATTGATTGAATTTTTTATGGAACGTTGTCTATTAAACCTTTTGTAAATTAAACATTTTTTTTTAATAATTTGTGTTTATTTAAATAATCTCGATGAAATTTTATTTTGAATATGTTGAATTTACGAATATTTTTTAACATATGTTGATATTAATCAACAAAATTTACTGAATTTTAATTGAAAAAATATTTTTTTTCTTGTTATTCATTTCCATTTTAAAACAACAATTCAAATGGAAATAAAAATATTTTCATGTGCAATTTTATTCATGCATTACAACTAGTTTAACTTAAACTAGTTTATGTGAACTAGTCTTTCAGTTAAAGGACTCCTCATGCGCTTTGAGAAGCAGCAGATTTTGTGTTTTCTCGGAATAGAGTTCAGAGGATGTACCCTACGTATGCAATGCATTGCACAAAATTTAAATCGTGGAATAAGGGATAGTGTGTAGAACAGTAGTTTTTGTTTAGTTTTAGTAGTGCATTTTTTTTATTGGTACTGCATCGTGGGCTGGAAGCTACGCTCTGGCTCTAAAAACTGCGACTCACATATCCAAAATAGTGGTGAAGTGTTAAAAAGAACAGAAAGCTGAATTCTTGTACAACTCTGCAGTTGTGCATTTTTGTGAATTTGTAAAGCAGAGTTGCTTGCAACTGGTGTTCATTTTTAAGCTGCACGAGAGCCATTTTATTTATTATTTTACTTCGCCGACGTTTTATTGTCTATATAACGCCGAAGGTGAGCGGTGTTAGCATATACACCATCAGAAAAATATTTTCCGTGGTGGGGTTTTGAACCCACAATTTTCTCGTTGTCAATCCTACTACCCAGCCAACTGTACCCAGCAATCCCTCAATTTAAGTCATCATTAATGAAACATTTACTGTACAAAATTAATATCTTCAACAATTCAATGGCGTTTATCTACATAAATTATTTATTGCTAACGACTAGCGAAACGCTTGCTTATCACAATTGTTTTGCTGCCATTAAATCATAAATATGTCGCAAAAATATGAAAAAAAAAAAAAAAACAAAACAATAATGACACATAACAAGTATTTTGACACATTCATGTTCCTACAATATAGAATTTTTGCAAGTCCTTACCCGCACATATTGCCATGAAAACAACAAAATACCATTCATATCTAAACATTCAAAGGCCATAAGTCCCCTGTTGTTGCTGTGAAAAGCAAAATAGAATAAAAAGTTTAGAAAAAAAAAATATTGTCACTTTTATCAGTTTGAATAACAACCAAAAAATTAAAAAAAAAACCCCAAGCAAAAGAAGCAACACAACTTGGAAACTTGGAAAAATATATTGCCCATATAGCAAAAATTTTAAAGTGCTATAAATTCATCATGTGTGCAATGTTGCATTGCAAACAAGCTGTTGCAATTGTAGGGTTATTTACTGCAATACATTTACATGCACATGACTAGAACGCCCACACTAATGAAAATAGAGCGAAAGAAAAAGAGAAAAACATTTTCATGGATATACGACGACGTGGAAGTTCCTTTTAACAGTTTATTTCGAATGCGAATGATTCAATATTTTCAAAGCCACATTTTTGCTCACACAAACTGCAACAAATTTGGATTGGTGCAAGACTTCTTATTCTCTGCACTCTTTTCCAGATGACAGTATAATCGATGCTCAAAGGACACATTTCTTACCCACCGTGGACACGTACGATCACACTGCTTCATCTGCTGAAGCTTGCCTCTGTCGATCCCTTCACCACCTGTCATCTGTTACACTAACTCTTTCCTCTAGTTACAGCACAATATATAGCAGGTGTAGGGGTCATTTCGTGACTGCTGGTCAGAAATGAAAAAAAAAACTCTGCATGCTATAAGTATTGAAGAATCAGAACATCTTGATGTTCTTGGCATGAAAATGCAGTTTGATGTTCGATATTCCTCAAGTCTCAAAATAAGCATTCGAGAAGTATAATTATTATTATGAAGTAAAATTCATTTTTTCATTTCATTCTGCCTAATTAAATTTCTAAAGAGAAAAATAAACTCCAAAAATAAAAAAACACAGCCATTTCGCTGATTTTTTCTTTTAAAGTGCCAAAAATTTTGATTTTTTGAAATGTTTGTATGGGGAACCCCCCAGGGGTGGTTCCAGGGGGTGTGCCACTGGCATAGGTGGGTCGGCCCTCCAAAGCTAGTGGGGGTCGGTCATACATTTTGACTCGATTGAGGCACTCTAAATGGGTCAAAGTGAGATTTTTCAAAATTTGACCCTTCGTGTCAAAAGTCGGGGCATCAAAATACATTGTAGAGGTATGGTTCCTTCGGCAATAGTTTCTTATTTTGATCCCTAGAATACGTTTTTCCTTGTAATTTGAGCGATTTTTTTGCCTCCATACAAATCGACCCGCCCTAGTGTATATAGTTGTTCTAGCGTTCCTATAATGGAATGTGTTCTAATGAAATCACGGAACTTGTTACCGAAATCCTAGCCACAATGCGTTCATTATTTAGGGTTTATCCATATATGGTCGGTTTGGCAGGATTTACGGTTTTGGCAATCCCGCCGGTACCTGACTAGGTTTTCATATGTTACAAACAATCTCAACCTCTGGAAACAGAGTAACTGTGAGCGATTATGTTTATAAAAGAAGTATCTGCTCCAGTAGTCTCGTGAGTAGTGGGTTAATTTATAAGTTTGGGAGTTTTAGGTGCGATTCCTAGCAGTGACTTTAATCTGTTTCCTTACAAGTTCAAGTAAACGTGCGCTCCAAACCAATCGATTTCGCAATAATTTTAAATTTAAATACTTTAATTTTTGCCATACAACACTTCCGACATGTTACATTGTTTTGCTCTATAGCAATTCTACCACGAAACCATTTGTAGCATCCTAAACTCTATGTGTAATGCTTGCCATCAAACGAAACGCCATAAATTAAAAATTTTTTTCGTCTCTAAATTTTTCTCTACAGCAATCAACTTCTTTTTTACGAACATTTATGATAAAAATTGTAATAAATTTATTGAGGTATGAAGCAACGAATTTAGAAGTTTTTCATTCGTTGTGAGAATAAAATAAAAAGTAAGTCAAAAGCGGTAATTGCAATTAGGGCTACTGTTTGGCGATATAAATAAAATTGAGAGTTCCAATTGAACTTCAGACGTATGAATACAGCTATTGGCTGAATAGTTAGAGCATTGACTGTACAACTCGAAAGTTGTGAGTTCGAAATGCGCTCGATTGATCAACAATTTTTCTGATATGCATTGGAGCTGTCTGTATGCCAGCAATGAAAAACGCAAAAAGGCTCTGCTTTAGCGTAATAAAACTGTGCGTCAAATAAACGTCAGAGCTGTGGCAACTTTGCTGTACAATTTACAAAACGAAGTTGTGTGCGAACTAAACCCTACTCTCTATCAATTTATCAACTTTTTCTACTTTACGCTGTGCACAGTGGCACCAGTGCACTGCGGTCTATCCCATTGGTCAAAAATAAAAAATTAAAGTTAAAAGTTTGTCACCAAATATGGCATCACTATTTGTTTAAAAACCAAGTTTTAAAGTTTAGGGCTGTTTTTTGTTTAATTCCAACTGTACGCTTTAAGAACAGCTTCAAAAAGAGAGCGAGTTAACAGTTGGTTTTGGCAGGGTAAAAAGTGGAAAATTAAGTGCACTTCAATTTATTAAAACAAAAGAAAAAAGTTCTTGTTGAGAAAAATGAAAAGGAAAATTTAATTAAAAGTTATTTACTAAATTTTTAAATCATTAGAATGTGTTTAGCTTGTTGTCGTCGGTATGTTATAAAATTAATATTTTTCTAGTGTCATTGTTAGTGTTCGTTCGTGCATAGTATATTGAAAATTCAACTAGAGTTTTAATTATGTTCCGTCTTGATATGTTCAATGGGACTTTTGTTGGTTTATTAGTTAATATTCAAAAATTCTAAAATTGGTAATATCTGCTGCTTATCAGCACGTTAGCTCCCTCACAAAGTCGGCTGCAGTAGTACAGCAAAATCTAGTGAACCGATTTTGATGAATTCTTTTTTTTTTATTTGTAGATTAATCAATTCTCTAGTACTTATCGTGGCCATTTTTTTTTGACAAATAATCGTATCGAGTTTTGTTGAAGTTATTGTAATGTAAATTTAAAAAATGGAAAAAAAATTAGTTTTCTTCTTTTCATTCATTAAAAAAATTATTAAATCTGACGATTTTGTCATTTAAAAAAGCATCCCAGAGTTGTGTGGCAATTCTAGTTGACCAACATTTCTGTTATAACCTTTTAAAAATATGACGAAATATTGCGTATTTTTTTTGTTTATAGCAGTTTAAAAATTGCAACAACGATCGTTAACCTTTTTATAATTTTTTATTTCATAATATTATTTCATATTTAATTAGTGAATATTTTTATTTTTTTAAACTAATCTTGTAAAAAAAGTTGTTAACATATGAATTACGAACAAGTTTCGTACATTTTTTCATGTGTTTGAAGATAAATTTTAAATTATATACCCCTAGACAAAAATCTCAGCACTTAACAGAGCTCATTATTAAAAATTTAATTGAAAATTAATTCACTTATGTCAGCAATAATAATTTAATTGATCCTATTAATTTGTTTGCAAATTTAATTAAATTTTTTAATTAATTAAAATTACAAAATTTTTAATTGAAATTCAGTTTCATTTATTTTCTATATAAGCGATATTATATAGATTGATACGATTGACTTTTTAATTAAAATTTGCTGACTTGCAGTTCTAATTATAAATTTTAACACCAGCATCAGTACTTATGTGAAAAGTTCCCCTTCCCCTGCATGTTATACCATAAATTATTGCTTTCCTTGTCGTTCTTTCTTTGCTAAAACTTTGGAGATTTTAATTCTTTGGCCATTTAATTCTCATAAAGCTTAATTTAACAAAACTTTTTCTATCACTAATTAACTACAAATGAAGGTTTCTTTCCTTTTATATTTTTTTGTCCGCCAATAACAGCACGTCATGAATATTTATAGGAAATTTAAAATTGCATTTAATACATTTATTTCACAATAAAAAAAGAAAAATTACAATGAAAGCTCAAACACATAATTGTTAAAAACTACAAAAAGAAAAAAAAGACAATTGGAAAAAAAGGAAAAGCACTGGCAGCTTGCACTAGACCAGAACAAAAGGATCAAATTAATTTGGCACCCCATCCACCCACACTGACAATTTTTCTATCAAGTCAAAAATAATGATACAAAAAAATGTATAGAAAAATGAAAATGCCCAGCTCATCAAAAGATCAAAATGGTTAGCAAAAATTTGGCCAATGAATAAAAAATTTCCTTGCACACAGACACCCGAACTCTACTTAACAATTGTGCTTAACATTTTTGCACAAAGTGAGGCTTTCATACATACTCCCTCCCAACTCAATCAAACGTTGACCGGCTACTGAACAGATAGTTGTTGCGATATTCAACTAAACAATCATGTAAAATGCCGCGCCTGATTGATTTCATTTAATGTACAATTTTCCAATTAAACAATGGCGCACAATTACGTATTAAAAAAAAAAAGAGAACAAAAATTATAAAAAAGGAACTAAAACGAACACACTAACGAAATCGAAAATCAGCAATAACATTTGCTTTTAAACCAACACCATGTATCATTTTCTCCTTACAGCCCCTGGATGGATGGATGGTGTTAATTTCTGCCTGCTCGTTTTATTTTAAAAACTACAGCTGCTGCAACCACATCAATTTTACCATAATGAGTTTCAGCAGAAAAATTTTTCTTCTGTTCTCTTTCTTGCCACAAAATATTTATATTCGTTTTGATTTCCTTTTCCCTTTTTTTTCGTCCTTTTTTTTTTGGTAACCTTTTCTATAAGAATTGGGCCTAATTGCGCAAGTTATACACTAGAGAATTAGTTTTATATTAACTTTTATAGACTTTTTGTTCTTTTGTTTCATGGTGGCACACTATAGTGGGCATAGGCGGAAGCTGGTGGACAGCAGATGTTTATTCCCTTCTTAATATTTACAAAGTTTCATAATAAAGTTTGCTTCCCTCGTAAGCATCTCGACTCTTTAGTGAAATTTATTTTCTAAGGACACTGCCATTTTGGCTTTATCCCATTGGTGATTTTAAGATCGTTTAAATTTTAAAATGTTCACTACCGACCCATTCCGGCCACTCGAAGTACACATACGTGATTGGATTTCTTCTTTAGTTATCGGGTGTAGCAATCCCGCGGACCTTAGCTCGGATATACAAATGCTTTGTCTGAAGACACCTTGGATTCTATACCCGTAAAACTCATATGGAACCTCCTTATCTCTGGTATCAGTGGAACAGGAGCGAGTATGTTTATCAAGGAAGTATTTTTTATTGGTATGTACATATTTTAAATACGATCATCTAATAGTCGATCTTGGCTAGTAGATTATAACGGAAGGGCGGTCATCTCATGTTCTGAGTGCTGGTCCCAAAAAAAAAATAGTAATTTTACTCAAATTTTAGAAAATCGAGTTTTCATTATATTTCGACATTTGGAGATCCTGTGAGTCAGATCTGGCTGTTTTCCGATTATGTCAGTATATATATATATGACTGTATGTATGTAAACATCGCACAATTTAAGAAAGCGTCAATGGACCGGAACGAAATGTATCGCACTCAAGATACTTTGCTTAGTCCATGATTATTTGTTCTAGGGGAGCTATCAAATATCCTTTCCTCTTTATCGTTTATCTACCAAAGTGTAGGGCTAACGCCAGTCGATATAATTTTAATTCCTTTAGTTCTCAACTGATTAAAGAATAGATGTTTAAAAGAATTCGCTCATTGTACGCAATTGATTGTACGCAGCCAACAACATTTATTGTCGTGTAGCTATGTAGTCTGCTGTGCTCTATGTGTTTAAT